>CM076577.1:1127261441-1127861441 GCA_034641835.2 Pinus albicaulis | reverse complement strand
ATGACACATGTAACATGATTTTATGTAAATATAAAAATAAATTTATTATTTTCATTTTGATGCATGAGTTTCATGCTCAAGGTAAATTTATTTATAGTTCAAGCACCTATTGTGTGCTTATAGGGCTTGTCATTGAGACAACAAGTTGATTGAGTCATTATCATTTTCATGTATGGAAGACTATTATAGGTCAATTTGGGCATAATCCCCCATGACCTGGTCAAACTAGACATCATCCCCAGGAACAATGAAATAGGGTCTATCATCCCCTTACATTTCAGTTGCTCTATGCCCTAAGAGAATAACAATTCATTCATGGCTTCTATTGTGAGATTTACAAGGTTTGAAGTATATGTTATATCACCTATTGACTCACCAACGAAGCCTCTAAAGGGACTAACTATGTTTCATATGAAATATCCTCTATTCAAGGGTGCACTGAAATGCATTTCCAGACATTTAAGAGTGCGTTGGTCACCTAGGAGCGGAATTATCATTTTTTCGGGAATCTCCACATGGCCAGTGCCTTATAGAAGAGTCCATATTGTAGAAATTAGAATCCAAGTGTCCATCTAAGACCTCTAAACTTGGGAACATGTCTTGCCTATTATTAGAAATTCATTCATTGAGAAACTACCATTAGTTTCCCTATAAATTGAGCACAGATCCTAGTGCTAGGGAAGGAAGTATTTTGGTAAAGAAATGATGTTGGATTCTCATTTGAAAGAGTGAAAGTACTGATATGCTGCTGGTATGATGTTGGATGTGATGAGTCTGGGATGAAGCTAGAGCTGGTGGCAACAAATCGATCATTGGTTGTAACCTCCCCCATTCTACTCTTTAATAAATATTGTTGTTCGTTTTACCATATATATATGTCTCAATTTCTTGTGCACTTGTTTCTTGAATGATATATAAATTTCATATCTAATCTATTTGATTGATTAAGATAGGTAGAAATCTATATATTTCATGTTGTTTTTTGTTCTTTGTTTGTGTTTGCAGGAATCGATTTGGCGATCTAAGTTGGATTGAGAGCGACAACAACAACGACAGAAGAAGGAGAAGCACTTGGATCACACGTAGCTTCTTTCGTCATTCTGTGTATCTGCTTATTATAGAGAAAGTGATAGTAAATTATTTCCTCTTTTGTTCTAATTGACTAGCACCACACTTAGGGAATTTGTTTTATCTGTAGATCACAATTCCATATAACAAATTGGCGACTCCGCTGGAGAGTATCCTCTCATTCCTGGTGTTTTTTCCTCTGCTTATCCTCATCAGTAGCATCTAATTTCAGTTGTTAGACATTTGAATTAAATAATTGCATTAGAAGTGTGTTACGTAGCATTATTTTTCAATCCCTGCTGGGCCCAATGCATTGTTGGTCCAGACACAGTGCACTGTCTCCCACTCAGGGGTGCACTGCAACGCACTGTTTCCCACCTAGGGCTGCACTACAACACATTGTCTCCCCTTAGAGACTGTGTTTCCCCCTTAGCCAACCAAATTCCATTCAAATTTTTCATTTCTATCATTCTTAGACATTTATTTGTTGTATTCTCAACTGTTTGATACCTCTTAGAGACTGGTAAACTTACCTGATTCTTCGTCCTTTGAAAAGTAAATTTGTTCAATGTCTCTTTAGTGTTTTTCTTTATCATTAGAAAATCAAATTCAAATTATTTTATTTCTATATTAGATCCATTTGTTTTCGTAAAGGAAATTGTTGTTTCATTCTTTGTTTCCTGTAAGAAAAATTGTAGTTCCATTCTTCATTTTTCCTAAAATATAAATTGTTGTTAAATTGATCCGACAGATTCCAATCTCGTAGTCTTTAATCATACAGGCTATGTGTCGCAATTACCAGCTTAATTGGATTTCTCCATCCAAGTAAATGTTCTCAATCACCACGTTCATCGTACTATTATTGATGAGGGCACATCTACGTGCATTATGTCTCTAAACTACTGGAAGTCACTTGGCTCGTTGCACCTATCTCAATCACTTGCGACGCTAAAAGATTTCGAAAGACATACATATAAGCCTTGCGGTATCATCAATAACTTGCATGTTGAACTAGGGGGAAAACAGTGAATGTTGAAGTTGAGGTTGTTGATAGACCCCTTGATTACAACATTTTACTCGTAAGGCCATGGGTATATGCTATGACTGTGATTGTTTCTACATATTTTAGAATGATTTCATTTCCACATAAAGGTGTTATCACAATCATCAATAAAACATTCCTTCTTTGCCTCCAGTTCCCAGGTAACTAGAAGCGTTCCGTTAGTTCATGCACCTCAACTAGCACTTCAGAACATTGGTGTGGGACTCTTAAAGGATTCCTCTCTCATGGGAACCTTTGCATTACCACCACCTGTGACATCGACATAAATTGAAAAAATAGAGACCTGATAAATGATGTATTCCACTCCATCTAGCTTAAGGAATATTACGGGTGATTATGAATTTTTTACGTTTGATGAATTTCTGCTGCCCAACCCCATTGAGCTGGCATAGCAATCAATCTACATGGCTTGGGTGGCGAATCTGAAATCATCGTCGCCGGTCATTTGGGTTGATCATTTATTAGATTTTTGTACTCGATTTGATCCTTTTTCATCCACATTATTGACAGATGAGAATATTGTGGAATCCATGATGCCAAAAGGATAACCATTGGAATATCATCATCATCGCTCCCATCTTCAGGCTTACGAAGAAGATGATCTTATTGAACTATATCACCCATCGATCAAAACATTCTTTTTGAATTATTTTCCTATTAATGCAATTGTATCCGAGTGAAACTTATAAAATATTGAAAAAACCATTTCTATCGATATTTCGACCAAACCCGACGTTGTAGAAAACATTCATGTCAGTGTGTCTTGTTCTCCATCAGAACTTGAAACATATCTCTCTCTCTTTCGTAAATTTCATGATGTATTTTCTTGGTCTTATGAGGAAATTCCAGGCATAGATACTAGTGTCGTTGAACATACCATTAATATGTACCCTGATGTCAAACCAGTATGTCAACGCCTTCATCCTATTCATCCGAAGAAGGTCGATGCCATTAAAGAAGAAGTTGAAATTTTTTTGCATGCTAGTTTCATTTACCCTGTTTCGCTTACTGAGTGGGTTTCCAAAATTGTTCCTGTTATGAAGAAACAAGGGACCATTAGAGTGTGCATTGATTATCAGGATGTCAATCTTGCTTGTCCAAAAGACAACTATCCTACTCCCTTTATCGACCAGATTATTGATGATTGTGCTGGATGCAAAATCTTTTCGTTCATGAATGGATTTTATGGCTATAATCAAATCAATATCCACCCAGAGGACCAATATAAGACAAAATTCATGTGTCCTTGGGGCACATTCACTTATGGGAAACTCCCATTTGGTTTAAATAATGATGGGGAAACTTTTCAAAGAGTAACGGATTATGCTTTCAATGACATCAAGCACATTGTTCAACCTTATCGAGATGATTTATTTGTGCATTCACTAAATCAAACTAATCACTCGATGCATTTGAGAGCTATCTTTTTACGTTGTTGACACTACAAAATATTCCTCAATCCACATAAATGTGTGTTTTGTGTTGGTTCTAGTCGTTTTCTAGGATTCGTCGTCTCAAAAGAAGGAATTCAAATTGACCCATTGAATCTCCAGGCCATTCTTGATTTTCCTGCGCCATCAAATTTTCTTCAGTTACAGAAACTTCAAGGAAAGGCTATCTTAGGAGTTTCATACCCAACTACACCGAAATGGCTAAAGGATTTACTCGGCTCTTGAATAATGGGATTCCCTTCCATTGGGATAAGGTTGCACAAGATTCTTTTGATGCTGTTAAGGATACACTTGTCCGGGCGTCATTAATGTATCCCCCCAATTATCAGAGTGATTATTTCTTATATATCGTCGCGGATGATATGACCATTTCTATGGTATTGGTCCAAGTAGAAAATGGGATAGAACATCCGATCTATTATTTGAGTCGTAATCTCAATAGTACGGAAGTGAATTATACATATGTAGAAAATCTTGCCTTGGCGGCTGTTCAAGCTGTCCAAAGATTTCGCCACTATATCCTGTTTCGGAAGACCATTGTCATTTTGGATTGCAACCCCGTGACTTACATCTTATCACGTCAATTGCTAGGGGGTAAGTATTCAAAACAGATTGTCATTTTGCAGGAGTTTGATTTGGAATTCATCAAATCCAAGTCAAAGAAGTCTTTAGTTTTGGCTGAGCTTCTCTGTGACCTTCCCTCTTATAATATTCCTACTACATTGGAACCATCTATTCCAGATGAGTCTCTGTTTTTGATCGGATCATCTGATCCTTGGTATGGGGATTTTATCATTTATCTCTAGACCCAAAATTTTTGGCTTGATACTTCTTTCTCTTAACAACGACGTATTCGATACCAAGCAAAATATTATCTGATCATCGGTGATACACTTTATTGTCGTGGTGTCGATACGATTTTAAGGAAGTGCCTCACTCATGAGGAAGATGAAACAGTTTTAAATGATTTTCATGATGGGGATTGTGGTGGGCACTTATCTGGATACAATACCACGTAGAAGATACTTAGCATCGATTACTTTTGGCCTACCATATTTCGCGACTGCATCCTCGCGTTTAGAAGTTGTCATGCGTGCCAGATATTTGATCGTAAAATCCGCAAACCACCAGCGCCAATGCATCCTGTTATATCTGTGGGAACATTTGAAAAATGGGGCATTGAATTCATGACGTATAACCCTTGTTCGTCTGGGGGGCATGGTTATTTTACTGTCACAGTAGACTACTTTACCAGGTGGGTCAAAGTGATGCCTACATTCAACAACACGAGGAAAACAACTGCATTGTTTTTCTTTAATCATGTCATTTCACGGTTTGGTGTTGCACAGGCTATAGTCATAGATCATGGTTCACATTTTCACAATCATATGATGAATGAGTTGACTGCCAAATTAGGATTGTCCCATGATAGTTCTACTCATTATCCACAATCAAATGGGCAAGTTGAGGCTATTAACAAGATTCTTAAACAAATGCTTCAATGAATGATAGGAGTTCATAAATGAAATTGGCTTTTGATCCTGTACTCGGCTTTATGGGCGTACCAAACCTTGGTGAGAAACGCGACCGGATTTACCCCCTTTCAATTGATGTATGTTTTGGAAGCTATCTTTTCCATCCAATGTGAAATACCGTCATTAAAAATCACAATTGAATTGTTACCTGACACCTCTTCTAAAGAAGCACGTATGTTTAACCTCATCCATCTTGATGAAACGTGTCGTGAAGCCACAATGGCAAACCAAGCGCATAAGAGACGTATAAAGGCACAAAACGACAAGCATGTCTAGCCTCGCATCTTCTCAGATGATGACCTGGTCCTTCTTTATGATCAGGAAGTTGATGTAATAGGTATAGGAAAATTTGAGCCGTGATGGCATGGCCCATATATTGTCAAAAGAGTTCTTGCTAAGAGTGCCTACAAGTTGGTAGATTACGTTGGAATCCATTGAAGCAGCCCCGAAATGGGTTGTATCTGAAACGTTACTATGCTTAAACATGAGTGTAGTAAAATATTGTATTATATTGTATATATGTTATTGATTTGCATTTACTGTATTTGTTTGTTTTCTAGAGTTTTCTTGAAGTTAGTAATCCGCTTTACATTTCATCGCATATTTATGAATCTTTGGAACCATTTGTTGGGTATGTTGATGGAGCTAGTCGTAGTACGCATAATCTATCCTCTGTAGTGTGGGTCATTTTCGCTTCGAACGATGAGTTCGTGAGTTTTCAAGGGATTTGTATTGGTCGATCTACAAACAATGTCGCTGATTATAGAGCGTTGACCGAACTTCTCTCTGATTCCATTTCATTTGGTATTAATCACATCATCACTATGGTTGACTCACAACTTGTGGTACTGCAACTTACTAGTGTTTATACTGTCATAAATCCAACACTGCATCATATGTTCCTAAGAGTTTGAATTTTGGAAAGACATTTTGATTTCATTCAATATCAACACATTTCCAGAAACTTGAACACATTAACTGATTTTTTAGCGAATTATGTTATAAACATACATTTGCAACACATGTAAATACATACTTTCAATTCAAATCACATAATTGAATAGGATTACGTAATAAAAATAAGAAAACACTGCAAACAAATAAATAGATAGTTATAGGTTTTTAAAAAATTTGTGCCCAAGACACATTGGTCATCTCACCTCAAAATGTATGCAAAATGTCAAAATTAAACTAGTGATGCTCATGGTAACATGCTAATGATCTAACTATCCTATGCAATAACCACATCCAACAGTTAGGAACACCAATAGTATGGCGCTGCAGTCTCATGGGTAACTCTTCGATCCGGAAATCCAGAATCCCGAAGGTCAACCCCTGTATATGCTTCTGTAACTTAGCAAGAGTCTCAGCCATATCCAAATCCTAAAGGATTGCTCTCCCGACAGCTCTCTCTGCTGGCTCATCCGCTCCCTGATCTGGCTGTCCCACTGGTCGAACTCGACCTACATCTGCATACATCAAAAATTTAGTTTAGTCTTGGGAAACATAAAAATACAAAAACATATATAAACGTTAGAAAAATAAAAAAACATGGTCAAAACATTCTTACCAATTGCACCCCATTGAGCACCTTCTGGTAAAGCCAAATCTGGATCTCCTCAGAAGTTGACGCCTACATATGCATAATCATTGATGGCGACCATCTATCCCTTGAACCAGGCGAAGAATGCAGTCGAGAACACGATGGTAAATTGACCAGCATGTCTAGCCATCAATTCTACCCATATCTGCATCCTTGGATCTCTAGGGTTAGATATACCCAACGTCACATGCTAAGGCTGCATCAATGGAATCTGTTATGAGGCAAAAAAAATGAGGATTGAACCATAGTTGAAATTTTTCTTCCTTCCTCCCTTTGCCTTGCTCAGTTTTTCTTTCACCTAAGAGAGTACGACTTCAGCCCAATTGAAAACTATTGGTTCCAAGAACTTTAGTGTGTACTGCATGTAAGATCTGTTTGCTACGTGTAGTGTAGCGGTACCAGCAAGCTTTGCGATAGTGAATAAGATGGTCCTCAATGGAAAGTTACAAACATCGCTGATGTTTATTTTACCATCCTTACTAGGTTGATCCCATGGATTGCAATACTGAAATATATAATCTCTCATTGTCTCTCCTCTGAGAGCAGACCCTGAAAGATAAATGGGCAAACCTCTCCTCGATAATCCTGTGAGAAAATAGATATCCTCCACTAATATTGGGACCAATTTGTCCCCAATGTGAATTGCCTCTATCGCTGGATCCCATGAATGAACAAGGAACTCCAATAGTTCCATATGTTGCCTCATAGCCGACAGTTTGAAGTACTTTAGCAACCCGCAGTCTCTGAGGGCTCTTACAGTACCTGGATCATTTAGGGAAATCATGTTTTGTTCCTCATGTTCTCTTTCCCTCCGTGTAATCATCATTTTGGTCTGATGGATCCCTAAAACACAATCATAAGACTCATAAGGATCCATTTCATGTAAAAAACTAGGAAAAATTTGGGTACACTGCAAAGAAAAAAAATGGGAATTGCACCCAACACACCCCAGGTAAGGGACAGTGTGTTGCAAGTGCACCTGGCCTTCAATTCCAGTGCACTGCAACACACCTTTTAACATTCAAGGGTGTGTTTCCCCTCATTTTAAAATAAATTTACCCTAAGGGGCCCAAAAACCTAAAAAATTGTAATGAAATGAAACATGAATGCAATTCCAGGAAAGAGAAGGTTCATAGCTCCAACCTGGATCAAACAACAAGGAAAATCATCCATAGAATCTATTGCAATCAACTGCTGAAGTTTGGGAAAAAAAACTGGTTCAAAGCTCCAAAATCCAAATGGTAACTTTAAAATGGTAAAATCATGGTAAAACTCTTTTAATTAGTCATTTGATTATTTTCAAATCATATTTATTGCTGTGACTATGGTTTTTATTCATTTTTTCTATGAAATAGGTATTTTTAATCCATTTGATGTTGTTCTGAACAGGTTTTATAGCTGAAATATAATATTAGTCATGCACACTTATTCAAGAATGATTTGACCACAAAGCATACTTTAATCCTTATTTTTCGAGCTTTGATAAAAATGAAAAAGGACTTGAAGCACACTTTTATCTCTTTTTCGAGCTTCGATAACGACAAAAAAGGAACCCATGGAGTCTTCTTTTAGCTCTTTTAAGACTCCGATAATATGAAAAGATTATCGAGCACTTGTATTTTCGAGCTCTTTAAAGTAAATGAAACGACATCTACTTAGTATAAGTTAAACCCTTTTCCGAAATGAGATAGATTATTTAAGAAAAAGGAAAACCTTATTCGAACATGGCTAGGAAGTTATCTTAGGTATAATTTTACACTTTTTTGGACCTAAGTGATAAATTTATGAAAAAGCACTCATGGAGTTTTCTTTTGTCTTCTTTTTCAAACTCTATAAATATGGAAAAGGATCAGGATGTCACTGTCGTTAGGCTCGTTAAAACATAAAATAGCGACAGGCTTGTCGATCACGGCAAGAATCGAGTTTCATTTATCACAAGACTCGTTAAATTATTAAATAGCAATGCATATTTGCCCGAAGGGTTGAATTATAGATCAAGCATATGTTATCCTCCTCAAGCTTGTTAAAAAATAAAGAGGTATTGGTCGAAAAATGACCGAGGAAAATTTAGGAAAATGAATAGAATGCTTTTACAGTAGCAAGTCACTCTTGAACATGATACTTCACTCCATTGTGACTTTTGCGTTGGGTAATCTTCTTGACGATTCATTCATACCTATGGTTCATCATACCTTCACTTCGGTTATGGGTCAATCCTGCCAACTCATCTCATTGTTGCTGATATGTTCAAGAGAAGTCATCCAATGAATACTCATCCTTCTACAATACTCATAAACCTTCCTTTTCATGATAGTCATCCCTAAACATTGCTATATCAAGTCACATTTTGTCTCTAAAATCAGTAACTCCCATTTCGTGATAAAGTGGCTTCCTGTCAACATCAAATCATCATCCAAGAAGTTTACTTAGAAACATCATCTTCCAGTACCATGAGGCTTGTTACAAAATCGACAAGATCCTCACTTACAGATCCTTCACCGAATGATTTTGTTTGGCGTTCGACATCAAATAATCTATTCATGCCTTAAAAATTGTACTGCAGTACCTTGAGAGCCAAAACATCAATCTTGTTTCTCTCGCGTTTGTTAATATCTTACATTATTGGCTGATAATCAAACGATGTCTTACCATGTTCGACTACAAATCATATATTCGCATGGTTAGACTTGTACCCAAATGATCGATTGAATGAGATAAGAAGACCCTGGATCTAGTTTCATTCATCCGAGCTGCGATTTCAATATTGTTGTACACATCATCTGTACGATGACCTTACATACAGATCGTCATCCAAACATGGGCTTATATCTATAGGCATGTCTGTATTGGGCAACATTCCAATGTAGACGAATTTCTGAACTATGTGCATGTTATTAGATATTTTATGTGTTGAGCATGGGAATGCTGTAGAAATTATACAACAAGCATGTATATCTTGGATTCACCCAATCTAACAATGTGCTAAAATTAAATACTGAATCGCTTCTAGAAATATTTTTCGGAATTAAAAAAAAAATCGCTAATCACATGAACATGAAGAAAGATCAATCACACACAACACATAATTTCACGAGGAAAGCTTACAGATAAAAACCGCACTATCTTCTATTGTATATTAAGAATGGATCATGAAACAATTACATGCAAAAATCTTCTCAAAAGAGCCCTCGGTACATAAGCTAATTGTCTCACACTGTCATATGCAAAACTAACAAAGATATAGCCAATTATCAGCCTCGAGATGGTCTGACTTGCTTGTGAAATCCCTAATGGTAAAGATCCCTAAAATATAGGAACTATTTCATGCCTTGAATACGCAAGTATCATGGGAACTCCAATGGGTGTTTTCCTACATGTGTGCAAGCATAAATTGATAGTCAACCTCCCTTTCACCTAGAACTCAACTGGGTCTCCATTGGATTTGACATGCATGCAACTAATAATAGTAAATCCTCAGTTGCATGTGATAACACTGATTGTGAATTAATTAATATTTAATTCACTAGATCTCTCACTAGATTATCTTCAGTTAAAACTAGCACAACTGAGTTTAACTCACTTAACTGAGTTCGACTGTTTACAACTTGCACCAACTCATGCACCACTGCACTTCGAACTCTTTTACAACTAGAATTACTCTACATGTCCCACCTGTTAGCCCCCTTGTAAATTTTTGACAAAGCAAAGTAGGGGGCTAAATTGTTTTTTGAGCCTTCAAGGAATGCATCTCCCCTGAAGACACATCATCTTTGAAGTCTCCTGTGCCTTTTCCTTTGATAAATTCCCTCTGCTGACTCCCTTTGTAAGGTCTCATTGTGTGCAAAAATTGTGCTCCAAAAGGTCTATATTTATCCCCTATATCCCTGCAAAGTGTCCCTTTCACCTCTTATTCCCTATGTCAAAATCCCCTTAGTCTCCCCAAATTCCCTTGAAAACCCACCTTCGCCCTTTGTCTAGCCGAATTCTCACCTTTGTTCCCTATCGCTACCCTCCTTTGGCTTTAAAATGCACTGAAATGGGTTAAAAACCCACTTTTAACATTATAATAGGGCTAGCACCTTTCGGCCAGCCCCTCGGCTTTTCTTCCACCATGTGACCTGGGTGCCGAAACCAGGCGCTAACGAAAAAAAAAGTGCTTATCTCAGTTGGTATCGAAGGCAATATCAACTGTCGATCGACACAGATCGAACGGTCCGTGTTAACTTTGCAGCGCCCGTGGTCTACCCCGTTCATCGCCCCAATCACGCCATCGCCGTCTATTCACCCGCAGATCTGATGGTCCGCAGTACGTCTGTCCTGGTGGTCCCTGCCACAAAAACTGTTCACAAACCCGGTGGTATCTATCGCACCGCCTTTGGGCTATAGGCGGTATTTTCCCATTTCCCATCAATTCCACTCAGCATTCGACACGTGGCTCCGACACTGTTCCAAAACTGCTACCCCATCGCGCATTAACGTTCATCCGTAGACGCGAAGTGATATCGCTGTGAACCGTTAGATCCTTCATCGCCCATCCAACGGTCATCATTCCACAGAGTTGCGCGGGGTTTAATCCAAGGTCACCGTACTCCTGGCCCACCGTTCATCGCCCTCCGCTGTATTTTCAACCGTCGATCTCCTTTGAGATCTGACGGTCTAGATTTGTTTTCCCCACTATTGACTTTTCCGCTGTCCCCGGTCCCGCCACGTCACCCCCATGTGTATCCACCGTACATCCGCCCATGCCATTTCATATATTGGTTCAAAGGTCGAGTTTGTTAAGGTTTTTTCATTCAAATTTCCTCTGCGCTCCGCCAACCTTCACCAAGACTTCCCTCCATCATTCCTCTACACTGTTCCGCCATTTCACTGGCTACATGATCATTTTTTTCATCCGTACTGCATCCACCACCCCCATTGGTTTCTTAACTTGTTTTCATGTTTTGCAGGGTTCCAAGGAGGCGGAAAACCGCCATGGTTCATATGTACTACTTTAATGGCGTGTTGCGTAGACAGAGTTGAATTTGGGAGCTGGTAATACAGGGAAAGGCCCGGAAAGGTAGCGGCGCCATAAATATTACCCAAGGACAGTTCAATATTCGCAGAGAAACCTATCCGGTGCCATTAAAGCCCAGATTTTTCAGATCAAGACATTTATGAAGTGGCAGAGAAATACCAGCTAGTGATAAACCAGTTCAATGAAGAGCTTTGAGCCTTAATACAGGGATTTAAAGGCAAAGCACCAGATCAACGATGTTATGAATCACACGGAGTGTACAACATAAAGAAATTCATGTATATTAGGGTTTGTACACCAGCAGAATGTTTTCCCCGTAAAGGACAGAATGCCCATAAAAAATTTATTCTATATCGTGTTCCTAAAGGATTTCCCACCCTGAAAACTGTCCTACGATATCAGTAGCATTAGCTACACAGCATGGTAGACTTGAATCATTGATTTATTTTTGTTCAGATCACCAGAAGTACTACGAAGCACTGCAGCCAAAGTACGTCAGAGACATACCTTGAGTTAATGGAAACCCGACGAAGACCACTCTTTCACCCAAGGGTGTCCCAGATTAATGCACAAAATTTATACAGAGCGGGCTTCGGCCTTCTTCCTCTTCTGGAGTCTTTAATGCTACATTTAGTTCTTCACCTACCTTCTCTACACCTCTGGAGCTATAAATTCATGAAGAAAATCATTGTAAAGGTTGTTGATCAGTTATCAGAAAATTGCAAGTAGTTTCTCTGAGACACAGTATCTGTGTAAAGTGTTAGATAGGCTGAGGAATATGATTTCAGACTGAGTATTCAGCCATTGGAAATGTTGTACTTGAATAGTATTTCTATTTAATATGACAAGCACATTTCTTTGGATCCTGATCTAAAGAAGCGATGATGTTTTCCTATCTCTGTGTTTATATTCATTTCATTTCGTTTCTACTGGCTTGCATCAGAATATTGGCATAGGATTTACCCTTGTTAGGTATCCTATGTTTCTGCTCTCCTTTCCATTGATGTTTTTCTTCTAAATGTGTTATCTGAGAATCGATTTTAGTTAATTTAACCAGTGTAGTGGATGTTATTTCCTGCTCTCTGATGTATGAATTAAATGTATCTGTTCTTAGATGTTTCTTGTTATGGATTTAGTTGGAATATTTGGGAACACTGGGGATTAGAATTAGCCCTATCCACTAGGATCCTTGTGCGACCAGCTGGTCTTTAACTTTGTGCCCTGAAATCTATGTTGTCTCCTCCTCCCCTACCTTTTCCATATCACAAAATCATCTCTAAGATCCAACGTTTTAGATGACTAGCCCAATTGAAAGCTTGCGCATTGGATAGTAAGAAAATAATTTTCTGACTCCATTGCCCAATGGTTTTGACTACTCCCTGGAATACTTCACCTCTGCCTTTTTCCTCTTTGCTCATCCTTGTCTTACATTGAACCCTTCTTTCCTGATAACCAGCAACCAAACAAACAATCAAACAAACAAACCTTGTGCCTATAACTAGCCTAACATCTTAAAACCTTTTGAGCATCAAAGACATATATACCTTTGACATATCATAGAGAGATCCCTCTCTGGACCCAGGAGGGCTAGATCCTAAGGTCTGAAAGTGGTTTGATGTTGTCTCATCTTTTGGTATTTCCAACCTTGCCAAAACATGGGAACCCCAACATAATGGTGACTCCGCTGGGGAAGTTCTGAGTATTTCTCATCTTCCACATCATAAGAGCCTCGGAAACCTATAATCTCTGGTTAGGTTGGTAGTTAAACACTCCTATTCACACATCAACCTCTATACCACTTATTGTGTTCTCCCACACTCTTAGACAGAGTCTGGAAGGGGCCAGGTAGCCTCGAGATCTCACACTCTTTCAGAGGTGACATATCTGGTAAATGCCCTCCCAGTCAATATTTGGTTAGATTTTGCTGTGTTTGGAAGATATCCTTGAAAGGGGACATCTCATAAGCACTGTGGTGGACAGTGTACCCTCCAAAAACATCCTAAACCTTTCCACCTGGCGACTCCATATTCCCTAAACGTTTTAAAGACTCCACTGGTGATCAGTAGGCCTGATGATTATCTTGGTATCACATTAGACTCCACTGGGAGTCCAGTCTCCATAACAACATCAACCACAGTAGAAGTAACAAGTAGGGTCAAGCTGCTTGGTTAGAAAACAACATTCTGGCTTCAAGAACCATTCATACAAGAGCTTACCCTGACCCAGACCCACCGGAATAGTTGACAACCCTGAGAGCATCCTCAAGAGAGCTCCTACACCTAAAGGACCAAATGTTTCCAGCCACATCTATAGAGCTAATTCTGCACCAAAAGACCTTACAGCTCTATCATGTCTTCACCTTGACCTAGACCTACCTAATAGATTACCTAGAACTAGGTCATTTAGTGTCCTAGACTAGCCAGACCTTGAGTTTCCTGGTTCACCACCACAAGGTGGTAAACACCTTTGGTATAGACAAACCCCTCCATCTACACCACTTGATATATACTTCATTCAAAACTTGGGGCTAAATCACCCTAAATCTGCTCGTCAGTCTTCTACTGGTCATAATATTCTTGTCATTCATATACCAACTGCTCAAGTCAACCCTCTACCTCATCAGAACATCATTATGGAAGCCTGGTATGCACCTTTGGTTTTACCCCAGCCTCTAGTACCCTTACCAAATGATTATCAATCAAAAATCCCATACTTCACTGCAAAAGAGTCTACCACAACCCAACACCATGTAGATAGGATGGAAGATTATTTTGACTACATGGAGATAGATGATGATATAGTCAAAATGAGAATCTTTGCCCAGAGCTTAGGGGGTGAGGTGAAGAAATGGTTTAAGGGCCTACCTCCGGGCAGCATTAATGACCTCCCCGCTCTATACCAGACCTTCATAAACAATGGGAAGTTAAGGCCAATCCTCACCAACTCCTAGCAGAATACATGAGCCTTAAAAAAAACGTAGGGGAGAGCGTCCATGATTACACAACGAGATTTAACAGCATTTACAATGCTCTTCCCCCACACATGAAACCTCCCCAAGGTATGGCTCTAGAAAAATACCCCGAAGGCTTTGATGCTGACATGGCCTATCAGCTTAGGGATAAAGAATACAACACATTGGAGGACATGCAGAAAGGAGCAGTGAATATAGAGGCAAATTTGATTGAGAAAAGAGCGAGATTAAGAGCTGAGAAAAGGGTAACGTATAGAGACGAAAATGTAGCTTCCACATCTGATCCAAATCATGACCACCTATCTAAAAAAGTGGAGAATCTATACCAAATGATGGAAAAAATGGTTGTCACAGTTAGTAACCAAAATAGAAATCAAAACCATAACTAGAACCAAAACTTTAGAAGAAACAATGCCACTCCCAACAGACAAAGAGAATCAGATCAGCAAGTTATTCCCCCATTCCAAGAGAATTTTCTTGATGAAGATGAGGGAATCATAGAAGAGTCTAAGGGAAACACAATTAATATGTTTGAAACAGAGGATTCAATCCATAACTGTTACTCAGAAGAAGACCAACCCTCACCCTCATATTGGGACGAGGAATGGTTAGAAACTGAAGATTACAGGTTAGGGTTTGAAAATGCCATGATGTAGGTTAGTGAACAATATGAAATTAGAAGCAAAAAGAGCTTAGAAACTACCAAACCAAAAGCTTCTGAGGTCACCATCAAGAAAAGACCTTAGAAAAATTCTAAAGCAACTGCTGAAAGTAACAAATCATCAGCTGAGAGTTCTGGAAAGAACAAAGAAAGGGACAACCAAAACACTGATACACAAGGTAAAACAGCTAGCAGCACTAGCACTGCAGTTAGTGCTCCTGATAAAACTATCACCAACACTGTACATAACGAGAATCAACACACTGATTCAGTCACTAAGGCAGTGGCTAACAAAAAAGAGTTGAGCACTCCAAAGAGTCATTCCAATTTCAATTTAGAGAGTGAGATTGCAAAAATTAAAATCTCTGTCCCACTCTCTGAGCTGGCCCCTTAGGATGTATATAAAGGCCAAATTTTGAAAGCATTAAATTTAGGTGAGAATAGTGACACTGTAAATCTGAGTGATGATCAACCTGCCCTTCTGTTTGGTCCAAAGATAGAAGGAAAGTTTCAGGAAGGGGTAGTGCCCCCTTTTTATATCAGTCTCAATATCCATGATAAGATTCTCCACAATGCAATGCATGATTCTGGGGCGTCACACAACCTGATGCCTAAAGTAGTGATGGAAAGATTTGGCCTAGAGATAACTCGTCCCTATAAAGACCTATATTCATTTGACTCTAGTAGAGTAAAGTGTCTTGGCTTGATCAAAGATTTATGTGTGAGCCTTGCCCAGATTCCAGTAAAATGTATGGTCATGGATGTTGTTGTGGCATATGTGCCACCCAAATACGACATGTTATTATCAAGATCATGGGGAGCCAAGCTGCAAGGAACAATGCAGATGGACGGGGCTTATGCCACAATCCCAATTTTTGGCCAACTTAGAAGACTGTACAAGGAAGCACAAATGAAATTCCTGGTTAGTAGCCCTGAAAAGCCTGAAAATTCCCCTCCATACTCTGTACATACAGACCTTGACTCCTTCATCCTCTATAATGAAAAATCCTCAGGAGGGTCAGAGTCCCAAAATAGAGATACCAACAAGGAAACAGAGCCAATGGACTTTAACATAATGGCTACTCTAAACTCAGAGGAGAAAGACGTAGAAAACCTTGAACAGTGCACTGAAACAAAAACTCAAAGTGAACCAGAAACAGAACGCAATCGGCCAGTGAGCCACCTCTCTGATTTCCACATCCATAACAAAAAACAAAACAATCCGCAGGCTATTATAGCTCCTATAATGCAACATAATGGCGAACTCGGCTGTAGGGAAGGAAGTGATAATGAAACGAAAAACGAACCCCTGTGGGAGATGAATTTTGATGGGTCCTGCACCAAGAGAACTGCTGGAGCAGGAGTGTGGATACATAACGCAAAAAGTGGTTATGCAGAGAGTCATGCCTGCAACCTACACTTCAAGTGTACAAACAATATTGCAGAATATGAGGCTCTTATCCTGGGCTTAACTCTGTTGAAAAAATTAGGATACCATAGGATAACTATGCGTGGAGATTCTGAGCTGATTATCAAATAGGTGAATGGTGAATACACAACGAAACATCCTAGGCTGAGAGCATATAGGAATGACACTATGGATTTATTGAAAACATTTGTTGAGTATGAATTAGTGTTTTTTCCTAGGAGTCAAAATGTCATTGAAAATGGATTAGCTTGCCTAGCTAGTTCATATCCTAAGACTCCAAGCGATCAACAGATCATCATTCAGACCAAATTCAGACCTGCAGTGCCGGACAACGAGAAATATTGGCAAGTTTTTGAGGGAGATAAAAAGATTGAATATTTCCTGGTAGGCAGAAACGAGTTTGAATTTTCTGATTCAGACTCCAAATCTAATAGTAGCTACCTAAGTGAAGAGTCCTCAGGTGAGGAAGAAACACCCTGTAGCATAGAAATAAACTCTTTAAATGAACAAATTGGAAATCCAGACGTAAAATGTGAAAACACAGATAGTGAAGAAGCAGAGGTGTTGCAGGCCAAAGATAAGAACATACCTCGAGTTCTGGCCCCGCTAGAGGACCCTTTTGACTTTGATGATGTAGCAAAAAAGCCTACTATAGAACATGCAGACTCTGATGTTGAGGAATGCAACATAGGCACTGAAGACAAACCCAAAATGATCAAACTGGATAAGTCTTTTCCTGTAAACATGAAAAATTAATACATTGACCTATTCAAGGAATTCATTGATGTGTTTGCTTGGAGTTATGAGGACTAAAGGGCCTATGACACCAATATCATACAGCATAAGATACCCTTGAAAGAAAATCAGAAGCCCTTTAGACAAAAACTTCGCAGAATAAACCCAAAACAATTGCCTGCAGTAGAAAAAGAGATTAAGAAGATGTATGAGGCAGGCATAATTGTACCTGTGAGGTTCTCTGATTGGGTATCAAACCTAGTGGCTGTGAGAAAGAAAACAGGGGAGATCAGGCTTTGCATAGATTTCAGGAATCTTAATAGAGCCTCACTCAAAGACAATTACCCATTGCCTAGAATGGAACATATTCTTCAGAGGGTAGTAGGCTCTAAAAGGATCTCCCTGCTAGATGGATTCTCAGGTTACAAAAAAGTCTTAGTAATCCCAAAAGATCAACTCAAGACAACCTTTACCACTCCATGGGGTACCTTTATGTATGTAAAGATGCCTTTTGGATTGATGAACGCTGGTGCAAGCTTCCAAAGAGCAATGGAAATAGCTTTTTCAGATGAGATAGGGAACTTCATTATTATTTACTTAGATGACATAACAGTCTATTCCAAGACTGAAGAAAAAAATCTGAAACATCTGAGAAAAGTATTTGAAAAATGTAGAATGTTTGGTCTGTCACTGAATCCTAAAAAGACTGTATTTGGGCTGCAAGAAGGTAAGCTCCTTGGCCACATTATATCTGAGAAAGGGATTAGGATAGACCCACAAAGAGTTGAGGGAATACTACAAATCACACACCCAAGAAACATCAAAGAGTTATAGTCCTTCATTGGGAAAATCAACTTCCTCAGGAGGTTTATTCCCAACTTAGCCGAACACCTTAGAAGTATGACTAACATGCTGAAGAAAGGTGTAGGAGTTAAGTGGACTGTTGAAACTAAGAAATATTTTGAATTAGTAAAACTTGCACTCACCCAGGCTCCCATCCTAATCAGCCTAGATTTCTCAAAAGATTTCCTGATTTTTTCATTTGCCTCCAAGCATACAGTGCCTGCAGTCTTACTGCAGAAAAATCCATAGGGAATGGAATAGCCAATTGCCTTTTTCAACAAAGCACTGAGGAATGCACCCTTGAAATACAACATAATGGAGAAATAGGCCTATGCTCTGATTAAGGCCTTGAAATACTTTAGGGTGTACATACTGCATTCCCACACCATAGCCTATGTGCCAAATGTAGCGGTTAAAGACATTTTGTCCCAGGACCCAGATGGGAAAAGGGGAAAATGGATTGCTGTGATCTTAGAATACGATCTTGAGATAAAACCCACCAAACTGATTAAAGTTCAGGGCCTAGCTCAATTAATGGCTGAATCAAATCTACAAGCCCTAGACATTAACATGGTAAATACCTTGGATGAGCAATAAGAATTGCCCGATCCCACTGTTGAGGAAAAGTTTCAGAGCTCTCCTTGGTATTTTGACATTTTTTATGTGCTTACACACCTCAATGCCCCCCCTGAACTATCAAAGACCAAGGCCAGATTCCTAAAACTGAAAGCCAGGAGCTATTGCATAATGAATAACTGCTTATACTGGAAGAATCCAAATGGCCTATTACTTAAATGTTTGCCTGAAAACGAGGCAGAGAGGATTAAACAAGAATTCCATGCAGGAGAGTGTGGAGGCCACCTGAGCTGGAAAGCCATTGAAAAAAAAATACTCAGAGCTGGCTACTATTGGCCTACACTATTCAATGATGTCCATAAGATGATCATTGCCTGCCACAAATGCCAGATTTTTGAAGGCAAAAGAAAACTCCTCCCCTTACCTCTACAACCCATCACTGTTGAAGGTCCCTTTCTGCAATGGGGGCTAGATTTCATAGGGGAAATTCACCCTGCTTCTTCTGCACAACAAAAATGGATCCTAACAGCTACAGACTACTTCAATAAGTGGATAGAGGCCATACCTACTAGGAATTCCACAGATTCAGTCATCATTAGTTTCCTAGAAGGTCATATCCTCTCTAGGTTTGGCTGCCCAAGGAAAATAATCACTGACAATGCTGCTGCTTTCGGATCAAAGAAGATGGTTGATTTTTGTCACAGGTATCAAATAGCACTCGGTCATTCAACTGCCTATTACCCTCAAGGTAATGGATTAGCTGAATCATCAAACAAGAGCCTAGTGATCATCATCAAAAAGCTGTTGGAAGAGAACAAAAAATCATGGCATAACAAGCTAGTACATGCTTTGTGGGCAGACAGGCTTACAAAAAAGAAATCTATTGGCATGTCACCTTATCAGCTTGTCTATGGAATAGAATCAGTGTTTCCTACCAGCCTGGGGATACCAGTGATCAAACTTGTTCAAGAGATTCAAACAGAAGAAGACAGTATGGTGAGAAGGATAAACCAGAAAATACATCTCCAGCAAATAAGGGAAGAAGTTTACAACAGAGCAGTGAAAGTTCAGAAAAATATAAAGAAATTATTTGACAAAAGGACCAAAGCTGCTGATTTAAAAATTGGGGATAAAGTTCTGAAGTGGGACTCAAGAAGGGAGGACAAAGGAAAACACGACAAGTTTGACAGTCTGTGGCAAGGCCCATACATCATCCAGGCCACTGTTGGTCCAAATGCCTTCTTCCTACAGGAATTAGATGGTACAGAGTTGTTTGGGGGTCATGTCAATGACATGATGCTCAAACACTACTTCTGATAATTTCCAATTTCCAGTTTCCATTTCCATTGTACATACCATTGCAGTTTTTTATTTTCAATAAAAAAGAGAAAATGTTTCAAAAAATAGAGGAAAAAGAGAGGTCCAGACATGCTTAAAACATGAAACTCTGATGTGCAAAATATTGTCTCTAATAAGCTCAAAACCTGAGCCAAAGAAAGTAAAATAGTTGGTCCCAACATGCCCAAAATCTGGATCAGCAAAGAAAAAAGAAGAATCAGCTCTAACATGCCCAAAAACCAGAGCTGAAATGAAGAAAATAAGTGACTCTAACATGTTCAAAACTTGAGTCACAAAGAGAAGAAGGATACTTCAAGTTTCAGATTTCAAGCCTTCACAGTTTTGTTTTTAGTTTTCTGCAAATTTTGTCCATGTGCAACTGCCTTTATGCCTTGGACCCACAACAAGTCAAACATTCTAATCCTGGCTTGACTGTTTTTCAATTTCTGTCGTAGAATATAGAGAAGAAATCTGCTGGACAATTTAATCCCAACAGATATTAGATTAGGTAGAGAAACATATGAGACCAACAGTCTAATCTGGTCTCATGGAGTAATAAGGGTAGATTTAGAATAGGTTTATTTTCTGTTATAAAAATAAATGACGTAAAGGGTTTGCTAGTTCAAATGCACCCCAAAAGAAAAAATGCTAGGATTGTAGGAAGGGTAGGTAGTTTGTTGGGAAAAAATTTTCTGCTGATGTAATGTCTTCATATTGTGGCAGCTGAGCTAAAGAAAGAAAGGGATGTGTCAAGCAACAGGCATCTAGCCTACACCAAAGATTTATCCTCTAAATTCTTGACTCCTTCAAGAAGAAGCCATCCCCATGTGGAGCCACTGTTAGCCCCCTTGTAAATTTTTGACAAAGCAAAGTAGGGGGCTAAATTGTTTTTTGAGCCTTCAAGGAATGCATTTCCCCTGAAGAAACATCATCCTTGAAGTCTCCTATACCTTTTCCTTTGATAAATTTCCCTCTGCTGACTCCCTTTATAAGGTCTCATTGTGTGCAAAAATTGTGCTCCAAAAGGTCTATATTTATCCCCTATATCCATGCAAAGTGTCCCTTTCACCTCTTATTCCTTGTGTCAAAATCCCCTTAGTCTCCCTAAATTCCCTTGAAAACCCACCTTCGCCCTTTGTCTAGCCAAATTCTCACCTTTTTTCCCTATCGCTACCCTCCTTTGGCTTTAAAATGCACCGAAATGGGTTAAAAACCCACTTTTAACATTATAATAGGGTTAGCACCTTTCGGCCAGCCCCTCGGCTTTTCTTCCACCGTGTGACCTGGGTGCCGAAACCAGGCGCTAACCAAAAAAAAAGTGCTTATCTCAGTTGGTATCGAAGGCAATATCAACTGTCGATCAATGCAGATTGGACGGTCCGTGTTAACTCTGCAGCGCCCATGGTCTACCCCATTCATCGCCCCGATCGCGCCATCGCTGTCTATTCACCCGCAGATCCGACGGTCCGTAGTACGTCCGTCCTGGTGGTCCCCACCGCAAACACTGTTAACAAACCCGATGGTATCTATCGCACCGCCTTTGGGCATTTGGTGGTATTTTCCCATTGCCCAATGATTCCACTCAGCATTTGACACGTGGCTCCAACACTGTTCCAAAACTGCTACCCCATCACGCATTAACGTTCATCCGTAGATGCGGAGCGATATCGCTGTGAACCGTTAGATCTATCATTGCCCATCCAACGGTCATCGTTCCACAGAGTTACACGGGGTTTAATCCAAGGTCACTGTAATCCTGGCCCACCGTTTTTCACCCTCTGTTGTATTTTCAACCGTCGATCTCCTTTGAGATCTGACGGTCCAGATTTGTTTTCCCCACTGTTGACTTTTCCGCCATCCCCGGTCCCGCCACGTCACCCCCACATGTACCCACCATACATCTGCCCATCCCATTGCATATATTGGTTCAAAGGTTGAGTTTGTTAAGGTTTTTTCATTCAAATTTCCTATGCGCTCCACCAACCTTCACCAAGACTTCCCTCCATCATTCCTCTGCACTGTTCCGCCATTTCACCGGCTACACGATCATTTTTATCATCCGCACTTCATCCACCACCCCCATTGTTTTCTTAACCTGTTTTTGTGTTTTTCAGGGTTCCAAGGAGGCAGAAAACTGCCATGGTTCATATGTACTACTTTAATGGCATGTTGCACAGACAGAGTTGAATTTGGGAGTTGGTACTACAGGGAAGGGCCCGAAAAGGTAGTGGCGACATAAATATTACCCAAGGACAGTTCAATCTCCACAGAGAAACCTATCCGGTGCCATTAAAGCCCAGATTTTGCAGATCAAGACATTTATGAAGCAGCAGAGAAATACCAGCTAGTGATAAACCAGTTCAACAAAGAGCTTTGAGCCTTAATACAGGGATTTAAAGGCAAAGCACTAGATCAGCGATGTCATGAATCACACGGAGTGTACGGCATATAGAAATTCATGTATATCAGGGTTTTTACACCAGCTGAATGTTTTCCCCGTAAAGGACAGAATGCCCATACAGATTTTATTCTATATCGTGTTCCTAAAGGATTTCCCACCCTGACAACGGTCCTACGATATCAGTAGCATTAGCTACATAGCATGGAAGACTTGAATCATTGATTTATTTTTGTTCGGATCACCAGAAGTACTACAGAGCACTACATCCAAAGTACGTCAGAAACATACCTGGAGTTAATGGAAACCTGACGAAGACCACTCTTTCACCCAAGGGTGTCCCAGATTAATGCACATAATTTATACAGAGTGGGCTTCGGCCTTCTTCCTCTTCTGGAGTCTTTAATGCTGCATTTAGTTCTTCACCTACCTTCTCCTTTGGAGCTATAAATTCATGAAGAAACTCATTGTAAAGATTGTTGATCAGTTATCAGAAAATTGAAAGTAGTTTCTCTGAGACACAATCTCTGTGTAAAGTGTTAGATAGGCTGAGGAATATGATTTCAGACTGAGTATTTAGCCATTGGCAATGTTGTACTTGACTGGTATTGCTATTTAATATGACAAGCACATTTCTTTGGATCTTGATCTAAAGCAGCGGTGATGTTTTCCTATCTCTATGTTTATATTCATTTCATTTCGTTTCTACTGGCTTGTATCAGAATATTGGCATAGGATTTACCCTTGTTAGGTACCCTATGTTTCTTCTCTCCTTGCCATTGATGTTTTTCTTCTAAATGTGTTATTTGAGAATCGATTTCAGTTAATTTAACTAGTGTAGTGGATGTTATTGCCTGCTCTCTGATGTATGAATTAAATGTATCTGTTCTTAGATGTTTCTTGTTATGGATTTAGTTGGAAGATTTGGGAACACTGGGGATTAGAATTAGCCCTGTCCACTAGGATCCTTGTGTGACCAACTAGTCTTTAACTTTGTGCCCTGAAATCTGTGTTGTCTCCTCCTCCCCTACCTTTTCCATATCACAAAATCATCTCTAAGATCCAATGTTTTAGATGACTAGCCCAATTGAAAGCTTGCGCATTGGATAGTAAGCAAATCCTTTCCTGACTCCATTGCCCAATGGTTTTGACTGCTCCCTGGAATACTTCACCTCTGCCTTTTTCCTCTTTTCTCATCCTTGTCTTACATTGAACCCTTCTTTCCTGATAACCAGCAACCAAACAAACAAACCTTAAGCCTATAACTAGCCTAACATCTTAAAACCTTTTGAGCATCAAAGAAATATATACCTTTGACATATCATAGAGAGATCCCTCTCTGGACCCAGGAGGGCTAGAAACTGAGGTCTGAAAGTGGTTTGATGTTGTCTCATCTTTTGGTATTTCCAACCTTGCCAAAACATGGGAACCCCAACACCACCAACCAACCTCTAACTCGAAATCCACTAGCTAACTGAATTTAGCACTTTCATTTAACTCATTCAAGTCCACATTGAGAACATATTACAATTTAATGTCCATATAAATTAAGGGATAATAAAAATAGACATGCACCCAAAAACAGCACTGTGGGCCCCACCCTAGTGTAGGTGCTTATTGCAACCAAGAGCTATATGAAACTAGGTACTTAATGCACTAAGTGTGGGTGCTAAATCTTCTTGTTGAATCTCAACACTCCCTCTAAAAAAGAAAAGGATTATCCTTCACCCTGATCCTATCTATATGGTATTCAAATTTTCTCCTGGTGAGCGCCTTTGTCAAAATATCTGCATCCCGATCTTCCGTGGGAATGTACTGAAGCAACATGATCCTCCTTTGCACACAATCTCTAAGATTATGGTATTGGATATCTATATGCTTGGACCTATCATGAAACACATGATTAATTAAGAGTTTAATGCAACTCTGATTATCACAATGAATCACTGTCAGATCCATTTGAGAACCAAAAAAACCAACCAAGATCTTTCTCATCTAGATAACCTCACATGCAGCTTGACTTGCTGCCTTGTATTCCACTTCCATTGAACTGAGTGCCACAAATTGTTGTTTCCTGTTGTACCAGGAAAATTCTGTTGATCCAATGCTAAAGATCCCCCGAATGTGCTCTTTCTGTTTGATGGACTTCTAGCCCAATCTGCATCCATGAAGCCATGCAACTTCACTCCATCCATCCTTCTGTACCATAGACCATACTCTGATGTGCCCCTCAAGTATCTCAGAAAATGCTTCCCCACCTTCCAAAAGAGCTTGGTAGGCTTAGCCATAGCTTGACTCAGCTGGTTAACTGCGTAGCAAATGTTGGTCTCGTGTTCACTAGATACATTTGTGAACCCACTAGCTGTCGATAGACAATAACATCCACTACCTCTCCAGAAGTAGCATCCTCTTTCCTCCAGTTTCCTAGAAGAGGAGTATCCATGGGTTTGCAACTCTCCATGTTAAACTTACCCAGTATATCCTTTGCATACTTTCCTTGAGAAACAAAAATTTTACCATCCCGCTGCCATATTTCCAATCCAAGGAAATAATGAAGGAGGCCCATATCCTTCATTTCTAACTCCCTTGCAAGATCCTCCTTGCATGAGTGTATCAACTGTTCATCGCCAGTCAAAATTAGATCATCAACATAAAGAAAAATGATCAATATCTTACCCTCAACCACAATTTGGTATAGGTTTTCATCTGCTTCACTTTTGGTGAAGCCCAGTCCGGTGAAATAGCTGTATATCGGAGTGTACCAAGCACGGGGTGCTTGCTTCAGCCCATACAACACTCTTTTGAGCCTGCACACATGTGACTCACTGTTGAATATTTCGAAACCTTCAGGCTGCTCTATGTACACCTCTTCCTCAATGATCCCATTGAGAAACACAAATTTCACATCCATTTGATGAATGCGCCAACCCATCTGTGTTGAGAGTGCAAGGATGGATCTTATGGAAGAGTACCTTGCGACAAGCACAAAAGTCTCATCATAATATATCCCCTTGATCTGTGAGAAACCCTGGGCCACAAATCTAGCCTTGTATTTCTCCACACTCCCATCGACATCTTTCTTTACCTTGTAGGTCCATCTCGAACCTACCACTAATTTGTTGATCGGTATTAAGACTATCTCCCATGCACTGTTCTTGACAATGGAGTCATACTCCTCCACGATTGCATCAACCCAAGTAGGCTGCTACACTGCTTCATAAGAGCCATACATCCAATAAATCAGCCAGAAGATGGCTCAGTCACAATGCATTTGCTCATAAGAGCCATGTATCTAGTAAATAAGCCAGGAGACTGTTTCTTTCTGCATTGTGAAGTAGGATCTCCCACATTCTGTGTAACATCAAGTCTCAACCTATCATCTTCCATGGTGCACCTTCTTCCATTTCTGATGGATGGCTCTGCATGAGTGATTTCCTCCACTCCATGAACCTCCTCATGTGGCTTATCCACATCTTGAGTCTCATCCTTGGGAACCAGTAGTTCCTCCTCTGCATGCAAGTCAAGCTCCCTCTCAAGGGACAACCACATGGATTTCTCCTCATCAAATTTTATATCTCGTCGCACAATAGTCATTCTGCTATTTGGAAAACACACACAATAATTATGGGGCATTTCTGTGTACCCCACAAAAATCCCAACTTCAGCAGTCGGTTCCAACTTCTTCCTGGCATCCTTGGTCACATGCACATAAAAATATGAGCCAAAAATCTTAAAATGTGAAACATCAGGTTTCTTACCAGTGAACGCCTCTTTAGGTGTATTCATGCCAAGTACTCTATGAGGACAACTGTTTTTCACATAAACTGTAGTGTTGCATGCTTCTGCCCACAAATGCATTGATAGGCCCTGATCATGCAACATCGCTTGTGTTGCACCCACGATCGTTCTGTTCTTCCTCTCTGCGACCCCATTTTGATGTGGGTTATGAGGCACTATGAGTTCTCTTCGATTTCCTTCTTCGCTGCAGAATTTCTTCAATTCTTTAGAGATGTATTCTCCACCATTATCGCTCCTAAGAGCCTTCACTTGCTTCCCTGAATCTTTCTCCACCAATCCCTTAAACTCACAGAACTTAGAGAATGTATGATCTTTCTTCTACATGAAGAAGATCCAACTTTTACGAGAAAAGTCATCAACAAAGATTACATAGTACTCAGTGTTTTGCTTTTGAAGCAACCAAGAATGGTCCACACAAGTCTGTGTGAACTCTCTCAAGGATCCCTGAAGGTTGGTTCTCCTTCTCATGAAAGGTGGACTTTACATACTTCCCCATGTTGCAACCCTTTCACTAATCTAACTGAGCAAGTGTTCCCATTGGAATTCCAATAGAAATTTGTTGCATAACTTTCAAGTCTACATGATGAAGATGGCTCAATCGCCTATGCCATAATTTGCCCTCATTCCAGCTCACCACTTTTTCTGCCTTTCACATAATGGCAACACATCCATCTACCTCCATCTTGTACAGATTCTTAACTCGAATCCCTATCCTCTTGGCTTAAGTTTTTGTTTTGTGTCGTAGGAAATATTTTCCATCACTAAAAACAACACCATAGCTTTTGTTCTCCAACATTGCGACTGAGACCAAATTTTTCTTCTGACCTAGTACTGTTGAGATTCAACAAGATGATGAGCTTAGTGAAAAGAGTCGCCTTCACTAAGTGGGCCCGTAGGCTATTTTTGGCGCAAGTATATTTTTAGACTATGTCTATTTTTAGACATGGTGATCATATTTCAGAAGTTGCAAGATGCTATTTGTGGATGGTTGGTCAAGTTGGAAAAATAGATGAAATTCTATTTTTAGAATATTGGGCAAAGTCTATTTATATATCGTCGATCTAAAAATAGAAGTGTCGATTATTATTAGCTCTTAATAATAATCCGACAATAAACAACAACTTATTCTCTTGGAGCACTTAATTTCAGTGCACAGATTTGGAAAATCAGTGGGCTGAAGGAATTACGCAATTCCTAGGGTTTACTAGTGGTTCATGCATGGAGGACTCAGTTAGAACTGAAGTGGCAAAGTTATGACAGAGTTGGAAGAGTAGTTCATGGAGTTGTTATTCATTTTAACTCAGTTAATGGAGTTAAACTCAGTTGAGCTAGTTGTATCTAGTCTAATTGAATGATACACTAGTGAGAGTGGAGTGAATTAATTAGTTAATTAATTCACAAATAATAACTCATTAATCAACTGAACAATACAACAGTTAACTATAGTGCATGTCAGTTCCAGTGGAGACCCAGTGGAGAGATAGGTGAAAGGGCAAGATGGACTATCTGTTGTGACTATAGTGATGCATTGATTGCACCACACACACATTAGAGTTGCCAATGGGGATTGCACAGTCAAGGCAAGGGTAATTCGAATTCATTCAGAGCTATTCTTTAGTAGGGATTGCGTAGTGGAGGCAGGCCAGCAGGAGGGAAGAGATCGGTGCATGGATTTGCAGATTTCTTCTATGTTAGTGTGTGATGATTGATTGTACTGAGAGCTTGATGTACTAAGATTTTTATGAGATTGTTACATGATCTCCATGATACATAATATATGATATTTGGGGTTTTCAGCTTCAGGCTTTCCCGTTAAACAACTGTGTTATGTGCGATTGTTTTTATTTATGCTTCACATGAGTTTGCAATTAATTTTTCAGCAAAAGATTAACAATGGAATGATTCTGTATTTTGCAAGAAGTTAAATATTGTGAGATCAGGGGAATTTGGATGTGTGCATGCTTAGTGTATACTAATTTCTACATGGTATCAGATCAGTGTTAGTTCTTGAAGATTGCAATTGTGAAGAATTGCTGAGTTTGTGCTGGTGGACAATTCGAATTTGCTACAGAAGATTCTTTGCGCAGAAGTTGAGTATACATTGAAATGTCTTTCAATGGGTTGCGATTGGAGTATGCCCTTGATGGTAGCTTGAATTAAATATCCTGGAAGGATAGGATGGAGAAAGTTCTGGAGGATAATGGACTGAACGAGTTCATCGATAGCGATGTTCCTAAGCCGGGATCTAGCGATGTTGCATTACTTGACGCATGAAAAAAGAAGACAGCAAAGAAAGGAAGAATTATGTTGGAAGGTGTGAAGGACCATATTGTGTCCAGCATTCACGGGAAAGCCATTCCATTCTTAATGTGGAAGGCTTTGAAAAAAATTGTTCCAAAGCAGAAGTGACCAGAGGAAGTTGGCGCTTAAAGAGAAGCTCAGAAAAATAAAAATGGAGAAGGGCGACAATATTCCAAAATACCTCACGAAGTTTTTCCACTACAAGGATGAACTGGGAAGTGTGGGGGTTAATGTTGATGATGAAGACTTGGTGAGCTTGGCTCTCCTTGGGCTTTCGAAGAGTTGGCATAGCTATGAAGACTCTATCAATGGACGGGAGAAATTGCCGAGATGGGAGTGACTTTGGTCAGATCTTGTGCAGGAGGAGATAAGGCGGGGTACCAGGGATGGCTCTTCATCGAAGAAGGAAGATGAAGAGAATTTCGATTTGGCTGCCAAAGCAAGGAAGGGGAAGAGGAAGAAATTTTCGTCAAAATCTGATGCTAAAGGCAAGAAGCAGGATTTGTCCAAAGTGAATTGTTTTCACTGTCACGAACATGGGCATTTCGCCACTAATTTCCCATAGAAGAAGAAGAAGAAGAAGGCTGTTGGAGCTGCAGCTAGAGAGGCCTTAGCCTCACAATTTGAACTTGATTTCTCTTTGATCTCATGGTTTGTTTCAAGCTATATCAGATTGGTGTGGTATCTTGATAGTGGTGCATCTTTCCATATGACGGGAGACAAGGAGGTGTTTAGTGACTTGGAGGAGAAGGACCTCCAGATGCATATAGATATGAGTGACGATGGTCGGTAAAGTGTGACTGGAATTGGGACCATTACTTTTGAGAGGGAGTCTGGTAATCCATTCTTGTTGAATTATGGCACAAGAGATTGGGCCATCTTCACCATGGCACTTTGAAGATTTTGCAGCAGATTTCTACTGGAATTCCCAAGGGTACTCTTACGCAGTCAGATCAGTGCAAGGGATGTAATATGGGTAAGTTTGTGAAGACCACCTTTCATTAGGAGGAGAACCGAGCTTTGGTGATCTTGGAGAGAATTCACACAGACGTATGTGGACCTTTCTCGGTTGCTTCAACAAAAAAACACAAGTATTATGTTATATTTTTTGATGACTATTCTTGTAGATGTTGGATCTTATTCATGTAGAAGAAGATAGAAACGTTCTCAAAGTTCTGTGAGTTCAAAGCATTGGTGGAGAAGGATTTGGGGAAGAAAGTGAAAGCTCTACAGAGCGATAATGGTGGTGAATACATCTCAGGTGAATTCAAGACTTCTGTAGCAAAGAAGGAATTCAAAGAGAACTCATAGCGCCTCATAACCCACAGCAGAATGGGGTCACAGAGAGGAAGAACATAATGATCGTGGTTGTTGCACAAGCGATGTTGCATGACCAGGGCCTACCGATGCACTTGTGGGTGGAAGCATGCAACACTGCGGTTTATGTGCAAAACTGTTGTCCTCATAGAGTAATTGGCATGAGTACACCTGAAGAAGCTTTTACTGGTGAGAAGCCTGATATTTCTCATTTGAATATTTTTGGCTCATCTGTTTACATTCATGTGACAAAGGCTGCCAGGAAGAAGCTGGAGCCAACTGTAGAAGTTGGGATATTTTTGGGGTACACAGAAACACCCCATAATTGTCGTGTGTATTTTCTAGACATTCGAATGACTATGGTGCAACGGGATATAAAATTCAATGACGTGAAAGCCATGAAGTGGTCGCTTGAGAGGGAGCTACACTTGCATGCAGAGGAGGAAATTATTATGCCCAAAGATGAGCCTCTAGATGTGGATCAGCCACAGGAGGAGATTCATGGAGTGGAGGTGTCCACTCATGCAGAACCAAACATCAAACAAGGCAGAAAGCGTACCACAGAATCTGAGAGACTAAAGCTTGATGTGACATAGAATGTAGAAGTCCCTACATGACAGCGCAGACAGAGACAATCACCTGACCGATTTACTAGATACATGGATCTTATGAGCAAGTGTATCATGATAGAGCCATCTTCTTTTGAAAAAGCAGTGCAGGAGCCCACATGGGTAGATGCCATGGTGGAGGAGTATGACTCCATTGTTAGAAACAATGCTTGGGAGATTTTTCCAAGGCTAGTGGGAAAATTAGTTGTAGGATCAAGATGGATCTACAAGGTAAAGAAAGTTGCTGATGGGAGCGTCGAGAATTATAGGGAAAGATTTGTTGCCCGGGGCTTCTCACATATCGAGGGGATTGATTATGAAGAAACCTTTGCACCTGTCACATGGTAGTCTTCCATAAGGACCATCCTTGCTCTCTCAGCGCACATGGGTTGGCACATTCATCAGATGGATGTGAAGACTATGTTCCTTAATGGGATCATTGAGGAAGAGGTGTACATTGAGCAGGCTGAAGGATTTGGGATATTCAGTAGTGAGTCACATGTGTGCAAGCTCAAAAGAGTGTTGTATGGGCTGAAGCAAGCACCATGTGCTTGGTACACTCGGATCGACAACTATTTCACTGGACTTGGCTTCACCAAGAGTGAGGTGGATGCAAACCTGTACCAAATTGTGGTGGAGGGTAAGATTTTAATCATTGTTCTTTATGTTGATTATTTAATACTAATAGGTGATGAGCAGTTGATACACTCATGCAAGGCAGATCTTGCAAAGGAGTTTGAGATGAAGGATTTGGGCCTCCTTCATTATTTCCTTGGATTGGAAATATGGCAGCAGGAAGGTGAATTGTTTGTGTCTCAATGCAAGTATTCCCGGGAGATACTAGAGAAGTTTCACATGCAAGGCTGCAAACCTATCGACACTCCTATTCTAGGAAATTGGAGGAAAGAGGATTCTACATCGGCAGAGGTAGTGGATGCCACTGTTTATCGACAGTTGGTGGGTTCGCTCATGTATTTAGTTAATACAAGACCAAACATATGCTATGCGGTGAACCAGCTTTCACAAGCGATGGTTAAGCCTACCAAGCTCTTTTGGAAGGCAGGCAAGCATGTCCTGAGGTATCTCAGGGGCACATCTGAGTATGGTTTATGGTACAGACAGATGGATGAGGTGAAGTTGCATGGCTTCACGGATGCAGATTGGGCAGGCAGCCCAACAGACATAAAGAGCACATCAGGAGGGATTTTCAGTATCGGATCTACAACAGTTTCTTGGTACAATAGGAAACAAAGATCTGTGGCACTTAGTTCAGTGGAAGCAGAATACATGGTAGCAAGTCAAGCTGCATGTGAGGCTATCTGGGTGAGGAAGATCTTGATTGGTTTGTTCTGTTCATATCTAGATCCCACAGTGATACATTGTGATAATCAGAGTTGCATTAAACTCTCGTTTAATCCTGTGCTTCATGATATATCTAAACATATTGATATCTGGTATCATCATATCAGAGATTGTGCGCAGTGGAGGATCATGTTGCTTCAGTACATTCCTACGGAGGATCAAGATGCAGATATTCTGATGAAGGCGCTCACCAGGAGCAAATTCAAATACCATAGAGGCAGGATCAGGGTGAAGTATAATCCCTATCTTGTTGAGAGGGAGTGTTGAGATTCAACAAGATGATGAGCTTAGTGAAAAGAGTCGCCTTCACTAAGTGGGCCCACAGGCTATTTTTGGCGCGTCTATTTTTAGACTATGTCTATTTTTAGACATGGTGATCATATTTCAGAAGTTGCATGATGCTATTTGTGGATGGTTGGTCAAGTTGGAAAAATATATGAAATTCTATTTTTAGAATATTGGGCGAAGTCTATTTATAGATCGTCGATCTAAAAAATAGAAGTGTCGATTATTGTTAGCTCTTAATAATAATCCGACAATAAACAACAACTTATTCTCTTGGAGCACTTAATTTCAGTGCACATATTTGGAAAATAAGTGGGCTGAAGGAATTACACAATTCCTAGGGTTTACTGGTGGTTCATGCATGGAGGACTCAGTTAGAACTGAAGTGGCAAAGTTATGACAGAGTTGGAAGAGTAGTTCATGGAGTTGTATTCAGTTTAACTCAGTTAGACTCAGTTGTATCTAGTCTAACTGAATGATACACTAGTGAGAGTGGAGTGAATTAATTAGTTAATTAATTCAAAAATAATAACTCATTAATCAACTAAAAAATACAAAAGTTAACTACAGTGCATGCCAGTTCCAGTGGAGACCCAGTGGAGAGATAGGTGAAAGGGCAAGATGGACTATATGTTGTCACTATAGTGATGCATTGATTGCACCATACACACATTGGAGTTTCCAATGAGGATTGCGCAGTCAAGGAAAGGGTAATTCAAATTCATTCAGAGCTATTATTCAGTAGGGATTGTGTAGTGGAGGCAGGCTAGCAGGAGGGCAGAGATCGGTGCATGGATTTGAAGATTTCTTTTTTGTTAGTGTGTGACGATTGATTGTACTGAGAGCTTGATGTACTAAGCTTTGTATGAGATTGTTACATGATATCCATGATACATAATATATGATATTTGGGGTTTTAAGCTTCAGGATTTCCCATTAAACAACTGTGTTATGTGCGATTGTTTTTATTTATGCTTCACATGAGTTTTCAATTAATTTTCCGCAAAATATTAACAATGGAATGATTTTGTATTTTGCAAGAAGTTAAATATTGTGAGATTAGGGAATCTGGATGTATGCATGCTTAGTGCATACTAATTTCTACATGTACATGCATTACATCTTTTAAATGAAATGGTTTCCCTGACTCCCTTTGAAAGGTAATGCTACCAATCCCGGTAACACTTTACTGTCTATCGTCGCCCATCTTAATATGCATCTGGAGATCTTTCTCCTCTAAGTCACTGAAAAGTTCCTTATCTCCCGTCATGTGAAAGGAAGCAGCACTATCCAAATACCACACCGATCCCAATGCAATGGACACCATGAATGCGATCAATGAGAAGTCAAGCTCAAATTGTGAGGTAAGGGCCTCACCAACTGCAGATCCAATAGCCTTATTGTTCTTCCTCTTTTGTGGACATTTAGTAGTGAAATGCCCATGTTCGTGACAGTGAAAACACTTCACCTTGGACATGTCCTGCTTCTTTCCTTTAGACTCAGATTTTGAAGGAAATTTCTTCCCTTTCCCCTTCCTCGCCTTAGCAGCCAAAGAAAAATTCTCTTCATCCTATTTCTTAGATGAAGATTTGTCTCTGGTGTTCCATCTAAAATCCTCCTACATCAGATCCGACCACTGTCGTTCCAAATATGAAAATTTTTCCCTTCCGTTGACAGAGTCTTGATAACTGTGCCAACCCTTAGGAAGTCCTAGGAGAGCCAAGCTCACCAAATCATCATCAACGACAGTTATTCCCACACTCCCTAATTCATCTCGACATTGGACAAAATTTGTGAGATATTTTGGAATGGTGTCGCCCTTTTCCATCTTGATCTTCCTGAGTTTATCTTTGAGTGCCAATTTCCTATGGTCGTTGCTGCTTTGGAATAAATTCGTCAAAACCTTACACAGCATATGTTGTGGCTTTCCCATGGAGGCTTGAGAAAATGCGGTCTCGTACTCCCTCCAACAAGATCCTCCTTGCCTTTTCCACTTTCTTTTTCCATGCATCAAGATTGGCAACATCTGTAGCATCTGGCTTAGGAACATCTTTGTCACTGAATTCCTTCAAGCCATTGTCTTCGAGTACTACCTCCATCATGTCCTTCCAAGAAATTTAGTTTTAGCTTCCCTCGAGTTCATACTCTAACCTCAAGCCATTGAAATCCATTTCAATTTTGAATCAAAATTAGCACCAAGAAAGTCTTTCTACAAATTTGAATTCTATCCAGTCACAAACTCAACTCCTGGTTCACTTCTGCAATTTCTTGTGCTCCGATACCATGTATAAATTATACAACAAACATGTATAACTGGGATTCACCCTATCTAACAATGTGCTAAATTTAAATACTGAATCGCTTCTACAAATATTTTGTGGAATTAAAACACAATCGCTAATCACATGAACATGAAGAAAGATAAATCACACACAACACAGATAATTTCTCGGGGAAATCTTACAGCTAAAAACCCCACTATTATTGTATATTAAGCTTGGATCATGAAACAATTACATACAAAACTCTTCTCACAAGAGCCCTCAGTACATCAGCTAATTGTCTCACACTATCATATGCAAAACTGACCAACACATAGCCAATTCTCAACATCTAGATAGCCTGCCTGCCTTGAGCAATCCCTGATGGTAAAGATCCCTAAAATATAGGAATTCATTCCTGAATTGAATGCACAAGTATCTTGGGCACTCCAATGGGTGTTTTCCTTCATTTGTGCAAGAAGATAACCCTACAATTGATATTCAACCTCCCTTTCACCTAGAACTCAACTGGATCTCCACTGGATCTGACATGCATGTAGCTAATAATAGTAAATCATCAGTTGCATGTGAGATCAATGATTGTGAATTAATTAATATTTAATTCACTAGATCTCCTACTAGTGTATCTTCAGTTACAACTAGCACAACTAATTTTAACTCACTTAACTAAGTTAATCTGTTTACAACTTGCAACAACTCATGCACCACTGCACTTCGAACTCTGTTACAACTAGAATTACTCGGCATGTCCCACCAACCAACCTCTAGCTCAAAATCCACTAGCTAAATAAATTTATCACTTTCAGTTAACTCATTCAAGTCCACATTGAGAATATATTACAATTTAATGTCCATCTAAATTAAGGGATAATAAAAATAGACATGCACCCAAAAATAGCTCTCTAGGCCCCACCCTAGTGTAGGTGCTTAATGCAACCAAGTGATAAATGCAACCAGGTGCTTAATGCACTAGGTGTGGGTGTTGAATCTTCTTGTTGAACATAAAAAAATTCCTCCCTCAGCAATTCATGATCAAAATGAAAATATAATGATGTAATGCATTGTAAGATTGATGCAAGTCACCACTCCGATTTAGTTCCAGCTCATCACATCTTAAAGCATCTCATCAAAATATATTATTATTATTTTGACTTCATGATGTAGGGGTTAACTATTATAGGTCAATTTGGGCATCATCCCCCATGACCTGGTCAAATTGGACATCATCCCCAAGGCCAATGAAATAGGGTCTATCATCCCTTTACATTTCAGTTTCTATATGCCCTAAGAGAATAAAAATTCATTCATGGCTTCTATTGTGAGATTTCCAAGTTTTTAAGTATATTTTGTATCACCTATTGAATCACCAACATAGAATCTAAAGGGACTAACTGCATTTCATATGCAACATCCTCCATTCAGGGGTGCACTGCAATGCACTTCTCGACATTCAAGAGTGCGTTGGTCACCTGGGAGCGGAATTAAAATTGTTCCAGGAATATCCACATGGACAATGACTAGTCCATATGTGTCAAAATTCGAATCCAAGTGTCCATCTAACACCTCTGAACTTGGGAACATGTCTTTCTTATTATTATAAAGTCATTCATTGGGAAACTACCATCAATTTCCCTATAAATTGAGCACAGATCTGAGTGCTAGGGAAGGAAGAATTTTGGTAAAGAAATGTTGTTGGATTCTCATTTGAAAGAGTGAAAGTACTGATATGTTGTTAGTATGATGTTGGATGTGATGAGGCTGGGATGAAGCTGGAGTTGGTGGCAACAAATCGATCATTGGTTGGAACCTCCCCCTTCTACTCTTTAATAAATATTGTTGTTCATTTTCCCATATACATGTCTCAATTTCTTGTGCAATTGTTTCTTGAATGATATATATATTTCATATCTAATCGATTTGATTGATTAAGATAGGTATATATCTGTATATTTCATGTTGTTTTATGTTCTTTGTTTGTGTTTGCAGGAATCGATCTGGCGATCTAAGTTGGATTGAGAGTGACAACAACAACGAAAAAAGGAGAAGGAGAAGTGCTTGGATCACAAGTAGGTTCTTTCATCATTCTGTGTATCTGCTTATTTTAGAGAAAGTGATAGTAATTATTTTGTCTATTGTTTTAAGTGACTAGCACCACACTTAGGGAGTTTGGTTTATCCGTAGATCACAGTTTCGCATAACAAAGACCCTTTTTGGCTTATTGCATCAATCAAAAGAAAATTATTTTAAATTCAAAAGTGTCATATAGAACCTCCAGGACCTCGTCATCATCCAAAGAACAAGTCAGAATTTATGAGTGAACAAATCGGCCTACACGTAGTTATTCGACCTAGAAGAGAAGTCTATATATAAGAGACATCGAACTCACTTGAAGAAGATACAATTCAACTCTTAATAAGTTTAATCTAGAAGGATAAGAAGAAAAAAATTAATCCTAAATACCTAACAAAGAAGAATAATAAGGAAGCAAAGTATTTGGAATGTCTTTGGGCTATTATCCTTCACACGTGTAAGAAAAATAAGGGCACCTGTTGCAACAACTAGAAAAAATTGCATACCTGGTAAGAGAAGTCGAGTTAGGGAATCAATATGTATAATTTTCAAGCCAATTTCCATAGAATAGAGAACTAATTCAAGAAAAGGAGAAATAAGGAAGAAATCACCATTTATTCCCACATAAGCAAGAGCTAGGTTTTTTGCCCTCAAGAAGTTGTTGGGGTCAAAATTGTTAGTGAAGTTGTTGGGGTTAAAGTTGTTAGAAAAGTTTCCAGAAGATGTGAAATTTGACTTGGTCTTGGAGGTCTTTCTCAAGGGTCATAGGTATTAGAATTATTCATTTGAAGTTATATAAGAAGAGAATATTTCTTGTGGGTTTTCCTCTCAAGAGGAGAGGTTTTGGCCCTAGATTATAACCTACTTCTTCTATCCTCTTGTCTTATTTTTATTCATTTTTTGGTAGTTTCTTGATGATAAAAATAACATTAATAATAATCAATTGAAATAAGAAGCTAATCAAGTTAATTAAAAAATACATCACAAGAAATTACAAAGCAAGAGAAATCAACTAATCTAGTTTCCCCTTAGATTTATCAACATGGTATCAAAGATAAGGTGGCATCAACAAGGAAAGGAAGCTTTAAGAAGACCATCAATTGAAGGATACATAAGGGCCAAGCATAAGAAGGAACATCAATTAACACTACCCATCTCATACCATCTAGAAGCAACAACACTTGGAAGAAGAAGAAGACCTCAGAAACCCTACCTCCATTGAAATAAGGATTCTACATTTGAAGCACCTTGGGAAGCATCCACATTCTACATTATCATCCAAGGAAGGAAGAATAATAATTTTTCATCATCATCAAAGAAATCAAGGTGATCTCCATCACATTGAAGCAAATATCACATCTCAAACATCCTTGAAGAAGATCATCAAGGAAGCAACATCATAAATCAGGAATCAAGTTGAAGATATCATAATATAGGAGCATATTCACTTGAAAAGTAAGTATATTGATATTTATATCTGAATCTACTATGAACATGACTTCATTCTGCAAGGAGAGCAAAAAACTAGTTGGGTCATCAAAATTCCCTTCATGGAAAAATAGGATAGATTTGATCCTCATAGAGAATGAAGTTATTGAATATGTTAAGTGTTCAATCTCCAAACCATATCAAGAGAAATATCAAGCACTATATAAGTATGTGAAAAGGGAAATAAGGGCTCAAATAATCCTCATAGAATCAATCAAGGATTCCCTCATCCCTTATGTAGCAATGTTGGAGAAATTGAAGGATATCTATGAAAAGTTGGTAGAATTATTTTTTGTAAGAATTGTAGGAGAAGTCATATAATTGAGAAATAAATTATACAAAATAAAGGTATCAAAGGAATAAGGGGTAGCATGATACCTTATGAGGGTATCTCAAATAATATATCAACTACAAGAGTTAGGAGAAAAAAATTTCAATAAAGAAATGACCAAAGTTGTGCTCAATGCACTACCTGATGAATGGGGAAACATTGTATCAAGTATGTATGGAAATAAGCAAGCCAATCCATTCAGTGAAATTTGGCTATTATGTAAGATTGAAGAAATTAGGTTGAAATCAAAAAGTGATGTTGGATCAAATGAACAAGTTCAAGCATTTGCTTCCATAGCTAGGAAGAAAGGAAAGTCTGGAAAGTTTGAACCTAGGGAAAGGAAGAAGACCGACATGTTAAAGATACAATATTATGAGTGTAATGAATATGGGAATTTCAAAAGGAATTGTCCTAAATGTAAGAAGGAAAAAATAATATAAAGGAAATAAATGAAGCTCATGTCACCGAAGAATTAGAAGAAGAACACAAAATGAAGAAGTCAAAGAAGGAGGAAGTGATAGAACTCCACTATTAGAAGGTTTATCACACATTTTCATGTGTATTTTTGGAAACCTAATGCGCTAAAGGTTATGGTGTGGAAGTTGTTGAGATTCAACAAGAAAATTTCAGAACCCACGCCTAGTTGCATTAACCACCCAAACTAGGGTAGAGCCCACAATGTTATTTTTGGGTGCATGTCTGTTTTGGTTGTCCCTTAATTAAGATGGACATTAATATGTAATCTATTCTCAATGTTGGCTTGAATCAATTAAAACTGAAAGTGATAAATTCAGTTAGCTAGTGGATTTCGAGTTAGAGGTAGTTGGTGAGGCATGCAGAGTAATTCTAGTTGTAACAGAGTTCTAAGTGCAGTGGTCCATTAGTTAATGCAAGTTGTAAATAGTTTAACTCTGTTAAGTGAGTTAAAATCAGTTGTGTTAGTTGTAACTGAAGATAAACTAGTGACAGATCTAGTGAATTAAATATTAATTAATTCACAATAAGTGATCTCACATCAAACTGAGGATTTACTATTATTAGTTGCATGCATGTAAGATCCAGTGGAGACCCGGTTGAGTTCTAGGTGAAAGAGAAGTTGACTATCAGTTGTAGGATGATTAGGTTTCACACATGGAAGCAAACACCCATTCAAGTGACCATGATACTTGTGCAATCAAGGCTAGCAAGAATTCCTATATTTTAGGGATCTATACCATCAGGGATTGCACAAGAACGATAGGCTATCTGGAGGCTAAGAATTGGCTATGTGTTGGTTAGTTTTGCATATGACAGCGTGAGACAATTAGCTGAGTATTGGAGGGCTCTTGTGAGAAGAGTTTTGTATGTAATTGTTTCATGATCCATGCTAAATATACAATAGAATATAGTGGGATTTTTATCTGTAAGCTTTCCCTGGGAAATTTTCTTTGTTTTGTGTGATTGATATTTATTCATGTTCATGTGATTAGCGATTGTGTTTTTAATTCTGCAAAATATTTGAAGAAGATATTTAGTATTTAACTTTAGTACATTGTTAGATTGGGTGAATCCAAGATATACATGCATGTTGTATAATTTATACATGGTATCAGAGCACAAGAAATTGCATATGTGAAGCTAGAGATGAGTTTGTGACTGAATAGAATATGAATTTGCAAAAAGACTTTGTTGGTGCTACAGTTGATTCAAGATCAAAATGGCTTTCAATGGCTTGAGGTTAGAGTATGCACTCGAGGGTAGCTCAAACTATATTTCTTGGAAGGACATGATGGAGGCAGTACTCGAAGACAATTTCTTGAAGGATTAATTCATTGACAATGATGTTCCTAAAACCGTTGTGGCAAATGCTGAAAATCTTGATGCATGGAAAAAGGAAGTGGCAAAGGCGAGGAGGATCCTGTTGGAGGGAGTACAAGACCACATTGTCTCAACCCTCCATGGGAAATCCACACCATATGAAATGTATAAGGCTTTGACGGATATATTCCAAATCAACAGTGACCATAAGAAATTGGCGCTCAAAGATAAACTCAGGAAGATCAAGATGGAAAAGGGAAACACCATTCCAAAATATCTAACAAATATTGTCCAATGTCAGGATGAACTGGGGAGCGTTGGAATAACAATTGCTGATGATGATTTGGTGAGCTTGGCTCTCCTAGGACTTCCCAAGGGTTGGCACATTTATCAAGACTATGTCAATGGAAGGGAAAAATTGCCAGATTGGGAACGATTGTGGTCGGATTTGCTGCAGGAGGAGTTCAGACGAAACACCAGAGATGGATCTTCATCTAAGAATGAGGATGAAGAGGATTGTGCTTTGGATTCCAAGGCGAGGAAGGGGAAGGGGAATAAATTCCACTCTAAATCCAAGTCCAAGAATGGAAAGAAGCAGAACATGTCCAAGGTGAAGTGTTTTCACTATCACGAGCATGGGAATTTTGCTACTAACCGTCCACAAAAGAAGAAGAACAAGAAGGTTGGAGGATCTGCAGCTAGTGAGGCCCTTGCCTCACAATTTTAGCTTTAATTCTCATTGATCACATGCATGGTGTCCAATGCATTGGGATATGTGTGGTATTTGGATAGTGGCGCTCCTTTCACATGACAGGAGATAAGGAACTTTTTAGTGACTTGGAGGAGAAAGATCTCCAGATGCATATTGAAATGGGTGTCGACGGACGTTACATTGCTACCGGGATTGGTACCATTAATTTTTAGAGAGATTCAAGTAAACCCTTTCAATTAAAATATGTAATGCATGTACTAGGTCTGAAGAAGAATTTGGTCTCAGTCGTAATGTTGGAGGATAGAGGCTATGATGTTTTTTTTAGTGATGGAAAAGCTTTCCTATGACATAAAACAATGAGACAAACCAAGAGGATAGGGATTCGAGTTAAGAATATCTAAAATCTAGAGGTAGATGGCTGTGTAGCAATGATGGGCAAGGAAAATCAAGTGGTGAGCCAGGATGAGGGCGAATTATGGCACAGGAAATTGGGCCATGTTCACTGTGGAGCCGTGAAAGTCACGTAACAGATTTATACTAGTCTTCTCAGGGGTACACTTGCATAGTCAGACACACGCAAGGGATGTACTATGGGAATATATGTAAAGGCCACCTTTAATGAGAAGGAAAACCGAGCTTCGAGAATCCTTCAGAGATTTCACACAAATATGTGTTGTCCTTTCTCAGTTGCTTCAACAAGAAAACACAAGTACATGTAATCTTTATTGATAAATTTTCTCGTAATACTAGATCTTCTTCAAGAAGAAGAAAGATCAAACATTCTCTAAGTTCTATGAGTTTAAGGCACTGGTGGAGAAAGAGTCGGGGAAGCAAGTGAAGGCTCTAAAGAGTGATAATGGTGGATAATACATCTCTAATGAATTCAAGAACTTCTGCAGCAAAGAAGGAATTCGAAGAGAACTCATAGCGCCTCATAACCCACAGTAGAATGGGGTTGTGGAGAGGAAGAACATAAATATTGTGGGTGCAACATGAGAGATGTTGCATGATCAAGGCCTACCGATGCATCTATGGGCAGAAGCATGCAATACAACGGTACATGTGCAAAACCATTCTCCTCATAGAGTACTTGGCATGAGTACACTTGAAGAGGCTTTCACTGGTAAGAAACCTGATTTTTCACACTTTAAGATTTTTGGCTCATCTGTTTATGTGCATGTGACGAAGGAATCCAGGAAGAAGCTGGAACCAATAACTGAGGTTGTGATTTTTGTGGGGTACACTGAAACACCCCATAATTATCATGTGTATTTTCCAAACAGTAGAATGAATGTTGTGCGGCAAGATATCAAATTTGATGAGGAGAAAGCCATGCAGTTGTCCCTTGAGAGAGAGCTGGAATTGCATGGAGAGGAGGAGCTACTGGTTCCCAAGGATGAGTCTCATGATGTGGATCAGCCACATGAGGAGTTTCATGGAGTGGAGGAAAACACTCATGTAGAGCCATCCATCAGAAATGACAAAAGGCGAACCATTAGGGGAACCTTGAGGTCTAAAATGGGCCTCCTAAGAAAAATGTACAAAAAAAAAACTTTATAAGAACTAATAGGATTCAAGATGATGATTTCAACCATGGGGGATGATTCACCATTTTTTAAGTAAAAGGCTAAAAATATTAAAAAATAATAAAATAATAAAAGTACTTATTCAACTCGTATTTTCAACTTATCTCCCAAATTTTTTACTCAAATTTCAAGAGGGAGTACTCGTTGGATGAAAAATTTAATTCCTCATCCAAGGAGTACCCATGTTTCATACTTTTGATGGACCCTACTATACGAAAAATGAGAAATACATGAAACAACGTGATTGCAATCACGTATTTCATGTATTTATCATTTTTCATGTAGTAGGATCCATCGAAAGTATGCAGCATGGGTAGTCTTTGGATGAGGAATTAAAATTTGCATCCAACGAGTACCCTTGCTCAAAATTGAGTAAAAAATTTGGGAGATAAGTTGAAAATACGAGTTGAAAAAGTAGTTTTTTTTCTTTTTTCCCTCCAAATTGGATGATGTAATCAAATCTGATTTTATTAGTTCCACTATTATTTTAGAATTTCTTTAGGAGGCCCATTTTAGACCTCAAAATTCCCTAATGCACATAAGCTGATAGGTTGAGACTTGATGCTGTAGAGAATGTAGGAGCCCCTACTTCACAACGCAGATAGAGACATTCTCCTGACCGATTTACTGGATACATGGCTCTTATGAGAAAATGTATTGTGACTGGACCATCTTCCTTTTAGGAAGAAGTGCAATAGCCAACTTGGGTTGATGCAATGGTGGAGGAGTATGACTCCATTTTCAAGAACATTGCATGGGAGATAGTCCCAAGACTAGTCGACAAGTCATTCGTTGGATCGAGATGGATCTACAAGGTAAAGCAAGTTGTTGATGGGAGTGTGGAGAAATAAAAGGCCAAATTTGTGGTCTGAGGATTCTCTCAGATCGAGGGGATAGATTATGATAAGACTTTTGCACCTATTTCAAGGTACTCTTCCATAAGATCCATCCTTGCATTCTCAGTGTAGATGGGCTCGCGCATTCATCAAATGGATGTGAAAATTGTGTTTCTCAATGGGATCATTGAAGAAGAGGTGTACATAGAGAAAAAGGAAGGTTTTGAGATATTCAACAGTTTGTCACATGTGTGCAGACTCAAAAGAGAATTGTATGGGTTGAAGCAAGCACCCCGTGCTTGGTACAGTCAGATAGACAACTATTTCACCAGATTGGGCTTCAACAAAAGTGAAGTAGATGAAAACCTGTACCAGATTGTGGTTGAGGGTAAGATATTGATTATTGTTCTATATGTTGATGATCTAATTTTGACTGGTGATGAGCAGCCGATACACTCATGCAAGGAGGATCTTGCAAGGGAGTTCAAAATGAAGGACATGTGACTCCTACATTATTTCCTTGGATTGGAAATATGGTAGCGGGATGGTGAACGTTTTGTCTCTCAAGGCAAGTATGCAAAGGAGATACTGGGTAAGTTTAACATGGAGAGCTACAAACCCGTGGATACTCCTCTTCCAGGAAATTGGAGGAAAGAGGATGCTACTTCTGGAGAGGTAGAGGATGCTACTGTCTACCGAAAGTTAATGGGTTCGCTAATGTATTTGGTAAACATGAGACCGGAAGTTTTCTATGCAGTTAACCAGCTGAGTCAAGCTATGGTTAAGCCTACCAAGATATTTTGGAAGGCAGTGAAGCATGTCCTGAGATACCTGAGGGGAAAATCAGAGTATGGTCTATGGTATAGATGGACAGAGGGAGTGAAGTTGTATGGCTTCACAGATGCAGATTGGGTTGGTAGTCCATCAAACAGAAAGAGCACATCAGGGGGGGTCTTTAGCATTGGATCGCCAACAATTTCCTGGCACAACAGGAAACAATGATCCATGGCACTCAGTTCAGCAGAAGAATAACACATGGTAGCAAGTCAAGATGCATGTGAGGCTATCTGAATGAGAAATATCTATTGGCAATATGATGCAGAGTGCTGTCCTTGATGGCAACCCACTGAATGAAGATGAAGACATGAGATTGTTGACATGTGTTTTCCTTGATGGAAAATCACCTGATGAAGTTATTCTTGACCTGATGGACTGGTAAATGATATAAATCTAATATGAAACGATGTTTGTTAGCAATATGATGCTGAGTGTTGTCCTTGAATGGCAACCCACTTGATGAAAATGATGGCAACTTACTTGATGAAGTTGTGCTTGATAGAATATGTCTTGATGAACTAAATCTGATATATCTAAAGTGAGTACAGAAGGCAATGAAGAAAGGATTTCAGCATGTGCTAAATCTATGGTGAAAAGAGTATGTCTCAAGGCATATGCGGATTTGTCTAGGGGAAGTCGCGTATGCACGTGGAAAAGAACGTTCCAAGTCGCGTATGGGAAAAAGCGCTCATAAAGTGCAAAACCAGGGGTAACCACCATGGTATTGACCCATTGTATTGGGTAATGATTCATCTAAATGACCCCGTCCAGGAATACCATCAGAATTAATGTGGTTTTGGCTCATGGTATTGAAAAAGGGTAAACCTATATAAAAAGAAGAAATTCATTGTGCAAATGATGAGTGTGGGTGCAAGATGTCTGAGCTTGAATGAATACTTCTCTCTGGAGTATATCTGAATGGAAAGGGTTACAGTTGAATGAAAGATCTGAATGTATGATGCATCAATGAAGGAGTGATGAAGAAGGGTATCTAGATCTGTATTGTACTTGTATTTGATAGATCTGTTTATGGAATGATTAGATCTGTGATGAGGCAAACATCTAGGCGAACATCTGTCTGAGGTAAAGGGTAAAATCTGAAGTGATGTATCTGTTGTGAAGAATTGCAATGACATTTAAGTTTGAAGAACCATACGCTAGTTCACCGAAGAGGAAGCGCGTATATACGCGGCTTCGCTGAAGAGAAAGCGCGTATGCACAATAAAATTAGCTCTGTAATTTGTAGTGAAGTATACGCTGGTTTATGTGAACAGAAGCGCGTATACATACGACATCAGAGAAAGGAAAGCGCGTATGCAAACTAGGGTTTGCTGAAGTCTGTGGTAAGAAATGTCTGATCTGTTCTGCTGGTTTACTGATATCTGTCAGTAAGTTATATGTATCTGTTTCATGGTTGACTGTGCTTAAAAGTATGGAAAGGGTCTAGTCTGAAAATATGATGAAATGTGGCCTGCAAGTGGTGTCCTAAAGGAAGCTTTGGATCCAGTGTGAAAATTGATGAAACGTGGTCCATAGAGGTGCTGAGGGTTGTAGCCTTCAGTCAGGGGGTTGTAAGTCCCTTCCAGGTGAGGCTGGTAAACGAGATCGGGGGTCGTAGCTCCCTTCCAGGAGAGGCTGGTAAACGAGTCAGGGGGTTGGAGCTCCCTTCCAGGAGAGGCTGGTAAACGAGCGCAGGTGGTGCCTGCGTGCTGGTAGGAGTCTGCACCAGCACATATGTTGTAAGATGTTTTCTCTATAATAAAATATTGAAGGCTGAGCAACGGCAGCGGTGGTTTTCTCCCGACTTGGGTTTCCACCCAAAATCCTGGTGTTCATGTGTGATGCTTTGTGTGATGGTTTATTCTGTTCTTACTGCACATGTTTACTGTTTATTGAACATCTGATGAATGAATGATGGAATGATATAAGAGAAGAATTAATGACATAATTAGATCTCTGTGTATACGCTAGTTTCATAAAGGGTATCCGCGTATATACGCGAGTCTGTTTCAGGAAAGTAGCGTATGGGTTTTAGAAGCAAGAAAAGGTCAAATTTTTTGAATATGCAGTAAATACTGATTCACCCCCCCCCCCCCCCCCTCTCAGTATTTTTCCCAACAAGATCTTGGTTGGTTTATTTGGTTCTCAAATGAATCCAACATTGATTCATTGTGATAATTAGAGTTGCATTAAAATATCGATTAATCTTGTGTTTCATGATAGGTCCAATAATATAGATATCTGGTACCATCATCTCAAAGATTGTGTGCAAAGAAGGATAACGTTGCTTCAGTACATTCCCACGGAAGATCAGGATGCAGATATTCTGACGAAGGCGCTCACCGGGAGAAAATTCGAATACCATAGAGACAGCATCGGGTTGAAGGATAATCCCTTTCTTATTGAGAGGGAGTGTTGAGATTCAACAAGAAAATTTCAGCACCCACGCCTAGTTGCATTAAGCACCCAAACTAGGTTGGGGCCCACAGTGCTATTTTTGGGTGCATGTCTATTTTGGTTATCCCTTAATTAAGATGGACATTAAACTGTAATCTATTCTCAATGTTGACTTGAATCAGTTAACTGAAAGTAATAAATTCAGTTAGCTAGTGGATTTCGAGTTAGAGGTAGTTAGTGAGGCATGAAAAGTAATTCTAGTTGTAACAGAGTTCAAAGTGTAGTGGTGCATTAGTTAATGCAAGTTGTAATAATTTAACTCAGTTAAGTGAGTTAAATCAGTTGCACTAGTTGTGACTGAAGATACACTAGTGATAGATCTAGTGAATCAAATATTAATTAATTCACAATCAGTGATCTCACATGCAACTGGGGATTTACTATTATTAGCTTCATGCATGTCAGATCCAGTGGAGACCCAGTTGAGTTCTAGGTGAAAGGGAAGTTGAATATCAGTTGTTGGATTATTGGGTTGCACACATGCAACCAAACACCCATTTGAGTGGCCATGATACTTGCGTAGTCAAGGCAGGAAAGAATTCCTATCTTTTAGGGATCCATATCAAGGATTGCGCAAGCAAGGCACGCTGTCTGGAGGCTGCGATTTGGCTATGTGTTGGTCAATTTTGTATATGACAGTGTGATACAATTAGCTGAGTACCAGAGGGCTCTTGTAAGAAGAGTTTTTTATGTAATTGTTTCATTATCCATGTTGAATATACAATAGAATATAGTGGGGCTTTTAGCTGTAATCGTTCCCCGGGAAATTATATGTGTTGTGTGTGATTGATCTTTCTTCATGTTCATGTGATTAGAGATTATGTTTTTAATTCCGAAAAATATTTGTAGAAGCGATTTAGTATTTAACTTTAGTGCATTGTTAGATCGGGTGAATCCAAGAAATACATGCATGTTGTATAATTTATACAGAAGTTGAATAGTGAAATGGAATCCAAGGGTCCTTGTAATACAAAAATTTTGACGGTGTTAGATACCACCAACATACATGGGGTCTCCCCAATGTAAAGTCCCAATTATACCTCACACTGTTTGGAGAAGGAGCCCCATCCAAAGTATTGGCCCGACTACCATAACACAAAGGTTCATCTTGGTATCAACAAATAACATAAGATATTATATACATAAACCTTGAATAAGGAAGTAAGTTGACATTGTGAAACACCAATTGCAATGTCTAAAAGGATACTTTCATGTGGAGAGAGACAAAAGTGAGCCTCTAGAAGGAAATTAATAGTACTAACCTAAGAGAGACACATGAGAGCATAAAAATATTTGTTAGCGAAATAGTTCACATAACGATGTTAAAGTGAACACAACAGACATTCAACAAGATGAGTACTGAAGCCACTGAAATAGTTCAATTTATCCAGTACATATGAACACAACATATACCGTAAACATCCCGAGAATAGTCCAAAAAAAATTGCAATACATGCATGAAAATGTGTCGAATTATAGAGCTTCAATTAGGTGAAAGACGCAAGCACACATTTACAATGATGAGACACTAGCTCCAGTAGTGGAAAATTAAGTCATTTTTTTCTTCTCCAAAGAATATATTTCTATCCTATGCAAAGTAGATAAGCGAAGGCAATCTCTCCAAAGCTTAAGCCTCCAAAAGCCTCTTGATTGAGTTATGAGGTTGCTTTTATAACAAGAGGAATGAAATTTCATATCCTCATGAATCTTGGATTTACTCATGACTCTTGGACTTCTAATGTTTCCTTTGGACTTATCAACAATTCTTGAACTTCTAAATGACTTTTGAACTTCTATAAAATCTTTGTCCACATATGACTATGAATCTTCATGTTCCACATATGACTCTTGGACTTCCACACGTTACATTTTGTCCTTTTCTTTGAAAATACATCATTACACTCCACATGATGATGCAGCATGAAACATGGACATATATTAACCACTATAATGAAACTTGTACAAGTTACAACTTGACAATGGTGACATGGACTTCATGATGAGGTGCAATGCCAAGTTTTCTTCCTTACTGATTCATCTTACATTCTCGATGATAGATATGATCTATGATTTATCTTCATGAACATCCATTGTTTTGCTTATATTCAGCCTCCAAAGGGTCTTGGATCAACATTAGAAACCTCTATGTCAACATTGGAATCCTCCATAATCTGCTTCATGCCTCCATGATAACTCTCTTATGTTCTTCTTCTTTGCAAGTGTTTCTTGTTGAGAAATATGAAGGGAAATGATTAGAGTGACTTATCGTTACTTGATAACTACGTGTGACATATTTTGACTTATTATATTTATTTCTTGTTATGATGTTTGTATATAATCAAACAACTACAAAAAAAGAAGAACAAGAACACAAAATATAAGTTGCAAGCCAGGGCCAAAACCTCTCCACTTGAGAGAAAAACCTACAAATATCTTCTCTTCCTTATATATTCTTCAATTTAATAATTCCAAGACCTTTAGATTTATATCAATACCCTCCAATACCAATACCAAACTCTCCAAATGATGTGCTATACTTGATCCAGTGAAACCCAGTCAAATCTCTTCCAGTAGCACAACTTTGAACTTTTGCTACAAAATTTCGACCTCCACTGTAAACCTGAAATTTTTGGCCCTCCTATACTTGTTGTTTCCACACATGTGAGTTTATATTTTAATTCCAAGGCTTCCTTAGACCTTCACTTTCCTTTCTCTCACTTCTAGAGCTTAAGGATTGTTATCACTCCATCGGATCTCTAAGGCTGAGAAAGAGTCCAAACAAAGGTAACCACATACCAATATTTTAGCTTGGTAGCTATCCCTAAAAAACCAGAGAGGGATCTCTCCACAAAATCACAGCCAAGAGGGCTAGATGAATTAGGGTTTTTAGGCTAGGTATGAGTACAGTGGTTTGTTTGTTTAAATTTGGGTTGCTGGATGAGGATTAGGTCAAAGAGGTTAGGTAAGGGAAAATAAGATTAAGGTTGCAGTCCATTCAATGGGGAAAGGTAGGTAGGAAGGCTAACACTTTAGGGTTTTAGGGTGATACGGATGAGACTGATGTGGAGCTAGAAAGAGCAAGGAAAAGCATGTATTCTTTCTAAACTGAAGAAAATGAACAAACTATGAATATTTTCCCAAAACACAGCATGAGAGATGTATTATGTTTATCAACTTGAAAACCGGCATATCATAGAAATGAAATCGACCATGAAACAAAAATTTCATACATAATGATACATAAGAAGAACAATGCTAAATTTCCATATCATAGGTATCCCAAAGAAATAGTTGCAACTCTTTCATTAATTTCCTGCCAAATACTGATTACACTAGAGTCTCTGATCAATGCAACAACATCCAACCTGGGAAATGAGTCAAAAAGTACAAGATATAGACCACAAAAAAACTTCTCCCATCCTTAGGGGTCGAATCCCTGAGTGGAGGAGAAGTTCCACCAAAATCTAAACTTCATACCTAGAGTGTAGGGAGGTCCAACTGACTCATCCCTCATTTTTTGGAAACTAATTCATTACATCATCTTCAAAAGTTTTCATCTAATGTATTTAACTTAGGTAATTGTAAAAACAACCTAATTACATTTACATAATTGAATTACAGAGGCAAAACATCATTTTCTCAAGTGAAACTGGAAAAAACTGAGAAAATTGGTAAATATGAGCAAACTGAGAAAATTTGTCAAAAGCGCAGCGCCAACTTCAGATCCACTTTTGAGGGGGTTCTAGGTGTCCAAATTGAGCTCAGGGTAGCTCATTGGAAAGCTTGTCCAATATGGTTTTCAGAGCTATGATTGGTTTCCAAAATGATGCTATTTTGACCCTCCAAAAACGGATTCTACCAAGACTGGTCAAAAGCACAACTCCAACCTCCAAAACAGGGCAAAAATGTCATTTTTTGAATGTTTTTTGACTTTTTGACTACTCCTTTGACCTAAAAAATATTAGCAAAGTTGTTATACTGACTGTAAATTTCCTTATGAATCCAATGGTACCTTAATTTTTTCCATTGGAGGTCCCTAGGAAAAGTGCAACACCTAGGGCGGTGCGCTTTTGCGAGTGCCACTTCGCAAAATTGCTAAAAACATAAAAATTTCCAAAAATTTCAAAAATTTCCCAAATTTATTAAAATTTTATTCTCTAGGAGGATGATGAGGTGTGTTAGGAAATTAGTGATTCCTTAGGGTTTCAAGTCTTTATTTGGCCTTTTTTAGCTTTAACCTTGTAATTTGATTTTTCTTGAAGTAGTGTTTGGCCCTCTTTATTAATATGTCATTGTCCTTATTTGCCTTATCCAAGAGCTTCTCAAGATGCTGGTTGGCCCTGTCAAGCCCATGCTCTCAGTTCTCGTTGACCATTATGGAAAACTGTTCATTCAAATTTAGCTCATTAGCAAGCTCAACCTCCTTTTTCCTCTCTAGTTCATGAGCTCTTTTCAGCCCTCTAGTCCTAGGTATTCTTCTTGGCACTTGTTCTTCTGCCTCATTTGTTTCAACATACCTTTCATCAGCCTCATCAAGCAAGGCCTTTGCCTCATTTTTTTCTCTTTTTTCCTTGATAAAATGAATCTCCATGATGGCCTTCTTATTCTTGAGTTGTTCATTTTCCTGCTCATAGTATGCAATGACAAATTTAGATCTCTCTAAGTTGGTCTGAAGCGCCCTGATTTGGGCATCCTTATTCTTGATAATAAATTTGGAGGCCTCATCATCATGCTACTCATCCAAGTCAACAAGGTCAAAATCAGTCTCTGTCTCAGGAAGGTCTTCCTCCTCATGAATGTTTTCCTCATGTACATCTTAATCTGTCAGCTTTTGTTTTCCCTTCTGTACCTACTTTGTTGGTGAAGAAGGTAGGATCCCTCCCAAAATCTATGGGGCAAACACCTGCCTATGCCCTCTAGGATATTTCTTTTCCAATATGCTGATTTCACCCTCTTTAGGCTTGTTGACCTCAACTCTGCTAGATGACTCATCTTGACCATGAAATGGTGATGATGGTGGTGATGGTGATGGAGTAGGTGAAGTGGAATGAGGTGGAGGCATAGATGTAGTAGGGTTAGATGAAGAAGGCACATCTTCAACATGTGGAGCAGTGAAGATGTCATTTTCTATAAAGGTGTCCCATGAGATGCCCAATTGATCAAGGTGATGGACGACAATGATCTTGATCAGTGAGTGGTGGAAGAGGCTATTCATCTGCTAGTCATAGTCTCTCTTTTGCATAATGAAGACCACTTTGTCTATGCTCCTGAATAGAAAGTATGGGATATTGAGAAATCTTACTCTTTTGAAGTGTATCAATAGTCTAATATGGTATGTGTAGAGCCTAGAAAACCTCCCTTCACAAGAGAAGTACTTCATGGTGATTTTCATCATGGGTGCATACCTATCAAGGAGGTATATGAAAGGGAAAACCCTCTTCCTTTCATTCCTGTATCTTGGTTTGATTAATGGCTCATAGTACTGATCCTCAAAATCCTTGGATTTAAACCATTTCTCTCCCATGTTTGGAATCCCTATGGTAGAAAAAATGACAGATGTAGATATACTGAAGGTCACACCTGCAAGGGTCACCTGATTATCTATGAGGTTTTAAATGAAAACTCTACTCAACATGGGATGATGTTGGACCCTCTAAATCATGTTGCAAAAATGAAGGCAGCCTACATACTCAAAACAACTGATAGTCATGGGAGAGGCCCTCAATTCATTTGTATTGGTGGGCTCCAGCCTTAGGATTATTCCTCCTTTTTTAGGCCTTCTATGTTCTCTATCCTCCTCTATTTGTCTACCCTTCTCTTCCATATAATATTTGTCTTCCTCCATAGTGTTTTGGTGGCCTGGAAACCCTAGGGATAAGGTAGATGGGAATGGGGAGTGAAGATGGGTCTAGGGAATATGGATAACTCTAGGAAAATTTAGGGAGATGGGGGAAGGGATTATGGAACTTTGGGAGGTGATGGGAGGTCAAAATGTCAAGGGAATTGGAAATAAGAATTTAATTACAAGTTTGGGGAAGTGGCTGCTTAGGAATGTAGAAACCTAGAACTTATGGTTTCAAGGGAAAGGGATTTAGGGATTAGTAAATGGTAGTGTAAGGGTAGGGATAGGTTTTTAGATGTGTGGGAAGGAAATTCAAGGTATTAGGGCATAAAATTTTGTGAATTAGGAGTAAAACTAGGGTTTCTCACTAGACAAATGCCAATTTCACTTAAGAAACAAAAACACTGTGAAATCATTTCTTTAGGAGTGCGAGGAGGAAACAAATTTGGTGTACTTACTTGCAAGAGTGTATAACAAGAATTTTCTGAGAGTTTAGGAGAGTTTGAAGGTGATTTGGTGCTTGGAGAGGTCAATGAGAAAAGCACAACACATTAGGAAAACGCGTAGCGTCTTGCCCAGAAGTGCAGCGCCAATGGAGAAAAAGCACAACATTCCCTGCTCTAAGCGCAGCGCCACTACTCTAAGTGCAATGCCACTGCTCTAAGCACACCAACACCCTCTGAAAGCGCAACGCCACTGAAAAACTCGACCTATGACCCTGCAAATCGACCTTTCCGGCTAAGGAAGTGCAAGCTTGATGGATGAAATGACAAATGAGCTTCTTTGAGTTGTTTTGGTGGTCTTTATACTTCAGCATTTAAATGAATTGGGCCTTGGGACCCACTTTTTCTTTCTTCACTTTCATTTTAAACTCTAAATATTTACCTTTCCATTTGACTTTTTCTTTGAAAAATTTATCATCTGATGACTTTGAGAACTCTTTTATTTGACATTTTTGATGATTTGGCATGTTTGAACTCTGAGTTAGCAGCTTTGGAATCATGATACTTATTACATTTTGATGACATAAAATTACATAATGAAAATTAAAAATTACATCTGAAAACCAAAATTACATGTTGAAGAAATATTTTTTCTTTACAAATCATCTTCATATGGTGAAAAGATATTATTGGATCACCCTTCACTTGCTGGTCTTATGGAGTGGAAATGAAGTTTTATTAGACCATGGAAACCCTAATGACCTAATGGAAACCTTGAAAAACCCTTAAAGACCTAATGATACCTTGAAGGACTGAACTTCATAATGGCATGACTGATGTGATGACATGATGATACTGACTTTATGGATGGTGTAGAGTCAGCAAGGTATGAAACTATGCTAGAAAGTAATCAAATTTGAGGAAGAGTGATGTTTTTGGACTAGGGCTACCATCAGTGATTAGATTTTTGCATGACCTAGTGGAATGATAAAAAAAAATTCTGAGTGGAACCCTTAAAATGATATGAAAAGAGGATTTTTGATCACTGATGGCGGGATGAAAATACTGACACTAACAAGAATGACCTCTAGAGACATTTTCTTTACCCACTTGTCTTCTTTTCTCCAAGATTGAAATTGTATATGAAAACCATAGATCTACTGAAAAAACCCTAGTGCTCCCTTGCATGTGTGAGAGAGAGATATACCCAAAAAAGTCTTTGTAGTCCCCTTCCTTCTTGGATTTCTTCTTCTTCCTCATTCTTTGCTAGAATGATTATTGAAAAATGTTCTCCAAGGAGGTTGAGTTTCCTCCTTTATATTTGATATTCAAGGTGGAAGTGAATCTTCCTTTTAGGTCGACTTTCTTGTTGCCAAGCCAACTTCAGTCTTGGAGGGTATTTTGACACTTTTAAAGACATATATTTTTATTTACAAGTTGCAATATACCTGATGGGGTCTTCAACTTATGACAATGAATCTTTTAACTTATTAACCCAGGAAAAACCCTAGAAGCACTCAATGGGTGCTTGACCTATAAAATAAAAGACCTTGAACATGGAACCTATGCTCCAAAAACAATACTAATATTTTTTCTTTCATTTTATAATTTACAAGAATCAAAAGTACTTTTCATATTTATGAAGTCTGAACCTAGTTACATATTTTTTGATACTCCCTCTTAACTAGGGAGGTATTCATAAATAATACATGGAAATTCTCAATCTAAAGAGTTCTCATAAGAAGAGTCAGATTGTTAACCCATATGTTTAGCATCATATCATCCAACATTCTCACATAGAAAGGCCTTGAATAACAACTCTATCTCTCCACAATATCAGAGCATAATGATGGTGAGAGCAATGACTTATAGACACCATCATCATTGTCTCTCTTAAGGCACATACCCCATCCAGGTGTTCACAAAGCATGAAATTCCCTGGACTATTCTTAACTTGGATACTTAGTTCTCCAAGAATATTGGTACAGGAGTACTCTTATCTTGGATTCCCTACCTCATCCTCAAAGAGTATCAGATGCCATATATTTACCCAATCCTCCATTCTGGCTTCCCAAGTGAAGACAATAATGATCTACCTATCTCTCTCTCTCAACCAGGGAGGATACATCAACTGAACCAAGCTTGTATATCAAATATAAAAGCTTCTTATTAGGAAGATATTTTGTCGATATGTCAACTACCTTCTCATCGGTGAAGATATAATGTAGCTACAACACACCATATTGTACTAACTTCTAAATATAATGATACTTGTTGCTGATATGCTTTGTCTTTCCATGAAATAATGGGTCTTCATATAATGGTATACAACTCATGTTATAACAATGTATCACTATAGGTTCCATCAGTCCTTTGAACATGTCATATATGAAATTCCTCAACCAAACCGCTTCTATGCTTACTTCACATGCTGCAATATAATCAACCTCAACACTACTCAAGGTAGTTGTTTATTGCTTTCTTCTCATCCATGAGATCATGGAGGATCAAAAAATGAAACATCCTCCCATAGTGATTCTTCCATCTTGATCACTTCCCAATAGTCTAAATTTTTATATCCAATCAAGTGGACACCATTCCTCCTATCATATTTCAGGAAGTGGTGGATAGTTCCTCATAGATATCCAATTATATGTTTTGCTGCTATCCAATGATCATGCTTTGGATCCACTTGGAACTGACTGAGAATATTTACTGCAAAACATATTTCTATCATGTGTTCACAAAGTACATCAGTGAGCCAATCAATTTTCTATACTTGGAAGGATCCACAAGGCTTGATTCATAACTCTTTAGTCTCTTCAAGTTTGTGATCATCAGGGTTTTCATTAGTTTAAAATCCATCATGTCAAACTTATTTAACATCTTGACCATATACTTCCCTTGAATTATATAGATTTCATCAGGTCCTTGCTAGACTTCCAGTCCCAACTAATAGTGCATCATTCCCAGATCCTTCATGTCAAGTTTTGCTATTAGTTACCTCTTACATAATTCAACCTTCCACACCAGTCAAGGAAATATCATCCACATATAGAAGAATTATTACCGAATCACCCTTCACAACCTTAATCTAGAGGTTTGGATCAACAAAACTCTTTACAAAGCCTAATCTCTATAGGTATGCATCGATCCTAACATACCACACCCTTGGTGCTTCCTTGAGGCCATATAATGCCTTCTTTAACCTGCAAACATATGCTTTTTTGTCCTTGAATTTGAATCCCAAGGTTTGTTCTACATAAAGTTTCTCATAAATTATGCCATTTAGGAATGCAGCCTTGACATCAATTTGGTGCATGTTCCATCCCATCGATACTACCAAAGAGACCAAAGAACGAATGGTAGTATACCTTGTTGTTGGAGAAAATTCCTCTTCATAGTTGATGCCTTCTTGTTGAGAGAAGGCCCTGCCACAAATATTGCCTTATATTTATAGATGCTCACATCTTGCACATGTTTTATCTTGTAGATCCACTTGGAAGTTACCGCAAATTTGTCTTTAGGTCTAGGTACAATATCCGAAACTCCATTTTTCATTATAGATTGATATTCTTCATTCATGTCATCCTTCCATTCTTGGTGAGTGAAAAATTATTCAAAAGTGTATGGCTTTATTTTTATTAGTTTAGTCATGTAGGTTGCATACCCAGAATATCGTTTGGGCTTCTCGTTTTCCCTGAATGTACCTTGAGTTGTTTCATGACCTTCTGCATCTAGAAGTGTAGACTTCAACCAGTTATGTTGTTTTATATATTTGAGGATAGCCACAAGTTGCATAGGTTCACTGGGACCTTCATCCTCAATATTTGATTCTTTGTCCTTTCTAGTAACTTCTTCTTCGAATACAATAAGTTCTTCATCATCAGACTCCATAGAGATATCCTTTGATTTATTGACTGCAATGCTTTCGTCAAATATCACATCTCGATTGACTTCTATTTGGTGTCCTTATTTTATGTAGATCCTATAGGCCTTAAAAGAGTTACTGTAGCCAACAAGTGTTCCTCTCATTCCTAAAGGGTCTAGCTTCTTTCTTTTGTCCTTTAGTATATGAATATATACATGACAATGAAATATTCATAGATGGTCCACATTTGGTTTCTTCCCAGTGAATACTTCTTCGGGAGTTATGTTATATAGTGAGTTGTGGGGTCTTCAATTTTGAAAGTATACATGTGTCTTCGTGGCTTCTCCCCACAGAAATTTTATTAGATCTTGATCATGCAACATTGATTTTACACTTTATTCAATGGATCCGTTCTTTCGTTCTACAACTCCATTTTGTTTAGGATTACATGGAACTATCAGCTTCCTCTTAATCCAAAACTCCTTACAGAAAGCGATGATTTCCTTAAACGTATATTCTCATCCATTATCTTATCTTAATATCTTGATTCTTCTTTATATAAGGTTCTCCACTTCATCTTTGAATTATTGAAATTTGATAAATACTTCATCCTTGTATTTCATTAAGTAAAACCAAGTTTTACTTGAATGATCATCTTTGAGTGTGACATAATATATATGACCTCCAAGTGATTTATTCATAGGGTCACAAACATCTGAACGAATAATATCTAAGATTTCTTTTCATTGTGAAGCACTACTTCCAAATGGTCTCTTGGTGTTCTTACCCAATTCACATCCCTTGCATACTCCTTCATGATATTCTTTGAATTTGGGGATTCCATATACGATACAACTTAGATTTTGAAGGATTTTGAAATGAATATGAACAAATATTATATGCCAAAGTTCACATGGGCTAATTTCAATGTGAACCAAGGCTTTAGCAAGAGGAGATATCAACCCAATGTAAATTTTTCCTTCACAGATACCAACTACTCTAGAATTTTCTATGCTTGATTTCATACTCCATACTACAACGTTTCCATAAATTAAAGCCACTCTGTCACCCTTATCTTCTAGAATAGAAATGGAAAGTAATTTCCTATGCAAACCTGGAATAAATAGGATGTTATTGAGATGAATGTTGCTTCCATTTTCTAGTTCTATTGAAGTTGATCCAATTACTCTTACAGGATAGATTTTATTATCCCCAAGTTTCATTGAGTAAGAGGATTTTCCTTTTGATAGATTCTTTAGTTACTTGTGATGACTATTCATGTGCCTTGATGCTCCATCGTCGACCACTCAAACACTCTCATCTTGGAATGTGCCTACAAGTGCTGAGAAGAGCCCCTCATCTTTTGTCTCGATCCTTTCTTCTTTTGGAGTAAATAGGATATTCCATACTTCTCTAATACATTTCTTGAGATGGATTTCTACCTTTGAACACTTCTTGAGAAACTTCTTCAATGTAGTAGAGATCTTAATGATGCCATCAACTAACCTTAGCTCTGATTCCATGTTGAGAAATCTTAAGGGAAATGATTAGAGTGATTTCTCGTTACTTGATAACTGCTTAAGATGTCTTTTAAATTATTATATTTATTACTTGTTATTATGTTTGTATATCATCAAAAAACTACCAAAACGAGAAGGACAAGAACACAAAATATAGGCTGCAAGCCAGGGCCAAAACCTCTCCACTTAAGAGGAAAACCCACAAATCTCTTCTCTTCCTTATAGATTCTTAAATTGCTGCAAGCCAGGGCCAAAACCTCTCCACTTGAGAGGAAAACCCAAAAATCTCTTCTCTTCCTTATAGATTCTTCAATTGCTGCAAGCCAGGGCCAAAACCTCTCCACTTGAGAGGAAAACCCACAAATCTCTTCTCTTCCTTATATATTCTTCAATTGATGTATTCCAATACCTTCAGAATCAGACCAATACCCTCCAAGGCCAAAAAAAACCTCTCCAGATGATGTGTTATCCTTGATCCAGTCAAACCCAGTCAAATCTCTTCCAGTAGCACACCTTTGACCTTCTGCTGCAGAATTTGGGCCTCCATTGTAGACCTAAAATTTTCAACCCTCCTGTAATTGTTGTTGCCACACGTGTGAGCCTCGATATTTCTTCCAATGCTTCCTTAGACCTTCAGTTTCCTTTCTCTTACTTATAGAGCTTAAGCAACCCTATATCTCTTGCAAAAACCCTATTCCTCCTTCACACATGTGAGAGAGAGACATCGCAAACAAAAGTATCCTTCATCCTATTCCTTCTTCATTGCCTTATTCTTCCTCCTGCTTCGCTAGAATTATTGATTGATGAATAAGCTCCAAGGAGGTCGAGTTTCCTCCTTTATACAGGCTCTTCAAGGTGGACATGGATCTTCCTTTTACGCTGACTTTCCAAATTCCAGGGTGACTTGGTATTGGAGGGTATTTTGAAACTTTTAAAGTCAAAAATATTTATCTTTACAAGTTGCAATGTTCCCAATGGGGTATTCAACTTATTACAATGACTCTTTTGACTTCTTGACCTAGGAAAAACACTAGAAGCACTCAATGGGTGCTTGAACTATAAAATAAAATACCTTGAGATGAAACCCATGCTCCAAAAACAATAATAATAATTTTTATTTCATTTTATAATTTACAAGAATCAAACGTGCATTTCATATTTATGAAGACCGAACCTAGTTATACATTTTTCAACATTTCTTTATGCTTTCTCCTTGCTATATTCTCTTGACCATCACCTTTTCATACTAAGACCATACTTTTGTGAATGAAAATAATTCACGATGAGGAAAAACCAGTTTAAAACATCTATCCTATCACTACCTAACTCATGGAATTACCTGATCATGATAGGACTATGAGAGGGTTAAAAAAAGAAGGCTCGATTAGAAGGGCGAAATTAAACTCATCAAGGTTCATAAGAGGCCTTAAAGGTATTCTTGTGCACTCAATAAATAGAGAGATAGCTCAAGAGGTGCAAGGGTACACTCTAAAGAGACAAAGGAGTGAGGCCTGGGGCCTTCAGGGATTCAAGGTGCGCTCATGCGCTCAAAGAGCCAATGAGGATGCAAGGGCACACTCCGAAGATACGAAGGAGTGAATTTTTGGGCCATTAGACCTTTAAGGTGCATTCATGTGCTCAATGACAAGGAGGGTGCATTGGCTCATTTTGAAGGGATGAAGGGAACAAATTCAAGTCTTCAAGGTGCTCTTATGCACCCAAAGAGGGAGCAATTCTTCATGTTGAAGGAGTGCGCTCAAGGCTTTGTGCTTTGTGAGTGTGACATGTGCTCTAAGAGGGTGCAATTCTTCATGCCAAAGGAGTGTGCTCCTAGTCCCGAAGTGTGCTCATGGTTTTGAAGTGCTCTCAGGCTTTCAGAGTTCATTTTTTAAGGCAAGAAGTTCCTTGTTTTTCCATAGTGAGATTTTTAGAGGATAGAAGGTCCTTGTTCTTCTGAAATGTGCTTTTTCACTGAGTGTTTGAAGTTACATTCATTTTTTTCAAATGAACTTCATTTTTTTGAAGTGCACTTGATTGTTTCTAAGTGCTCTCAAGATTGGAAGGGAATAATTCTCTCCAACAGTGGCTAGTTGTTCATCTAGAATGCACTTTTCACTGAGGGAGGAAGCGCAAGGCTAGGTGACTTAACCTTATGAAGTAATAATGCACTGTGAGAGGAAGGAGACCTTAGAAAAGACTTATTTCACAAGTATGGGAGGAAATATGGGTCAATGAGGCTCATGGATAAGTTGCGCTCATTACATAGTAAGAAGGCTAATGCCTCTACAACTTGCCCTGAATAGTAGGACCAATAAATGGATTCAAAATGGCTAAGTGTGAGATCAATATAGTAAAATAAATAAATGCATGCAATCACTACTCAAACATGGATCAAACATATGAATGCCATTGATGCAAGCCAAGGGAATGCATAAGACTCATGAACAACAATCATACGTTGAAATGATATCAAATTGAAACTTGAAAAATTTTAAGGAAATTGAAGGAAACACATGCCAAAGTGAAGATAGCATGAGTATGAAACTTGTTAAGGAAAAATCAAGCAAAAGTGACAACTGCGAAAGTGAAAGCAACACTTGTGAACATAGAGGCACAAAAAAACGACAATTGAGAACACTCACAAAAATAGAAGTACAAATGCAACTAAGGTGAGGGAGACTATCAACGAAAGTGCACATTGAATTTCTACATGAGTTGAATATCACACAAACATTGTCTTGATGGATGGTGCCATGCCTGTTCAAGCTTTCATAAAGGAAGTGTTCTCACAAACTCATCAAAGACTAAGCATGTGTGTGCAAGTGACTTAACATTTAAGACTTGGAAGAAGAATGAAACACTTTACAAATCACCAATCGACCATGGAACGACATATTTTAGGATCCTCAGTAGGCTACAAAATTCAATTTTGGGAAAAATTTTGGAGGGTGTTGATCGTAACGTTAACACTTGGAGACACACTGGTAGAACTCCAGTTTCTCTGTTTAGGTTTAATTCTCTAAGTGCAAGGTCTCGGTCTTTCATGCAATATTGATTCATCTTTTGGATTACCTTGGCTTCCCTACTTAACTTGAATAGAGATAAAGTCCCCTCCTTTCCCTTACTCCGTTAAACATATATCAAGGCTTTCCAAATCACAATTGTTTCAATCTAGGAAAGGGTAATATGCACGACAAGTTTAAGATGTTCAAAGTATGATTTTAATATCTGGTGTTGCTCCACTACCAGTAGGCTAGAGAGTACCCCGGAAAAGTTACTACAAGAGAAAAATCGTTGCTTCGCTTCCAGTGATCTTGGAAAATACCTCGACAGAGTCACTTGCTTCACCTCCCCACGTAGGAATCCTTTCTCTTCTTTCACCCTTTATTTATCTATTTGTTTATTTGTTTATTTATTTTATTTTAATAGGAATGTGTTTGAGCACTTATTTATTTTATGGGTGGAAGATGGATCTCGACTTATTAAGAGAAGAGGAGGTTTCCCCTTCAGATAAGTATTTATAGACCTTTGATATTTGTTTTCTCGCTTTAAATTTTCCCCTTATCCTTTCTATACTTGACCAGATCAGTAAGAAAATACTATTTAATTACAATACCAAGTTGAGGAATGAGGATCATAGAATAGATACATTCTTTATAGTTCACCAAACCATTTGAGTGGATCGTATTTTCCATTCAAACATCATTGACTTTAAATATATGTAAACCCAAGATAGAGAAGAGACAACAGATAAGCCAAACATTATTCGTCTTCCCAATTTCCATTTTCAAGTTTTTCCACATGTGTTTTGAGCCAATAGTAGAATATTTCATGCAAAGCCTTATTGAACAAAACGAAAAAAAAAAATACATGAAAAAAAAAAACTAAACTAAAAAAAAAAAAAACAAATGGAGGTGGGAAGGAAAGACAATGTGCAGAATATGCAATAAGAAAAAAAACAAATGCAAAGAATCGATGGAGATCAAGGTAGAAGGTGGATGAAACTCAAATGAGACTAAATTCAACTAAGGCTAATCGTAACCTAACTAGCTAGAAAGTCACAACTAAGTGTAATGATATTTTGAATGAAGCCAACGTAATTTCTCCCGACCTGCAATCATAAAGATGCGAGCAATGAAAACCAATATATGTTAATGTGCATCGGAAAAGATAAAAAATTTAATATATTTCACAAAAAATATAAGGTATCTATTAAAGAAATAAATATGTGCCATATTACCTATCTTTAACCAACCTCCAACCTTACCTTACGATAATAAAAAAAAATCATACAAACATTTACAAATCCTTGTGAAATCACCTCTACTTATATAATTGTCTTCCTTAGTAAAAATTAAGAGAAATTGAAGATTTCTTCTAGAAAATGAGCTTGCTAATTAAGATGCCTCCAACTGATTATAGATTGGATTATGAAATTCAAAAACATCCTATTGATAAAACTGAAATCCTTGAAAAGATAATTTCTCAATTAATGGCATGGAATCATAATGAAAATCTTGTGAGGGAAAATATATCCGATCAAATTCAAAAGGCTTGCTAAGAAAATGAGAACCTGGCATAACCATCAATAGAGCCTAAAGTGCCTCAACTGCTTGACAAGTATCTAAATATTGAGATGACAAATCATAAATATCAGCTGATATAAAACAACCATCTTTATGTACACTAGTGGGAAAATAATAATTTGAATGATAATTGTTAGAACAAGAACCATGATCAGATTTGTTGATTAAGACATAAAATTCTCGATGGGGAGATAACAAAGATAAATTAGTTTGAACAAATTTAAAAACGATTCGAATGAAATAATCATCTTCCTCATATGCTGAATGTGACAAGCCATCTACTTGTGACTAGATACAACCAATACTGACATCATAATCATTAAAAAGGAATGCCAATATGGAAAACACATGAAACCAATTGATATGTAGTGGATGAAAAAGAGGAACTTGATTCAGAAAATAACACAAGCATTAATTAATACTCAAGAGGATATTGGGTGCCAAAATGAAAATGATTAGCATTAGAATATTCACAAGAAGGATTAGGAGCTAATTACTTTCAAAACAATGTGACAATTATGAATCATTCAGCCAATTATAATATTCAGAATGATAAAATTCACAACTTCGCTCATTCATGAAAGATATAAACTCCAAACCCAAGTTATATATAAGAGACTTGCATGAGGAATGATAATTGAAACAAAATGCTCAATCCAACCAGAAAAAAAATCTTCAAAGTTAAAATAGCTATACGCAAAATAACGAACATATTTCAAGAATGAATTTGCATCCAATGAAATGATGCAAAGAACGAATTTTGTGAGAATATCCAAATATGATTTAGTTTGGGGGCCTTCCTATTATAGCATCATTTATCACCTCTATATATTTGATGATCTATGTATTTTCCTTGGGAAGCCCTTTCCATTCAGACTTGGATTTTACTTAAAAAACAATATTTTGAATTCCATACGAGACTATGCCCTCTCAAAAGCGCGTGCAGACGTAGATCCAATCATATCCTACCTAAGTATATAATTTAAAATATGAAAAAAATATAAAACTCCATATTTTCTTGGCGGGGTTTACGGGTTACACCAGAAGCCTACCTACAAGAGCCCATGGCCAAACCGTTTCCCAACAGAAAAAAATGTTTTAAGGAAGTATAAATACACCTCATGGGAAGGCCTAAAGGGAGAAGAGAGATATGTATTGATACTATAGCCATTTAGTCCTTGATCGAGTCTGATTATCCTTGTGCCTCCTGCACTTCCTAGGTTGAGGGAACCCTTGTTTCCCTCTTTGAGATGTTCATTTGCTTTATGTGACATCCTTGTGCATCCATATGGAAGAATATTTTTTAGGCTTGCATCGGACGGATCCAGAGGAAGGTTTCACTTGGAGCTGTGGTTGAATTAGGTGGTATTCCTCCACATATTTTACATACATCAATAAAGAAGCTTTGTCCCATTCTTGATGTCGTGATCTTTAATGCTTTTATACATATTATGATATTGTGTTGTAGCTGCTACAACACCCTCCAAAAATTTTCTCCTCTTAAATTTTTGAGCCCCTAACCTTTTTGAAAATGGAGTCAGGCCTAAATTCACCTTTTCAAAATCTCAAGTTGCTAAGTCGCAAATTTGGTTAACTCTTTTAATTTGCGACCCCGCGACCTTGTGACCCCTCAAGTCGCAAAGTTGCGAAGTCACACATCATGCCAAAGCCAAACATTTGTGACCTTGCGACCCTGCGACCCTGCAACCCCCAAGTCGCAAGGTTGCAGAGTCACTAAGTCGCAAATCTCATCAACATAGCTCATTTGCGACCTTGCGGCCCTCATTTATTGCCCACGTGTGCGACCCCTTTATATATAGAAGGGTCACATAGGTCGCATTTAACCTATGCGACGGAGAAATAAGACGCCTCTGACAAGCCAGTTGGAGCGCGTTTTTCCCGGGTAAGTTGCCTAGTCCTCCTGTTGTTTCCTTCCTAGATTAATTATTGATATTTCTTCCACTTTCCCCTAGCCTATTTTAGCCCTATCATGCCTTTGATTAAGCTCCTCAACAATCATTTTGTAAGCTTTCCTACCTCCTTCAAGGTTTTACACATTCAGATCCTTGTATTTCTTTCTGCAAGCCTATCTGCCCCCCCACCTTCCTCAGAGACCTCACCTCACTCACCAAAGAAGACTTCTATGACCCAGTCGATGATCTTATGGTTTCCGCGCCGTGTGTGTTTTCTTAAAACCTTCTTGTCGCCGCACGTCCACCAAGCCCTACCGCGACCCCGCGACTTAGCGACCTCGGTCGCTAAGTCGCAGGGTCGTCAGGTCGCATTTCACAAAGAAATTCAGAGTAACGCAACTTCACGACTTAGCGACCTTGCAGCCTGGTTGTGAGTCACTAAGTCGCCAGGTCGCACTTCCGTGAAGATCTCAACCGTTGTGACCCAACGACCCTGCGACCTCACAACCTAATCGCAAGTCGCCAGGTCGTTAAGTCGCTTCTTTGTGAAAATTTAAACCAATGTGATCTAGCAACCTAGCGACCCAGTCACAAGGTTGCTAGGTCGCAAGTTCACCCACTTCCTTGAAAATAATTGAGCAGAGGTAGAAAAAGCCAAATATTTATAAATTATGGCATATTTCTTATCGTGGGATTGTTTTATGAACATCCCAGGGGACCTTGAAGCCGAGCTAGAGTGTGTATCCATCTCGTCAGCCTTAAGTGATATGGGACCTCTAGCAGTTCACAAAAGAAACAAAAGCGTTGAGATAGAAATCTCGGAGGAGGAAGTACCTCTTCCTCTTCCCCCTAATTATGGACACACCGCCTACACATTCGGCAAAGGGGACAGTATGAGCTGGTATCAGGTGTATCAAGAATTTACAAAGCCTAAATTTTTTGAGGACCTCCCAGACCGACATGTATACATTCAGGTTAAGAGGTCCAATTTGCACTATGCAGGGGCCCATCCGCCTGTATTCCCATGTGCAGAGCTGATTGAATGGATCCTGCAAAGGGTTGACCCCAAGATCTGGGTCATTTGGGATCAGACCGGGAAGTCCTTTGCAAATCTGAAGGGGCAAGATGAAAAATTATATTATGCACTTCTCGCCCAAGAGCAGAACTTCACTAAGGAGTGGGCCACTAATCATGCAGTTCCCATACCAGAGACCTTGAAAGGATGGTGAGAGGACCTAGAAAATTTTTGGCTCAATAAGGACTAGGAATATCAGACAGCGGGTCTCAGGAAGGTTTACAAATTCGTAGCCATGATGCTATGTAGGATATATGGCCGCTCAGATGAAACCTTTTTCAACGATGCTTGGGTCTCTCTGATGTATGATATCACTGTGTAAGGCACCCGCTTCAACTGGGCCAACATGATAGTAGCGGCCCTCAAGTCAAAAATATCTGCGGCACTAGCACATGATGAAGGGTATGCGTTAGAATTTTATATGGCATCTTATCTCCTGGATGCAGTGTATGCAAGGTGCCATTTTGAGGGGTGGTCACATAACTAGGACCCAGAGCATGGCATTCCAATTCACAAATATCTAATGGTGTTTTGGGATTCTAGGTATAAGCAAGACATGGAGTCAATCGTAGGTAGCTTCATCCCTGCCCTCTACGTGAAACTATTTGGAAAATACCCCCCTGTGCATGTCTGAGTGAGCCATGGAGATAATAACCCAAGTGGCCCACTGGTTTCCTGACACTAATAGTATTTTCATTCGAGTTTTCGGGTCGCTCAAGGCTACTCACGCATTACCCTGGTTCGTAACAAACAAACTTCTCCTCTAAGAAACTTGTTATCAAATGTCATGCGGTTTTTCCAAAGTCCTCACTAAAGGTAAGAAGAAGCCATGGCCTACTCTGTCGCTCACCATCAACGCCTACACAGTGAAGGATTTTAAGGAAGTAGAAGCAGAAGCCGAACACATTAGGGGATTCTGTCTGCCTCCCTTGGCACACCGGACATATGAACCCAAGATAATCATCCCCTCACACTGCAAGCGGGCCAAATTTAAATGGAGTTACCAGCATACCGACTGTCCAACTGAAGATAGAATCAAAAACTGGTACAACAAATATAGAGAGGCCGCTCTAGAAGAATCAAGTGATCAGGAGGAGCAGGACAACCAGACTTTAGAAGAAAGGATCCATACACTAGGAGGATCATCATCCTCCAAATCCAAGAAGCCAAGGACCGGTACAGGTCATAACTCTTCCGCCTAGAAAAATGAAAAAGAGGCTAAAGCTCAACAAGAAGCCGAGGAAAAGACAAAGGAAGAGGAGGACAAATGAAAGAAGCAACTGAAAGAAGAGAAAAGGAAGAAGTGGGTAGAGGAAAACCACAAGAAGAAAGAAGAGAAAGAAAAGGCAGAAGCTGAGCGCCAACAAAAAATAAAATAGGATAAGGTGGAAGCTGAGCACCAGCTAAACGAAGATCAAGCTAGGGCAGAAGATGAGCGCCGACTAAAGGAAGAATAAGACAAAGCAGAAGTAGAGCGCCAATTGAAAGAGGAACAAGATAGAGCAGAAACAGAACAGAATAGGAGAGAGGAAGAAAGTGGGAAGTCAAAGGAAGATTTCTCCAAAGGAACCGAAGGAAGTAAGACACTGTCTCCCGAGACAGTGAAGCAGACTGAATTGCCACACATCGAGGTACCCCAAACAACTCCTACAACCAATGTTCGCTTTTCCCTCTCAGAATTGGGTAGCTTTGAGGATCTATATGAGGGAGTGCTTGATCTCACAAGACTCACCTATGATAAATTCACGCACAAGATCAGGCAAGAAAAGAGAAGATGTTTGGCACAGGACCCTGCTGCACCCCTTACAGTCACTACAGAGAAGGATATAGTCTTGGACACCCGGACCAATCCGGTCATGATCATAGTGGCCGGTATCGCTTCTTTAGCAGCTACCGAGGAGAACGTAAGAAGGATGAGCAGAGAAATTCTATCCATGAAGAATAGACTACAGGCGTCTGAACTTAAGACGACTAAATCAGAACAAGAAAAGAAGGCGCTAAAAGAAGAGGTCCGATAGCTTCAGGCTAGGAATACCCCTACTAATGAAATATCACTCACTGTTCAAGGAGAGCTAGTCACTTTGGAGGCCACCATGAAACAGATATATGAAGAACTGTTCATAATAAAACAAACTGTCGTGCCACTACTGAAAGCACAGGTGGAAACCAAGAGGAGGAACACACAGCTAAGGGAAGCCTCTACTACCTTGGACAGGATACTGGAGTGGTCTAACAGGTATCCACAAGCTCTGGCCACTTTGCCTAGAAAAGATTAGATTTCCACCCGGAATGACAAGGTTCAAATATGGATAAAGGTACAATCCAAGGAGAAACTCATCAAGGATTTGGAGAAAGTAATGTTCGCATATGAACATCTAATTAGTGGCATCGACTCAATGGCCAAAGTACACCACATCCCGTCTCTAGGTACAATAGGTGAAGAGAAAACGTGGGAATAAGTCTCCAAAGATATCCAAGCATTCCTACAGCCCATAAGGCAAGCGACCGCTGTTGGGGCCCTTGTTTGAACCAGCAAGTGGCGGAACACAGCAGGAAAGAGCGGCGGAAGAAGGAACAGCAGAGCAGGGCACGGAAGCCAGCGGGGGAATGGAAGTAGAAACTGTTATTTGCGATTGACTCGCGGACGAGTCAAAGAATTGTGGTCGGGGCCTGTTGGGGCCCTTGTTTTTGTTTAAGTTTTGAACTTTTGGCCAAGACATTTTGAACTTTGACTCTTTTTGAGTTGCGGAATAAATACACATAGCAACCGTGACTGCGCCGCAGCGACCAGGAGTTGCGGAGCTACCAAGGTGGCGCGGAAGAACTTGATAGCTGGAGATCGAACAGAGATAAGTGCAGATGAAAGAAACACAGCAGAAAACAGAAAGTGGAACACGCAGACATCAGAAGAGAAGCTGGGAAAAGCCAGAGTGAAGACACAGAGAAGCTGCCAGTCGCGAGGAGCGGGTGAATAAAAGGCGATCACCCGGCTGAAGAAGGGGATTATTTTTGAGGGTTGAATGGATGCGAGAGAAGTCGCGAGGATCAAGACCTGAGGAAGGACGCACAGGGCAGCTGCGGAAGAATCATGCTTGTTCTTCCTATGGCTTCGTACTTTCTGTGTTCTTCCTTTCTGTTATGAAATCCATCTGTATCCGACTTGTGAGTTATCAGAGAAGAAAGCTATGTAATCATGTATTCGGCCAGAAGAATAATATAAGGAAGGATTGCTGTCTCAATACGTTGTTCATGCGTTGTAATGTGTTTACACTGATTTAAAAATTTTAAGTTGCGACTGTCTGAATACTTAGTTAGTGATCTTGCATGTGTAATTTGGTATATGTAATGGATGCACTTTCTTTCTTTGGTTGCGGGTTTATTCCTTACCAGTGATCTCATCCCCTTATGCATGTGGTCGCGGCACGCCGCGGGTGAGACGCACTGCTCTCCAAGAGCAGGGTGAAAATGCCGGCGTGTTCCTAGACTACACCGGACCCCTTGTTGGCCACAACCCTTGAACCTGGGTCTTGCCCGCGAGACCTGACTTTCCGCCAACAACCGCCTCTCAAGACCTGCCAACATCATAAGAAAACATGGTTCAATTCATCGTGACACCAGTCTGGATCTACACCAAACTGGCCTCCTTATAAAATCATATCACAATCAAGAGGGAAACTTTGATTCCAATTTCTCTCAAGTGTCTTTATAGGTTGAGGGAGGATACACCTCAGGTATCCCCAGTAGCTGCAGATTATCAGACCTGGTAGAGTTATCTCAAAGAACAACAGCAGGTAGATATCCCTGACCTCGCAATCACCCAACTACTCCCATGACCAAGTCACATATTGTAGCAAAAAAAGAGGTCGTAGGTACCAAAAACCAAGGGGTCGCAGGTCATAGTTATAACCCAGGTCACAAGTCAAGAATTCCATCAAGTCGCAGAGCATCCCAACGGCCAGGAAGATAAAAATTCAGGGATACCCAAGGGTCAATTATGTCTTATAAATACCCCCTTCGTGGAATTGTAAAAGATATTTTTTTTGGGACTCCAAAGGGGCTAGAGAATTGTATAGCATTGAATGCACTTTTCTATGAATGAATACAAGCACTTGTTTTGATTCACTCTTGGATCTGATGAGAATTAATGTGTTAACACTGTGAATATTTTGTCTTATGTATCTGATATATTTCTGATTAATTCATCTACGTTGTTTGCTTATATCATTTATACATTTTTCTCACTAAATGTGTTAATGATGTTAGGTTGTTTATTTAGAAAATGTTAGAAAATATGTTACTAACATTTATCTCATCTCTCAGGACCGCTTAAGGAAGTGAAGGGTCCTCTAACCATAAAGAACTATTTCTTCTATGGTTTGAATAGGTTTTACAAGCGTGACCCTAATGATGTGCTTCTAGAAGCATTTCCTTTGGCTGCATGCTTCAACTCATCTCGCTATTCATATTGTTTTATGTTCATTGAGACTTATCAACCATTTTCCTTGTACCATCTAGATAATCGTGTGTTCACATGGCTGCAGGGCTCATTTGTGTTCGAGAAAAGGAATATTAAACGGTAGCCAGACCCACACCCCGGACGGGATCCCTATCACAAACACTTTAGAGTCTAATTGGGACTTTTCACCGGGGAGATCCCTTACTGTTGGTCGGGCATATTTTCCCTTCAACATATTTGGCACTAGAAGGAGGGTCTATATGGCAGGCTCCCAGCACATAAGTAACATCTCGTTACAAACTCCCCAAGGGGAGATCATGTATGAAAACACCGGTCCTCCACCCCTAGAAAATTCCCAAGAGGAGGAAGCCCCTTACTATGAGGTCACCTTAGATCAGCTAAGGGCCTTGCACCCTATCGCTCATAATCTTGTTAGGGGCTTGCAAAATGCCGATGTCACTAGTTCCCTGGCCAATCCTAGAGATCCCACAGCTAACCACACTCGCCAAGGAACCCTTGACAATTCCCTACCTCAGCTGGTGGGTCTTATGATCGAAGATTATGTAGATGTGGTTGAGCGTAATTCTGAAGAGTCCCCGGGTAGTCCTCGAGGGGCTGAAGCAGGAGGCCTCGAAATCACTGAACCCTGACCCAACGCTGACCCTCAACCCGACCAAACTTTGAATGATAACACTAAAGCAAACAACCCACCTGAGGTAGGAGATGGAAAGGGCAGGGGAAATAGAGGCTGTGGACAAGGCTGGAATGCTAGCCACCACCATCACCACCGAAACTAGAACAGGCTCTCGTTCTTTTATATCTGGAGAAACATTAGGAATGTAGGGAACCGAGGGAGAAATTAGGACATGCAGTCCCATCATGAGGGTGAAGCATCCGAGTCAGGCATAGAGAGCGAATCTGAAAGTGAAATAGGGCATGTTTACATACCGTGCCACCAGAAGGCTAGGCGTGTGTAGCCATTGACTTGGATGGCACAATCCCCTTTAGCTCTCCATGGCCCCCTCCATGACATGCCCCGACATCCTGAGAAGCACCTCACTAAGTTCGACCCCGAAAAGGTATGCTGGTTGAAGATCACATAAGAAAATTTTACCTAGCCTTACAAATGATGAGGGTACAATCTGACGATGTAGCATGTCGTATTTTTCCTCATACTTTAGAGAATAAAGCTGCTACCTAGTACCAATCCCTCCCTATTGCTTCCATTTCTTCCTAGGAGCAATTTCGCGGTATTTTCCTTTAAAAGTTTTCGGAAGACAAAACTCCTTCCATGCTTCTCACAGAGCTTAGTACTTTGAAATGTCAGAAGAAGGAGAAAGTCAAAGATTTCAATCAATGCTTCGCTACGATATTGAAAAAATTCCCACTGAATATGGCCTTAGATGATTCCATCACCATTGACTACTACACGCGGGCTCTCCCTCGGGATATTGTCGTATTCGTGAAACGTGAAGCTAGAGCTACCCTGGCGGAAAATTACACCACCGCCCTCGCTGTTGAAAGGGATATGTTATCCATGAGATCCATCGACCATGATGGCCGGGATGATCAAAAGCCGACCACGAAGAGAGTCCAATCCTCAAAAGATAAATCCGGAGACAAAGACAAGGATCCCTTCGACTTCGAAAGTATCACGAAGTCCCTCAAGTTACTGACCAACGAAGTCTCTGCTCTAAAGAGGAAGAAAAATGACTCTATCTCAGGTGCTAAAACACAGAAACATTTTTTCACAAAGAATAACCCCGCTGCGAACCGGACCCTGTCAAACTCAAGTGTTGGCCTCAATGTTGAAGAAATCGGCAAGGATAATTTTTGTTCCTTCCATCAAGCCTCCCACTCAGAGAAAAATTTCCCCTAGTGGATCAATAGCATGACCATCGTGGTTAATCAAATTCTAGAAGACCAAACCCCTGGGGATTTGGAAGAGGAGGCTACTTCAGACAACGAGGAGGCCTCCCCCCCCGGATGAAGATATGGGTTCCACTGTCCTCGCCTTTGAGGTCATCCGCGGGGAAATTCCCACTTCTACAACTGGAACAAACTTGGCTGACGACCCTAAGTCTAAACCCCCTCGAAACTATGGCTTGAGGAGCAAAGGCCCAGTTCCTTAGCATTCCTTCGAAGAAAAAAGAAAAGCCTTCTTAAGGAAAAATTTTCCACCAAACGCAAAAAACCAAACAAGACTCCTGAGAAATTTAGTCCAACTAATCCCCGAGAAGGCCCCAAGGCTAAATCTTCATTAGTTTCTCTGAAAACCACCACCGAACTTATCTCACACATAGATTCTGGGTATAACATTATCAAGGATATGCAGAATACTCGGGCCAATATCTCTCTCTACGAGCTCGCTCGCATTGCTAACCAGTGAAATCTTATCCTCAAAGAAATTTCCAATCTATCAGCGACCAAACCCGTGAGCACCACGTCTTCCCAAACTTCTGCTAGTCCCCAATCTATCGTGAATGTCATGAATGGCAACTCCAGGGAATCCACACCACCTTTTCTCCTCTCCTTCAAGATATTTAACTTCAATGTCCATAATTGCCTCGTCGATTCTGGTGCTTCCACGAATGTTATGCCCTTATCTGTATGCAATAAGTTAAACATACACCCTGAGAAAACTGAGGCCAAGATCATTCAACTCGATAGATCTCAAGTTCCTACAGTAGGTGAATTAAATAACGTCATTATCTGCCTATCCTCCAATTCTAGGGTGCATCCGTGCATTTACATAGTAATCATGGATATCCCCGAGACCTATGGCCTTATTTTGAGCATAGATTGGTCCAGCAAGTTGCAAGTATACTTTGCCACTGATTGGTCCCACCTGTGGTTCCCTTACAAAGGCAGGAAAAATCAAATCTGGGTTGAAATCAAGCCTTACATGAAGTACATTGTGACCGAGCTAGACGCAACTAACAAACCTGTCAGTTTCACACAAAAAGAGCTCGATATGTGTTTCTTAGAGTCCATTTTTGGGTGCTACCAAAATCCCCAATCTCTGATCCCTCAAGACGTCCAGTCTGAGCTATTGTTGGTCACTGAAAACCCCTCCGCCTCAATGGAAGACCCATTAGAAAATGCTGCCCTGAGTATGTTTCCTGTGTGCTCGGATAGCCTTGTCAAGTTAAAAGATGAAATGTGGACCTTGTACTATGATGGTTCCAAAACCCATGATGGGGCTTGCGTGAGTTGTATCTTGCTAGACCCTCAGAAGAACAAGTTTCTAATTTCCTGCGAGCTAGAGTTCCAGTGCACGAATGATACAACTGAGTAAGAAGCATTGCTACTTGAACTCAAAAAAGCCATAGATCTCAAAGTTCGTTGTTTAAAGGTAATTGGAGACTCTGAGATTATCACTCGTCAGGTACGTAACACCATCCATTGCTTGTCTCCACACCTGAAAGGTTACCAACAATAGGTATGGTGTTTAATTTCCACTTTTGACGCTTTTGGTATTAAATACGTACTTAGAATGCACAATGCAGCAGTTGATACACTTGCTAATGCTGTTGTTAGGTTCACCCCACTTAGAGATGGATTTTCTATTGAAATTATTTACAAGCCATCCGTACCAGATAATGTCACTAATTTGCGCTTCTTCAATCATGACCAACAGGTACTGGATTTCATGCTCAATACGGACGTGTTCAAAGAAATATAGAAGAAGAGGATCATGATCAGGCCTTGCAAAAGGAACTAGGAGATTGTAAATAAAATCCCATACCCAAAGGGATTGTGTCACTCGAAATTTTTTTTGACTTACAGAACCATTTTCGAGGGCCTCCCAACACGAAGGTGCAAAGTTCCACGTTAGCGCATCGAAAAATAAACCTCGGGACGGACAAGGAGCCCAAGTTCATCAATCTCGGTAATGAATGCACCCCTCAGGAGAGGAAATCGTTCACTGAGTTATTTAAGAAATACCTATATGTGTTTTCCTGGACGTATGATGAGCTACGTACCTATGACACGTGGATCATCCAGCACATGATACCCATGAAGGAAGGAGTGAAACCATTCCAGTAGAAACTGAGAAAAGTACACCCAATATTAGAGTTGATGATCCAAAAGGAACTAAAGAAACTCTTGGATGCGCGTATAATTTTCAAAGTTCGGCATTCAACCTGGGTGTCAAACTTGGTCCCAGTTCGCAAGAAATCTGGAAAAATCCGTCTGTGCATAGACTTCCAAAATTTGAACAGGGATTCAGACAAGGACAACTACCCAGTGCCCCCTATGGATCAAATCCTTCAAGCTGTATCGGAATCTTAAATGTTCTCTTTATTGGATGGGTTTTCAGGTTATAATCAAGTGCTAGTGGCTGAAACTGACCGACTGAAAACCACATTTAGAACTAAATGGGGAACATTCGCATTCAGACGCATTCCCTTTGGCTTGATTAATGTTGGAACAACCTTCCAAAGATCCATGGACATCGCCTTCAGAGGCCTCATTGGGAAAAGTGTGGTAGTATACCTTGATGACGTCACCATGTTTTCAAAACGCAGATTTGACCACCTACATCACCTTAAGTAGATCTTTGAAAGGTGTCAAAAATACGGGATCTCACTAAACCTAAATAAAATCATTTTCGACGTCTCTGAAGGAAACCTGTTGGGGCACATAATAACTCAAGATGACATAGTAGTGGATTTAGAATGTGTGAAAGTCATCGCTCAGATACCGCCCCCAAGTGGTAAGAAATCCATGCAGTGTAATATTTCAAAATTTGCATGCAGCAAATTGGAATATTAATTTTTTATTATATCATCTAGGAGGTGAATAAAATGGGTAAAAGGCCCATGAGTAGGAATAAAATCCCTCATAGTGTGAAAGGGATCAATGGAGTAGCTTAATTTTTCACCTTCCAGTGTGAAAAGGGGCAAATGCATGAGGACAAGGTCAAGTTTGACCAAGTCAACAACACTGCCTAAGAGGGTGTGGCTTGCTTGGGAAGACAATGAAATTTGAGAGAGAGGAAGATCACTTGTGGAAGAAACACTAATGTGTGGGGTCCATGGCAAAGATACATTCACTTGCATAAAAGGAGGAAGAGGCAGCCATAGAGATACATGTTTTGAGTATTTGATATTTGGTCTTGTAGACTACTTGCATTCTTGGGTTGTTTAGCAGAGTTGCAGTGTTGTTTAGCACGAGGGATTCCTGTTCAGGATTTCCTCTCCTTCTTGAGAGGCCTATTGAAGGATTTCACTTCATTTCTCCATATCTAGGCTCAAGGCCAAAGCCATTCCTTCAGTCACAGTGTTATTTCTGCTGAAGTATAATGTTGTGTTGCACGGTGTTGCAGTGGAGGGTTCCACAACACCATTCCTGGGCTCATATTTCAGAGGAGGGAGCTTCTATTCCTCGGGAAGGTTAGTGAGGAAGGTTTCAGAGTTGAATTTCATATCTTGGCATCAGGCCAAGAATTTCCCATCATCAATAGCGCAGTCCCTTCTCCAAACTGCGTTATTTTAGTGAGTATCTGCAGTGGGGGTTTGCACCACTATTCCGAAGGGTGAGATCTTCAGTGCTAGGATTAGCCTTGCACTCAGGAGATCCATTGGAAGAGGTTTGCTTCAGATTGGACATCTTATTCATCCATCTCCACTCATTCCAATTTTGAGTTGCAGTTGCTACCTTGCAACTTCGACATTTTTGCAGTTTTTCCATTTGTACATGTATTGCAGCCAATCCTTCTAAGGATTGTTGTATCATTGTTGTACTATTGTTTTCAGGGGTTGAGAGCTTGCTCCCCCACATTTCTTGAGCTTGACATTGTCATATCATTATATTATTATTCAGTATGTTGCAGTGTCTCATATAAACTGCGCAGTCATAGCTTGGGCACTCTTGTGTAGCAGTGTTTGTCATAATTTATGTACTCGTTTCTTGAGGCTAATCATTGCCTATCTTGAGTAGCTTTCTCCTCAAGATATTGTACACATTCTGCTGCTATTATGTTAATAAGATAGCTATGAGTTCTTCTATCATGTTCTAAATTTGATACAACACTGCTCTCTCATTGTTATGTTTGCATATTGTTGGATCTCCACATTTGGAATATCTTAAGATATTCCCGATAGTGTAGAAATTCCCTATTTTTGGATATTACATGTAGTCTTTCCTTGGTAAAATCAACTTCGTGCGAAAATTTATATCATATTTCACCCAAATTGTGAAACCATTGCAAGGTATGATCAAGAAGAACGCTAACTTCAAATGGAATCCTCCTGAGAAAGAAGCGTTCAATAACATCAAACGGGCCATCACAGAAGCGCGTGTTATTCATAGTCTGGATTTCAGCAAAGGATTTATCTTGTACACCTTTGCCTCAGATTCATCTTTGGCCATCGTCCTCACTCAGAAATATGACAACAGCGTTGAGCAGCCCATATCATTCATGAGCACTGGATTGCAAGGTGTCGAGCTGAATTATCCAGATATTGATAAGCAAGCTTACACAGTGTACAAGGCAGTTAAACACTTCAGGCCATATATTTTGAAGACTCACGTCACATTCTTCGTGCCTCACCCAGCTATTCTCTCTCTTTTCATACAGCGATAGTTAGGCGAGAGACGAGGGAACTAGATGACGTGCCTTCAAGAATATGACCTAGAATTCAGACCGGCACACACTATAAAGGGCCAAGGACTCTGTCGGATGGTTGCAGAAGCAACAGACTCGCGAAGCAGAGAAGAAGAGATTTGGGAACATGAAATCGGCATGAATCAAACTGATAGCATATCCCAACAGAATACCTCCTCATGGTACGTTTATCTCCAGCAATATCTGAAACATGGTACCATGGGCCCCACTTTGACCACTCAGTAGAAACGTGCATTAAGACTGAAAGTTGTATCCTACCAACTAGTTCAAGGTAAGTTGTTCCGCAAACACCACATCGGTGTCCTGCTACGTTGTTTGGAGTATGATGAGGCACAGAAAGTTTTGATGGAACTCCATGATGGTGTAGCGGGTGGACACTATACGGAAGATACCACTGCTCACAAGATCATGCGTGCCAGTTTCTATTGGCCTACTCTGTTCAAAGATGCGTACGCTTATGTATGGAAATGCCCACAATTCCAAAAGTTCGCCAATAGGGAAATATGACCTTCCACCCCATTGCAGTCCATCACAATGGAAGAACCTTTCCAGCAGTGGGGGCTTGACATGATTGGAGAAATCTTGCCACACTCTTCCAAGCAACATAGATACATCCTCACAGCCACAGACTACTTCATAAGGTGGGTTGAAGCAATACTGTTGCGTCAAGTAAATGATCAAGAGGTAATAGCCTTCATCACCCAACACATCATGATCAGGTTTGGCATTCCAACCTCCCTTGTTTTTGATAATGCAACAGATTTTTCATCTTTTAAATTATATGAGTTTTCTCTAGAAAACGGTATAGTACTGAAACACTCTGCCAATTATTACCCCCAAGGAAATGGGTTAGTCGAGTCAATTAACAAGAACCTCATCTGCATCATCAAAAAGGCTCTGTTGTCCCAGCAACGAAATTGGCATAACGCTCTCCATAATGCTCTATGGGCTGATCGGGTCACACCCAAGCCATCTTTGGGCACATCCCCATTTTTTATTGTGTACGACAAAGAGGGTATTCTTCTTCACAACTTGTCTCTCCTAGCCCTTCAACTATCTCAAGAAACTCATGGCACCCCTTGCCCTGCCTTACAAGCCCGAATAGACACATTGTTGAAGCTGGAGGAGGAAAGGCTGAAAACCCGGGAAAAATTCACTATCCACCAAAGTCGGATAAAACGATGGTTTGACAAGAAGTCTGCCAGAAACAAATATTTTGAAGTAGGTGACCTTGTCCTAAAATGGGACAAAGCTCACGAGGATAAAGGAAAACACTCCAAATTTCAGGCCCTGTGGACAGGTCCCTTCCACATTAAAGAAAAAGTCAGCTCCCACACCTACAGGCTATAGACCCTTGAAGGGAGAATTGAGGTCCTCCCAGTAAATGGGCACGACCTTAAACACTATTTTACCTGACAGCCCCAGGGGGGCTGTCATCATACCCTGTACTATTTTTTTTTTTTCTTTCTTTCTTTGTTTTGTTATTGTTCTCATTTTTGTTTTGTTTTCAATAAATCGCTTGTTCCAAGCAAGCTCCCATTGACCCTTCCCTTGTATCATCCCAAGTTGAAGGAGAGATGTAGAAGTTACTCAATTGGCATGCTGTGCCGAAATATATGTTGGTGAAGAATCACCCCTGAAACATGAAATTGGCACGAGCTTGCCTGTGATATGCACTCAATGGCGAAACACAGCCAAATCTTAGGAACCAAGCGCAGGTAGCCTACCTAGTATGTTGGCCCAGGGGATTGCTGTACAAAAGAAAGTCTCGGTGTAATCGGTCACTATACGGAAAGGGATAGAGCTGACCACAGGAGACAAAAGGACATCCGGGAAAACCCAAAATTCCTCATATAGACCAAGAGCAACCTCTCTTGCAAGAAAAATAAGTCGGGATCCCTCATCCGCCTAGGAAATAAATTCCACAATCAAATAAGTGCCCTGAGCACAATCAAATAAGTGCCCCAAGCACATTTAAAATAAGTGCAAATTAGCACATGAATAAGGGTAAAGGATTGAGAAAGGCTTCCTGCACATAGAGGTGATGCGACGACTTCGCCAGGGTACTGACCAGGCTTGCTAGTAGTGGAGCAACGTTCGTGACTCCTAGGCAATGACTCCATCGAGACCACCAGGTTCACTGGTAGCGGAGCAACACGATGAGATAAAAATAATTATACCGGATCCTGGAAATCCCTGAGGTTACTCCAACCTTTTCGTCTAGTCTCCAAGAATGAAATTTGGTGGACTAGCGCCCTGGGACATGCAGATAGGTGGAGAAAACACGCAAGGGCCGAGGATGAAAGTAATGGGACCCATGAAGTGAAAGGATCAATAGGCTAAGCCCCCCCACCCCCCTCCAGTTGAAGCACCGGTAGAGATCCTGGGTCCTACCAGTGAATCACCATTTGTTGTAGCTGCTACAACACCCTCCAAAATTTTGCTCCTCTTAAATTTTTGAGTCCCTAACCTTTTTGAAAAATGGAGTCAGGCCTAAATTCACCTTTTCAAAATCTCAAGTTGCTAAGTCACAAATTTGGTTAACTCTTTTAATTTGCGACCTCATGACCTTGTAACCCCTCAGGTCGCGAAGTCGCGAAGTTGCACATCATCCCGAAGTCAAACATTTGCGACCTTGCGACCCCGCGACCTCCAGATCGCAAGGTCGCAGAGTCGCTAAGTCACACATCTCATCAACGCAGCTCATTTGCGACCTTGCGACCCTCATTTATTTCCCACAAATGCAAGCCCTTTATATATAGAAGGGTCTCATAGGTCACATTTAACCTGCGTGACGGAGAAAGAAAACGCCTCTGACAATCCAGCTGGAGCACGTTTTTCCCAGGTAAGTTTCCTAGTCCTCCTGCTGTTTCCTTATTAGATTAATTATTACTATTTATTCCCCTTGCCCCTAGCCTATTTTAGCCCTGTCATGCCTTTTATTAAGCTCCTCGGTAATCATTCTGCAAGCTTGCCTACCTCCTTCAATGTTTTACCCATTCAAATCCTTGTGTTTCTTTCTACAAGCCTATCTTCCCCCCCTACCTTCCTCAGAGACCTCGTCTCACTCACCAAAGAATACTTCTATGACCCGGTCGATGATCTTATGGTCGCCGTGTGTGTTTTTTTAAAACCTTCTTATTGCCGCACGTCCGCCAAGCCCTACCGCGACCCCGCGACTCCACGACCCCGCAACTTAGCGACCTCGGTTGCTAAGTCGCAGGGTCGCTAGGTTGCATTTCACGAAGCAATTTAGCGTAACGTCACTTCGTGGCTCAGCGACCTTGCGACCCGGTCGCGAGTCTCTAAGTCGCTAGGTTGCACTTCCGTGAACATCTCAACCATCACGACCCAGTGACCTTGCAACCTCGCGACCTAGTCGCAAGTTTCTAGGTCGCTAAGTCGCTTCTTTGTGAAAATTTAAACCAATGCGACCTAGTGACCCAGCGACCCAGTCACAAGGTCGCCAGGTCGCAGGTTCACCCACTTCCTTGAAAATAATTGAGCAGAGGTAGAAATAGCCAAAATATTTATAAATTATGGCATCTGCCTTATCGTGGGATTGTTTTATGAACATGCTAGGGGACCTTGAAGCTGAGCTAGAGTGTGTATCCATCTCGTCAGCCTCGAGTGATATGGGGCCTCCAGCAGTTCACAAAAGAAACAAAAACCCTAAGATAGAAATCTCGGAGGAGGAAGTACCTCTTCCTCTTCCCCCTAATTATGGAGACACCGCCTGCACATTCAGAAAAGGGGACAATATGAGCTGGTATCAGGTATCAAGAATTTACAAAGCCTGAATTTCCAGAGGACCTCCCAGACCGACAGGTATACATTCAAGTTAAGAGGTCCAAGCTGCACTACGCGGGGGCCCATCTGCCTATATTCCAATGTATAGAGCTGATTGAATGGATCCTGCAAAGGGTCGACCTCAAGATCTGGGTCATTCGGGATCATGCCAGGAATTCCTTTGCAAATATGAAGGGGCAAGATGCAAAATTATATTATGCACTTCCTGCCCGAGAGCAGACCTTCACTGAGGAGTGGGCCACTACTCATGCAGTTCCCATACCAGAGACCTTGAAAGGATGGTGGGAGGACCTAGAAAAGTTTCGGCTCAAGAAGGACCAGGAATATCAGACAACAGGGCTCAGGAAGGTCTACAAATTCGTAGCCGCGATGCTATGTAGGATGTATGGCTGCCCATATGCAACCTTTTTCAACGGTGCTTGGGTATCTCTGATGTACGCTATCATTGTGTACGACACTCGCTTCAACTGGGCCAACATGATAGTAGTGGCCCTCAAGTCGATCATATCTACGGCACTAGCACCTGATGAAGGGTATGCGTCAGAATTTTATATGGCATATTATCTCCTGGATGCAGTGTGCGCAAGGTGCCATTTTGAGGGGTGGTCACATAACTGGGACCCAGAGCATGGCGATCCAATTCACAAAGATCTAATGGTGTTATGGGATTCCAAGTATAAGCAATACATGGATTCAATTGCAGGTAGCTTCATCCCTGCCCTCTACGTGAAACTATTTGGAAAATACCCCCCGTGCATGTCTGAGCGAGCCATGGAGATAATAACCCAAGTGGCCCACTGGTTTCCTGACATTGATAGTACTGCCATCTGAGTTTTCGAGTCGCTCAAGGCTCCTCGCGCATTACCCCGATTCATAACACACAAACTTCTCCTCCAAGAAACTTGTTATTAGATGTCAGGCAGTTTTTCAAAAGTCCTCACTAAAGGTAAGAAGAAGATATGGCCTACTCTGCTGCTCACCATCGGCACCTACACGGTGAAGGATTTTAGGGAAGTAGAAGCAGAAGCCAAACAGATTAGGGGATTATGTCTGCCTCCCTTGGCACACCAAACATATGATCCCAAGAGAATCATCCCCGCACACTGCAACCGTGCCAAATTTAAATGGAGTTACCAGCATACTGACTATCTAGCTGAAGATAGAATCAAAAACTGGTACAAGAAAGATAGAGAGGTCGCTCCAAAAGAATCAAGTGATCAGGAGGAGAAGGACAACCAGACTATAAAAGAAAGGATCCATACACTGGGAGGAGCATCATCCTCCAAAGCCAAGAATCCAAGCGCCGGTACAGGTCATAATTCTTCCGCCCAGCAAAAGGAAAAAGAGGCTAAAGCTCAACAAGATTTCGAGGAAAAGTCAAAGGAAGAGGAGGAAAAACGAAAGAAGAAACTGAAAGAAGAGCAAAGGAAGAAGCAGGCAGAGGAAAACCGTAAGAAGAAAGAAGAGGAAGAAAAGGCAGAAGCTAAGCACCAGCAAAAAATAAAAAAGGATAAGGTGGAATTTGAGTGCTAGCTAAAGGAATATCAAGCTAGGGCAGAAGCTGAGTTCCGACTAAAGGAAGAATAGGAAAAAGCAGAAGCAGAGCGCCAACTGAAAGAGGAACAAGATAGGGCAGAAACAGAACAGAAGAGGAGAGAGGAAGAAATTAGGAAGTCAAAGGAAGATTCCTCCAAAGTAACCGAAGGAAGTAAGACACCGCCTCCCGAGACAGAGAAGCAGACTGGATTGCCACACATCGAGGTACCCCAAACAACTCTTGCAACCAATGTGGGCTTTGCCCTCTCGGAATTGGGTACCTGAGAGGATCTAGATGAGGGAGTGCTTGACCTCACAAGACTCACCTACGATCAATTCACGCACAAGATCTGGCAAGAAAAGAGAAGATGTTTGGCACGAGACCCTGCAGCACCCCTTACAGTCACTACAAAGAAGGATATAGTCTTGGACACTTAGACCAATCCGGTCATGATCGCATCGGCCAGTACCGATTTTGTAGTAGCTACCAAGGAGAATGTAAGTAGGATGAGAAGAGAAATTATATCCCTGAATAATAGACTACAGGCCTCTGAACTCAAGACGACTAAATCATAACAAGAAAATAAGGTGCTACAAGAAGAGGTCCGATAGCTTCAGGCTAGGAATACCCCTACTAATGAAATATCACTCATTGTTCAGGGAGAGCTGGTCACTTTGGAGGCCACCATGAAACAGGTATATGAAGAACTATTCACAATAAAACAAATCGTCGCACCACTATTGAAAGCACAGGCGGAAACCAAGAGGAGGAATACACAGATAAGGGAAGCCTCTACTACCTTGGATAGGATACTAGAGTGGTCTAACAGGTATCCACAAGCTCCGGCCACTTTTCCTAGAAAATATTGGATTGCCACCCAGAATGAAAAGGTTCAAATCCGGATAAAGGTACAATCCAAGGAGAAACTCATCAAGGATTTGGAGAAAGTAATGTCCACATATAAACATATGATTAGTGGTATCGACTCAATGGTCGAAGTACACCACATCCCGTCTTTGGGTACACTAGGTGAAGAGAAAACGTCGGAAGAAGTCTCCAAAGATATCCAAGCATTCCTGTAACCCATAAGGCAAGAAGCCGCCTCTCAAGACCTGTCGGCATCACAAGAAAACATGGTTCAATTCATCGTGACACTGGTCCAGATCTACACCAAACTGGCCTCCTTGGCAAATCAGATCATAATCAAGAGGGAAACTTTGATTCCAAATGCTCTTGAGTGTCTTCACAGGTTAAAGGAGGATACACCTCAGGTCTCCCCAGTAGCTACAGATTATCGAGCCTAGCAGAGTTATCTCAAAGAACAGCAGCAAGTATATGTCCCTGACCTCGCAATCACCCAACTACTCCCATGACCAAGTCACATATTGAAAAAAGAGGTCACAGGTAACAACAACCAAGGGATTACACGTTGCAGTTATAGCCCAAGTTGCAAGTCGTGAATTCCATCAAGTCGCAGAGCATCCCAACGGTCAGGAAGACGAAAAGTCAGGTATACCCAAGGGTCTGTGCACACACATGGCCGGGGGGGGGTGTTAAAGGAGAGCTAGGGAGTATGTAACATTGAATCCAATTTTCTATGAATGAATACAAGCACTTGTTTTGATTCACTCTTGGATCCGATGAGAATTAATGTGTTAACACTGTGAATATTTTGTCTTATGTATCTAATATATTTCTGATTAATTCATCTGCGTTGTTTTCTTATATCATTTATACATTTTAGCTCACTAAATTTGTAAATGATGTTAGGTTGTTTATTTAGAAAATGTTAGAAACTCTGTTACTAAAATTTATCTCATCTCTCAAGACCACTTACAGATGTGAAGGGTGCTCTAACCATAAAGAATTGTTTCTTCTATGGTTTGAACAGATTTTACAAGTGTGACCCTAATGATGTGCTGCTAACAGCATTTCCTTTGGCTGCATGCTTTAACACATCTTTCTATTCATAATTTTTTATGTTCATTGAGACTTATCAACCATTTGCCTTGTACCATCCGGATAATCGTGTGTTCACAGGTCTGCAGGGCTCGTTTGTGTCCGAGAAAAGGAATATTCAGCAGTAGCCGGACCCACACCCTAGACGGGATCCCTATCACAAACGGTTTAGAGTCTAATTAGGAATTTTCACTGGGGAGATCCCTTACTGTTGGCCGGGCATCTTTTCCCGTCAACATCTTGTTATAGTTGATTTCATGTTATTTTCTATGAGCTTCTATGATCTAACCACTGAAATATAGAACATGCTTATTATTACTACTAGTCTATGTGATTTTCTTGTATGAGTTGCAGGTTTTGAAGCATGTGGAGAAGTAGAGGGTTTGAACCCTGCGGGAACGACCTCAAACATAGAACATACAGGTAAGGTAACTTCTCCCAAGTTTACTAGTTTAAGCATTAGGACCATTAGTTTTCTTGTTTCTTGTTGTTGTATGCCTCTCGCTCTATTGGGGTCCTCAACCCAAACCCTAGGGTAATTCATCTCGTAACATAATTAGCGACTCCACTAGGGATTACATCCGTGTAATTCCTATTTTGGGTTGTTTCTCTCTAGATTTGGGTTCTCTGACTGGTCTAATTACTTTTTCAGTCTCTTAGGTTCTTTATCTATCCAGGAAAAAGTCCTAATCTTCTGGATCAGGCTTGGATTTTTTATTTTTTATTTTGGCCACTTTTATACACAATTTTTAGTTTACACAGTCATGTGTATACACATTTTGGTCCAAAGAAACACGCGTATACGTGGGTTTCCTTGTACACAGTCGCTTATGCACACTGGTTGTTCACTGGCAACTTGCGTATGGCCAATTTTAAAATGAAAATTTAATTTTCGGAGTCTTGTAATGTATTTTTGCCTGTTATTGGCCACTGTTATGGAACCTTTGATGTGTTTGGGAAGTGTTTCTATCTGATGTGTATCGATTTCTCTCTTTCTTGATGGAAAACCTAGTCAACCTAGGGTTTACCTTACTTTGTGAAGTTACAATTTTGGGATTTTCACCAAGGATTCTTTCTGAGGTTCTTGGCTATTCTGACATTTCAAGACAATCAGTTATTTTCAGTTTTATCATGTTTAGCCTTGTCATTGCTTCAATTTTTTCTTTTCTGTAGCAGCGGAAGTTGTAGATTTGGTTACTGTAGTAGCAAGATTTGTAGATTTGTAGACTTAATAGAAAAAGCAGCTTTAATTATAAAAATACACAAGGTATTTATAATAATAAATATTTATTAATATGATATGATATAAGATATAAGACGATTGAATGATTAAAATGAGGCCCTGCTTTTATACCTATGCAGGTGACCTTTCATGAACAGGCATGCCTTTTAGACATGCCTTTTCAGTTAACTAATGACTACTTAACATAATCCTGATTGATTAGCTAGTAATTACATTTATTATATTTTATTCTATTAATGACTATATTTATTACATTAGTTATGAATTAGGTTCATAACATTGCCTCTTCCTTCGGAAGCTTTGTCCTCAAAGCTATATTGTTGGCATTTATCTTCATCTTTAATCGCTAATCATTTACTCAATTCCTTCACTTAGCTCAATTTGTTCCCAACAACAAAACTTAATTTCCGACAATTCCCTTCATCTGGCATTTGTCACTGATACCTTCTTTATATATTTCACTAATAAATTGTCCTTGAACTTCATGTTCTTGTTACGATTTATATATTTTTTTTTTTATAAATTGAATAATATATATATATACATATATTATTATTATTATTATTTTAAACTTATCATTATAATTATATATATAATTATAATTATAAACTATATAATATAATTATCTAAGAATCGAAAGCACATGAAGGTTAGAAGACAACGGTACGCCGGTTCACTATTACACCGTTTCGTAAAACTGATTACCTGATCCACAAAGGTTATTGATCCGATCTGGCAGCGTATTTGTATTTGTATTTGTATCCACGAATTCCCTTCCTCCTTTTTTTTTTATAATTACAAATTATATATATTATATAATGACAACTATATAAATTTTATATAACTGACACTTAGTTATGTATATCTACCGAACTGAAACTTCGTTACATTTCCCCGCGTCAATGAAAACCTGCCAACATCTCTTTTTGACACCTCGATGATGTGGTGGCATTTCACATTTCACCTTCATCATCGTGTGTTGGGTTTGTCTCCTATATATTTCGTTGAATGCGTTTCTTACTGTGACACGGAAAAATCTCTGACGATGACGATGAGCAGAATTCAAGCGAGGGAGAAGACGGTGACGACGAGGAGTCAAGCGAGGAAGAAGACGAGGATATTTTTCGAGTGCCTGCACAAGTCTGTGTTTTGGAAAAGGAGTTCGTGTATTGATTTATAAGGTTTAATATTTGTGTATTTCCCGACCACGACTGTATCAAACACGACTTATTCACACAGAGCCACGTCGAATCAGTGCTAGGACTCGTCTTCATGACCGTTGACGAGAGCACGATGTTTGGCAGCGAACAACACTTTCCTTTAACAAATATAATTTGTATTTTGGCAAGGCATTTCTCTGGTGGAATTCTTGACTTATACTCAAACTTTTGAATCACATGCGGAATGTCAAGTATGTGAGAGAAGTATGTGAGCTGCTTGTACAGGTCTACCTCGGTGTACTGTTGGACAAGATGTCCATTGCAGTAAGGATAATTTGGACAAACTGTTCCCCTTTCCGTATCACCAAAAGTTCAAGTTTTTAGTTGTGTGCTTGCACATTTCGTCACCACAAAAAGATATAGCATCTATGATCATTTCTGCATCTTCAACAGTCTTCCAGCTAACAGAAATTATCATCTTCCCGAACTCAGGAACTCCAAATTCCTTTTCGATTGCATGAAAGGATTTCCGTGCCTCTGTAGATAAATATGCAAGGTCACCGGAATCCAATCTGATGCCCTGAGCTTTATAGCCTAATTCATTCAGTGCCAAATCAACTGCACAAAAATTGGGGAGCCCACTTCTCATGACATCGTAAGTGTCCACGAGAACCTGAAATTTTGTTGGAAAAGCTAAAGCATATGATATAAAGGCCGTCATCTCACTCTGGCTGGTGTCAGAGAAAATTCCTCTAAGAGAATCTGCTGCCTGTAATTTGCTTAGCCAATGTTGTGCTAAACTCAGAAAATCTTCACAAACACCTGTACCATCATTTCTAGGAAGTGTCCTGTCTGTGATCTCATCAGTTCCCATATCAATTTCATTGCTCCCTGTCGAATGATCAGCTTCCATTCTCTTTTCACAGTTGCATGACAAACACTTATTTACAATTCCATCCAATGCACTAGTTGCAAAGAGTTGCTTGCTGGTAGGATTCATAACAAGACTTCAAAATTTTCGTTTGTGCTGACTAGAGAGGAGAGTTCCTGTCTGAAAACATAATGGTAATGGTCTTGCATTACCGCTACCACCACGTACGTTTGAAATCAAATCCACATGCTCCTACTCTAACTTCCTCTTCGATCTCTTCTCTTGTAAATCTCTACTTCCCAACTGATTTAAAGATCTAGCAGCAGATATATCTCCTTTTGAAGATGAAGGATTTTCAAATTGGGATGGACTCCGACTCAAAGCAGCAGCCCTTTCACCAGATGTTGACAATGTCTTGTTGCCTTCAACTAGCCTCGTTTTCGACCCCACGTTTGGGGTTGCTGAAGGGATCAGAAGTTGAGGCTTCGACTGAGATGCTGCCCTAGAACCACTCTGTCCTATCTTTACTTTTATTAGTGTGCCAAATGATGTGAAACCCCAATCACTCTCCCGGGCATTGAATTGATGTTGTGTATCCTTCTTGACACTGTATTTTGAACGAATCTGATTAGCAACAGCCAGGCTGAAATGAGCATATCTGCTCCAGCCATATGGTAAGGTGTTAGAATCCGCCACATCCACATACATTGACAAGTGATCCACATTGTTCCCCCTTGGAAATATTAGAATTCGCCATTTATATTCCCCGACGACTACAAAAGTTTCAGAATAATATTTTTCTACATTTGGCTTTGTAAAGTGTTCAATTTCACAGGTGAATTTTTACGTAGGAGGATCCTCAATAATAGGTTGGTTCTCAGCTGTACTCATTGTATCAGATTTCCCTACTGTTTCTTCCCGCTTTTCATTGTTTTTCGTGGACTCTGATATTAATTTTTTATCATATTTTTCTGGAACAACCATTTTCACATCTTCATCATCATCTTGATCAACTTCACAGTTATAAAGTTTTTGGATTGCACATTTATGTCCTGTGAAATATTTGTCTCCACACTTCCAACATGTCTCTTTCTTTTTTCCTATATTACGCATTGGTGGGGGAATATATTTGCTTGAATTTTCCATGGATGTTCTACTTGATTTTCTCTTGGCATAACTAACTACCTTCTCATTATTACAACATTTTTCATCTTCTCTATTATGGATTACTACATAAATTTTTTTAAGAACTGCAGAAATTTTTTTATAACCGTTTGTGACTTTTGCACATGAACTCTCTAATTGCTGAAGCTTTTCTTGAATTTTTCTAATCTGCTCAATTTTTTTGAGATCTTCATGTAATGGCACATTATATGGTAAACAATGTTCCCGAGCTCGTAAACTACGTTCGTAGGCTTGTAGAACAATGTTGTGTGCCATTGCTTCAACTTGTCCTCAATATGGCTCTGATATGGCTCAGATACCACTGTAGCAGCGGAAGTTGTAGATTTGGTTACTGTAGCAGCAAGATTTGTAGATTTGTAGACTTAATAGCAAAAATAGATTTAATTATAAAAATACACAAGGTATTTATAATAATAAATATTTATTAATATGATATGATATAAGATATAAGACGATTGAATGATTACAATGAGGCCCTACTTTTATACCTATGCAGGTGACCTTTCATGAACAGGCATGTATTTTAGACATGCCTTTTCAGTTAACTAATGACTACTTAACATAATCCTGATTGATTAGCTAGTAATTACATTTATTCTATTTTATTCTATTAATGACTATATTTATTACATTAGTTATGAATTAGGTTCATAACATTTTCTCTTGTTGGATTTCTTGGTTTTCTTGACTTCTTGAGAAGGACATTTCTAGAAATCTTGAATGATCTTCTTGGTTTTCTTGAAGTTTCTTTGTTTTTTGGAGTTTTTATACTCTTGTTCAAGTCATTTTTTTGAGTTAGTTACCTATTTACATTTGTTAAGTCCTGTCATGGAAGCGACATTTTTGGATTAAGGAATTTGAGGTCTCTTTTTTCTCAACATGGTGCTTTGGAGTTTTGAGTAGTTTTTTATTTCTAAAAAAATTTTGCTGCTTCCTTCAAAAGAAAAAGACTCAAAAAACATTTTTGTTTGCCTTTGCTCTTTCTTTTGGTTTTGTTTTATGGCTTTTCATTGTTTTGGAGAAAGTGTGAAGTTTGTCAATTTGTCAGAGTTCTTGGTTTTGAGATAATTTCTTGATTGAATTAGTCTCTTCTTGTATCAAGTTGTTTTTGTCATTTTTGTTGAGGGAAGTTCTTGTTTTGGACTTGTATTTGCTTTTATGTCAAGTTTTTGAACCTCTCTGTTTAGAAACTCATTTATTTTTCATTTAGATTAGTCTTAGAATCATGCATTTGGCATTGGTAGGTTCGCATTAGTGTAGTTGAACTGTAAGAATGTTTAGTCTTCTGACAGATTTTGAGTGTGTGAACATGTATCTTGAAGAGAAAAGAAAATTTCTTGCTTTCATTAGTTGTTCATAGAGCCTGTGTAGAAATCCATTTTCATCGAAGAAAAAGTTGCATTTGCATGTACCAGGTTTCTATTGATTTCTGTTTGTGTCCAAAACATCACAAGTTGCATTTATGTTTTACCCCTGACTTAAAATAACAACCCTTAAAATCAAGTGCATAATTTAAAATAAGCTAGAATCTTTTTGAATTATCATTACTATACGTCAAATAGTCTAGGTCATTAGGGCATTGGAATAGGTGCGTGGAGAGTTAACTCTCCAAGGCCACTCAAAATTTCAAACTTAGAAGTTGATTAAATGAGTGAAACCTAGCCTCGTTAAGTTTTCCGGGAAAGCTATCCTCCAAAGAGTCAAGCGCGAGGGTGAGTGAATGCAGAGAAGAGAGATACCCTCTCTGTTATTTGTTGCATCCCGACCAAAGACCGTTCCGCTCGACTACCAATACAAAATGGTGACCTTAGTTGTTATTCCTAGGTATCACATAGGTGACTACGAGGGGGAATACCCATGGTACCTGAGGCATACATTGCATCACATTCATTGTACTTCTGGAGGGTGCCCTTGCGAAGCTTGGGTACTTGCACGGGTAAAGGATTTTGTTTGGAGGTCAACATAACTGTTTCGGTTACCTTCGCTAATAGGACTGGGGCGTAATTAACCTAAACTATTTTTGGAAGGTCCTCATTTTCACTTTCTTGTATTTTGGTGTCCAGTCCTAATCACCTGGAGCGGAAATAACTGAGAGTTGCTTGATTGTTGAATCTTAGGGACATTTTGTAGAGAGTGCTCTTTAATCCTATACTTCCATAGCTTTTTAATTTTTCTAGTCTGTATAAGTTCTCATTATAATTAAAAGTGGTTGATCGATCAGTTCTTCTATCTAAGAGGCTTCATAGGCTTTCTCCTGTGAGTTCCGAGCCTTCTTCTAGAAGGTGTAGGATCAATTCTGCTTGTGATTTCCAATCAGTAGTAGCGAACGCATTGGAGATAGATCCTCCACTTGGGGTTATTATTTCTCAGGGTAGTCCTAATGTTAGTCGTGATTTAGAGAGGAATACTCCACTCCTTTCTAAGGTCCTTTTTCCGACAGAAGAAGTTGAGGTTAAAGAAATTCCTGAACCTCCAATTAATCCTTCCTCTCCTCTTCCTCCTAGTTTTCCAGACGTTCTATTACACGTTGGGCCTCTGATTCACCGACCGCCTAGCCCTCATATTTCTCCCTCTTTTATTTCAATGGCCACAGCTAGGAACACAACTTCAGATATGAGTACTTTGAGTGTGCATACTCCTCTTTTGGCAGAAGGAGAAGGTACCATTGCTATATCGACCATCACTCCTAGTACTATAATTTTTTGCTCTACCTCCATTCCGTCTACGAGTGGGGGCACTGAATATTTTTCTTCCCATACTGGTCCCTTTTCATTTGGGATGCCTTCTAGTGCAATTCCCTCAGTTTCTTTCACTACTTCATTTGCTATCTCCACACCCATGTCTTCTATGGCTAGTGGGTCAGCTTATTTTCAGGGTTTTCCATTTGGAAGTGGTGATATTCCTCATTCTAACCCTTCCTCAGGTTCTTTTCCTTTCTTCGAGAAAAGTAAAGGTTTTAATCCTTTTATAGGAGGTCAAATTTCTAATTATTTTCAAGGCTGGAACCCTGCTTTTGAGTGGTTTAGGAATTGGGAATTAGTTCATGTATGGTCAATAGGATAATGTTCCTTTATCCTTCGTAGGTACTCAGGGTTTCTATCCTTTTGATAATGAATGGAATCCTTACCAAGGGGTCTCATCTTCTTTTAATACTTCAATTTTGGGGAACATTCCTATTTATGGTAACCTTGCGATGGGAGGAGGTCTTACTCTGAGTTTCTTTGGACCACAAGGATTTCCTTATGGTTCAAATTCTTCTACGAACATTCCTTGGTAACCTGGTGCCTCATAATATCCAGGGTATTATTTTAAAAATTTTGGGAATCCTTCCCATGGTGGATGGAATTCTTAGGGTCCTCCATGCTTACCATTCGTGGAAACCCTAAATTTTCTAGATATATCAAAGTTGACTAATGATCCTATTCAATATAGCCTGGGCTGGCCTCCGTTTCCTACTAAATTTCCATCATATATTTCAAAATTTTAAGGGAATACTGGTGAAGATCCAACCGACCATGTTACCACTTTCGATTTATGGTGCTCATCGAACTCCGTTATTGATGATTGAATTAGGTTGATATTATTTAAGTGCACCTTGACCGGAAACGTTGCTAAATGGTACATTGAGCTTACTAGGAACACTCTTGCTTCGTTTGGTGACTTGGCTGCCATGTTTTTGAATCATTTCCAGTTTTTGGCCAATTTCTAGTAAGATAAGGAAACTCACATTTATAATCATATTCAAGAATGGAGGATGTTATCATCAATAAAAATAGGTTGGTCATAGAGGTCATTTTGAGTTAGTTCAAGTAGGTTGATCAAATAAATTCATGAAAATTTTAAAATTTCATGATTATTCTATAGTTTTTAAAGGGTCCAAGGTGGTTTTGTGTTGTGTAATTAAGGTCTTGTCATAAGCCAATTTCAAAAAAATCACATACATCAGGTCAAATAATTCATTTTTGAAATTTTTCACCTTTTACCTGATTCCGCAATGATTTCCGTGCAAATTAGATGATTTTCACTACGAACTCACCTAACAATTCTGTAGCGAATCTGCCAAGTTTATAACAAAATTCGTTACGAACTCTTGTCTTTCTGCAACAGTTAAAATATTGATGAGTTGTCAGTTTGTGAGAGGTTGGGGGTCAATTTTCCATCACATGCTTACCTATTATGAGTCATAGTTTAATTTTTTTCACGCTTGGTCATCATCGCCACCAAATCTTTCCATTTTATCTCCACTTTTTCTTTTTCTTCATTTAACCTTCATGCATTCGAGCCTAATCAATTACCTTGTCATCCCTGTAAGTTGCTTCTGCCATCATTTCCTGTTTTTTTTCGATCCAACTACTGTCATAGGTGTTTTCCCAATTTTTTCCACAAACAACTTGCTATCAAAGGCTATCTTCTGCAGGTGTCAATTTTCAAAGAAATCAACATTGTTTTGGAGGAGATGGCCGCACATAAGAAGAACAAAAAGGGAGGCTCAGTGGTTAGGTATGAACCTATGGACCTCAAATTGGTCATGGAAGATCCCAGTTTTTTAGAGGCCTTCACCAATGCTGGCTGCATGAGGATTTTCATAATTTGCAGGGGTATCATGCCCAAGTTTCCAAATACTTTGCTGTGAATTTTGTGGGTAATGCTTCAAAGGTAGGCATATTGAGTTTTATTGTTTCCCCTGAAACCATTGATCAAGCAACAAAGATTCATATATATTAGGGGAAGAATGGCTCAAGGCCACTAAATTTAAACTACATAATTGTGATGAATTCTTGAAGCAAGAGCATATAAGGGTGGACATGACATTAGGCATACCACGGATATGTCTAAAGGAGAACCATGCAAAGCTATTGCTGGTAATCCAGAATTATTTTACATGTGAGGGAAGATTCCACATGATATACCTGTACCATTTCAGACTTCTACTCCAATTTACAGGTAAAAAACTCTTAGATATTATATTCTTCCTTTTCAGGAGTCTAGGTAAGATGTCTGATAAAGTTAAAGCAAGAACTAAGAGTAGTGAGACATATTTATTTCATCATGGATTGATTAAGTTGTTGGTTATGGAGGAATCGCAAAGGTTGAGTAGAGACTAGGCTACATTTTTGTTTCTGAGTGACTATGATGTGGATGTGATTACTCCAAATAAGACACCCAAATCCAAAACAATACTCCCAAAAAGGATAAAGGCCCCATAGTTTAAGATGAATCTGAACTTGAAAAAGACATGCAGCCTGTAGTAGAACCTACGGAGATGGAAGTTGAACATTTGCAGGAAACAACAGTGGCACCTCAACCACCATCCACAAGTAGCAAGAAAAATTTTGACACAAGGACTTGTAGGAGGATTACCAGGATTCGGACAGAAGGAAAAGGTGAACTTGAAGATATTTTGCAAGCTATTGACATTGAAGAGAGCCCTATGGTCAAACCGACAGAGATAAAGGGAACCAAGATGAATAAAAAATGTCTGACTGCAAAGAATTCATATTTCTCCAGTGAACAATTTTGTTATGTTTTCAAGCCTAGAAAGTTTTTTACTAGGTCACATCTCTCTAAAGGGGAAAAATCTGGTAAAAATCAGAAGGAAGAAGAAAGGAATAAGCAGCCTATGGTGGAGGAGATCATTGGATTGTCCCCCACAGAAGCATAATCCATTAAGGCACGTAAAAGAAAAGAGAAAATGGTAGGAAAATATGAATATTACATCCTTAAATAAAAACATAAAGAGACAAGAAATGAGGTCATAGAGACCAAGCTAGAGTTGGAAGATTTCAAGCAAGAAAGGAAATAATTGTCAAATTTTAAGAAAGAAGTCAGTAAGAAAATTAGTTTTTATGATGGGGTAGCTGAAAGGTCCAAGAAAATTTTGAAAAGGACATTGCCTTTGCATAAGATGATGAATAATACCATGAGGAGGAATAGATGGTTGTAGGAAGAGAGGAGAAGGCTTCTAATTCAGGTTAAAGAGATGGAAATTCAAATGGGAATGGTACAAACAAAGTTAAAGAAGAAAGGTTTGAAAATGATATTAGTAGATGAACCTGTTGAAGGTGAAGCTACTACTTCTGGAAGAGGGTAAGATGTATTTTCTCTCAATTTTGCCTTATCATGCTTCATGTTAGCATCTCACACAACCTTGGACATTTTTTGGGAGATGGGAAGTGAAATTTTTAAAATCTGCAGTTTATTAGGAAATTTCATAGTGTACTCTAGGCTTAAAGTCGAGTTTTCACTACGAACTCACTGAAGATGACTTTTTGCAATCAAATCCAAGTTTTTTCATAAAGGGAGTAAGTAAGAGAATATATTTAAGTGTTTTGACTTAGTGGACACCTTCAAAACAATAAATAAGTCAAACAGTTTATAGAAGAGGTCAAATGAAGACTGCTACGAACTTATCGCTACGAACTTGCCTAAAGTCCTCTATTTTTGCAGCGAAGGTGAGTTTCGAAGTTTTTCAAGTATTTAATGCAATTTTGTAGCATATTAATCATCTGGATTAGTCAAAGAGTATTAATAACGACTTGGGTTGATGAGAGCACTCACAATGGAAAGTAGTTGGGTTCCCAACTCATCAATTATGGACACATCATCAACTATGACATCACATTCCCAAATCCAAGGAGCAAGCCCTTAATGTCAGTTTTGTTGTATTATTTTTTAGTTCTGGACATTTCCACCTCACTAAAAGTGATTTTTTTTCGATAAATGTCATCATGAATGGACCATGTAAAAGTTGTTAGTGAAATAAATAGTGTTGGAGTCCTAGTAGGTTTTGAACTCTTGGAAACATAAATATCACTACATTCCCTCCTTGTAATATGTTTCATGTTTAAATAAGGTGTCTTTGAGAGAAATTGAAGGTCTAGCCAGCTGGCAGACTACATGTAAAGATATCTAATTTTATAAATAGGCAGATATAAGGATTAGAGGGGGTTGATTGATTTCATGCTACAAGCTACTTTTGTAATATTTTTTTAGTGAGTAATATACAGTTGCAAAAGGCTTCTATTATACCTGAGATTCATCACGTGCTATCATATGTGTTTGTTTTATCTATGTATTTGATGTTTATTCAGTTAAATTTATGTATAATCACTTGGAATTCATGTTTAATCATGTTCCAATTTCATGTATGCATATGCTTTACTGTTCAAGTTGTGTTTTGATGAGAATACACACATGCCTCAGCTTCCATGTTAGATGTCTTTCATGTAATTGAGTTCCCTTTGACTCCATGCCCAATGGTGGCTATTTATTCACATCCTTCACCTGCATAAAAAAAACATTCAAAATACACTCAAAGTTAGCCATCTTTGTTTCCAAGAATTATCTATTGAACATCATACATTACCTTGAGAGAGCCCTCTCAAGTTGGAAAGACTAACTTACAAATAAAAGTGGTTTGAAACAATTACTCTAAATTGATTGTTGAAGCAACCCATCAGCCTCAATTTGGTGATAACAGAGGAGAAGGAAGAGTCTCTTTAAAGCCTATATTTCCAATGAATTCCTTCTTGAATGGTTCCTCAAATATTTACAACCAAAAATCTCAAAGGATGTATCTCTTTCTGGGGTATTCACTGAGGAGCAAGCCATCTTTAGAGCCCAGCAATTGGAACTTATCTATTCTTAGTCTGGGATTCTTAATAATATCTTTCCTAATGCTCCTAATTCTAAGATAGATTTAGCGAAGCCAAAGGCAGGTCCCCATGCTGACAGGATTATTTGTTGTATTAATAGTAATATGGATAACCTTTTGAATCAATTACAATAGTTTCCTTTACAATCTGCTCCTTCTATTCAAGCTACGCTGTCAGTGTCTACCCCTTCCTAGACTTTGATGATTAATTTTGTCCATTCCTCTAATCCCAAAGGAAATCAACAATCTGATGGAATGAAGAAGGGATGGAATAAGAACAAGGATAAGGATGGGAAGGGTAATACGAATAAATCCAATGATAGTGTTGGAGAGGGTAAGAGAGAGTCGAAAAATAAAGTCAAGCTTCCTTGCAAATTGTGCACTGGAGACCATCTCACTCATCTCTGCCCTAAGATTCAGGATGCTCAACACTTGTTAGATCAACAGGGTTCCTCTAGTTCCCAGGCTATCTTGACTAACCCTTTTCCCCAAGGGTAGCAAATGCTTGCTAGTGCGAATGCAAATACTAGAGCTCCCACAAGGGGGCAACTAGGAGGAGGAAAATTCTTCAAATGTATACATGGTGCGTTCTCATGTTGATTTCGCCACGAGATCACGTGATTATGGTGAATCCGAATATTCAAAGGCTAAGGATGCTCTCGATACTTTTGAGCCACTCCATATTGATAGGTCGCAATTGAGCCTATACCTCGCATGCTGAAAGGTTCTACTAAACGTTCAAAAATCAACCCTAATGCTAAGGAAACTGAGAACTACTCCATTGTAGAAAATTTCGCTAAGAGTCCTTTTTCTATGTCTATGTTGGAGATACTCCAATAGTTCCCAACACAAGGGAGTGGACTGCTCACTGTGATCGGGGCGATAGATCCAAAGAACTCTCTTATCATCACCTTCGATATGTCAAATATTAAGAATAGGCTTCCTCATCATACGGATTTTCAAATCAAATCTACGTATTGGAAAATCAATATTTTTTGAACTGTAGTTGATGAAGGAGCTTCCACATGTGTCATGTCTATCTCATGTTGGAAAGCTATTGGATCTCCTCAAGTCGTTCCTTCACCTACTCTCTTGAATGAATTCGATGATCATTCTCACAGGCCACATGGCATTGTTCCTGCTTTGCCCATCTATGTTGGGGGAAAATTTTTCAATATCAAAGTAGAAATAGTTGATGCCAATTTCGACTATAACCTTCTATTTGGGCAGAAACGGATTTATGAGATGGATGCCATTTCTTTGTAATTATTTCGCATCCTATGTTTTCCCCATGAAGGGAGAATTGTTACTATTTATCATATGGACCATTCTTTGATAGATCCCAATGCATCGTATGATTCTAATGTTCCATTGGTGAATGATTCCAAGCAACTTGTGGAGAATCTAGGAGTTGGTATGTATACCTCGTTGATGGGTAACTTTGATCTTTCACCTCCTTTCATTCATATCAATATTATTTCATCTTCTAAGGCTCCTACTCGAAGAGATTTCTTCCAAACTCATTATTTTTCAGATCCTTGGACCTTACCCTCTCCTACAACCACATTAGAAGAAGGGAAAGTGGGTGGAATGGCATATCTGATATCTGTAGAAGAAATTTCTTATCAATCTATTGTTGATTCTGCAAATTCCGATCCAGTTTCTCTTTCACCGAAGGATTTAGATGGAGATGTGGCTCCGGCTTGGAAACTTAACTCATCTTCTTCTTTGGACTACCTGGATATTGTTCTACCATCCGAGGAGGAAATCCTAGAGGAAATGATAGGTATGGAAAGACCGTGGGATGATTTGCATCATCGGTCATATTTTCTACCAGATTTGCGTGAGGTTAAGTCAAGATTGTCTAGCCTTGAGTCAACTAGTCCTGTTCACCCGATTCTAAACGCTTTGGCTCCAGTATATATTTTTGCCGAAGATAATATGGCTATCATTTCATAAATGAATCTGGTGAAAATATACAGGGATCCCAATGTTATAGAGAATGTTTTAATCAGAGCCGAGTGTTCCCCTGAAGAGATTCAAATCTATCCCAATCTCTTTAAAGAGTTCTGTGATGTTTTCGCTTGGTATTATGAGGAAATTCCTAGAATTGATCCATATATCATACAACATGAGATAAATACTTATGAGAATGTTAAGACTATACAATAGAAGCTTCAATCGATCAATCCTAGGAAAGTTGCAGCTATCAAGGTCAAGGTTGAGAAGCTGCTTAAGGTGGGTTTCATATACCCCGTTCCTTTGATTGAATGGGATTCAAATCTAGTTCCTGCGGACACGAAACAAGGAACAATACATGTCCACATTGACTTCAGAGATTTGAATAAGGCATGTCCGAAAGATAAGTACCCCACACCCTTTATTGATCGTATTATTGATGAGTGTGTGGGGAATGAGATTTTCTCCTTCATAGACGATTTCTTGGGATATAATAAAATTACTATCCATCCTGAAGATCAACATAAGACTAATTTTATTTTCCCCTGGGGTGCGTTTGCATACAAGAAGATGTTGTTTGGTCTTAAAAGTGCTTGAGCTACTTTCCAGCAGACCATGTCTTATGCTTTCGACGATATCAAGTATATCATTGAAGCTTATTTGGATGATTTAGCTGCTCATTCTCGAAAGAGAATTGATCATCCTTCTCATCTTCGACAGATTTTTTAAAGATGTTGTCATTGTAAAATTCAGTTGAATTCGAATAAGTGCATTTTCGCAGTCACATCCAGTTAGTTGTTGGGATTCATTGTGTCTACTGAAGGGATTCATGTAGATCCTTTCAAGTTTGAGGCAATACTTCAGTTGCCTCCCCTGTCTTCTATTCATCAACTTCAGAGTCTCCAAGGAAAATCCAATTTCTTGAGGAGATTTATCGTTAACTATGTTGAGATTATGAAAGGGTTTATGAGATTATTGAAAAAAGTAATTCCATTCCCGTGGGATGAATTCGCTCAGTGCTTGTTTGATGATTTGAAATAGGCACTGACCTCTACTCCTTTATTGAGTCCACCTTATTATAGCAGGGAATTCCTTTTGTATCTCGCCATGACAAAATATACCATAGGTATGGTTTTGGCTCAGGAGGATGATGCTATTTCTGAGCATGTTATTTATTATCTAAGTAGAGGCTTGGTAGGTCCTAAATTACGATATTCTCCCATCGAAAGGTTAGCTTTTGGCAGCCATCCATGTTGTCCAGTGACTTAGGCATTATATTTTTCTTCACAAAACTTATGTTTTGGCAACCGTCAACCTGTTTCAATTCATTCTCAGGAGGCGAGTGATTGGGGACAAATACAATAGATGGATTTTAATTTTACAATAATTTTATCTCGAGTTCTTGTTGGCCAAATCCAAGAAATCAATGATTTTCGCAGAATTAATCTCTGAGTTTTCTTGTGGAGAAGAGATAGTTTATGAGGAATCGTTCCTAGATGAACATCTTCTCCTTACTTCTTGACAAGATCCTTGGCATGGAGATATTATTGTCTATCTCCAAACTTCGAATTTTCCCCTCTCTTTTTTGAAGGTTGAGCGTAGAAAATTGTGTCACTTGGAGAAAAGATATCTTATCATCAGTGACACTTTATATTGTCCCGGGGTTGATTCAATCCTTATACTTTACTTAACCCTAGAAGAAGCAGAGGTTGTGCTGAATGATTACCACAATGGAGCTTTTGGTGGTCAATTTTCTGGGCTTGCTACAACTCAAAAAAAATTACGTGCCAGATATTTTTGGCCTTCAATTTTCAAATATTGTGTTGAGGTGGTCAAATAAATATGTCATCCTTGTCAAGTTTATACTAGGAAGATGCACTCTCATCCAGCTCCACTCTTTCCTGTTAACATTTTCAGTTCGTTCACAAAGTAGGGAATATATATTACTACTTGCAACCCACCTTCGAGAAAGGGTCATAAGTACATTATTGTAGCAGTGGACTACTTCACAAAGTGGGTCGAGGCTATGCCTACTTTTTCGATCTATGGTGAAACAAAAACCATGTTTCTATTCAACCAAGTCATTTCTCGCTTTGGTATTCCTAAAGAGATTGTCACTGACTGTGGCAGTCATTTTCAGAACTTCATGATGACTAAATTGGCTCTAAAATTAGGTTTCCGTTAAGAGAATTCATCTCCTTATTATCCTCAAGCCAATGGGAAAGTGGAAGCCATGAATAAATCCTTGAAGGTTATCTTGCAAAGGATGATCAATAAATCTAGATCCAATTGGCATTTAATGTTGTATCATATGCTTTGTGTATACCGGATGTCAGTTAAGACTGCAACTGGTTTCACTCCTTTCCAACTGTTTTATGAATTGGAATCAATCTTCCCTGTGGAATGTGAGATTCCTTCCCTTAAGCTAGTTGTTTAGCTTCTTCCAGACACTTCAAGTCTTGAAGAATGCCTTGTTTATCTAGAACATCTCTATGAGCAGCGTCGAGATGCAGCTACGATTAATGAGGCTCATAAGAAAAGAGTGAAGGTTCAATATGATAAGACTATGCGACCTAGGGTTTTCTCTGAATTTGACCTCGTCCTGGTTTATGATCAAGATGAGGATGCCTTGGGGGCATGTAAGTTTAAATCCATGTGGTACGATCCTTTCATCATCAAAAGAGTCCATAAAAAGGGAGTGTATGATTTGGTTGAATTTAACGAAAACGATTTGACAAAGCCCAGAAATGGGCTCTATCTTAAGAAGTATTATGCCTAGGTTTATCATAGAATTTTCTTTCATTTGTAGAATTTTATCTATCGATTTCATTGTGACGTTGATATTTTGATATGCCTTGGCAGGTAACTATGGTTGATATGATTAATTTTGGCTTTGCCTATGGTGCTAGTCGACACACCCGTAATCTCGCTTCTGCGGCTTGGGTAATTTACTATCCATCTAGTCATTTGTTAATCTCAAGGGGCATATGTATTGGTCCTGCTTTGAATAATGTTGCAGAATATATTGTTGTGGTCAATCTACTGTCTGAAGCAATCATTAGGGGAATTTTGAGGTCTAAAATGGGCCCCCTAAGAAAAATGTACAACCAAAATAAAATTTATAAGAACCAATAGGATTCAATATGATGATGTCAACCATGGGGGATGATTCACCATTTTTGGAGTAAAAAGTAAAAAGAATAAAAAATAATAAAATAATAAAACTGTTTTTTCAATCTGTATATTTAACATATATCCCTAATTTTTTACTCAAATTTCGAGCGAGAGTACTCATTGGATGCATAATTTAATTCCTCATCCAAGGAGTACCCATGTTGCATACTTTCTATGGACCCTGCTACCCGAAAAATGAGAAATAACAGGGTCCATAGAAAGTATTTTCGTGTAGCTGGGTCCATCAAAAGTATAAAAAATGGGTACTCCTTGGACGAGGAATTAAATTCTGCATCCAACGAGTACTCCCACTCGAAATTTGAGTAAAAACCTAGGGAGATAAGTTGAAAATACATGTTGATAAAGTAGTTTTATTATTTTATTATGTTATTATTCTTTTCACTTTTCTTTTTTCTTTCCAAAATTTGATAATGTAATCTAATATTATTTGATTATTTCCACTATTATTTTATAATTTCCTTAGGAGGTCCATTTTATACTTCAAAATTCCCCTAATGATGTCTTGGTGTTGGTTCGTTAGTAGTGTGCTTGGACTCGCAACTGGTGGTGTCTCAATTGAATAACATCAATCGCATCAGAGATTCATATTTATATCACTTATTTCTGAGAGTGAATTTATTACAAATATAATTTAATTATATTGCATATATCCATATTCCACGATCAGAAAATGCTTTTGTTGATTCATTAGTTAATCAAGCAATTGATTGGCATATAATTCATTCATCACTCCCCATCAAAACCATCAATAATTATTGTATATATGAGATAGCCACATCAAGAAATAACTGTATATAGATCATAGTCATATGTTCAAAAATGTACAAAATTGGACAACAATGTCCCACAAAATTAGGGCTTATGCCCAATCATGTCTATATCAAAAAGATCAATTCATCCATTCATCCTAAAAATATATGTCTGTGGGCCCTGCCCTGGATGATCATCTTGGAAGAACATTATGGCAGTAGCCACACAATAGAATAATCACATTCAATCCCATGGTACACCAACCACGTGTCTCTGAATAGCTTCTGGGAGGCCTTCCAGTGCAGCCATAGATACCTGGCAGGTCAGACCCTCCAAGTTCCTCTGTATGGCATGGAGGACTCTCTTAGGATCTCCTGCGACATTCTACGCCTCCCTTCCGTGGCACCTATGCCTCGGTAGACCCTCAGATCTAACTGGTCCAACATCTGTATCATGATCAATATTTTTGTAAGTACTTTTTCATATCAAAAATATTTTCATCTTATATTTTTCAAAAATCCAAAAAATCAAATAATCAAAAACCATTTAAATGAGATCTTACCAATCACTCCCCATGCAACTCTGGGTGGTAGGGGAAGATCTGGGTCTGCCTTGAAGTTCATACCTACATATGGGTAATCCTCTATGGTGATCACTTGTTCTCCCCACCATAGGAAGAACTCATCATCCCAGGTAGTTCTAGGGACCTCCCTGCCCCCTCTTCTCTTCATCAAATCAGCCATCTTGCTATACGTGGATCTCGTGGGCTACTGATGGTTGATATCACTTTGGGTCGAAGCCCAGGTACTCTCTCAAAAAATAAATTACAAAGGATAGTCTCATATCCAAAGTGCTTGTAGAAATTACACCAATGGATTCAATCCGTTCATGCAATGTACTAAAACAAGATACTGAATCCTTCTACAATATTTGCAGAATATAAATCACGATCTCTCAATCACATGCAAGTAAGAGAAAGAAGCAAATCAATCACACAACACAAGATTTTCCTGGGGAAAGAAACTGATCAAAACCACTCCATCTCTATTGTATAATCAGCCAAGGAATCATGAAACAATACAATGCATGTGTGCTCACAAGAGCCTCATACACTCTACCAATCATCTCACACTGATCTAGGAAAAATTTGACAAACACATAGCTAATTTTCATCCCACCTTCAGCCTGCCTTTCTCACGCAATACCTAGGAAAAATAATTCCAATTAAATAGGAATTCCATCCTTCCTTGACTGCGCAATCCTTCATGGGCATCCTGGGTCTTTATAATTGCACCTGGGAAATTTGCTAATAATACAACTGATAGTTTACTTCCCTTTAACCTTTGTCTCAACTAGGTCTCCATCATAGTTGACATGCATGCAAATTTTAATAGTGACTCATCAGTTACTTGGTAGATCACTACTTGTGAATTAAATCTAATTTAATTCACTTTACCTCCCACTAGCTGATCACTTAGTTAGAACTAGTTAAACTGATTTTAACTCAATTAATTTGAGTTAACTGATTACACTCACACCACACTAGTGCTACAATTTCAACTAGACCCTGTAAATAATAGAATCACTCTACATGTCTCACCATTGACCCTCAACTCGAAATTCTTGAGTTAACTATGTCTATCTCACTTAGTTAACTATTACAAGTTTTTATGAGATAAGATCACAATTTATTGTCCAATTTATTTAAGGGACAAATAAATTAGATGCCCACATTTAGCACTAATGTGTCATTAAATTCCTCACCCATGTGTTACTGGAATCCCACACTAGTATATGGTGCATTTTCTTGTTGAATTTCAACACTCCCTCTCAAAAAGAAATGGATTATCAGCTACCCTGATCCTGCGTCTGTGGTATTCAAATTTTCTCTTCGCAAGCACCTTCATCAAGATATCTGCATCTTGATCCTCCATGGGAATGTATTGCAACAACATAATGAGCCTCTGAACACAGTCTATGAGATGGTGGTACCAGATGTTAATATGCTTGGACCTGTCATGGAATACCAGATTAACCTAGAGTTTTATGAAACTATTTTTATCACAATGTATCACCGTCAGATCCATCTGATGACCAAAAAAACCAATAAGTATCTTCCTCATCTAGATGGCCTCGCATGAAGCTTGACTAACTTCCATGTACTCTGCCTTGGCTGAACTAAGTGCAACTGATCTCTGCTTCATGTTGTACCAAGAAACTACTACTATCCTATGCTGAAGATTCCCCCTGATGTTCTCTTCCTGTCTGATGGACTACCTGCCCAATTTGCATCGGTGAAGCCTTGAAGCTTCACTCGCTCTGTCATTCAGTCCCATAATCCATACTCTGTAGTGCCTCTAAGATATCTCAACACCTACTTCCCTTCCTTCCAAAAGAGCTTGGTAGGCTTTACCATAACTTGACTAAGCTGGTTAACTGTGTAGCATATGTCTAGTTGTGTGTTCACCAAATACATAAGTGAACCCACAAGCTGTCTATAAAAAAGAGCATCCACTACCTCACTTGAATTAGAATCCTCCTTCCTCCAATTTCCTACAAGAGGAGTCTCCATGGGTTTGTTACCCTCCATGTGGAACTTCCTAAAAAATTTCTTGGCATACTTGCCCTGGGATACAAATATCTCCCCATCTCTTTGCCATATTTCCAAGAAAATAAAATAATGAAAGAACCCCATGTCCTTCATCTCAAACTCTCTTGCAAGATCCTCTTTGCAAGAATTTATGAGTTTCTCATCACCTGTCATTATTAGATCATCAACATAAAGTACAATAATCAAAATCTTACTATCAACCACAATATGATATAGGTTCGCATCCACTTCACTTTGTTAGTGTCAGTTTTTGCATCATTCCACTAGTGATCAAATAGAATCTTATGATGTCATATTAGGGTCCCATTTTGAAATTTTGGTCATTCCATTAGGTCATCAAGAAAAAATTTGGTCACTAGATGTAGATCTAGGTCTGATCTCACTCCTTACAAAATTTTATTACTTGCTGGCTCATTTCACCACTTTTCTGAGTGTACCATCAGTCATGAGTTTTCATCATCATTTCAGCCATTTTCATCATGGTTTCATTCAGCCAGAGTCTCCATTAAGTCTTAGGTATTCCAAGTTCATCAAATCACCATTTCATGCATAAATTCTAGCAAGTGAAGGAGTGACAATAGAGAAATTTCATTAGTAAGTTTGATTTGTAAATTTGATTTCAAAGCAAAATGTAATTTTATGTTCCTAATTTGTACTAAGTTCTCAAAGTTCCAAGTAGTTGCACACTCAAAGTTCCATCAACAAATGAGAAAAGTTCCAAAAATCCAATCAATGTTCCTAAGCCATCAAAAGATGAATTTCAAAGATCAAATTCTAAAGTTAAAGGTAAAATGCAATGTAAAGTTGATTTCAAGAAAGGAAATGTGGGTCCAAAGTCTATTGAATGATATTTTTCCAAGTATAAAAGGCCCCAAAGACCAAAAATTCCTTCATTTTCATCCTCATGAATCGAGCTCTCCAAGTTCCCTAAGCAAAAAATTGATTTTTCCTGCAAAAAAACAAGTTCCAGATCCTTCACTACGCTTTTTGTAGAAGGGACGTTGCGCTTTCAATAGGGGAATTTTGAGGTCTAAAATAGGCCTCCTAAGAAAAATGTACAATAAAAATTCACTTTATGAGAACCAATCACATTTTAGGGGATGACATCATCCCTAACGGTTGAGGTGGCATTAATTGAGTTAAAGGTACTTACTTGTCACATTCTCAATGGTGGATAAAAACTCATGGTTAACCATGGTAGTGCTCTAAGTACTTTTAAAGTCAAAGTAAAATACTCATAATAAATTTCATTTCACACTTTTTGAATAAAAATATATTATTTTCATTTCATATTTCTTGAAAGAAACAATGCATATCCCTATACATTTATTATATTATATTATATTATATTATTTTTATATAGTATATTAATTACATGTTATTATACAATTTAAATAATATAAATTTTAATTAATAGCATATAACATAATCAAGAATTAATAAATTTATATTTATATTTTATTTTAAGCTATTTAGGTACAAAGGACAAATGCATTAGTTGTTCAATGATAATGACTTTTTCTCGAAAAGCTCATTCTTATTTATAGTCACATCAATACAATTTTTTTATTAATTTTATTTTGGTACAACTTTTGAATTGAATTTAACTATGGTTACATGAATTGTGGTGCAAAAAGTGAATTTCAAATTCATAAATATTATTTTATTGGTTTAGTTATTATTTTATTATTTCCTTAGGAGGCACATTTTAGACCTCGAAATTCCCCTAATGTCAGAAGCATGCTTCAATTTTTGCAGAGGAAAGCCAAAATCTCAAAACTTGCCTCCAAAGGTTCTAAACTATAAACACATGGTTCCTACACCTATTTGCAAGTAATTACACCTCCTAAGCCCCTCCTTTCAGCTTGTGATCTTATGTTTTTGGTGCCAAACCTTCATTTCCCACTATGTCATGTTTTAAGTAAGTAAACCCTAGTTCCACATTTTTCAAGCTTAATTTTATTTTCCCTAGACTCCATTTACCTTCCTTACACCTTAACTCACTCCCACTACCCTTATATCCCCTCATTTACCATTCCCAAGTTCTATTCCCTAAAACCCTACCCCTAAGTTGTGCTTTTCTAGGCAGCTAGATACCTCCTTGTATTTGCATTTCCTACCCTATTTCCCTTAACATTTCAACCCGCCATCACTTCCCTAAGCTTCCTAACCCCCTTACACACTTCCCAAAATTTTCCCTCACTTATCCCAACTCCCTAACCCTATAATCCTACTCCCTTTCCCTTCCCCTTCTTCCTTAGTGTTTCAAGACAAAACCAAGCATAATGGAGGAGGAGAGAAACATCATGGAGGAGGAAAGAAACACCACAGAAGAAGAAAAGAAAACATCAATAAAGGAGGGAGAATTCTAAGACTAGAGCCATCAGACACTAGGGAATTAATGGCATCAACCTTGGTAGTAAAAATTTTTCAGCATGTAGGTTGCTTTGATTTTTGTGAGATGGTCCAAAGAGTGTTGATCCATCCTACTTTGACCAGGGGTTTCGTCAACAACCTAAAAAAATACCAAGTGACTATAGCAGGGGTGACTTTCACCATTTATACTGACATCATTGCAACAACAACGGGGATACCCAATGTGGGTGAAAAATGGTTCAAAACTAAATATTTTGATGCCCAGTTGTATGAACCTTACCTCAAGGCACCTTATAAAGATAACATCAAGAAAATATTTCCTTTTTGTCAGTTGTTGAATAGGTTTTCCCCCATGGTGAAAATCATCATGAAATAATTCACTTGTGAGGGCAAATTCTCCAGGTTATATAGCTATCACATCAGGTTGCTCATGCATTTCACTAGGGTGAAATTGCTCAACCTTCCCTACTAATTGTACAGAAGCATTGATAAGATGGCCTACATAGTTCAAAACAGAGAGTATGAGCTTCAAATGAACAATCTCTTCCATCATTCTTTCATTAAAATCATTGTCATTCACCACCTCAAGCAGCTAAACATTGTATGGGAGACTTTCATTGAGGCAGATGTCTTCACTACGACACCAAATCAGCCTACTAGACCTATTCCACCACCAGCATCAGTTTCACACAAGAAAACTAGATTATCTAGAAGAGCTACAGTGAAGAAAACCAAAGAGGACAAAGAGGTAAAAACATACCAGAGAGGGCATAGGCAAGTGTTTTCTCCACAAATTGTGGAAGGGGCCTTGCCTTCTACATCAACAAAGCAACAAGAGGCAGTTGTTTAGGAGAAGGAAGACCCTCATCACGAGGAAGAAAAGGAGTTTGACTTGGTGGAATTGGATGTGAAATATGATCATGAAACCTCAAAATTTATCATCAAAGAGAAATATGCCACAATCAGAGAGTTGCAGGACAATTTGGCGAGGGCACAATTTGTCATCTCTTTCCTTGAGCAAGAAAACAGGCAGTTGAAAGACAAACAAACACTCTTGGAATTGGAGTTTCTAAAGGCCAAGAGGTAAGACACCAAAGGAAAATAAGTGTTGGAAAATAATTATTCTAATCATGATGAGGCTCAAAGCACCAAGAAAATACCAAGAACAAGAGGTCTTAAGAGAGCATTGGAGCAGGAGAAACATGAGGTAGAACAACTCAGTTTTGAGGAAAAGAGAAATCAATGATGACAGAGAAGTGTGGCTTGATAGAGTGGACATACACCTTGAGAAGCTTCTCCATAAGGCTAAAAAGGACAATCAAATTCTCGGGCACATGGCTGACTGATACAACACCAGAAACAATATTTACAACATCAGGATCAAGCAATTGAAGGACAAACTCAAGGAAACCCTAATCAAACAAAAGGAGAAGGATAAACTTGAGTTACTTTCTGATGCTTCCTTGGTTTCTTGAGACACCTCATCAGTACTTCATCCAACAGTTTTGAAGATTTTTGGGCAATTTTTTAATTTTTTGAGCATTTTGATGAGATTTAGCATACTTTTTGCATAGTTAGCCTGCAAAAACCACAGCATGGGCCACACTGCGCTTTTTGTGGAGGCTTCCAAATGAGAAAAACTATGCATATTTGGATAGATAATGATGTATACATCAAATTTTGACAACTATCACACCAAAAACATAGCTTTTGACAGGTGGGAAAGGTCAAAAACCTCTCAAAAAACACCTTTCTGCCTCTTTTTTCAGCCTCATGCTACGCTTTTTTACCAGTCTTGGGAGATTGCATTTTTTAGGAGATTCACTCCACGATTTTCAAACCTTGAGAAATTTTTTGACAACTAGATTAGAAGATATTTCCAATGAGCCATCTTGGGCCTAATTTGGACCTCAGGAAGTCACTCAAAAGTGGATTTTAAGGCCCATGCTGCACTTTTCTCAAGCACATTGTGTTTTTTACAGTTGAATGATTTCTTCAGAATTTTCAAAATTTATCAGTTGAATGATGGATTAAAAGTAGACTTACTGATGTAATTGTAAAATGTAAATGTAATTATGTCATTAATAGTTACTAGAGGTAGATACATCAAGTAAATATGTAATTTTGGGTCAATTCAATCAGTTTCATCAATGATAGGGATGAGTTTGTTGACCTCCCTAGTCATTAGCATTCCAGTTGAGGACTTTGGGTATTAGCTCCACAAGTCATGGATTCAACCCCTGAGAGTGGGAGAAGTAGTTTTTGGTCTATATCTTTCATTTCCTTTGTCATTGCAAGTGTTGGATGTTGTGTAATTGATCTTTGAACACTAGTGTAATCAATCATTTTTGGCAGGAACTAATATACAGAGTTGCACCTATTTTGGTGGGATTCCTATGGTAATGTGTTTTAGCAGTGTTTCCTCTTATGTTTCCATATGTTTGAATGTATTATGATTTTCGTATTCATGTCATCTCTTAATGTAATTGATTCCTAAGTTAGATAGGAAAAATTCATTAATTGATGCTCTGTTTGGGAGGAATTATTACAGTTGTGTTTCATTTCCTTTTGAATGAAAATAATTCATGATTTCCATGTTCTTTTCAGAAACCCTAGAATTATAATCCCCTCATCTATTGAGATTCAAAAATATGATGAGCTTATTGAAAAGAGTCGCTTTCACTAAGTGGGCCCGCAGGCTATTTTTGGCGCAAAGTCTATTTTTAGACTATGTCTATTTTTAGACATGTCGATCATTTTCTATGAGTTGCAGGATGCTATTTATGGATGGTTGGTTAAGTTGGAAAAAATATATGTACTTATATTTTTATAAATATTGGGCGGAGTCTATTTTTAGATTGCCAGTCTAAAAATAGATATGTCGAATATTATTAGCTCTTAATAATATTTGGACTCTAAACATTATCTTATTCTCTTGGAGCACTTCAGTGAAGTGCACAGATGTGGCACAACAGCTGAGAGAAGGAATTACACTATTCCTGAGGGTTTTCTGGAGCTAATGCATGGAGGACCTCAGTTAGAACTCATGTGACAGAGTTTGGTGTAGTTGGAGAAGTAGTTGGTGGAGTTTATTCAATTTAACTTAGTTAGACTCAATTGAGCTAGTTGTATCTAGTCTAACTGACTGATACACTAGTGAGAGTGGTGTGAATTAATTAGTTAATTATTTCACTAAATAATAACTCATTAATCAACTAAAGAATACATCAGTTAACTACAGTGCATGGAAGTTTCAGTGGAGACCAGTGGAGACCAGTGAAAGAGCAAGTGTGACTATCAGTTGTGACTATAGTGATGCATTGATTGCATCCAACATTCAGTGGAGATTCCAATGAGGATTGCGTGAGCAAGGCTAGATTAATTCAAACTCATTTAGAGCCATTCTTCAGCAGGTATTGCATAGTAGAGGCAAGCTAGCAGGTGGCAAAGATCGGTGCATGGATTTGCAAGATCGGGCTTGATTAGTGTGTAGCGATTGTATTGTATTGAGAACTTGATATGATCAGCTTTGTATGCGGATTTTTACATAATATCTATGAAATATATTATATACAGATAGTTGGGTTTTTCAACTTTAGGCTTTCCCATTAAACAACTGTGTTAATGTGTGTGAATTTTTATTGTTTCATGTGTGCCTTGCAATCTTGATTTAATTTCCGCAAATGATCAATGGTGGAATAGATTCTGTATTTTGCATGAAGTTAAAATAGTGTGAGATCAGGATATTATTAGACATATAACACATAAGTTATATAAATTTCTACATGGTATCAGAGTAGTGATCATTGGAGCAGATTGCAATTATTGAAGCGGTTGAGTTTTGTGCTAGTGGAATTCGAATTTGTTGCAGTGTTTTCTTGGTGTCGAAGTTAAGCATTCATTGAAATGTCTTTCAACGGATTTCAATTGGAGTATGCCCTTTTGATGGGAGCTCAAATTATATTACATGGAAGGACAGGATGGAGGTGGTGCTGCATGATAATGGGTTGAAGGAGTTCATAGATGCTGATATTCGGAAACCTACTTCTAGTGATGCAGACGCACTTGACGCATGGAAAAATAAGGTAGCAAAGTGTCAAAGGATTCTGTTGGAAGGTGTGAAGGACCACATTGTGTCCAGCCTTCATGGTAAATCTACTCCATTCTTAATGTGGAAAGATTTGACAGACTTGTTCCAAAGCAGAAGCGACCAAAGGAAGTTGGTGCTTAAAGACAAGCTCAGGAAAATAAAAATGGAGAAAGGCGACAGTATACCAAAATACCTCACAAAGTTTGTCCACTGCAAGGATGAGCTGGGAAGCATGGGTGTTACTGTTGATGAATAATACTTGGTGAGCTTGGCTCTCCTTGGGCTTCCGAAGAGTTTGCATAGCTACGAAGGCTCTGTCAATGGACGGGAGAAACTACCAGGATGGGAATGACTTTGGTCGGATCTTGTGCAGGAGGAGATAAGGTGGGGTACCAGGGATGGATCTTCATCGAAGAATGAAGATGAAGAAAATTGCACTTTTTCTACCAAAGCTCAGAAAGGAAAAAGGAAGAAAGCTTCCAAATCCGAAGCTAAAGGCAAGAAGCAGGACTTGTCCAAGGTGAAGTGTTTTCACTGTCACCAGCACGGGCATTTTGCCACTAATTTCCCATAGAAGAAGAAGAATAAGCAGGCTGCTGGATCTGCAGCTAGAGAGGCCTTAGCCTTGTAGTTTGAGCTGGATTTTTATTTGATCGCATGCTTGGTTTCAAGTGTGATCGGATCAGTGTGGTTTCTTGATAGTGTTGCATCTTTCCATATGACCGGAGACAAATATTTTTTTAGTGATCTGGAGGAAAAGGATCTTGGAGTGCACATCGAGATGGGCGATGATGGTAGATACAGTGCAACTAGTATCGGGACCATTTCCTTTGAGAGGGAGTCTGGCAAACCTTTCTTCTTGAAGGATGTCATGCATGTTCCAGGATTGAAGAAGAATCTTATCTCTGTGGCGATGTTGGAAGACAAGGGTTATGATGTTGTTTTTAGCGAGGGAAAAGCCTTCCTGCGCCATAAAACAACTGGTCAAACCAGGAGGATAGGGATTCGAGTTAAGAATATTTATCAATTGTAGGTAGATGGTTGCACAACAATGGTAGGCAAAGCAGAATGAGTGGTGAGCCGAGATGAGGGTGAATTATGGCACAAGAGATTGGGCCATATTCACCATGGTGCTTTGAAAATTTGCAGCAGATTTCTATCGGGCTTCCCAAAGGTACACTTGCACAGCCAGATCAGTGCAAGGGATGTACTTTGGGAAAATTTGTGAAGACCACCTTTCATGAGAAGGATAGTCACGCCACGACAATCCTTGAGAGAATTCACACAGACATGTGTGGACCTTTCTCGATTGCTTCAACAGCAAAGCACAGGTATTGTGTGATATTTGTTGATGACTTTTCTCATAAGTGTTGGATCTTCTTCATGCAGAAGAAGAGTGAGACATATTCAAAGTTCTGTGAGTTCAAGAAGCTGGTTGAGAAAGAGTCGGGGAAGCAGGCGAAAGCTCTAAGGAGTGATAATGGTGGTGAATACATCTCTGGCGAATTCAAAGACTTCTACAGCAAAGAAGGAATTCGAAGAGAACTCATAGCGCCTCATAACCCACAGCAGAATGGGGTCGTGGAGAGGAAGAACAGAACGATCGTGGGTGTTGCATGAGCGATGTTGCATGATTAGGGCCTTCCCATACACTTGTGGGTTGAGGCATGCAACACTGCGGTTTATGTGCAAAATCGTTGTCCTCATAGAGTACTTGGCATGAGTACACCCGAAGAGGCTTTTTCTGGTAAGAAGCCTGATATTTCTCATTTGAAGATTTTTGGCTCACCTGTTTACATTCATGTGATGAAGGATGCCAGGAAGAAGCTAGAGCCGACCGCAGAGGTTGGGATATTTGTGGGGTACATAGAAACACCCCATAATCATCATGTGTATTTTCCAGACAGTCGGATGACTGTTGTGCGACGGGATATCAAATTTCATGAGGGAGCTACACTTGCATGCAGAAGAGGACCTACTTGTTCCTAAATATGAGCCTCAAGATGTGGATCAGCCACAAGAGGAGGTTCATGGAGTGGAAGAAACCACTCATGAAGTGCCAAACATCAGAGGGTGGAAGTGCACTATAGAAGCTGAGGGACTAAATCTTGATGCAGCGTAGAATGTAGGAGTTCCTACATCACAGTGCAAACAGAGACAGTCACCTGACCGATTTACTGGATACATGGCTCTGATGAGCAAGTGTATCGCGATGAAGCCATCCTCTTTCGAGGAAGCTGTGGAGGATCCCGCATGGGTAGATGCCATGGTGGAAGAGTATGATTCAATTGTCAAAAACAGTGCATGGGAGATTGTTCCAAGGCCAGAAGGGAAATCAGTGGTAGGTTCGAGATGGATCTACAAAGTGAAGCAAGATGCTAACGGGAGCATCGAGAAGTATAAGGGAAGATTTGTTGCCCGGGGCTTCTCACAGATCGAGGGGATTGACTATGAAGAAACCTTTGCACCTGTCGCAAGGTATTCTTCCATACGGACCATCCTTGCTCTCTCAGCGCAGATGGGTTGGCACATTCACCGTACGTGATGTGAAGACCTGTTCTCTTACAGAACTGCTGAGGAGGAGGTGCACATTAAGCGGCACCGATGATTTCCAGAACCCCAGCAGTGAGTCGCATGTGTGCAGGCTCAAAAGAGTGTTGTATGGGCTGAAACAAGCACCTCGTGCTTGGTACACACGGATAGACAGTTATTTCACTGGACTTGGTTTCGCCAAGAGTGAGGCAGATCCTACCCTATACCAGATTGTGGTGGAGGGTAAGCTTTTGATCATTGTGCTTTATGTAGATGATTTAATACTAACGGGTGATGAACTTTTGATACACTCATGCAAGGCAGATCTTGCAAAGGAGTTCGAGATGAAGGACTTGGGCCTCCTTCATTATTTCCTGGGATTGGAAATTTGGCAGCGAAAAGGTGAAATGTTTGTGTCTCAAGACAAGTACGCCCGGGAGATACTGGAGAAGTTTCACATGCAAGGCCGCAAGCCTATTGACACTCCTCTTCCTGATGGTTGGAGGAAAGAGGATGCTACATCGGCAGAGGTAGTGGATGCCACTGTTTATCGACAGTTGGTTGGTTCGCTCATGTATTTAGTCAATACACGATTGGACATATGCTATGCTGTGAACCAGCTTTCACAAGCGATGGTGAAGCCTACCAAGCTCTTTTGCAAGGCAGGCAAGCATGTTTTGAGGTATCTCAGGGGCACATCTGGGTATGGATTGTGGTACAGACAGTCGGATGAGGTGAAGCTGCATGGCTTCACGGATGCAGATTGGGCAGGAAGCCCAACAGATAGAAAGAGCACATCTGGAGGGATTTTCAATAACGGATCTACAACAATTTTTTGGTACAGCGGGAAACAAAGATCCGTGGCACTCAGTTCAGCGAGGCCAAGTATATGGCAACAAGTTTGGCTACATGTGAGGCTATATGGATGAGGAAGATCCTGGTCGGGTTGTTCGGTTCTCACTTAGATCCTACTATGATATATTGTGATAATCATAGTTGCATTAAACTCTCGGTTAATCCAGTATTTCATGATAGATCTAAAAATATTGACATCCGGTACCATCATATCAGAGATTTTGTGCAATGGAAGATCGTGCTGCTTTCTTACATTCCTACGGAGGATCAGGATGTAGATATTCTAACGAAGGAGCTCACCAGGAGAAAATTCAAATACCATAGAGACAGGATCGGGGTGGCAGATAATCCCTATCTTGTTGAGAGGGAGTGTTGAGATTCAACAAGATGATGAGCTTAGTGAAAAGAGTCGCTCTCACTAAGTGGGCACGCAGGCTATTTTTGGCGCAAAGTCTATTTTTAGACATATCGATCATATTCTATGAGTTGCAGGATGCTATTTGTGGATGGTTGGTCAAGTTGGAAAAAATAGATGGAAATATTGGGCGAAGTCTATTTTTAGATTTCCAATCTCAAAATAGATATGTCGAATATTATTAGCTCTTAATAATATTTGGACTCTAAACATTATATTATTCTCTTGGAGCACTTCAGTTAAGTGCACAGATGTGGCACAGCAGCTGAGAGAAGGAATTACGCTATTCCTGAGGGTTTACTGGAGCTAATGCATGGAGGACTTCAGTTAGAACTCATGTGACACAGATTGGTGGAGTTGGAGAAGTAGTTGGTGGAGTTGTATTCAGTTTAACTCAGTTAGACTCAGTTGAGCTAGTTGTATCTAGTATAACTGATTGATACACTAGTGAGAGTGGTGTGAATTAATTATTTAATTAATTCACTAAACTATTACTCATTAATCAATTGAAGAATACATCAGTTAACTACAGTGCATGGCAGTTTCAGTGGAGACCAGTGGAGAGATAGGTGAAAGAGAAAGTGTGACTATCAATTGTGACTATAGTGATGCATTGATTGCATCCAACACTCAGTGGAGATGCCAATGAGGATTGTGTGAGAAAGGCTGGAGTAATTATAACTCATTCAGAGCCATTCTTCAGTAGGAATTGCGTAGTAGAGGCAGGCTAGCAGGTGGCAAAGATTGGTGCATGGATTTGGGCTTGATTAGTGTGTAGCGATTGTATTGTACTGAGAGCTTGATATGATCAGATTTGTATGAGGATTGTTACATGATCTCTATGACATATATTATATACAGATAGTTGGGGTTTTCAGCTTCAGGCTTTCTCGTTAAACAATTGTGTTAATGTGTGTGAATTTTTATTGTTTCATGTGTGCATTGCAATCTTGATTTAATTTCCGCAAATGATCAATGGTGGAATAGATTATGTATTTTTCATGAAGTTAAAATAGTGTGAGATCAGGAGAATCTTGGACATATAACACATAAGTTATATAAATTTCTACATCATCTTGATACCTAAATGTGCTAAAGTATGTGCCTACCTTACCCCATCAGATCTTTGCAATTATGATCCTTTTTTCCCTGACCTAGTTCTTCCCTGACCTAATTCACCATCCAACACTCAAAATCAATCAATCGAACCCTAGTGCTACTATACCCAGCCTAAAATCCTCATTATCCAGTCAATTTGGTTGTGATCTTGTGGAGAGAGCCCTCTCCTGCCTAGTAGGGCTAGCTACTTGGAAAAATATTGGTTTGTGGTTACCTTTGCTGGTCTCCTTCTTAGCCTTCGGAGATCCGATGGAGAGATAACACACTCTTTGTGAAGTGCAACCTAATGAAATAGCTTTCGACCCTAGTGTACCAAGCACGAGGTACTTGCTTCAGCCCATACAATTCTCTCTTGAGTCTGCACACATTCGACTCCCTGTCAAAGGTCTAAAAACCTTCTAGATGCTCAATGTGCACTTATTACTCAAAAAATACATTAATAAAGGTTGTATTTACATCCATATGATGTATCTTCCACCCCATCTACGCTGAGAGTGCAAGGATGGATCTAATCAATGAGTACCCTGCAACCGGTGCAAAATTCTCCTCATAGTCAATCCCCTCTACCTGTGAGAATCCTTGGGCCAAAAATCTAGCCTTATATTTTTCCACACTCCCATCTGCTACTTTCTTCACCTTGCTTCACCTTGTATATCCACCTGGATCCAACTACTGACTTCCCCACTAATCTTAAGACCACTTCCCATGCACTATTTTTGATAATGGAGTCATACTCCTCAACCATGGCACAAACCCTGTTAGCTGCTGCACTTCTTCCTCAAAAGAGGATGATTCTGTCACAATACACTCACTCATAAGAGCTATGTACCCAGTATACCTATCTGGGGACCTTCTCTACCTACGTTGTTATGTAGGTGCACCTACATTCTCTGTCACATCTAGCATCAATCTGTCAGCCTCTCTGGTGGGCTTCCTACCATTTCTGGTGGATGAATCTGCATGAGTGGTTTATGCCACTCCATGATCCTATTCTTGTGGATGCTCCACATCCTAATGTTCATCCTTTGGAAATAAGGGTTCCTCATCCGCATACAAGTAAAGATCCATCTCAAGGGAGAATCTCATGGCTTTCTCCTCATCAAATTTAACATCTCTCCTGACAACTATCATCTTGTTAGCCGGAAAATACACCCAATAGTTATGGGGAGTATCAATGTACCCCAAAAATATCCCAACCTCTGTTGTTGGTTCTAGCTTCTTCCTAGCATATTTGGTCACATGGAAATAGAAATATGAGCCAAAAAATTTTAAAATATGAAACATTTGGTTTCTTACCTGAAAAATCATCCTTTGGTGTGCTCATTCCAAGTATCTGATGAGGACTACGGTTATGCACAAATACCACTTTGTTGCATGACTCTGCCCATAGATGCAAAGGTGGGCCCTGATCATGTAACATACCTCCTGATTCTCCCACAATTGTTCTATTATTTCTTTCTGCAACCCTATTTTGTTTTGGGTTATGAGGTGCAATAAATTCTCTCTGAATTCCTTCTTTGGCACAAAATTTCCTGAATTCATTAGAGATACACTCACCACCATTTTCACTCCTTAGAGCCTTCACCTTCTTCCCTATATCTTTCTCTACCAGTACTTTGAACTCACAAAACTTAGAGAACGTCTAATCTTTCTTCTGCAAAAATAAGATCCAACACTTTCTAGAAAAATCATCAACAAAAATCACATAATACCTATGCTTTGCTATGGAAGCTGTTGAGAATGGTCCACACACGTCTAAGTGAACTCTCTCAAGGATTTCCACTGCTCAGTTCTCCTTCTCATGAAAGGTGGCCTTTGTATACTTCCCCAGGGTACATCCCTAACATGTGTCTATCTGCACAGGAGTACCCTTTGGAATACCTACAGAAATATGTTGTATGATCCTCAAAGAACTGTGGTGTAGATGGCCCAATATCCTATGCCATAAATCACCTGTATCCCAACTCACCACCTCCCCTGATTTACTGCTCAATGTTGTACAACCATCTACATCAAGTTTGTATAGGTTCTTCACATGAACCACAATCTTCTTTACATATCATGTGGCTTTGCGACAAAGTAACGACTTTCCTTCACTGAAAAAAACATCATATCCAAGGTCCTCCAACATAGTAACTGAAACTAAATTATTTTTCAAGCCTAGTACATGCATGACATCTTTTAATATGAAAGGTTTACCTGACTGACTCTGGAAAGTAATTGTACCAATCTCGGTAGCACTATACCTCCTGTCATCACCCATCTCGATGTGCTTCTGAAGATCCTTCTCCTCCAAGCTAATAAAGAGTTCTTTGTTTCCTGTCATGTGGAAATATGCTCCATTATCCAAGTACCACATAGATCCCATAACAGTTGACACCATGCATGTGATGATAGAGAAGTCCAACTCAAACTTTGAGACCAAATATTCACCCGTTGCAGCTCCCAAAGCCTTCTTGTTGTTATTATTATTTTGTGGAAAATTTGTGGTATAGTGTCCATGATCATGAAAATGAAAACATTTCACCTTTGACATGTCATGCTTCTTGCCTTCTTTTTTGGTCTCGGATTTGGAATAAGACTTATTCCCTTTCCCTTCTTTCTCTTATCATCCAAGGCAAAATTTTCCTCATCATAAGTCTTGTATGAGGATCCATCCCTGATATTCCTCTGAAACTCTTCATGTAACAAATCCGACCATATTCAATCCCAATTTGGTAACTTCTCCCTCCCATTCATAGAGTCATGGTAAATATGCCAGATCTTGGGAAGTCATATAAGTGCTAGGGTCACCAAGTCATCATCAAATACAGTAATCCCAACACTTCCAAGCTCATCTCGACATTGAGTGAACTGGTCAAGTATTTCTGGATTGTGTCATCCTTCTCCATTTTGATTTTCCCGAGATTTTCCTAGAGTGCCAAGTTTCTATGTCACTACTACTTTGAAACAGATATGTCATGACCTTCCACATAGCATATGGAGTTGCCTTTCCATGGATACTCGAGACAATATGATCTTGAACTCCCTCTAATAAGATCATCCTTGCCTTTGTGACATTCTTCCTACATGCTTCATACCGCACAACATCTGCCTAATTGGGTTAAAAATATCAGTGTCAATGAACTCCTTCAACCTATTATCCTCCAATACTACCTCCATCATGTCCCTCCATGCAATATATTTCAAATTTCCCTCGAGTGCAGATTCAAGTCTCAAGCCTTTGAAATACATCTTGGTCAACTTCTAGCTCCAAAGAATGTATATGCAAATTTGAATATTGTTCAAAACAAACTCAAATTATTCTCCACTATTGTGATTCCTGACGCTCTAATACCATGTATAAATTACACCAATGGATTTAATCTGATCATGAAATGTACTAAAACAAGATACTAAATCCTTCTACAATATTTGCAGAATATAAATCACGATCACTTAATCACATGCAAGTAAGAGAAAGAAGTAAATCAATTGCAAAACACTAGATTTTCTTGGGGAAAGAAACTGATCAAAATCCCTCCATCTCTATTGGATAATCAACCAAGGAATCATGAAACAATACAATTCATGTGTGCTCACAAGAACCTCATACACTCTTTTATCTCAAAATTAGACCCTGATAGGCTGTTGATCAAGAAGACTCTAAGTAACTATTTTAAACCAGACTTTTAGTTGAGGCTTAGCCTCCTCAACCTGAGAGGGCTCTCTCAATAGGTTTATGATTTTCAAATAAGGATTAGATGGCTAACTTTATGAGTAAAATGGATAAAAATGGATAATTGGTTGTACTGCTAATCAACAAACATCTATTGGGCTTATGGAGTCAAGTGTGTTTTCACAAAACATGAGTATCAGCTTCATATGGAAGTCGGGGCATTTCAGGGTTTAGATGCATCAACAGAACAGTAGGACAAAAATAAACTCAATTCATGAACATATGAAGGAAGTTAGAGCACCTTCAATGAATTCTAAGTAACATACATTCATGCCACTGCAATTAATTGAAAGAGGAAAACCATGAGAATATCAAACATCAATAACCCTTTCTGAATCCTCAGTGATGAAACCAATATCTCTATATTAATATAAAAACACAGTTTCTGCTATAACAAAACAGTATGCTTGTTAATGTGAATTGCAAACCCTATGCAATTCGATTTCTTCCCTCTTATAGAGTGGTCATTACATCGTTGGATTCCTTCCAAAGATTTGAGAAGAAATTTGAATTTGACACCTATCAACTTCTAAACAAAATTCATTTACAAATTGACAGTTAAACTGTCTGTCTTACAGTCCTAATACAACTAGGACTAAAACACTATTTATTATATTTTAACAACCTTATCTAATCATTAAAAACTATGTTTGACAGCTATTTCTTCTAGACTTCGACCATGATGTTGTTTATCTTCTTGCTATTTAGACCCCATCAACCTACTTCTTATCCATTCCTGCAAAATAGGAGTATGTTCCCTACATAATAGCTGAATGCCTCATTTATGTCCATTCGAACCAACTGCTGAAGAACTGGTTCTCAAAACATGTGGCAAATGTCTTATAACCTTCATTTGAATTCGACCTTCCAGCTGTGCAAATCCCGAACCTCCAAAATGGTGCAAAAACTGTCAATATTGATGCACTACGAAACTGTTGAGTCTGTTGTTTTCGTAGTGCAGACTTTTCCTTTTAAAATCATGCTTCAAACCTTCATTTTTATGTGCAAAACCTCCTGGATCTTCATTGATATTCTACATATACCTCCCACCAGCATCAAAGCTCAAAACCAAACCATTTTCACCTTTGAAAATTGCAAAAATTTTTCAAATTACATCCTACAGCAATTTCGTAGTGCGCTACGAAACTGATGTGTGTCACCTTCAGCAGTTTTGTAGTGCGCTACGAAACTGCTGAGTCTTCACTTTTCACAGCTTCCTTCCAAAATTTTAGTTTTCAACCCTTTAATACTATATTTCCAGGTGTATATCAGCTTTCATAACCCATAAACATCAACTTTAAACAGCTCCAAAAATGAGATATTACCACATAACCTAAAAAATTTGTTGAAGGATGACACTTACTGTTTGCACTTATTTTAGCTATGGCTAATCTTCAAACTGTGCTAGTTGTATTTCTAGGTCTTCTACTCTCCTCTTAAGCCTTCTATTGTTTGACCTTACCTTGGTATTTACCATCCCAATGAATTTTTCTTCTTTGATTACAGGTAGGGTTCATATGAAGAATTGAGCTTGATTATCAATTAATTCAGGGTTTGGATTTTTCTCCATCTCCCACAGTCCTTTCATCCTTTCAAAGTTTGCCCTTTATTCTGCATGCACTCTCACCTTTTTCTTCAACTTATCAATCTCATTATTTTCAAATCTAAGTTTGTCTTTGACATCTTCATAGCTGCTCTTTTCCTTATGAATATTGAAAACCCTATTTCTGTCTTCTTCAGGCATTGAAAATGATGTATTTGTGGTTTCTTAAAAAACATGAGCACTTTCACCTCCTGTTTGATCTATCTCCATGTCTGACTGTTTCAACTTCTTGGAGTGCCTAGTTGAGGGTTTTTTGGGCTTAAAGATAAACTCTGCCACTTCATCCTGAAAATCTAACCTTTTGGATGTCTTCAATTTCTTTGATTTGCTGCCACCTGTATCCAATTTGATGAAGTCTGCTTGTACTAGGGGAGACTCTTCAATGTCAATAGCTTGAATTATATCATTCAAATTACCTCTTGACCCCTATGTAACTACAGCCTTACCCTTTTCCTTTAACCTTTGACTCCTAGTCAACTTCTTTTGATCTGTTTTACTAGTTGATTGTTCTAGAATTGTCTCCTTAACCAGAGTTTTCTTCTTCTGTGTGGATTTAGGAGTATCTTGGATATTCAATGTTGTTCTTATCATTGGTTCTTTAACTTGTTTCCGAGGCTTGAGCTTAACAAATCTTCTTGACTTTGTTTCTATAGGGGCAGTAATATTTGATGGAGTTTTTTCTTTAGCTTGAGGACTAACACCTGTTCCTTCAATCCAAATTCTACTCAAAAAGAGGAATTCAACCCAATCTCTATTTTCTTTCTGTAGCTCATGTAAGACTATAATCTTGACTAAGCCATGGTGAAATAATGAGGTTTCACATGACTCAACTTTCATTTGTACCTTATCAGACATCTTAATCCAAAATTCTGAAAAGATAAAAAGGTAAATCTAGAGATATCATCCCTGTGAAATGAAGCAAGAGTTTAAAGTGATAGGTATACACCTTGTGGTATCTCCCTTCGCAGGTGAATTACCTCTGAATATTGTAGATCAGATTGGCAAATGTATCTTTGACACAATTTCTTAGCACAGCTTTGTTCAAGTCAACCTCTGTAAACTCTGGTTTTAGAAATATTTTGCAGGGTACCATGTCAAACTTGAAGGTTTTAAACCACCTGTCTTCTCGTCTCAGAATTTCTGTAATTGTTGATATCACTTCAGGGGAAATTGGTAAATTGAGGAATCCAATCTTTGAGTTTGATCTTGTGAAGTTTATGGAAAATTATTTGGTAACTTGAGTGTGCCCTCCTTGAAGTTTTTCACAAAACCTCTAGCAACCTACTTTCTTAAAGGCTTCTTCAATAGACTTGTCTTTTGTAAGGGCTTCTACACCTTCAGGTTCTGTTCTTAGGCAATGACCAGACCTATGACTCCTTCTTTCTTCAGCCATTTTCTTCTTGAAAACCTTGTATCTTCAGAAATCTATGATAATCCCTCTGAAAACCCTGTGTCTTCAGAAAATTATCAAATTAGCAATCAGAGCTTCTTGTTGAATGAACTGGCTCGCTTGGTAAATGAGTTTAGCCTCCCTTGATAACAATTCTACCTCGCTTGAAAACTTTATAGCCTCTCTTGAATTTGTTTCAGTAAAATCAGGTCTTTCACCACTAATTTCTTAACATAAGCATGCATGCACAATTGTCTTGCATGAGACAAATGAAGTCAAAAACGACCAACTGTTTTCAAATTTGAAAGGACCAATGACAATTGACCCCTAATCGATGACAAATGACCCCTAATAATTACAATGAATGGTTGCATGCGTGAAGGAGAACTCGTGGATGACACCTAATGATGAGGAATTTAACTGTATTTGACAGATGTGACAGCTCAAACGCAAAACTGAAAATCCCCGATTTCGTAGCGCATGCTTTGCAAATTTGGGTTTTTTCACTACGAAAACACCATTGTTTTGGTAGCACAAAATCAACTTTTTACACTGAGCGCACTACAAAAACGTGGTTTCGTGGCTTATTCATCAAATTTTTGAAAAAAAACTTTAAAAATGGGTTTCAAAACGTGGCATAAGATCTTTGAAGAATGAAACAAGGTTAATGAACATTGTTTGGTGATGGAATGAAACTTTTAACCCATGATCTAGACCTTTAAAAATATAAAAATGACTCTGACCCTATCTAGCACTATGACTTAGGAACAAGTGTAACTGACCAAGTTTCAGAAAATTTTTATAGTGATAACAGTGGCTCCACTTGGGATAGTGTGCCCCTGTGGTACACTAAGAACCCACAGCACCAGTGCTATCCATCCTTTAGAATAAAACTCTGAAATTTTTCCAAGCTTCTCCTCAAGCTTTAATGGCCTTCACCTCGGGCTTAAGCTTGATTATCACTGCAGAAGAAACAAATTTGTACCTACTGAAAAGATGCTCAGTCAACTTTGAGCTTATTATCACATTCCTACCTACCTATTCTATCAACTGCAAACTTTATTCAGCTCAATCAATGTGAAATTTCCAATGTAACCAGTCATTGGTTTTATCTGATATTTGAATTTTTTGACTGCATCAGACTTCAAAGAAACTATGAAATTGTGATGACCACTGCCACTGAAATTGTAACTGATCTTTATGGTAAAAAATAAAATTGAAACACTGGAGAGTAAAACTCTTCCATGTATCTAGCTATGGGGTCCCAAAATACATAATCAGCTTGATGATTGTCATAACATCTTGTGACTTCTAACAACTGATCTTTAGCCACACAAAATTTATTTGATAAGCTATCCAACTACCATTCTGAATGATTTCCACAAAAAGTGTAGTTTTCCTCATTATTATGATCATTCTTTGAAGTAGGCTGCTGCAAAGTATGACATAAGTAATCAACCTTTTCCTGTACCTGAGGTTTGTAGCAAGCAATTTCCAATATTTCTTCCTACTGTTTGAAATGATTCTCATACTCATTATGATCAAAGGATTGACCAACCTGCTACAAATTTTCTTCAAACTCAGAGGATGTGTCATAATTTTCATAAGTAAACTCCTGCTGGGTTTCATTTTCATCTAAGGGAGATATTATCCTTTCTTCTTGGTGTTCTTCTTGTTGATGAAAGGTATTGTCATGAAGGGCTTCTAAAATTTCCTCATCCATAAACTCCTCATCTTCATAACAATTCTCCAAATATTCAATAAAACTTTCAGAGTGTTTATAGCAGTCTTTAACCATCAATAAAGAGGGATGACACTCTTTATACATCTCATAGAATTCAACATGAAATTTAGCAAGAGAATCTAATGAACCATTTGCTAAACCTTTATACCAAGACCATGCTTTTCCTTCTAGAGTGGTCATAAACATCTTCATAAGACAGTCTTCAGGGATCTGAACCTTAAAACTGTGTACATGTAGATGAAACCTAACCAAATGAAGAGCAGCATTGTCTTTCTTTTCATCTTTGAATATTGTAAAATCATCTAACCAATCAACCTTTGGCATAGGGTTTGGAAAACCAGGGATATGAGACCAATTAATAGGAGCATACCTGGCATTTTTTCTTGCAGGAACACATCTTGAAACTTCATCTAGAAACTGATATTCTAGCAGTGGATTCACCTTCCAATTTTTTATTTGATGTGTGGAGTCACCAAGGTAGTTTTGCAACCTCAAAAAACCTTCTGAGCTCATGCTACCTTCAAAAGTTCAGACTTCTTGATTTCGGGAATGATTAATCTTCAGGCTCCCAGCAGACGCACTAAAATGTTATCTCAAAATTAGACCTTGATAGGTTGCTGATCAAGAAGACTCTGAGTAACTATTTCAAACTAGACTTTTAGTTGAGGCTTAGCCTCCTCAACCTGAGAGGGCTCTCTCAATAGGTTTATGATTTTCAAATAAGGATTAGATGGCTAACTCTATGAGTAAAATGGATAAAAATGGATAAGTGGTTGTACTGCTAATCAACAAACATCTATTGGGCTTATGGAGTCAAGTTTGTTTTCACAAAACATGAGTATTAGCTTCATATGGAAGTCAGGGCATTTCATGGTTTAGATGCATCAACAGAACAGTAGGAAAAAAATAAACACAACTCATGAACATATGAAGGAAGTTAGAGCACCTTCAGTGAATTCTAAGTAACATACATTCATGCCACTGCAAGTAATTGAAAGAGGAAAACCATGAGAATATCAAACATCAATAACCCTTTCTGAATCCTGAGTGATCAAACCAATATCTCTGTATTAATATAAAACATAGTTTCTGCTACAACAAAACAGTATGCTTGTTAATGTAAATTGCCAACCCTATGCAATTCGATTTCTTCCCTCTTATAGAGTGGTCATTACATCCTTGGATTCCTTCCAAGCATTTGAGAAGAAATTCGAATTTGACACCTATCAACTTCTAAACAAACTTCATTTACAAACTCACAGTTAAACTGTTTGTCTTACAGTCCTAATAAAACTAGGACTAAAACACTATTTATTATATTTTAACAACCTTTAACAACCTTATCTAATCATTAAAAACTATGTTTGACAGCTATTTCTTCTAGACTTCGACCATGATGTTGTTTATCTTCTTGTTTTTTAGACCCCATCAACCTGCTTCTTATCCATTCCTGCAAAATAGGAGCATGTTCCCTGTATAATAGTTGAATGCCTCATTTTTGTCCATTCGAACCAACTGCTGAAGAACTGGTGCTCAAAACATGTGGCAAATGTCTTATAACCTTCATTTGAATTTGACCTTCCAGCTGTGCAAATCCCGAACCTCCAAAATGGTGCAAAAACTGTCAATACTATTGTGCTACGAAACTGCTAAGTCTGTTGTTTTCATAGCGCAGACTTTTCCTTTTAAAATCATGCTTCAAACCTCCATTTTTATGTACCAAACCTCCTGGATCTTCATTGATATTCTACATATACCTCCCACCAGCATCAAATCTCAAAACCAAACCCTTTTCACCTTTGAAAATTGCAAAAATTCTTCAAATTGTATCCTACAGCAGTTTCGTAGTGCGCTACGAAACTGTTGTGTGTCACCTTCAGCAGTTTCGTAGTGCGCTACAAAACTGCTGAGTCTTCACTTTTCACAGCTTCCTTCCAAAATTTTAGCTTTCAACCCTTTAATAATATATTTCCAGGTGTATATCAGCTTTCATAACCCATAAACATCAACTTTAAATAGCTCCAAAAATGAGATATTACCACATAACTTCAAAAATTTGTTGAAGGATGACACTTACTGTTTGCACTTATTTTAGCTGTGGCTGATCTTCAAATTGTGATAGTTGTATTTCCAGGTCTTCTACTCTCCTCTTAAGCCTTCTATTGTTTGCCCTTAAATCGGTATTGACCATCCAAATGAATTTTTCTTCTTTGATTGCAGGTAGGGTCCATATGAAGAATTGAGCTTGACTATCAATTAATTCAGGGTTTGGATTTTTCTCCATCTCCCACAGTCCTTTCATCCTTTCAAAGTTTTCCCTTTCTTCTGCATGCACTCTCGCCTTTTTCTTCAACTTATCAATCTCATTATTTTCAAATCTGAGTTTGTCTTTGACATCTTCACAGCTGCTCTTTTCCTTCTGAATATTGAAAACCCTGTTTCTGTCTTCTTCAGGCATTGAAAATGATGTATTTGTGGTTTCTTCAAAAACATTAGCACTTTCACCTCTTGTTTGATCTATCTCCATGTCTGACTGTTTCAACTTCTTGGAGTGCCTAGCTGAGGGTTTTTTGGGCTTAAAGATAAACTCTGCCACTTCATCCTGAAAATCTAACCTTTTGGATGTCTTCAATTTCTTTGATTTGCTGCCACCTGTATCCAATTTGATGAAGTCTGCTTGTACTAGGGGAGACTCTTCAATGTCAATAGCTTGAATTTTATCATTCAAATTACCTCTTGACCCCTTTGTAACTATAGCCTTACCCTTTTCCTTTAACCTTTGACTCCTAGTCAACTTATTTTGATCTGTTTTACTAGTTGATTGTTCTAGAATTGTCTCCTTAACCAGAGTTTTCTTCTTCTGTGCGGATTTAGGAGTATCTTGGATATTCAATGTTGTTCTTATCATTGGCTCTTTAACTTGTTTCCGAGACTTGAGCTTAAAAAATCTTCTTGACTTTTTTTCTACAGGGGCAGTAATCTTTTATGGAGTTTTTTCTTTAGCTTGAGGACTAACACCTGTTCCTTCAATCCCAATTCTACTCAAAAAGAGGAATTTAGCCCAATCTTTGTTTGCTTTCTGCAGCTCATGTAAGACTATTAACTTGACTAAGCCATGGTGAAATAATGAGGTTTCACTTGACTCAACTTTCATTTGTACCTTATCATACATCTTAGTCAAACTTCTGAAAAGATAAAAAGGTAAATCTAGAGATATCATCTCTGTGAAATGAAGCAAGAGTTTAAAGTGATAGGTATACACCTTGTGGTATCTCCCTTCGCAGGTGAAGTACCTCTGAATATTGTAGAGCAGATTGGAAAATGTATCTTTGACATAACTTCTTGGCACAGCTTTGTTCAAGTCAACTTCTGTAAAATCTGGTTTTAGACAGATTTTGCAGTGTACCATGTCAAACTTGAAGTTTTTAAACCACCTGTCTTCTCCTCTCGGAATTTCTTTAAATGCTGATATCACTTTAGGGGAAATTGGTAAATTGAGGAATCCAATCTTTGAGTTTGATCCTGTGAATTTTATGGCAAATTATTTGGTGACTTGAGTGTGCCCTTGAATTTTTTCACAAAACCTCCAGCAACCTACTTTCTTAAAGGCTTATTCAACAAACTTGTCTTTTGTAAAGGCTTCTACACCTTCAGGTTATGTTCTTAGGAAATGACCAGACCTATGACTCCTTCTTTCTTCAACTATTTTCTTCTTGAAAACCTTGTATCTTCATAAATCTATGATAATCCCTCTGAAAACCCTGTGTCTTCAGCAAATTAGCAAATTAGCAATCAGAGCTTCCTGTTGAATGAACTGGATCGCTTGGTAAATGAGTTCAACCTCGCTTGATAACAATTCTTCCTCGCTTGAAAACTTTACAGCCTCGCTTGAATTTGTTTCAGTAAACTTAGGTCTTTCACCACTAATTTTTTCTTCAAAACATAAGAATGCATGCACTATTGTCTTGCATGAGACAAATGAAGTCAAAAATGGCCAACTGTTTTCAAATTTGAAAGGACCAATGACAACTGACCCCTAATCGATGAAAAAAGACCCCTAATAATTACAAATGTACTCTCGCTTCTCTGCCATCACACTTTTCAAAACATTCCTCTCTAAATCCATTTATGCGCTATAATAAGGTTTTATAAGGTTTAACCCCGCTCTGTCCACTTCTAAGCCTTGCTTCATGCGTTAAACCCTCCATTAGCCTCTTTAGCCCTTTCTCCTCCAAACTGCAAGCACACTTATTCAAATTAGAATTAGGTCATGAATAACTACATAGATAGGAGCATGATAGATAGAGTAGGGTGTGTTTAGCCGATTGGCCAAGTTAAGTGTGGTCTAAAATAGTTTCCTTTCTGCAATATAAAGTAGTTTCATTTTTTCCATTTCCTTTATACAAATTAAATAAGTTTCATTTCTATCATTTCCTTTCTGCAATTTATTTTAGTTTCATTGAAGTGTGATAGACTTCACTAGAACCCCTAGAAGTAGCACCCTTTCATAGAGCGGAAGAGGATGACCTGAACATAATGCATCTGTTGTGTATATAGCACTGTCACCTCCAAGTTTGTAAGAACCCCAGGTTGATAAAGTAAAGTAGGGCAACCCCTAGGAGTTGCAGCACTCTTGGTGCAATACCAGGGCTCACCACTTTTTGGCACCATCGCCAAGGAGGTGTCTAGTAGATGCCTTGATTTTGTTTTTAGCATTGTTTTCTGCTTTCGTTTCTTTTCATGCCATTTCAGAAATATTTAAAAAAATACAAAAATATATGATTTTAATGCCTCATAGGAGTAGGGATACTCAGTTTTTTTTTTTTAATACTTCTCCAATACCAACACCCCCACTTGACCACGTGGTGCAATAAGAACCACATCACCGTACACTTTTGAAGGTAGAAAATATGGATGGATATGATGAAAATGAAGAAGATATTATTGGGTTTCCCATTCAAGACATGGACATCAGTGTACATATGAAGAACACCCCTCCATATTTCCTTCCCAACTTCCATGGTATGAGGATAGAGGATCCAGAAAAATTTCTCTTTTAATTTGAGATACTTTGTAGGTTTTATGGCTACTTATCACACACTCAAAAACTGAGATTTTTTCCTGCAACATTGAAGGATAGAGCTCTTAAATGGTTCATGAGTCTAGGTATTAATTCAATAAGATCATGGAATGATATGCAAAAGATATTTCTAGAAAAATACAAAGATCATGATCTTAGAGAATAAATTTTTAGAATGAACCAAGAAGAAGATGAGAGCCTTGAGGATCTAATAGAGAAGTTCATGTATAATGTTAAAAGGGAAAAATTGCATCATTTAGGATTTGAAACATTAAAAACCCGCTTACTTAGAACAATTAGGGATGAATGGATTGATCTCCTTAATCTCATGAGTAAAGGAGATGTATATCAATTGTCATTTGAAGAAATTTGTGAAACATGCAACCGCATATCAAGAGGAAGGGAAAGAGTAAGTAAGTCAGCATCAACATTGGTAAGGAAAGATGAACTTGGAAATTTGCTTGACAGCTTTAAAACAAAAATTCTTAGCAATCTAAGTGAACAAGTAGAAATGTTAAGAATGAAAAATGACCAAAAAGAAGATGCTGATATTTTTTCTATCCATGAAAAATCATATGCTACTAAATTTTGTTCATCATTCCCTAGGTTTAAATAAGTTTACCAAGAAGACAAAGGAGCAAGGCAATCACCAAAGAAGCTATGCTATGTAGTTCCAAGGAGACCCTAACAGCCTAGTCAACTTGATATGATGCAATGACCCACTTCAAAATTTAAAGCTTATTCGCATCCATCTCAAACTAATTGGGACACACTCCCTCCTTGGCAACCCTGGCCATCTCAACCCCAAAACCAATCTTGGCAACATGGTTGGAAAGGTCCTTATTGGGAAAATCCTCAACATCCTAAATATTTACCTCAATATCCTCCATACCTGACTCCATGCTATCCCTACCATCCACCTCCACCACAACCACAGCCTCAACCACATCCATCTCATATATCCACCCCCACTCACCTACCTGTACCACCATTTCCAAACCCATACAATGAAGTATCTCAACTCACTTACAATGCTGAGGTACAACACTACAAAACATATCCTCTTGATCTAAATGGTTTTCATCTTAGTTCAAGAAAGGTATTTCAAAGAAGAGATTTTCTTAATCTCATTGAAGGACAACATCAAGAAGAAGAAGATCCAAATGAGGAGATCAAAAGATCAAGGGTTGCACTTGATGAAGAGCAGAATCAGAATCATATGTTGAGAAAGTTCCCTCATGTTTACCAGCATTTCCTCCATGTGTTCAAGAGAACAATCAGCAAAAAGAGGAAGATTTGACTGCCATAATAGAAGAGGACATCCAAGGTGATCCAACTCAGCAAGTGAACCTGGGGCATCACAAATATATTGACATATGGTTCCAAATAGTCATTAAGTTGCAACAACACACTCTTCTCCAACAATACTTGATACAATCCCAGTCAAATAAATTCATCTCTCATATTCAAGTACATTGCAAATCATGTATTCCAAGTGTGCACATGGCTCCATTGGAAGTATTCCTATACTTGAAAAAGTTTTTTTTTTTTTCAAGTAGAGTAGAAAAGTGAAAAGGGGAAAAAAAGAAAAAAAGGGAAAGAATAAAATCTTAGGTGAAAACCTCTTTTGAGGCGTCTGAGATTGGCACATTGATTGAAAACCTCCATAAGGCGGTCATTGGATTGGGAAAAAAAGAGAAAAATAAAATATCCTAGGTGAAAACCTCCTTTGAGGTGCCTAGGCAGACCTACTAGTGGAAAACCTCAAAGAGGCAGCTAGTAGGCCTTAAAAAAAATAAAAATAAAAATTGCATTTCTCCATGTATCTCTCTCTAATGAATGCGGGGGCTCTCTAACCTTTGCAAGCCAGAAAACAACAATTTTGCACATCAATAAAATTTGGTCAACACCCTGGTTAAAGGTAGTCAAACTTGGACTTCCTCCTCCTGTGATTAGAAGCTCCAAAAGGACCTCCAATAGGATTATCACATGCAGCTTCAGAACCACCGAAGACAACTTCAACAACCATATCAGCACCTTCAATATCACCTGCAAAAACAAATCAATGGTAAGGATCAGGTATGAAATCATCTTATCCTTTCTTCGAATCCATTTTAGCTTAATAAAACATTGAAAAGTGTGAGAACGAAAGTTTTTTTATATAGCCAAATTCAGTAGCAGAACATCCTCAGCCTTATCTAGCAACTAGCCTCACTTTTTCCACCAAGAAAAGGAACAAGACAAAAGTAAAAAGGACTTGAGAAAGTGGGTAGTAAGAAGTTCATTGTAATAGAAGACAAGGAGTGCCAAGGGATAGCCAAGGGTGAACTCAGTTCATAGAAAAAAGAGTTGTGAGTTTACTTTGCAAGCAATAAAAAATAAAAAGTAAAGAAAAGAAAGAACAAAAAAAGAAAAAAATCAAATAAAAGGTGGATCCCCCACCTCTTGGCATGAAAAACAGATTTTCTTAAGGCTTCTTAGGACCTCCATGAAGCACCTACAAGTATAAATGCAAGAAGAATAGCAAGAAGATTAGCAGGAGGAGCAGCACATGGGCCAATAAATAGAAAATGAAATAATCCAGCATGCAGGAAAAACCATAAGGCAGGGAGGATGAATAGTTTTCTCAGAGGATGAGCAATAGTTTCAGTAGAGGGGTGATGATGGGCCTCTAAACTAGACATAAAATAAGGCCCATATAACCTTTCTTAAGCCCATCTACTTTCCTTATGCACATGAATATATATATTAAATCTCTCGTTCTGCACTTAATAATGTTTTCTTATGCTTCAATATTTTCTTAGGAAGGTTTAAAGGTAATTGAATGTATGCCTAATATTGGTTATTTTGTATAATATTGTGAGAATATTTGGCAGATTATACAGATTTGGAGAATGAGATGATTTAGGGGCTTGCTCCTTGCCACTAGAAGATCAAGATTGGAGAATAAATGAGCACAATATCAGGAAATTAGGGAGAAATCTTGGAGAGATTCAAGGGGGTTGTCCACCCTCCTTAACTCTCAAAGGCATCCAAAGGATCCTCATGAGAGCCCCTCCAGAAATTCAAATTCCAGAGGCAACCAAGTGACTCAATACCAAGTGCACTCAAGTCATACTTCGCTTGGAGTCAAGTGGACTCATTACCTACTTTTTACGGAGCTGTTTGTAGTTTCCCTTGAGGATAAATAAAGATAATCAAGAGCTAATTAGGGTCGATTCTATTCCATTCTAGTCCGTCCATTTGATTCTAGTCCATTCGATATAGTCCGTTCCATTCCATCCCATGCCATCTATTTTCCATTCTATTAGGATTTTTTTGTTTAAGACCTTCGAGATGTAATAATATTTCATTTTAATGCAATGAGTATTTAGATGAATTTTTGTTGATCTAGTTCCAGAGATATGGGCTCATGGATTAGGGCCCAATCCATGTGCCTCAGCTTCTCTGCCTGTTACCATTCTTTCCCTTCTATCATTTACCTAGTTTGTTTCTGCCCATTAGTTATTTTTTGTTTCTGTCATTTAGTTAATCTTGCTTTTAATAGTTTCAAGTTGTTGTTTCAAATTGTTGCTGTAAGTTTTCATTTGCTTAATAGAATGGAGGATAAAACTCTAAAAGCTATGGATCTAGACTTCCCTTCTCATCTTTCTCAATAGAGCTCGATGGGGGTAGGCTTTCCCACAGGACAAAAAATTGATTTCTGTTCACTGTTTTTATCACGCATTCTTTTATGTTTTCCCGTGCATGAGTCTGTAGGTTTGTTTGTAGGAAGCAGTATTAAGTTCCAAAGAAGTTCACCCTCGCTTTCCCGCTTCATTTTCCATATATGCTATTACACTTCTATCCCCTTCTATTTTCACTTATTTGCAGCTACCCACCTTTTTTATTCCCAAAAACACTTCAAAACGAATAAGTCTGCCTTATATTCCTTCGTTTTCACATTATGTGGTTATCGCAACCATTTTAACGCAAAACGCTTGACAAACCATCAAATTTTGACCTCCACCCTTTTCTTCTTGGTTCTCCCACTACCATATATTGCAATCGTACTTCGCAACATTTACCCTTTTCTTTTAAGACTTACCGCTCCGATCCGCCAATTGCGATATTGCGATCAAGCTCTGCCGCCAGTCCCACCGCCACGTCACTTGTCACATTTGGCACCGTTTAATTGGTTTTCATTAACACTTAACACTTCCAAAAGCCGATTGGGATATTGCAATATCGTGTATCACACTTCGCAATATTTACCACATCGAAAATCGCAATTTTTACCCTGTTGCACTTCGCACTTCGTAAATTTTACCTTTTCGCAAATCGCACTTCTCTCCCACTCCCGAACTGTACTCCTGATTCTCCACCATTTCACTTCTCAAAACATTCTGCTCCAAAGCAATTTATGCTCTATAATAAGGTTTTATAAGTTTTAACCCCACTCTTTCCACTTCTAAGCCTTGTTTCATGCGTTAAGCCCTCCATTAGCCTCTTTAGCCCTTTTTCCTCCAAATTGCAAGCACACTTCTTCAAATTAGAATTAGGTCATGGATAACTACATAGATAGGAGCATGATAGATAGAGAATGGTGTATTTAGCTGATTAGACAAGTTAAGTGTGGTCTAAATTAGTTTCCTTTCTGCAATTTAAATTAGTTTCATTTCTGTCATTTCCTTTCTGCAATTTATTTTAGTTTCATTGAAGTGTGACAGACTTCACCGAGAACCCCTAGAAGTAGCACCCTTTCGTAGAGCAGAAGAGGATGACATGAACAGTAGGCATCTGTTGTGTATATAACACTGTCACCTCCAAGTTTGTACGAACCCCGAGTTGATAAAGTAAAGTAGGGCAGTGCCTGGGAGTTACAGCACTCTTGGTGCAATACTAGGGCTTACTAAATACATTAGGTGAAAATTTTTGATGACATGTAATGAATCAGTTTGCAAAAAGTGAGGGATGAGTCAGTTTGACCTCCCTACACTCTAGGTATTCAACTTAGTTTTTGGTGGAACTGCTCCTCCACTCAAGGATTCGACCCTTGAGGATGGGAGGATTTGTTTTTTGGTCTATATCATGTACTTTTTGACTCATTACACGGGTTTGATGTTGATGCATTGATCAGAGACTCTAGTGTAATCTATTTGGAAGGAAATTAATGAAGATGTTGCAACTATTTATTTGGGATACCTATGGTATGGAAATTTAGCATTGTTCTTCTTATGTCTCATTATGTATGAATGTTTTGTTTCATGATCCATTTCATTTCTATGATATGCTAGTTTTTATGTTGATAAATAGAATACATCTCTCATGCTTTGTTTTTGGAAAACCTTCATATTTTGTCCATATTCTTCAATTTAGAAAGAATTCATGCCTTTCCTTTCTCTTTCTAGCTCCTCGCATGTCTGATCCATCCCACTCAAGAAACCCTGAAGTGTTAGGTTTTCTACCTACCTTGCCCCATTGAATCTCTGCAAACCTAATCCTATTTTCCCTGACCTAGCCTCTTTGACCTAATTCACCCATCCAGCAACCCAAATTCAACCAAATCAAACCCATGTACTTATACCTAGCCTAAAACCATGATTCATCCATCCCTCTTGGTTGTGACATTGTGGAGAGAACCCTCTCCAGCCTGGTAGGACTAGCTACCAAGCTAAAATATTGATCTGTGGTTACCTCTGGTGGGATTTCTTCTTCAGCCTTAGAAATTTTGCAGAGTGATAACATATTGGCACCATTGTTGGGGAACGAAAGATTTATTTTCCTGGGTGCACGACAAGAAACATTGGAATTTGATCCTTTGGATGATATGTTTAAGTTTCAGAAACGCTGATTTGATAATTGCAATGCCAAGATTGAAGAGTTGGCTTCGAGAAGATATACCAGAGAAAATCCCGATCCTGATCCAACTAATCCAGTAGATGATCCATAGAATATTTTCCAAAGGCATAGATATCAAACTACAAACATTCAGTCAAGACCAATTCCATTGGTAAGATATTCTTATATTCCTGCTAAACTACTTTCTCTTGAAGATATACCATATGATCTAAAATTTGAATTGTCATTGTTTAAATCTAAGTCTGAAACCTCTCTATCCGACATAGTCTTTGATCCTTTAAGACTATATGAGGTCAAGTCATTGTCTGAATTAGATCTTAGTCCTCTAAAATATTGGTTCTTTGAAGATATTAAACCTGAAGCTAACCTTGATATCAAAGACTGGATCCAATTCTACCATCAAGAGGAAATACCTGTTTCAACTCAACTTCAACCTCAATCAATTGTATTTTTTTCATCTGCACCTTCGACCTCATCATTTATACCTACTACTTCAATACCTACAACTGATATTCCACTACATATTTAGCCAATCCCTCCTGTTGTCAATCCAACACTTCACCCAGCAGGAATCATGGCAAGATTTTCCCCACTTATCCTACCTGCTCAATTAAATGATTTACCTCAGGGTTATGGCCAAAGACTGCCCTTGCTTGATGAAAACACTACCATATCTTCAAGGCAACACATTGTTAAGGTCACTGAATTCATAGATTTGGATGAAGTTGATGCTGACAATGCAAAAATGAGGATTATAGCTCAGATCTTCTCTGGAAACATCAAAGTTTGGTTTAGGTCCTTAACTGCTAATTCCATTTCTCGTCCAAACCAGCTCATTGATTTATTTATAGCTCGATGGGAGGTAAAGAAAAATCATTTACAGTTGCTTGTTGAGTATGAGAACATTAAAAGAAATCTCAATGAATCAGTCCAAGATTTCAATACTCACTTCAATAGATTTTATAATGCAATCCCTGTTGAGATCAAGCCTCGGCCTCCAGGCTTAGCTCTCATACATTATCCATATGCATTTGATCTTGACATGGCTTACCAAATAAGAGAAAAAAATCTAGCTACACTGAAGGATATGCAAAGGAACGTGGTTAGTGTTGAATAAAATATGCTTATGAAGAGAGCTAGAGATAAGAATGAGAGAAGAGTTACTATTAAAGATTAACCAACCACCTCATCTTATGATACTAAGATGGATACATTGATAAGAACTATTGAAAGGATGGTTGACAGGATTTCCATCACTGAGAGACAGCCTGAGGTCAAAATTCCTAACTATAGAGGTCAACAACAGCCTCCGTTAAGGATCAAGCATAGAGAACAACAGGCTCCTGAGAAACCACCACAGTAGCAGCAAATTAGGACACCCTTGTAGCAGAACTATGCTCAAGGAGAAGAAGAAGATGAAGACACAATTGTTGAGGAAAACATCCTTTTCAAAGTTTTTGACTGAAGATGAGGAGTATTTTGAAAAGATAGATCAGCCTAAGGATGAAGATTTTATCCTTGCCAATGATCATGAATTGGAGACCGAATCAGATGATTAACAATGGGGATACTTGAATGCACTTAGTTCACAAAATAGGCAGATGTCATTGAGGAGCAGAGATGTGTCGATTAATCCCATTCAGAAGAGAGCATCTCAGCAGAAAGATATTTAGACAAGGCAGAATCTTACGAGAAATAAGAATAAGGGAAAAGATCCTGTAGTCACAAATCAGAACAAGTTAAATCATCCATCCACAATTTCAGTAAATAAGGAAAATGAAAATCAGAAGAAAGAAGTTCCATCAAAGGACCATTCTGAAAAATGAGACATCGTCATTAAAGAGGTAGACAAAACCACTCCCTTCAGTCTAGAAACAGAAATTTCAAAGTTAAAAGTGTTTATTCCTTTAACCGTGCTTGTTAAGAATAACCAGTATAAGGCTTATGTTTCCAAGATGCTTAAAGTAGATCCTTTGTCCGACATGGTGAATGTCGAAGATGATCAACCCGAACTCATTTTTGATCCTGCTATTAACGGTCAATTAGAAGATGGCGAGGTTCCTCCTTTTTACTTGAGTCTAAGAGTCCGCCAGTGCATTTTACATAATTCCAGGTTAGACTCCAAAGCCTCCCACAATCTAATGCCAAAATCCATTATGGAAAATTTGGGCCTTGACATCACTCATCTCTACCATGACTTATACTCCTTCGATTTAGGTAGAGTCTGTTGTATTGGCCTTATTAAATATTTGGTAGTCTCCCAAGAGCAGATTTCAACAAAGAATGTTCTAATGAATGTGGTGGTAGCTGAAATACCACCACGTTTTTGCATGTTGTTGTCAAGATCTTGGGGGGGGATTAAGAGGCACATTGTAATTATACTTTTCTTATGAAACTAGCCCTGTTTTCGGGAAATTGAGAAATTGTACCTATGAAACCAAGATGAAATATATGATCACAAGAAAAGAAAATCCTAACAATCATCTGATAAATGTTATACATAGATATTTAGAGTCATTCATTTTTTTTAATGATAGCAGCTTAAATGATGTAGATATTCAACTAGTAGATGTAGAAGATGTTCCAGAGATCCATAATTGCATTAGAGAAGTTATAGCAAAGGAAAAAATGAATTTTCCTAGCTCATCATAACAACAATAAGATGAAGCAGAGAAAAAATCAGAACATCCATTGGATAAAGTGGAAGAAAGTCTGGAAAAGCATGAGGAAACAGTTCAGAAAATTGAGCCAAAACATAAATCCGAGTTTCAACACTTGGAGGATTAAAATGGTCTATGGTCCTGTTGAAGCCTCGAAAATCGCTGCTACAACATTGGGGGATAACCACCCGGTCCGGACCTTAATACAGTTCCTTTTCCGTTTATGATAGTGGCTCCGACTGGTTTAACTAGGTCCAGTTACCTTTTCCCTATCGCTATTGGTTTATGATGTGTCCTTAACTACCAATAGACAGGGATATCAGATCAATTCTTCTTGCTGATCAAGCAAGAGAATGACCCTTAAGCTGATTTGGGTTCAGCCAAACCACAACTAAGATTTTTCCTCTTTGAGAAGAGGACTTGAAAGAATGTAAATTTAATATAATTGCAAACTTATTCTATAATGCAAGCAAAAAGAAACTAATCTAAATCCTATCTCAATTAGGTAGATGAAAATCTAACCCAACTAAGAGCAAGATGATTAAATAATGAGAATTAAAATATGTCTGGTTTTAAATTAATGCTAAGCTAACGAAGAAATTCAATTAGCTCACATTTGTGAGTACCAAAACACATTCTATTGAGACCATTTGACTGAAATAATAAATCAACAACAATCCGGAAGAAATTCACAAAAAATTGATATCGATTATCATATCAGCCAAACTAATAATTAAACAATAACATGTGGAAGAAATTCACAACACATTACTATTTAATAAATCAGTGTTATAAGACAGATTTCTGAGTAATGGTTACTCAGAAATCAAAGTTTAATTCATAAGAGCAGAGATACTTAACAATTTGAGACAAATTATCCATATCAACAGAAATGACAAAACATGAATAAAATGAAACAACAATTTTATTAAAATAAAAATGAAACTGGTATTTGATACAGAAATGCCAAAAATACCAGTTAATTGAATCTGCTTCTCTGATCCTGGTTTCTAACAGTACTTTATATTACTTGAATTTCTGATTTCAAGACTAGAGCTGCAGAAATGAAAACTCTGCCCATCATGCATAATTCAAGATATAAAGAATAAACCCTCATTAATGTTCAGATCTGAAATTTTCTCTCCTCCCCATCTACAACTCTAAATTCCTATAACAGAAATGCTTTTAGAAGTCTGGAATTGCAGAGGAGAGCAGCCCCTATTCTATTCTGCAATCTACTATTTATAATATTTGCAAAGGAATTCTTGAGATGAAAGTTTGTTGAAGAAAATCTGCCCAATCACTTTTATTTGCTCAAAAATTCCAATCTTTTAATTGCTGGAGCTTTCTCATTGATTGAGGTCTTTTTCTTCATATATCTTCTACTGTTTTCCTGCAAAAAGAAATCAAAATAAATTAAGATGCAATCAATAAGAACAAAATATCATTTCTGGCATTTAAAACAAATCCAATCAAATTCTATTTAAATAAATAATTAAAAATAAAATATAAGCTCTCTATTGATGCCTGGGATGGTTTAATTGGCCAAGGATATCATTGATGAGCAAATCTACAATTATAAGAGGCTTGGACAAATGAAAATGCAGAAAATAAATCAGAAAATTGATTTTGCTTTAGAAATTCGGAGCTTGTTTTTCTGCATGATTTTTGACCTAATTAATGACCAAATCTATTAGTGGAACCTCCTCAGAAATGTTCTCCTTGATTTTATTTTTCCAATGAGCCGTCCTGGGCCTCATTTGGCCAAGTAAAACTCATTCTATGAGCCTCCAAAGTTGATGAGTCAAATCTGGCATAAATCTGGAAATTTTGTTTGCTGGGCTAAAAATCAGAATTTTTAATTAGAAATTTAATCCTAAATTAGATTCTAATTATCTAATAATTAATTCTAAATTAATTATTAACTAACTAAAATATATAATTAATTCTAATTAATTATTATCTAATTAAAAATTAATTAAGTTACAAAATTAAATTAATATACAAATGATTTTAAAAAAAAATTAATTTAAATATAATTAATATTATAATTCAAATTATATTAAAATTATAATAAATATTATAATTATAATATAATTATTATAATATAAAAATATAAAAATTAATTTACAAACCATTGGAATCAATCCACACCCATTAATTTATAAAACAAACCATTGAAATCAACAATAAAACATATTACTTCATCTATATGAGTTTGTGGAGGGATGTGGTGAGTGGAGTGTGAGGTGAGGGTGACGTGAGGGTGACTGAGGTGGAGGTACGGGAGGCATTAAGGGGAAAACAAAAAACTTTATATTAAAAACTTTTAACACATCGCATATCGCCTTATCGCAATATCGCATTTTGTCAAATGTGCATTATATAAAAATTGCGATGTGTTCCGATATTGCGATATTGCGATATGCGATGTAAATTTTATTTTTTATTTTTATTTATTTATTTGTTATATATATTTTTTTAATATTAAGTTTTAATTTTAATTAAATTAATTATATTTTATTATAATAATTAATTTAATTAATGTTTAAAATTTAATGTTAAATATCAGTTTTTTATTTTTATTTTTTTATTTTGGTTTTATTTTGATGATGTTTATTTTAGTTATGAAATTTTCTAAACTACAGCCACTCCGAAAATAAATAAAAAGAATAAAAATAACATTTTTAACCCAGACTAGATAAATGATGGGACTTCAAAGGAGTGCCATTTTCAAACCAGTTAACCAAATGAGGCGAAACAAGCGTCAATGGGAGGCTTATAAAAAATCGATTCTAACAAAGCAATCAAAACAAGAATCCAAAGAAAATGAAAAATTAACAAAAGCGTAGGATAATCAGCTAAATAAAATCCTAAAAGGTGCTTAGCCAAAATTTTATAGAAAGGGTCCCCATTATTTGAAGTGAACAAGTCAAAAATGAGGGGGTTGTGTTTTTACCACAACAATGGCGACACACGGGAGAAGAACCAGTTATCTCTGTTTGATATGAATGCGATTTTCCTAAAATTCAAGTAAAAATAATTAAAGAAAAGAGAATTATGCTTGAAATGCTTGATTAGGTTCATTAGTCTGAATAAAAGAAAGAATCATTTAACTGTAATTTTTCTTAAAATTCCTCATAAATTAAAATATTTCAAAACTTTATATCAGTCCTTAATTAGTTGTAGAGATAAAGTAGGGGTCACTTTACATCTTAGCTTTTAAAATATACTCATTTGTCACAGGTAGAGCCACTGTTGCCAGCAAACATCTATAGTTTCGACAGGGTTACCTTTTAATCACCAATGATTCAGAATCTCATCTCTTTAAGAATTATTGACCTAGAGATAAATCCATTTATATATGTTTCTTTTTTTATTTTATTTTTATTATAAATCTTAAAAGCCATTGTCCTAGTTTGGTAGCCAGATAGTTGACAATGCCATTCACTGGTTATAATTGGACTGAACAAGCTGGCTCGTGATGAGACCCCTTGTCTTATAATTGTTTGCAATCATAAGCCATTACCCTGGTTTGTTTAGCAGTGTTGGTAATGTCAGCCTATTTTTCCCCTATGATCATAGTAAGCAGGCTCATGATGAGACCTCTTATCTTTTAAGTTTAAATATATCTCTGGATTATACTCTAGAAAAATAAGACTCTTCGGGACAGAGAGAATCATTGACTCCTTAAGAGTTAAGAATGAAAATTTTAGAGTTAAAAGGTGCTTTGCTGTAAAGTGTCTTTACTTGGTTAAAAATAACTTTTCTTGACTGATAATAGAACTTTGAAAGATCTTAATAAAATATTAAAATCTCAAAATGATTACAATTTTGATGAAAAAGAAATTTCTCCAGATTTAATGATACTTTGTCAACTTCTCTAAATTGGTAATCTCTTCCTTAAGTATGTCTACCTTTATAATAAGAAAATCAAACTTTACTAAGAGATTTAAGAAAAAGTTAATAGATGACTATTAACAATTTTTTCTCCATGTATACTGACCATAGTTAGGTAACAAGAAGGCCTTCCATATAAATCATGGCAAAGTCACCAAAATCAAAACTGAAAACCAAAGGAAAAAGAATTCTTATGCTAAAATGAGAAAGAAATCAACAAAAAATAAAAATGAAGAAATTTTAAAAATGGAAAGGAAAATCCAAATTTCGCAAGATAAACTCAAACAAGAATGTTTATACCAATGTCTCAACAATATGAGGAAAGAAAATAATCGTGTAATCAATCCTTCTTATGTCGAGATTTAGAAAAATCATACCTTACATGTTGTAAGTATTTTAGGCTTTTTTTAGATAGCAGTAACGATAAAATTCAGCCACAATGAAAACTTTATGTCTGATATCAATCTTCTTGTTTCCCAACATCATCTTAATCATTTTCTAATAAAAGGAATGCTTAAAGAAACAGATTAAAGGTTCAAAAACTTCCTAGCATAGCTGTTTCAATGAAGATTATCGTTGCTTATTAAAATAAAGCCAGGATAAGAGTATGGACTTCGAAAATATGATCTGGTGGAGGATTGGAAGCTTTTATGAAGAGCTGCAAAACATATTTATATATCAGAAAAACAAAACTGAAACTAAAGTAATGAAATGGATATAAATGAAAGTGGGTACATGAATCTTACCATTGGATGATTGCTTTTGATCTTACCTGAAAGGTATCGATTTCTCCAAACTAGTCAACTTCTTATTTTAATTAAAATTAAAAACATGAAGAAGTCAAACTAACCAAAATCCTATAACCCAAAATCATTATTTATTTTATTTACACTAAAGCAAGCAGTAAAATGTAAAAATGGAATGTTTGGTGCTCAAGGGAATTGAAATTAAAAGAAATGCATCAAAAATGAGAATGCGAATTTGCAGTAACGAATGTTTCTCAAAATATTATAAGTTTTATATAAACTCCATGATTTTATAAATTGTCCAGAATCAAGATCAAATCCAAAATAATAAAATTAAAATATGAAAATAGAGATGTCTTGAATTCCTTTTTAATTATGGAATTATATATTTAAAACTGAAATACATGAAAAATCGGAATGATTTGAATATACTGCAAATTGGTCATTATTTGCTTTCTTACCATAGTGGTTACCCAAGCTCGCTTTTAAAATAACACATCGCCGTATTGGATGATTCGCATCACATGTTTCTTCACCATGCTTCGAGTTTAATTTTCAAGACTTCGCCTTTGTTGCTATGCCATATATCGATTAAATGTTAATGGCTCAGAGGCATACATTGAAAGCTATTACATCAGAGATTGCAATGGCAAATTTCCGATATGAAAACATGTAATGAGAACATGTGCAATGAAATGAAGTGATCACATCATTAAAGATATATTATATTGGGGATCGGGGAATATTGACATTGTGCTTCCCATATCGCACATCGCACATCGCAGATTCTGAATTGTGATGTGAGAAAAAATAAAAATGCGATGAAGCGATTTGCGATATCGGTGATTTCTAATTGGCGATGCTAATCGGCGATTGGTGAATGTTTTGGTACCCAATGTAATAAAATATGATTCTTGTGATGCCGATATGCGATGAATGGCGTGGTTAACTGGCGATCGCGATCGGCAAACTTAGGCACATGATGTAACAATTCTCGATATGCCGATATGCGATGAAGAGTGGACCCAATAACTTTATGATGAAAATTTAATAACATATCGGATCTGAGACATTGACACTTTTAAAGTTTTGCTCCTACCATTATTTGCGATTGAATGGACGCGATATTTTATAAACTTGATTTGAATTTTATATCGGGTCCGGACTTATGTGGTTGTCGCAATATTGGTAAAGGAAATTCACGATAATGGAGTATACTTCAACTGCAAACCTCTAATATGCAAAATGCGAAATGCGATATCACATATGAGTGAGGTAATACATCGGAGATCTTTTATGAACAATTTGTTATCAACAATGCTAAGAGCTACTTTCGATGAAATATTTCGCTGCAAATGGTTGTGATATCATATGAAATGATTGACGAAGATTAATGGGATGGTAGTATTGCGAATATTTTCACTGAAGTATCAACAATATGAAAATCAAATTGAAATGATCAATGAAAGAAAAATTAAAAAATTGCTCAAATTCTAATGAATCACAAAATAAAATTTCCCTGAACCTGTTGCAATTTTGAAATGGGTTTGCTGCTTACTTCCAGTTTTGAAAACAAATGAAATCCTGCAAATAAAACAAAACAAAAATAAAAAATAAATTAAGGAAAAGAGAAACTAATAATAGATGAGAAAGAACATGTGAATGCGTACTTGGAAGGAAATTGTCTGTAGATTTTACCTCATGAATCTTCAAATTCTTCCTTCGATTTATCAAAATTATGACTTTGTTCAAAATCATCTTATTATTTATTCTAAATCGGAGTGAGCAATCAGCCTAAAATAAGATATGTTTATTCATGTTCAGGAAATATAAAATTTACCAGAAATAAATATGAAACTATGCTTCCTTTTTGAATTGCAATAACAATTTATTACCTCTGCTCATTCCGAATTAACTTGAGAAAAATCTGTATTGTTATAGTGACTGTTCAATAATGCCTTTAGTAAATAAACATGATGCGTATTACAACATCACATAATAAATTAAAGGTCCGAATGGGATTAAAGCCACTAATTGTGGAAAAATGTCAAAACAGATTTAAATGTGTGCACACAGCAAAATGGGCATTCTTAAGGTCAGCTTAGCGAATTTCGAGGAATATAATATGAACTTCATATGATTACCATGAAAGGTTAGACTGAATAATAATGATTGAGTCAGAATTAAGCTTATCATAGACAGTCATACATTTCATGGGATAATGAGATCATGAAGCTTTTATATCCTCAAAACCTTTATCATATAAATTTCAAAAGAAAATCTTAGAAGGAAATCTCGAAATTAAGAAAAGTGTCTTTGAGGTGACAGATGCCAAGTGCAACCTTAATTGAATTTAATCAAGACATTATTCAAAATAGACAAAGTAGAGGTATTGTTGTAAGAAATTTAAAAAAAGAAAGCAAGAATTAAAATTTTCTGATTGGTAGAAAATGTTTTCGCTGAACATGTATGAAAATGGCTGATTGCTTTGTTTTATTTTTAATCTGTAGAACTATTAAAAATAAATTAACTATATAAAACAAACAAACTAAATTAATTCTACTCCTATTCTAACCATATACATGAAAAATGACTAGGTATAGTCATATTTCCAGTGTAACCATTTTCTCATTTTAATCCCTGCATGTATGTACAATTCAAATGTTAGTAATAAAAATACAAATATAATTGAACTAAGAAAATTAAACCTGAAATCGGAATGTACAACTATTGTTAGAAGCTTATCTAAAATCTCCTTCTCATGAAATTTTCTTTCCAATTGAATACCAATTGGATCATAGAAATCTGGATGGATTTCTATTAAGGATTGGGAAATGTTCACAGGAAGAGATGACAGGAAGATTGTGGATATGAGCTTTTAAATTCAAAGGCCTAGAAGAAATTGTTAGTGTTATGTGTTAATGTTAAGTTATTAACAATCTTCCATGATGGAAAAGTTTCCAAATATTTTTCAAATGGATTAATGAAAAATGGATGGAAATCTTTCAAATGAAATGGAAAATTATTAATTAAATTGGATTGCTAGCAGATTTCTAAAAATACATTCTCTTGTTGATATTGCCTTTGAGAAGATAGAAACTTTTGATAAAATATTAGCATTGATTGAAATTGAAATTGAAATAGCTTTTGATGCTTTTGATTATAATATAAAACTTCAATTTTCCAATGGGGCAATGTATCAATTGAATGTTTGATAATAAAGTACTCAACATGCCAGCGTAATGTATCAAAAATCTGAAAAATAAAATCTGAAAATAAATCTGATTTAATACAAAATAATCGAGGAAACAAAAATAAAATGAAATCACTATTGTTACAACTAATGTTACAGCACAATTGGGATTGTTTTGAAATAATTTCTTTTTCACAAGGATTGGCCAGAATTATAGAATTTGAGTAATTTCGAATTCCAACTTGTGAATTAGAAAGAGATTTATGATTATGAACAGGAATGAAAGCTTGATCATGATATGAATCATAAATTGGAATATTTTCTCGAATGGTGAAATCATGAAGATGATTATCTGATTTAGAGTGAGGATTAGTTGGAATAATTTCTAAATTGAAATGTTCCTCATTCTCAGATGTTATTTGAATTTTATCATGAGGATTCTCTTGAGAAAAATAGAAATCAACATCCTCAATGTCAGAGTAATTATCATAAATGACTTCACAAGATTCTCTAGAATTCCCTTCAATCTTATCCAATATATCCAAACACGAAGGAACAAGAATTTCATGTTCATTAATGGAAAAATAATGATCATTAATTTCTTCTCTATCTTGATAAAAACTTAATGGTAATTCATTTAGATCAGCCTCTGTATTTTCTGAAATATCATTAACACCAAGAAGGGAAAAATTACCATCATTAAAAATATCAGGATAAAGGGAAAAATGTGAATCTGAAATAATGCATTTAAAAATGTTTCTGTTTGAGAATTCTTGTACATTATGCTCATGGTAAATTTCAGATTCTAAATCATTCCTTTGCGTACTCACGCTATTTTGAAGAAGATTGCTTTGCTGCTCTGATTTCAGCATTTGTTCATCATGAAAAGATTCAGAAATTTGTACAGCAGTTTGCATGCTATTATTTACTTTGATTGTTGTTTGCACTTGCTGATTTGCAATCTGATTTTCTAAATTTAATGCAGAGAAACTTTCAGATTCTAATGCAGGTCTTTCTCCAAAATTGTTGTTGTTGTTTTCTTGCATTTGATTAGAAATATTTTCCAAGCTTTGTGAAACCTCTTCATCACAATTTATTTGCGCATCCATATTGGAATTCTCATTTATATTGGAAGGGGATGGAACAAAGCTTGAACTAATTTCATATGGATCGGGAATAGGAAGAAGAGAATAATTATGTTCAAACCAATCTAGTGATTCTTCTTTCATAGGTTGATCTTTGACATCAAATTTTAAACAATTTAAATGAAGTCGAATATTAAAATCTCTAACAGACTCATTTTCATTTCGAAGATATTCAATTTCATCACATACCTGATCATAATCATAGTGGTCAAATTTACAAATGAAAATTGTAACAAATTGATCCCAGCTGTGAATTGAGGCAACCGGAAGAGTTCTACACCAGTTTCTGGCTTTTGCCGCAAATGTGAGAGTAAAAATTCTGCATAAAATGCCTTCATCAATTCCTTGAAAATCATATTTTGAAACATTTTGAATAAATTGAAGGACATGATTAAAAGCAGAAGAATTTCTCTCACCATTAAACTTTACCTGAGACAAGAGTCTTACCACTTCGGGTGGAGTATTGGAAGATGCACGTCCATGGATACAACTCCAAATTGGAAGTTTTAAAGGAGCCATCGTGATTAAATAAAATGTTAAAATTGAAAAGACTCCAACAGACAACAAGTTTCAGGCCCTCCTTCTAGCGCCAAAAATGTTGAAGCCTCGAAAATCGCTGCTACAACATTGGGGGATAACCACCCGGTCCGGACCTTAATACAGTTCCTTTTCCATTTATGATAGTGGCTCCGACTGGTTTAACTAGGTCCAGTTACCTTTTCCCTATCGCTACTGGTTTATGATGTGTCCTTAACTACCAATAGACAGGGATATCAGATCAATTCTTCTTGTTGATCAAGCAAGAGAATGACCCTTAAGCTGATTTGGGTTCAGCCAAACCACAACTAAGATTTTGCCTCTTTGAGAAGAGGACTTAAAAGAATGTAAATTTAATCTAATTGCAAACTTATTCTATAATGCAAGCAAAAAGAAACTAATCTAAATCCTATCTCAATCAGGTAGATGAAAATCTAACCCAACTAAGAGCAAGATGATTAAATAATGAGAATTAAAATATGTCTGGTTTTAAATTAATGTTAAGCTAACGAAGAAATTCAATTAGCTCACATTTGTGAGTACCAAAACACATTCTATTGAGACCATTTGACTGAAATAATAAATCAACAACACTCCGGAAGAAATTCACAAAATTTGATATCGATTATCATATCAGTCAAACTAATAATTAAACGATAACATGTGGAAGAAATTCACAACACATTACTATTTAATAAATCAGTGTTATAAGACAGATTTCTGAGTAATGGTTACTCAGAAATCAGAGTTTAATTCATAAGAGCAGAGATACTTAAAAATTTGAGACAAATTATCCATATCAACAGAAATGCCAAAACATGAATAAAATGAAACAACAATTTTATTAACATAAAAATGAAACTGGTATTTGATACAGAAATGCCAAAAATACCAGTTAATTGAATCTGTTTCTCTGATCCTGGTCTCTAACAGTACTTTACATTACTTGAATTTCTGCTTTCAAGACTAGAGCTGCAGAAATGCAAACTCTGCCCATCATGCATAATTCAAGACATAAAGAAAAACCCTCAATAATGTTCAGATCTGAAATTTTTCTCTCCTCCCCATCTACAATTCTAAATTCCTATTACATAAATGCTTTTAGAAGTCTGGAATTGCAGAGAAGAGCAGCCCTTTATTCCATTCTGCAATCTGCTATTTATAATATTTGCAAAGGAATTCTTGAGATGAAAGTTTGTTGAAGAAAATCTATCCAATCACTTTTATTTGCTCAAAAATTCCAATCTTTTAATTGCTGGAGCATTCTCATTGATTAAGATCTTTTCTTCATATCTCTTCTATTGTTTTCCTGCAAAAAGAAATCAAAATAAATTAAGATGCAATCAATAAGAACAAAATATCATTTCTGGCATTTAAAACAAATCCAATCAAATTCTATTTAAATAAATAATTGAAAATAAAATATAAGCTCTCTATTGATGCCTGGGATGGTTTAATTGGCCAAGGATATCATTGATGAGCGAATCTACAATTAGAAGAGGCTTGGACAAATGAAAATGCAGAAAATAAATCAGAAAATTGATTTTTCTTTAGAAATTCAGAGCTTGATTTTTTGCATGATTTTTGACACAATTAATGACCAAATCTATTAGTGGAACCTCCTCAGAAATGTTCTCCTTGATTTTATCTTTTCAATGAGCCGTCTTGGGCCTCATTTGGCCAAGTAAAACTCATTCTATGAGCCTCCAAAGTTGATGAGTCAAATCTGGCATAAATCTGGAAATTCTGTTTGCTGGGCTAAAAATCAGAATTTTTAATTAGAAATTTAATCCTAAATTAGATTCTAATTATGTAATAATTAATTCTAAATTAATTATTAACTAACTAAAATATATAATTAATTCTAATTAATTATTATCTAATTAAAAATTAATTAAGTTACAAAATTAAATTAATATACAAATGATTGAAAAAAAAAAAATTTAATTTAAATATAATTAATATTATAATTCAAATTATATTAAAATTATAATAAATATTATAATTATAATATAATTATTATAATATAAAAATATAAAAATTAATTTACAAACCATTGGAATCAATCCACACCCATTAATTTATAAAACAAACCATTGAAATCAACCATAAAACAAACCATTGAAATCAACCATAAAACATATTACTTCATCTATATGAATTTGTGGAGGGATGTGGTGAGTGGAGTGTGAGGTGAGGGTGTCGTGAGGGTGAGTGAGGTGGAGGTACGGGAGGCATAAGGGGAAAACAAAAAACTTTATATTAAAAACTTTTAACACATCGCATATCGCCTTATCGCAATATCGCATTTTGTCAAATATGCATTATATAAAAATTGCGATGTGTTCCGATATTGTGATATTGCGATATGCGATGTAAATTTTATTTTTTATTTTTATTTATTTATTTGTTATATATATATTTTAATATTAAGTTTTAATTTTAATTAAATTAATTATATTTTATTATAATAATTAATTTAATTAATGTTTAAAATTTAATGTTAAATATCAGTTTTTTATTTTTTTATTTTGGTTTTATTTTGATGATGTTTAGTTTAGTTATGAAATTTTCTAAACTACAGCCACTCCGAAAATAAATAAAAAGAATAAAAATAACATTTTTAACCCAGACTAGATAAATGATGGGACTTCAAAGGAGTGCCATTTTCAAACCATTTGACCAAATGAGATGAAACAAGCGTCAATGGGAGGCTTATAAAAAATCGATTCTAACAAAGCAATAAAAACAAGAATCCAAATAAAATGAAAAATTAACAAAAACGTAGGATAATCAGCTAAATAAAATCCTAAAAGGTGCTTAGCCAAAATTTTATAGAAAGGGTCCCCATTATTTGAAGTGAACAAGTCAAAAATGGGGGGGTTGTGTTTTTACCACAACAGGTCCATAGACTTTGATGGTGCCATAGGGAAAGGCAGGGTAGGCATTGGAATTTGGGTCTGCAACCCTTTTCATCAGCAGAATAAGATCCCTACAAATGTTATATTGTGCTCTTACAAGTTAGATTTTTATTGAACTAACAATGAAGCAGAGTATGAAGCACTGATTACTGGCCCAAAAATCTTGAAGAAACTGGGTGCAAGAAGGATTGATGTGTATGGGGATTTAGAACTTGTGATCAAGCAAGTTAAAGGTGAATATCAAGCTAACCATCCTCGAATGAGACAATATAGTAATGATGTACTAGATATTTTGAAAATGCTTCAGGAGTGTATACTTACAGTGGTGCCAAGGAATCAAAATCTCATGGCAGATTCATTGGCTAAAGATGCAAGCAATTTTAAGATCCCCTTATTTTCAAACAGGAATTTTGAGATTCACGTAGGTCATGGTCAATGGAAGGCTAGGAAAGAGGATATAATACCAGTTGTTTGGAAAAGGACCCATTCTTTATAGTCATGTTTCCCACCCTGCACTGATATAATAATCGGCAGTAGCCAACCAAGGTCTTCCTAAGATGAGAGGGTATCCATTAAAATTGGTTTTTGGCTGGAGGACCAAGAAATATGTGGGGTACTCCTAGGAGTCTATTGAGACCATAACATCCTCAAAAATTCCTTCCAGAGCTACTGTGGACCTATCTGCAAGTTGTAGAACAGTGGTGGGCTTTCTCAAAGCTCCTCGGAGGGTGAGTTTAAGCATAGTTTCCTTGGTCATCACATTGATGGCAACCCTAAGATAAATTAGAGTATGGGGGACTATGACACCATCCTTGTGTACATCTACTACTGTAATTACAGGGTCCAAGTACTTCAGGAATATCACCCTTCCAAACATTAGGTCGGACAATTGTCCCACAACATTGATGGTCGGGGTATCTTTCTTTTTTTTCCTAGGTTTCTTAAAGAATTTTTATTTGATGAGCCTATTGTAAATAGGAACATCCTTAATGCCATGGAGAAGGGGTATTTTCACATACAAAGTTTTTAGTTCTCTGAAAATTTTGTCTCTTCAAGGGTGTGTTGACTAGGGTGCATCAGGTGCTCAAGAAAATAAGGTTGATAGGTCTGAGTATTTCTCTCTTCCTTTTCTTCCTCAACCTCTATAGGTGGATATGGAGGATGATTGTCTGGGAGTAATCTTCAAGACCTGAGTTTGATCTCATGTATATCCACAACATAAATTGGATAGGATGTTTCCCCACTGTAAACTTGTTGTACCTGCTTTTTGTTTGGGTTCAGATTGGGTTGGGAATGCATTTGAGGAAACTTAGGTGGAGCAGAGTGGGTGAGCTGAGTTTGAGGTTGGGTTGGAGGGAGTAACACAGGTGGTTGATTGTGTTGTGGCCACCACCCTTGTGATGGGTTTCTCCTTTGAGGGGGTTGAGGAACATATTTTTGGAATGGTTGGTTCACAGTCTGAGAGTGATATGGAGGGGTGTAAGGCTGAGTACGAGGTGTAGGCCATGATGGAGGAGTAGATGTGTACCAAGATTGCATCGGTGCATTTTTTTTATGATATTAGGAGTAAGGTGCACCTTGCATGCCCTGCTAATATGACCGAGGCCCTTGAGGCCTCTTCTGATTTATGAAATAGAGTTTCTCAGGTCCTACTTCCCCACCTTGATATACAACTTTGAGCCCAGGTAAGGAGGGACACTTATATGTAGCATGATTCTATTCACAGACTAAGAAAAACTCTATGACATTTAGTGGACATTCATTTCAAGGTTGTTTTCTGTTACATCTAGGGCAAAAGATAGCCAAAGCCCTCTCTACTTCCTATTGCTTCCCCTTGATATGAATTGTGTCCATTTACAAAGCAAATATGTGCAACATCTCACTTTTTATGTCCTCCAACATATTTCCAATCTGATGCCCGATGGAGGTTGAAGAGGAAGGGGTGTTGGTCGTGCTTTCGATAGCTCTACCTTTCTTCCTAGCTTCCCTAGAGTGGTTTCTAAAGACAATTTTGATGTCCTCATAAGGCAGCTCGTAGATATCTCCTCAAGACAACATATTAATAATTTCTATTATCCCTTCCTTGATACCTCTTAGAAGTACCAACTTAAGTGATATGAGATCCAGGGTGCAGTTGGCTCTTTTATAGTTTAGCTGGAATATTTCTTCATAATCCTCCAGGGATTCATCAGATCCTAGAGTCATCCTAAATATCTCCTCATTGGTTTCTTTGGATCTATAGTAGTCTCTATATTTTTGTTGAAGAAATATTGCATTTGTGCCCAGGTAGTGATGTTGTTCTCAAGAAAACCAATGAACCAATGCAAGGATGCATCCTTGGGGGTGGATGGGACTAGTTTTAGCTTCTGTTCGTCTAAGTCATAATCATAGGTCCTGCAAAACACAACAAACTTGAACATGAAGGTGCCAAGATCCTCAGAAGTGAGGCCATGGAAATGTGGAAGGGATGAGGGACTGATGTTCTTAATTCTAGTTTCACCATTTGTTTCCCTAATGGGAAATACTCCTTGGGTCCTAGTTTCGGCCATGACTTGAATTGGAGAAGCAGGTTCCTCAGGTGAAGCAAGTTCCTCTTCTTCTCCAATAGGTTCTTCAAAGTTTTCAAGTGACTCACCTATGGTGTGTTCAACCTAAAATTCACTGAAGAAAAGTGAAGGGTGACTTTGTAGGGATGTGGTGGTTTTTGGTAATAGTTTTCCTTGGTTATCACTACTCCTACAAGGCATGAAATTCAAACTGTTTTTGTATTTTACAATATTTAGAACTGAATTTAAAAGAAAAGAAGAAAAGAATGCTAAAGCAGAATCAAAACATCTACTTATACACCTCCTTGACAATGACGCCAAATAGTGGTGAGCCCTGTTATTACACCAATAATGTTGAAACTCCTGGAGGATACTCAACTTTAATTTATCAACCTGGGGTTCGTACAAACTTGGAGGTGATAGTGCTATATGCGCAACAGATGAGTTCTATTGATGCCATCCTCTTCTCAGTTCTACAATGAGGTGTTACTGGTAGGGTTACTTCTAGGAAAGGAAGTTTGTCACACTTCTGAATGAAATCTAAGACTGGAAATACATCATGATAATTTCTCTATCCACTAGAAATAAATTACTTTAGATCATAATGAATCATCTAGCTATCTGCAAGAAAGAGAAGTCCACACCTAGGATAATGCAAGAAAAGAAATTAAACTAAGTGGAATTCATAATTGAAATTGCAGAAACGGAAACTAATCTAGGCACACATGTTGACACAAATTACTGATTTAATTCTATTTAATTTATTCTTAACTACTGTGCTTAACAATGCATCTATCAATGAGCTTATTATACTTCTAAATGGCTCTGTTTTGCAGAAAGAGAAGGAGGCGCTAAGGTGACCTAAGTGGGTCCTTGACTCAAGGTTTCATAGCTGAAGGTGTATTAGAGGCTATGCCAGGATTAGATATGGTGAAAGAGAGGTTTTGGGCTGAAGGATTGAGTGTTTGGTGCTACTACAGGATCTGCTATAGGATTTCCTGTAGTGCTATAAGATGTCTTGAAACACCACAGGAAACAAGCCGAGGGTAGTTTAAGGCCATAAATGGTGAGGAAAGGGGTAGGAGAGGTGGATTGAAGGTATATCTAGGTGGATGAAGGGTAACCAACCCCTTGTTCAAGCTCAAAAGTTCATCTTGCACCCCCAAGTTGGCTCTTGGTGATGTAGTGGAAATTTCCAAAAAAAGGTTGAATGTGACTTGGATGGAAGTTGGTTGATGAAGGGTGGAGACTGAAGCTAATGGTGCTGGGGAGGTCCTCCTTTGCTTTTCTATTAAAACCTGCAATAAAACTACATGTTAATGCATTCATAATTAACAAATATATCATGAAAATGGTGGAAAAGATTAGCTGAATTTAAATAAACCTACCTATGTACCTGAAATAGAAATCTACATCTACAACATGTCCATGATAAGAAAAGTAACCTATATAAATTTTCCAATAAATCATAAACTAAAAGAAATTATCGGCCTGTGGTGAATATCTACCCTCAAGCTCCAATGGAAGAGGTGAGAGAGGAGGCTTTGACACACATTTTTGAGATTTTATATGCTACTGAACATGAAAGGGAAAGGGATTAACTAATCTATGAAATAAAAATAGATTAGTTATTGAAACATGAAATGGAAACAAAAGTACATAAGAGATGTTGAGGCCAATCAATTGGGTCCTGACCCACAAGCTCAGCTCCCTGAAACTAACTCAGTGGAGAAAAAACGGAATACTTATTTTATTTCATAACCAATCTTATACATAACATGTGAAAGTCATAAATGTCTATTAAAAGAGCTAAGAGTGCTCTAGATACATCTAAAACTCAAATCCCGGTGAGCTCTTGCTCTACACTATTTATCCTAAAGGGTAGCTACCAACAACTCCCTAAAACATAGGTAGTTTTTCCCCTTGGAACTCGAGAGAAGTGGAGCTTGGCTCCCCTTGATCTTCCACTTTCTTGGCTACCTATGATTTTGAGTTGTTGGAGGAGAATATCGAAGATATATTGGCTACCGTTAGGAGTTAAGGAGGTGGTCAACCATCCTAAAATCACTCCTTGTTGTTTACTTCGAGCCCTGATTGTGCAATATTCCTAAAAAATGGCATATTCTCTTGATTTTCCTTCATTTAAACCACATTAGGCCTTCAAAGCATGAAAACCATTAATACACCATCTACACTAAGAAACATATGACAGCAATGCAATTAAATGTGAGAAATAGAGAATAATTATGCTAAAAAGGTGACAATTAACCCCTTAAAATGTACCTAATGATGATGCTCATCATCACCCCCCTACCAAATGGTTGCTCATACTCTGAGAAACTTAGTCCTCTTTCTTCAATTCTTTTAGTTTCGTTGTGGTCTCTCTGACATCCCAAGGAATCATGGAAGGATTTCCCTGAGGAGGGTAGAATCATGCATTCTTTTCTACCTCCTCCCATTCTTTGTTCTCTTTAGCTTGGTATTTTCCTTCACCCAGTTCCAACAGCAAAGGCAGACTGAGTTTTAAGCCAAGCCGTTGGATCTTCATTTTCTGCATCGCCCTCTTGTACAAAGGTGGCCTTTCTAAGGCAGCTCTCATTCTCTCTAGAGTATGATACTCATGTTTCTTAGGCTAAGATGGAGGTCATTCCATCGTCTCTGACTTTCCATCACGCACTCCTCTCCCAATAGTCTAGAAATATAATCATAGTGTGCAATTTCTTATGCTTGGGTGTTGAGGTATTTATTTGCAAGGTTGGCATAATTTGGTATCATAAGGTGATTGTTTATGACCCCTCTAGGGTTGAATAGCTCTACCCTAATATGGAGAGGTTATTTTCCTTCCCTTCTCGTCACCTTTTTGACCTCCTCTGTCGTGGCCTCTTCATTGGTCATCCAAGAGGCTAGGGCCATCAATTTCATATCCCCCATCCTAGAGTTAGGGTCCCAAATGTTTAGATCAGTCAAGATAAGATTATGCATATAAAATTCTTCCAATTTTTCCTTATCCTCTATGTTGGATTGGATGAAAAACTCAATAAATTGCTTGTAAATGTGGAAAGGTAATGACCCATATGAGGCTAGTGTTCTGATCTGAAATTGTAGCGTCTATTCCTTCAGGTAGATGGCATAAGAGTTGGAGGGATGCCTGTGTTATATTTCCTCCATGCACATATCTACCATAGTGGAAATCTTCTTGCCCTTCTACTACAATTGTCCATTTAATCTTGCATTCTCTTCTTGTGCCTCTTGTAGCTACTCCTTTAACACTACCTCCCTAAGTCTGACATTAGCCAAATCTCTCCCTATATCAATGAGTTTATCCTCCATGATCGCTACCTCTCGCACACTCTTAGTTTTGGAAATTTTCATCTAGTAGTGTGTGCGTTCTCTCTCTTTCTCTAGCTCATTAAATAGGGGAACTGCGAGCTTTTGATGGATCATCCTTCCTCCTTCAATGAATGTATAATAGGATTGTTGTAGTGTATTTGACGCATGGGCGGATGAAATACATTGTTCTTAATAGGGAAGTTTATTTCCTACAACCAAGTCACAGGTCAATTGGTTTTTCAAAAATTAGTGGAACAAGTTCAACATGTAATAAGCTAAGTTAAATGGAAACATAACATGCTACATAAACAAAGAAATAAAATCAAAATAACATGTACAAGAACATGCTCCATCAAGAAAAAACACTAATAACTCAACAATGGAGAGCTCTCTCCCTTTATTAGGTGATGGTAGTAGTAGAAGATAGAATGCTAAATCTCTTGTAGTGGATCCTTAGAGCTACGAAGCTCCAATATCCAAGACAAGGGGGTCTCTTCCCCTCACTTTCATCAAGCCTCTCTTCCCTCTCGAAGGATGGTAGATCTATGGAAACATGGTGAACTCTTCTCTCTCATATTGAGGTGTTGGATAACCAAAAACTGAATCCTTTCAATCATCTTGCTGCTAGACCACAGAAGCTGGTTTTCTTCTGAGCAATTTGGCCAGCATAACAATGTGTTCTCATGTTTCTCTTCCCATGGTTGGCTTTTATAGAAAAATTTCAAAATTTCCCTCCCTATCTTGGTACAATATGGATGTTGACACAAAAGTGAGGGTATGATTCCTTTATGTGCTTCACTAAAGCCTCAAGGTGCCTCCAAGGTGGCTGTACTTGGCTAGATTGAGTGAGAATTTTTTTCTCCGAGTGTGTCAAGTGGTCTCGCATGGTTACTTTCCACATCCTCAGGACTGCGCGGCTCTTTGAGGGACAGTCGCGATGATTTTTGTGGCTATCGAATAAAAATCCGCAATGATCGCTTGGGGTCATTGCTTCCTGTGTGTAGTTCAATAAATTTTCCTACTTGACCTTAGGAAAGATTAAAATTTTTAGCTCCTGTAATGTACTATTTCCTCTAAATATTTATTTGTACGTTCTGCTTGACATTTTCTAATGTCTTTTTCTTGTACGATTTTTCAGTATTAACAGCTGCCTCCTAATGTATGAGGTCTAGAATAACTGTTTAGTCAAAATACATTATAGTTTCTTATTCTATGTAATCCTTGAGAGAGAGAGAGAGTAACTTTCTTGAACACTGAGGTTGGAGACCCCTTGGTGTGAGTAAAAGAGGTACTGTACTCTGTTGGAAACCTGCAAGAGATAAAATAAATAAAATAATTCTACGAGGCGGGCATGTCCCATTCTCGTGATGTTTTGACTAGTTAAGCTTATCTGACAGATAGAGATTTTGTATGTGTCACTTCTGTGGTAGTGACCTGTTGTTGGTTGATGATGACGGTTGCTGACGCCCTCAGGGGCATTTTTTCTTTGAAAATAGGTTGAATGTGGTGCCCACACGCATAATCTTGGTATGGCATGTTTGTTTTTAGGACAAATTCTCATTGTATGCATGGGTCTATGATTATGGGGGGCCTCCCCGTGTAAGCATTGCTGAAAGATATGCTTATCATGTCACGGTGTCTTCGATGAATTCTGACAGAGTGCAATGGTTATGAAATACGATACCATCTTGGACATGGAAGTTTATGATGAAGTTGAATGTCAAGATGATCGATGACATCAATGAGAAATGATGACTCCCATAGTGTCATCCGGGGATGCCCTTATTGAGGTGAGGAGCCATCCAAGGTACTACCTCCTTCTTGGAAAATGGTTGTTGAAGTCGACAAGAAGGAAGCACCAACCGACCGAGAGGAGTACTGATGCAAGGGAACATGGTCTCTGATGTAGGCTCCCCAAAGAAGTTTTGCATATCATGAAATCATTTCTCCACAAAAATCAACCATAGGTTCCAATCACCTGACCATGTTTATCATCACCTCACCTCGCACGTGATAAACATTCTCGCATGTCAGTAGAGCCTCACCCTCCATGGAATCCATCACTCAAGTAGACCATACACCAAAGACTTGGATCCATGGCCATAACATCCAAGTCCAAGAAGCACTTCATGTTCATTCATCCATCATACATCAAGTCAAGTTTTATCCATGTCACGATAAAACCCATTTCCCGGACTACCATTCTCATAAGCAAATCGAATACGCGCAGTGGGGTTTGCTGAAATTTCTAGAGAACAACAACTTGAGATCACAAGATACTCTGCTTCGCTTCCTGGTCAGTTGTTGGAACAAGATAAAACGAGTGATGGTGTTGCAGCATAGAGACATCGCCATCCATCTGGAGACGTATGTTTGCTTTGTGACTAGCTTACTGCCTTAGGGCGAGGCTCTACCACACCCACTCCCTCCTGGGAGGGTAAGTATCTAACGCTAGGCTGGGCAGCATTGCGGTGGCAAGCCGCTTACACAAGGGTGTGTCCACATTGACTCAGTGACTGACTTAGCTAAAAAGTGTGCCCTAGAGATGATAGTTCACCTAATGGGGTTTTCGTAGCCCAATAGGGCGTCTAGACCTCATATTCGTGTCTTGCGCCGACTCTGGGCCGGTCACTTCTATGACTGGGCATGCCATGTGTACGATGGCATGGTATCACAGCTAGGGAAGCTCTGGGGAGGATCTTTCAGGGTTTTTACTTACACGAGAGTCTTATGCAGCATCATGTTCGAGAGAGTAGTGATGCTCTGACTTTTTGTGCTAGTGCCCATTGGTCCCCATAGGTACCCTAGGATGTGGAAGTGGGAACCCATGATGCCTCGTGGTGGAGGAGGGGAGGCTGGTCATTATTGGGATGCAACCGTTGAGGCATGGTTCTAGGAAAACCCACAGATGTTCCTAGATTATCCATACTTGCCGATGGATTTTTTGGGGGACCCGGATATGGGTCTTCCTATCGGATATGTGTGGGGTCTAGCAGGTATGACCTCTAATGTTTTTCTACATTTTTTGAGGATTTTATGATGTGTATATTTATATTTCCGTTATGGTGACACTGACACTATCCTTGTCTCTCTTGCAGATGTGGGGGAGGTCGGGAATCCTCTTGCCCGCTTGGTGGGGCATCATCCACGGAGGAGGGGCCCAGGTGGGGTTGATCAGGCCCAGGTTTAGGTGCAAGGATATGGTGTTGGCCCTTCAGGGGAGAGTAGGAGTGCTGCCACTGCCAGGGGGGATGTTGTCATTCTTGCTCGCGGCAAGATGACTGAGGCTCAGGTGGCAAAGTTTGAGGAGTAGCTAGCTGCTACTGAGGCTTGGGTCCAGGCTACGGGCGCTCGGGCACCATGAGTCGGCTAGAGAGGTTGACCTCGGGTATGCAAACCTTGGGGTTCGTTGATGACTTGGATGACCCATGGCTCGAGAGACGGCGCATCACACAACATTGTGCCGTATGGAACTTGCGATTTTGGTTATTGCACCTGTACTGGCACCGGGTGCAGCTGTGGGTCCAGAGGACCCACCTAGTGGGGCTCATCCCTAGATATTTTGTGTTTTCGTGGAAAACGCCCGATATGAGGATGCTTCCCTATTTTTTGATGACATGTAGACATTTTTTTTACTGACATTCTGGTCAGGGACATGACTTGTATATTGTGACTCATATATATTTTTTTGTATATATATATATATATATATGCGAGATTTGTTATTTTGCGGCTCTGATGATGATTCTATGGTTATTTTATTGATGGATGTTAAGTACCTATTATGGATATCTACTTTTTCATGTTTTTTGCTTTTCTATGGATGGTGGTTTATACGAGATGCATTCCAGTCTAGAATGTGATTAGTTATGCGATCAGCAGTCTTGTTTTTATTTCTTGGTATATGTGTGAATGTAAATAGGATCAAAATGCCGACTTAATCTTTGTGCATGAAAATAATTCCTAAATAGTTGTGAATTATGTACTTCAAAAATTTGGTTTAACCGCGAAACCACTATTTGGGAATCAAGGTAGACATGTAGATGGTGAATGCCTTGGTTGAAGGCATTGCTCATTAGCCCGATGACTGCATCATATTCTGCGTGATTATTTTTTGCTATTCTGATGCATACTCCATTGGTGAAGAATGGCAATCGGTTAGGATAGTAAATGCCACGGGTGGTTGCTGCTATATTTTGAGACCATCGCGTGGCTCCATCAAGGAATCCAAAATAGTGGATGGGGGATGATCCATCTGTGATACCAGAGAATTTTTTAGAACAAGTATTTGATGATTGTGCTCATCTCAAAAACAGATTATGCTACATGCATCTTATCTCAAAGGTTGAGACCTACTGCCCTAATGGGTGAAATTTTTTGTGGTAGATCCCATTGACGGGGTTAGCTAGGCATGCATCATCAGGCTCTGACAAGATGTATGCCCCCTTGAGGAGGCAATGTTTTCTGATGTAAGGTCCTTTCCATAATGTTTCGAACTTCCCGAGTCCTAGGGCCTCTTTTGTGACATCGTAGTGGAGGACTAACTCTCCCTCGGTAAATGAATGAGGGGTGATGTTGCGGTTGAATGATTCTTTTACCCATTTTTTATGTGCCTCATTATGTTGGAGCGACTCTCGTTGATTTCCGTCGATGAGTTCTAATTGTACCAATCGTTGTTCTAAAGGTTGGGTATCATCGAGGAGTTCGATGGCAAAAATATAAGACATAAAACTGGAAATGTACAGGAATATCAATGGATCAAAACATGAGACAACCATAGAGCCATTCCATTATGTTTATTAGAAGAAAATGAGTACAATATCTTGAGGAAAATATCACTCAAGATTGGGAAAACAAACCTCCCATGAAACAATACATCAAAATGTAAAATGTTGCTAATACATGAAATGCTAGAATGCTATAACTGCACTGTCTATGAGAGAATAGAAGCTGAAAAATATAAATATATATTGCTGCTGATACAATGCTCAAAAAGTGCGGGGAATAGAGATCTATGCTCCAAAACATATTTCCAAGACAACCAAGAAAAGGTTTCCGGAAATACACACTATACAAAATAGCAAGATATGGCCCTAGGGCTTAATAACCACTACAACTCAAAGACTGATAGGAGGTGACTAATCTGATATATGAGATGGTTGATCCTCCTCCAATACATCTCCCAAATGAAGGGTTGATCTCCTCATAGGAAATACAACTCCTCCAACTGGGGCACTAAACCCGTTGTTGTAGCTGCTCTCTAAAATAACGTAGTCCTTGACGGAAACTGCATTTTAGCTTATGGTAGCTACTTAGCCTAATGCTAAATACTGAAATGAAGCTTAAGGAATCTCCTTACAAGCTTCTCAGATGAAATGTTGCTCCCTCCACTAGAAAACTAGCTCAGAAATTGGGTCTATCAACCCTCCACTGCTGCAACCCTGCAACACAACACAAATCTGGAATAGAATGTGTTGTAGATGAAGACTGACGCTTGGCCAAATGCCAGATAGTGGTAATGTAGCTCAAGATACCTCTCCTGAGTAGGCACTCGAAGTCCCCTGAGAATGAGGGTGGGATTCCCGCTCGAGAACACCCTTTTTCTAAACAGCACTGTAGACCCTGGTAAACAACAAAAGAATGCATATACATGTCACATGAAAAATCCAGATCTAAAAAGATCAAAATAAATAATACAAATCCATCCCTTCTAATGTTTACATCCTCTTCCTTTTATGCTTGGTGAGCTTCCTCACCCTAGGTCCCACTCCTTAAAGGAGTTACTCTCATGCATACACTCCTCCTAAATGACTATGATGTCCTCCAATAAACCTCCACTATCTCCATAACAACATTGTTGATCTAGTCAACCTTGACCCTGTCCACATGCTCTATCCCCTGTTCACACCTAAGGGTGCTTTATTAAGTTGATAAAATGAGCCACATTCACATGAGAAGTGGTTTTATTCCTACTAAATATATTTATGGTTCTCCCTACCCACTTATTCATCTATCTAAGTGACAAAACAAAATTTTAATATTCCAATTAGTTGCAATCTAATTTTGGAATATTACAGTCCTCCCTTCCAAAATGTTGATTGTCCTCAAGCAACTGTAAAGATAGTGCAAAACCATACCAATGAGAGACTCCAATCTCCATGCTATCATCCAGACAAAGTGAGCCATGCTTGTTAGCTCATAGAAACAATCACCAATCCCCTGCTTCTGCAATGTATAGGGGTTGCATGGCTGAAAATGAGAGATTAAATCGTTCAACTCACACTATCTCTCTCTCCATTTATGATAAATATGGAGTTGTTGATCTTGGGCTGCAATAATATGGTCCTCAAGAAGCCAAAAGGCACGTGCAATATCATGAACCCACTCTTTGGTTCCAAGAACCTCTCTTGCCGAATCCATCCCACATATAGTGAATAGAATGTCACCACCATAAGGGCTCCAAATAAAATTGGACTTAGTGTCATATAACATGCTGGATGGTGACAATAGTTCCTCAAGTGAGACCAACGTTGTTCTACTTCTAGCTGTCTCAAATCATAATATGATAAGTGGTCATCCAACCACTTTCTTGTTTCCATAAGCTTCTCAAAAGCTTGAAAATAGCAAAGGACATTAGGTGTTGGCTGAATATGAACCAAGCAAAACAATTCTTGCCCAAAGTCCTCTAGAAAGTGGCTATTCCCATCACTGAATGTAGTCCCAATAGGACCATGAAATCTCAAGAGAGGCTTGTTGTCTTGTGGAGAAATGTGCTGCAAATGTATGGAAAAGGAATGTACATACATTGTTAGTTGATCAACAAACATCAAGACACAATCCTTACCATATATGGTTGGCAAGTTGGTGAAGAGGTCCATAGATGAGCCTTCCCATCTCTCCATCAAAAGGGGAAGTGGTTGTAACAATCTTGCAATGTGGTTGATTTCCTCCTCATACATCAAACAAGCTACATACCTCTTGATATGTTGGAGCACATCGTCTTTGAGATCCTCCCAATAGAATCCCTCCATGATGGTGTGATAAGTATCAATGAAAACTAAATGCACGGAAAAGAGTGCCTCACGTGTTGCATGTAGAATCTCCTTCTTGAGCTTGGAGTCTCTAGTCAAGTAGATCTGATCATGGAAATAAATGACTCCATCAACTGCTCTATATCTCCCATCTGTCACTTGCCCATCAAGAACCTTACATGTGAAGAGGCTCTTGGAATATTCCACCAATAGTTGTGACTCCCAATATGGATCCATACTCCTCAATAATGACAGTGATGCTGAACTCTGAAATGGAGTACTTGTCACCCCATAACTCCCCTCTTTGACATGCTCAATGCCAAAGCCACATGCCGGAGTACTGCTATCCCACTTTTGTTGCCTCCCTTGCAGTTGATCTTTCCCAAGACAAGACTAAAGTATATGAAAGTCAACCTCCTCTTGGAAGGCATTGTCCATCTAAAACTTCCATAGTTTTGCCAATGCATGCAAGAGTGTCAATAACATCTTGTCATATTTAGAAATCTTCCTCATGTATGGAAGCATCATTTGCTTCTCCAAAACTATGGAGTAGCCTTTTGACACCATACTTCTCCCAAGAATCCTTCCTTAGCCAAATTTATCAATGATGCACCATGTTGAGAGAAATCTTTGATCATCTTCCAATCAGGGGGTCTCCCTAGTGGAATGCCTCCATGTAATGAGACATCAAGGCCTAAAGTAGGTTGCATGTGTGAGTGGACTGATTTTTCCCTACTATCATTGCAAAAATCAGCCTCCTTCTGTGCATAAACCTCCTGGAATGAATGGGTGTGTATTTTCTCAATCACTTGATGCTGGCCATCCTTCTCATCTTCTCCTTCCATCTGCAAGATCTCACAGTCTAAGGTGTCCTTCTCCAATGTAATCAACCCATGCACACCCAATGTTATATTGGTTTCAAGATTTTTAATCACAAAGAAGTGATCTATCATGGTGTATGTCCCTAAAACTGTGGTCAATGTCAGAACACACTTCCTCCATTGTTTAGTCTCACTGCCTATCAATACTAACACATGTTGTTCTTGATATTTATATGTGAGATCCTTTGGAACTTCTTGCAAAGATACAAGAGCTCCTCTAGTTGAAGCAACTACTTCATCTCCATCTCGAAATGGTGGTGGATCTCCTGCTGCTTTTACATCGTTGATATCTTCTTCTAATCCTTCCTTTTCTTCCTCCTCGTCATTGGAGAATATCTCATCATCATTAAGAGATCATTTTTCTTGATCTCCTCTTGAAGGAGGAATCTTCATGTCTTCCTCTTGAGAAGAAAGTTCTTGCTGAAGTGGGGCTTTTTCCCTTGGCAAAGAATTTTTCAAATATTTAACCCCCTCAATAGCATTTTGGAGAAGAGTAGGTCTAGTGGCTCCTACCAACTCATGCAAAGGTTCTGATTTCTTGGGTTTGGCTAGCTCAACCAAAGAAGTTTTTGAATGTTTTTGATCAAACCTTTTCACTAACCTCCTAGTGAACTCTGCATAAGCAGATACATTTTCATGACTCAATGAAGAATAACCATAAAACCACCAAGCATAAGCCTTACCTTCAAGGTGCAGTGCTGCTACCTTAATGGCCTCCTTTTCTGAAACTTGATGCAGCTATAAATATGTGTCCTACTCTTGGGTCACTATCATGCTTGGGTCACTATCACTCTTGTCCTACTCTTGGGTCACTATCACTCGGGCCAAGAGAGGGAAGAGTTCAAAATTTTCTATATAAACAAGCCATGGGAAGAGAAAATAATTAGAAATTTTTATGTTGGCCAAATTGCTACCAGAGCAACACCACATTTCACTGTTGAAGTAAGGGAAGTGAGAGCACTAGCATGTTGGCCATATTGCTTCTAAGCAATCCAACATCTTAGTGAGAGAAGAGCATTCCACCATTGGAGAGTATTCACACTTATTTTGAGAGAGAGGAGAATCCTGCAAAGAGACCAAGGAAAGGACCACCTTGTTGAGGGTCTTTGACCTCCATAGCTCAAAGTATTATCTTCAAATGTTTTAGCATTCTATTGTATTCTTCTACCACCAGCAGTCAATAAAGGGAGTCTTTATCCATTGATATATTGACATGTTTGTTCCATTGAGTATTTTGTTTTATTTGAATATTTTGTTTAGGCTTATGTTTCTACATGCATTACATCAAGTACTAATCATGATTTTATTTGTTAAAGTATTTCAATAACATCACCAAATATCTTTGTGATCCTTTGCAGGGAACAACCAACTGTTAAGGAGGTTTTATTTGGTACTCCATTGCCACAAAAACACTAACACAATAGAGTCAAAATAAATTTGTTTACAACATATATTTTTACCTAAAGGGTCTTATAAACATGATGTTGACTCTCTTAAATGATGACAATAAATCCTATGACCTAACAAACCCTAAAAGAATGAAGAACATGTTTTTACCAAGAAAACCATCAATAAAGAGCTTGAAACCCATGCTTTTACAATAATATTTTTTTCTTTTCTTCTTTTGTCTGTTACATAAAATACATATTGAAATGATTACAACAATTATGAAGACTGGAACTAGTTACACCTCCAATGTCTAACAACTTTTTCCAATCTTCTAAAATCTGTATCCAGACACTGGTGTTTAGTTAATAGCCAAACATCCAGATTCAGACCCAAGTTTTTTCAAAAGTGTCAATTATATGAGCTTTTGGATTTCCATATTTCCACTATAATCAATGGGTCAATTCTCTCGATATCCAGAAAACCTAAAAGTCCCATTTAAACAAAAACCTAAATTTTTAGATTTCAGATCTAAAACATCCACTATCCATGTCATGTCCATGGAAAATACTACCTACCCTCCACCTAAACATTGTCACATATTTGAGCCACATCATCACCACGCCAGCTCAACACAATCAACACAGGTCAATCTTACACTCATTTAATTATTCATATTTTTAGATATTTATAACATTTGACATTTGAATATCCATATCTCTGGATATTTGGAACATTTGACATCTGGAAAAAACTAAAAGGGTAATTTTAACAAATTTTCATATTTGTAGACTTATGGTCTCCACATTCTGTGCCGCGACAGAAGTCGCATCAATTGTTCCATTAGCTCTTTCGCACTACCATGCCACATCAACATGTGATGTTTCCATGCCACATCATCCAAACTTGTCCACACTATCGTATCAGTTTCCACATAATGTGCCACGTTACTTGCCACAACATCGACCAAGTCATACCCACAGTTACTTGTAAGGCTTCATGTTCATCTTACATGGCCACCAAAATAAGTGTAAACCACTCTTGTACCAAATGTTGGTAAGGGACCATTACCACCAACACCTTGCATTGCAGCCACTGAAGTAACACTTGTCCTTGTAGTACCCTGAGAAAAATTCATTCAACATAACATCCATAATTGCCTCACTAGGATTGGGTCTACAAAGCAGAAAATATTTGATAAAGTGATCCCATGCTTGGCATGTAAAGTGTTCATTAAATAAATTAACCACACTATTTTTTGTTGAACCCATTTAATATTTCATATGGACCACACATACCCTTAGATTCACATGGAAGGAATTTTGTTGGCCATCTAGGATGAGAACCTTACCAAACCTGTAAGAAAACAAATCCACAAAAGGAACATGTCTATAAGTAGGTATGGAAATTCCAACCAAAACATATAATGGGCCTAACCATGATCATTAGGGCCGAAATTAACCCTCCAATATTGGACATATGTAAGAGAGCCAATAATGTTCCAAGTATAAAATAAATACATGGCGAGCTACAATATTAGAATTGAAAAGCATGCATAAATGTTTCAAATTCAATCCTAAGAGTTCATGTAAATCCCCTTAACCTCCCAATTTAGAATGCATCAACAAATAACACTTCCTATTTTGGAATTGTGTGCAAGAAAAACAAGATCACTCTTCTGGTTTCTCAGTGCATGCATGCCTCAAGTATTTCTTTTAACAACATGAGATCCCTCACCCTGCTACTTTGTACTAGGATTCACCTACTTTGTTTAACTAAGGTATGTTTATTGTGATTTTGACGATAATATTTGCAATTTTTTATCACTTGGCCTTGTAGTACCCTAAGAAACATGCTTGCAACATAAGTTTCCTTGCTCATTGTCTCACTAGGCTTGGGTCTACAAAGCAGACAATCTTTAATAAAGTGATCTCATGCTTGGCATGCAAATTGTGCATTCAATATATTAAGGAACCACACTATTTCTTGTTGAACCCATTTAATATTGCATATGGACCACAAATACCCTTAGATTCACATGGAAAATTTTGTGTTATCCATCTAGGACGAGAACCTTACCAAACTTGTAAGAAAACAAATCCACAAAAGGCACATGTCTATAGGAAGGTATGGAAATTCCAACCAAGACATATAATGGGCCTAACCACAATCATTATGGTTGAAATTAACCCTCCAATATTGGACATTTGTAAGAGAGCCAATAATGTTCCAAGTATAAAAGAAATACATGAAAAGCTACAATATTAGAATTGAACAACATGCATACACGTTTCAACCTCAATCCTAAGAGTTCATGGAAATCCCCTTAACATCCAAATTTTAAGTGTATCAACAATTAAACACTTACTCCTTTGGAACTTTGTGCAAAAAAAACAAGATCACTCTTCTAATTTCTCAGTGCATGCACGCCTCAAGTATTGCTTATTACCAACAAGGAATAAATTGAAATCATCTAGGCCCATGGCCAAGGTGTTAACATTATCCACTAAAGGCAGTGAAGGAACATCAACATGAGATCCCTCACCCTGTTACTCTGTACTGGGCTTCGCCTACTTTGTTGAACTAAGGTTCTTCATTCCCATTACCAATTTTGTACTCATAATAGCTAGAGAGGGCTCTCTAAGTGTTGAAATAACCCCTAGAGATTATTATCGGGACCCTTCAACACACAAAGGCTCCACCATTGTAATTGATGGAATTGAATTAGTCACCATCCCATCACTATTTTCACCCATTATCTCTGTGTTTATGTTTAAACCCACAAAAATCTCCTTCTCCATGGAAATTGGACTTCAAAATGGAAACGCCAACTCCCATAGAATTCACATTTAAAGATATTACCACTACATATATCCATCATCATCTAAACAGATGATGTTGGCTTTAGGGGTCTTGACCCAGGTTCATTTTTAAGGTTTTCCAACAAACCCTAGTACTACTGGCCCTTTCGGCAATGGCCTGCTTGCGCAGGTCAAGGTCTCACCTGAAGTAGTATGGGAGGGTGTTGGAACCAGGTTTCTGCACCCTGAGAGAGAGAGAGAGTTAATTAAAGTGGGTCCCTTTAGATCTAACAAACTTACGCAGGAGAATCCCTAATACAGATTCCTTTTAACGGTATATCGGCTAAGCACATATCGTAATTAACAGGTAACTTGAGTAGAGTATTTTAACCAGAACTACGCATTCATCATATCACATCCACGTGCACATCAGTATATCATCAATATTCAGTAAGCAAACACAATCTTAGAACATAATCATAGCCAATAAGCATAACACAAGGACACGTAATTATCATTAACAGCCTTCTCATTCATTCATATCCAGATCCAACTTACACACTCTATTACCAGCCCGTGCACACAACTAGTGGGGTCCGCACACATCAGGACTTTGGGGTCTCCGCGCACAGAGCCAGCAGGAGCCCTTACCCAGACAATTGACACAAAATATCTACAAGTTCATATCCAAGCTTAAATGAATTTTTCCTCCTCCCCCTCTAGACTCAATTTATCTATCTATTTATAAAATCTTAGCCTGCGCTACTCTAGGGTCTGCAAACCGTGGTTTGCGGACTCCTGGTCTACCCTTTGACCCATTAAAATTCATCGGGGCTTTGACCCACCCCAAATCCCCTGCATTAGACCAAGTATTAAAAAATATTACAAAATTGGACCAAAAATGCAGTTAGGGGACCTCGTTCCAATAGTCCCCCAACACAATCTTGTGACTCGTCCCGAGTCACATTGCCAGCAGGGTCTTCATCGTTTCCTGGAGCTGCTCAATAGCAGCAGCGAAGGGGGTAGAACACCTATGCTCTGTGCGGTTGCGTTCTGCGCAATATCAACCAGCTTTTGTGAAGTTGGTCCGTCAGTTGCGGCGATGACACTTTCCAAGGTTTGATTCAACTGTCTCACAACCCTTTCTAACTCCTGTGAAATTTTGAGAGCTTCATCAGGCCAGGGTTTTAGATGGTCGCTAAGTACCTACTTCTTGCGTTGAAGCCCCACAATTTCACTTCTGAGCACGTGGTTGGTCTGAAGGTGCGTTAGTCGTTGGGTTGGGAAAAGGGTGGTCATCCTGGCTTCCATCTGCTCAAAATCTTGCTCCTTTTGGTGCATCTCTTGATCGATTTGGCAAAGGAGGGGGTCACATTGCACCCGGAACCATAACTCCATAGCAGTCTCAAAAAATGCGGTGCCCTCAGTGATTTGCGTGGTAATATTGGTGGTATCTTTCGTGACCAACGTGGCTCACTGGGTGCGTACCTTTGAGGGGGGTTTCAGGTTGTAGCTTGGCCTGCAGCGATGCAATTTGAAGCTCCAAATCGGCCTTAACAACCTGCACCTTAGTCTGAGACGCCTTCAAAGCAGCGACCAAGCATTCAACCTTGCCCAGCTGTGCAGCGGAGGCAGGAATTACTTCTAGAATATCCTCACATAGCCAGTCAATCATTTTCTCTAATTCATCCTGTTGCGCAATGGCGGGGATGTGTGCAGCCTAGGCCTGTGCGGCTTCAGCAACTTTATTCACAATGGTCTGCTCAACCTCACTAAGGTGTTGTTGCGCTCGCAGTTCTCTATGCTGAATTTCATTAGTGATGGAGGTAAACAATTCATGTAGTTGCGCACCCATCAAGCACCCAACATCTAGATCAACTGAAGAACATGCATAGATTTGGTTGCATAATTTCGCAGGTATCATTGCCAAGGCTGCACCCAGGAAGGGCCAAATCCAACTGTCTGTAACGGTGGTCAGGGCTGTAACTGTAGTTGGCTGGCCCGCTTGATTCTACCTCACTTGATCCATGCTCACTTGATCCACAATCGCTTGAAGTGTGTCTGCTTTTAGCTGAAGAGCTTGCAGCTCAGACTGCAAAACTTCTACCGCAGCCTTGTGTTGTCCATCCAAAGAAGCCCATCGATCCTAGGACGTGATGGTGACAGCGTCCACAATTTTCTCTAGGTCATCCTCTGTCAATGTAACTTTTGTGTCTGCGTTGGGCTTAACAGCCTTACGCTTCTTCCTGGGCCCCTTAGGGGGTTCGTTGGTGTGTTTGATACCATGTGTGGATGTCATATCTTCATCACCAAGCCCGTCGAGGTCATGATCCTGTTGGGACTATGGTTATGTCTGCACAGTAGCGCCCTTAGAGGTGGTGGGGGTCATATGTTGTGTCGTAGCAAGAACCTCTGATTCCTTCGTTGTCGCTAGTGGGGTAGTATCCTTTGGGGTTGCGCTTTGGCCTGATGTGCCTGTTGTGCCAGGGTCGAACGTCTTGGTGGAAATCTTCCACTCAAGTGGCCAAGTTGCAATCACTTGGTTGATCTCTACTTCTGTGTCCATATAAGGCAGGTTATACCAAGTTGGATCTTTGTGGGCCCGAACCTGCACATTATGCATGATAACCTGGAATGTCGCGATATCCTTGTATTTTTTGTAGACTATAGGCAACAAGCGCGGCTGGGAATGAATTTTCGATGCCAAGGCTCGATCATATAGTACTCAGAAGACCTTTTTCTCCTCGACCCGCTTGGGATCCTTTGAATCCAAGAGGTTTTCAAACTATGCTCCTTCACACATTCTTGGCTCGAGATCAGGGAACACTGCCTCCTCATGTGCCTCCCACGCAACTAAGGCAATTAACAGTATCAACCAGGAGTAGCAGAAAGATTTTCCTTGATCCTGAGCCTCGCGCACATTGTCTAATAATTCATCAACAAGGTACTGCGACCAATTGAAGCAGAATCCCTTTTCGCATCTATCAGGGATTTGAAGTACATAGGCGGGGACGGTCGTTGCCTAGAATTTGCGCATCAATTTACATGCAAGCAACAGGGTGCCCATGTGTGTCCCTGGATCACTTATTGTATCTATCTAAAACCCTCTTTGGTTGCGAACAACATGGTATTTCTGCCAAACATTTTCAGCAATTTGTTGCTCGTACTTCTTACCAATGCCCTCCTTAGGATTTGGCCCCTGCATGGGGAGGTCGTTGATTCGATGAATTAAAGTGGCATCAATCGGGATGCGACCCTGGATCCATAAACATCCATCATGGATTAGTTCTAGGAGCTGGCAAACAATCAGACCGGTGATATTGTAGCGGCCAAAGTGGGGAATATGCAACAAGTTCAATATTCCCAAATTCACCAACCTCTGTGCCCATGGCATTGGTTCGACCTTCGATACATTACCATACATTACCCTTTCAAGATATAGTTCTGGAGCCAGGGCTAGGAAGGCGTCCAAATTGCTCAGATCATGATCATCGAATTTAAGGAGGGGGAGGCCTCTGAACATTTGTCCCTGCAAGGGCACTTCTTTTGGAACCAGCGGTATCTAGAGGTAGGCACGGACAACATTGACATTCTTGGGGGCCCACGTCGTAGACTTGCTTGGTTTAACGTATGGAGACAGCCAGGATAGCAGAAACGGGGGCAAAGTTTCCTTTGTGGTCATCATAGGGCGCTTCGATGAATCCGGTGAACAGCCCTTAGGCACCTTCCGAGGAGACATGCATGGTTTCACCCCGGTACACTTCGCTTCTTTTCCTTTTCCTTTTTCTACTCGTTGCACCTTCCCCTTACCCTTTCTCTTGGCCGGCGTGGACACAACCTCCTCCATCTCTGGGGTGACTTCAAATACATCTTCAAACCTTACTTCCCTGGAAGTTGTGACAGGCAATGACTCAGTGGGGTTAGTAGCAGTCATCCTTGCTCGGAAGACAAATTCGAGGTTGCTACTATCAGAAGGGGTAGCTCGCTCAGACATGCGAATGACAATTGTACATACTAGACAAAATTCACTGAGGTACCCAAGGTGCGAGAATTTCAGACAGCAAAAAAACCCCTCGTGACCGACGCCCCTCTTCTTATAGTTCACAATGATGGAGAACGGTCGGATTAGCCTTAATTGCAATCTATCATTACAGAAACGGTAAAAAATCCTCTCAAATCGCCACATTAATTGTCAATTACCTGTTCCGTTCAACGGTAAACTCGGTTTTCCACGTAATTGCCTCGTTCCAACGACTAGTTTTCTCCACCGTGCACGACCCCTGCGCTTGCATCGCACCCCTTTGTACCTCCTGCCCTGTGCATCATCCCTGTGCAACCTTCGACCCAGCCTTCGTTTTCGCGCCCTGACATGCGCGTTATTTTTTTCACAGCTACTCCGGCCATATAGTCATTTGGTCGACATTGGGTTGTCCTTATAGGATTTCAAACAACTTCCATTTATGTACCACGGCAAGAGTTCTCCACGCAATGTAGCCAATCAGACCACACCACCATCGGTAATCTCCTTCACTGTATATGGGTCGAGCCAGTGCTTACGAAACTTCCCCGGGTGTCGCACAAACTGACTATCGTAAAGTAATACCAATTTGTCCTCCTTTAAGATCTTTTGCCAAATATGTCGATCATGCCAAGCATTTTTGTGAGCCTTTTGAACCCACTAGTGGAACTGAGCAATGAACTAATCCTCTTCCAGGGCCACTAGCTGCGCCAAGTGTTCCTCCATGATGTCTGGTTCCGCCATGTTCGTAAAATCTGAGATGTGCAGGCTAGGAATGATTTATTCCATAGGCATGACGGCCTCCTTCCCATAGACTATTCGGAAGGGTGTTTTTCCTGTGAGCTTATTACATGTGGTCCTATAGGCCCAAAGTACCGAGGGCATGCACACATCCAAGTCACTTCAGTCAGCGTTGCAGACCTTAGTGAGCGCATGTTCCAAAATTTTATTGAAGACTTCTACGGCCCCATTCTTTTGTGGGTGATACAGGGTGCTCTTCGCATGGTGGGTCTGGAATTCCTCAGTCAGAGCTGCAATAGTTTCATTAACAAAATGCGTACCCCTGTCACTCATTAGGATCTTCGAGCAACCAAACCTAGTCATAATATGTTAGAAAATAAAGTGTGCAGCAGTATCCGCACTACAATCCTTGATAGCTTTTTCTTCCGCACATCTTGATACATAATATGTGGCCATGATGATATACCGGGCACCTGTCTTCTTTCCTGGGGGATTGATGGGTCCCACGAAATCTATGGCCCATTTGTCGAACGCTTGCAAATCCATCTATGGTTGCAGGGGCATTTCATCTCGACGTGAGGGCTTTCCAGTTTGTTGGCACACGTCTCAGGCCCGGCGGTACGCATGGGCATCTTTATGCAATATGGGCCACCACAACCCAGCCCTTAATACTTTCTGCGCAGTGGCTTTACCTACATAATTCCCTCCTGCAATTCCTCCATGGGCCTCAACCAAGATAGCTTGTCTCTCATGTTCTAGCACATACCTTCGCAATACTTCATCCACACCTAGCTTGTAGAGTTGTCCCGCGATTATGGTAAAATCAGTTGTGCGGGAGACCAATTACTTTTTTTGTGGTATTGAGTAGCCATTAGGCGCCTTGCCTGTGGTCAAGAATTGCACAACGTCAGCAAATTTATCATCAATCATCTTGATAGCAAACATATGTGCGTCAGGAAATCCTTCTTCTAGGTTAGTCGGCTCTTCCCCATTCTCGATTCTAGACAAGTGATCTGATCCGACATTTAACCTCCTCGGTTTCACAATAATCTCAAAATCATACTCTTGAAACAATAGTAACCACCTACATATTTTCCCCCCAACACAGGCTTATTGACTAGGTACTTTAAAGTTGAATGATCTATGAACATCTTGAAGTGTCCGCCTAATAAATAGTGCCTGTATTTCTGGAGGGTATACACCATTGCTAACCCTTCATGCTCTATGGTAGAATAGTTACATTTTGTGCTCGAAATCTTCCTGCTAGCGAAGGCCACCGGGTGATTGATGTCCCCTTCTCCAAGTTGTGCCAAGACAGCTCCTAATGTTATCCTTGATGCATCCACATGTACATGAAAGACCTTTGCCCAGTCAGGGAATATAAGAATAGGTGCAGTCACCATTTTTTATTTTAATATCTTGAAGCTTTTCTGACACTCATCATCCCAAAAAACTGAGACATCCTTCTTCAACAATTTTTCGATCTGGGCGGTGATCAAAGCATACTCCTGAATAAACTTCCTGTAGTAACCAGTGTGGCCTAGGATGGAGCGCAGTTGTTTCTCAATAGTGGGAACTGCCAAATTGATGATAATGGCAATCTTGGTTGGGTCAACCATCAATCCCTGCTGACACACCACATGTCCTAATAGAATCCAAAATGGGACACAAAATATACTTTTCTTGATGTTTAGTGAAATTTGGTGTTTCCTGCAAGCATCCAGCATCATGCGCAGGTTTGACACATGGTTCTTTACTAACCCAAAAATTTTCCAATCGTCAAAATAGACTTCCAGAAACTTTTGAATGAATTCCTTGAATACTGCTACAACTACGCGTGAAAAGATGGTAGGGGCATTCTTTAGTCCAAGTGTCATGACAGTGTACTGGAATGAGCCCCACTCAGTTGCGAAGGTTGTCTTGTTGCAGTCTTCAGGTGCTATGCGGATCTGATGGAACCCCGAGAACCCATCAGTAAACAAATAAGCTTCATAACCTCCCACATTATCCAGAATTTCATCGGAGAATGGTGTAGGGAAAGGATCATGTACGCAGGCATCATTTAACTTGTGTACGTCTACGCAAACCCTTATTTCTCCTTTAGTCTTGTTTTCCTGGACCACCATAGGACTTACCCAATCTGACTGTTCTACTGGTTCAATGATACCTGCGGCCACCATCTTCTCAATTTCCTCCTTAACTTTATGTTTGTATTTAGGGTTCAGGTGATAAGGCCATTGTTTGACAGGTCGCGCATCTGGTTTCAAGGTAATCCTCATAATGCCCATATCCCCTACAATCCATTTGAGTTCAAAAAAATTTGTGGGGAATAGATCCTGGTATTCATTCAGCAAATCTGCGATCTTTCCCACCATGTCATCATCCCATTAATCCCCAATCTTGGCCATTTTGGGTTGCTCTTCTGTGCTAATGTTGACTTCCTTCCGTTTCAATGGTTTGGTAACATCGACTGCCTATAGAAAAGGGCCTGCAATGGCATGTTCGCCTTCTAACTATGGGATAGTGATATTTTGGGGATCCTCATCACAGTGTTCTATTGACAAATTTCTGCAGTTTACAATGTCCTGTATCTGTGTGTCCCAGGTTGGCGTAGTACACTCCTGCTTAGGGAGGGACTCATTAAAAACCAAAGCATCTATATCTTGCAAGGCTTCATCAAGTTTCTCAGTTCCTCCTGTCAACCCAAATGTCATTACAAAATCATCAACCATTTTTCCCCAGTGACAGGTACGTTGTTGTAGTTTTGCATCCAAATACCAAGTTGTAGGGATTGGTCCCAACGCATGAATAAACAGATGGGCCCATTCATTCCATGTGTTTTCATTCCATACCTCCATCCAAAGAGCCAAATTCTTGTGTGAATCCCCTGGTCCCGAGAAGAGTTCCATTGGCGATTTGGCTGGAGGGTCAAATCGTAAGATCGTCATCTTTTTGCATTCCCCCCAGTCCTGAAAAACTCCTTTATGGGTTTCCCACCATCGCGCGGGGGTCCCAATCCCTACATCCAAATACCAAGTTGTAGGGATTGGTCCCAACACGTGAATAAACAGTAGGGTAGTTCTCTTACCTCTGAGGAGATGCATCAGAAGCTCTTTGTAATCTTAAGACACCGCAGCGCAGATACGTCGTGCAACCGGTTCTGCCAATTTTCTATCTCTCTGTCTGAATCAGATAAGAATTCGCTATATTTTTCCCAGTATAACATACCATCACCCGTGGGGTTGATCCATTCGTCGTCCCAGGTGGTCAACTTGTAGATGTGATCAACATCCTCCTCCTCTCGTACTAGTTCAGTGTACCACTCCCCTTCTGCTGGGTCAAAAGGGACTATCATCGATGTACCTTCACTTTCAAATATCATGCTCCTTTTTAAATTAATGATACCTCCCATGTCAATAGCCCAATCTAGGCCCAAGAGTGTGGGGTAAGGGTTTGCATCATCTACTATCTGAATTACCTCAAAATCAGCATAAACCTTAACACCTGCAATGTCTACTACAACCTTTATCATTCGTCCCAGTGGGATGATCTTTTTCTGATTAGCCATCTGTAACTGAATAGTAGACCATTCCAGCTTAGGTTCTCCCATTCTTTGCCAGGTCTTCTTGGGTAGGACATTTGAGTTTGATCCTAAATTAAGGATGACCTGGTCCATTTCGTAGTCTCCAATCTTCGCAATCATGCGCATCTCCTGTCCAGTCCTTTTTTTGTTCTTGTATAGCTTGTTCACAGTTTTAACCTCTGGTTGTGAAGCAACCTTTTCTGCACATCTATCTATTAATGCTTGGAGATTCTCTACGGCCTTCTAGTTGTGCAGCAACTTCATACATGCTTGGAGGAATGGTTTAACTGGTTTGTCTATTGTTAGATCTACCATACCTTTTGAAGTAGATGCTTCATCTTTGGCCATCTCCCTCCGAGCTTCTACAAAGGTTTCTTTCTCCTTTTTCAGATCTAGGCTTTCTGTTTTTTCCACAGCTTTTCGGATTAGTGACTCAACTGCAACTTTTTCCTCGGCTCCTCCAGTGGCAATGTCGTTGTGTGTGATCACATTGATACATGGGCCATCATCATGTGGCTCTGCCTTAACACGTTGTACATTCTATGTGGGTATATGTTGTTTCTCTTGCATTTTTTCTATTAGCACCGGACAGTCTTCAATGACATGGTCAAACTACATGCAATATCTGCAAGACTGGCGCACAGGGTTCGGGCAATGATGCAAGAGAATTTGACTCAGAAAGCTAATTGTATGACAGTATGATTACAGAGGAAATAATTCAGAATTATGAACCAGGACAGAGAGAAATAATTAGAACAGATGATGTGGAGGAGAGACTAATTGACAGTCTCGAGAATTATTTAGAAAGTTCTTTAAAGAATCAACATACTAAAGAGTTGATAGAGGAAAAAAAATCAGAACAACAAGCTAAAATGTTGCAAGAGGAAGAAGAGACACAAAGGTCTTATGATTTTTATTTTAATGATTATTTTATGATTACAGGTTTTGTTGCAGATGCTGGAGAAAATTTGACACAGGTGAGCAGTCAAGTAAAGAAGGAAGAAGAAGAATCTATGGAAGTATTTCATCCATGGAACAAAGATATTAGAGTGCTGGAAATAATGTTGGAAATTCAAGATTTCATGCTAGAAGATGTAACTATGGAAGAGAAAGAGCTTGAAGAAATGCAAAATGTGAAGATGCAAGAGTTAGAGGACAACAACAACAAACTAAAGCAAAGAGAAGGAGATAGCAGTAAATGGCAGACTATATACCAGTCCAAGAAATTGCTGAAGAAAGAAAAAGAAATTTCCATAAGTGACAATCAGGAAGAAGTTATCAGTTGCAGTAAATAAAAGCAGAAGATTGTCTTGGAAGACAATGTAGCATAAACTAAAAAGGTGCGAGACAACAGTAAACAAGAGGGTAAGGATGAAAGGGCGGCAATAGGAATAAAAGTTCAGCAATCAAGAGGTGAAAGTAATCAGTAGTCAGAAGATATATTAGACAAAGAAATTGAATTGATAAGAAGGATAATGATGAAAGTGTCTCAGAAGAAGACAGTAGCAGGAAAGCAAAGAAGCAACAGCAAGAGGAAGACAGTAGCAGACTGTAAAAGCATAGCTAGTGGATCAAAGAAACATAAAGTGTGGAGACCTGGAGAAAACCAACAAACAACAACAGCAACAAAAGACAAATTATAGAACAAGGTATGGGATCTAGGAAGACAAAGATTAGAAGCACATGATCCGGAGATCATGATTATTTTCAACCTTGGGAGTCTGATGCAGGAAAATTTGACTCAGAAAGCTCATTGTACTTTAGTAGACATAGGGGTCTTATGATTTCAAGGAAGTTGGTTTCCTATGTACTAAATTAATGTAATTTTAAAATATATTGAGTGAGACATTTAGAATGGGAATTAATTAATATTTGTGAGGCATTTTGTAAATATTCTCGAATAATGGAGAACATGAGAGAATTAGGATAGTTGAGAGATTGAGCAACTTGGGAATTAATTGAAAATCTTAGATTAGGAATTGGTTTCATGATTTTGTGGATTAGAGAGGATCCTTGGAGATTAGTTGAGTAAAAAAAGGACTTAGAGGATATTCAGGATTTTGTTGAGAAGATAGAGGATCTGAAACCAGAATTGGTTTCAGAACCTTTTGTATAAAATTATAAGCCTCAAGGCATAGAAAGGAGATTCAAGTTTTAGACAGATAGGGTTTGTTGTTGTAAGCCTACGAGCAAATTAGAGGAAAGGCCGTTGATAAGAAAATCAGGCCAGAAAGAAGAAACCTATGTAAATATTTTTTTATATATATAGAGACTCGATTTCTGAGTTATTAATTGTGCATTGAGAAATTCAATTTATGAAATTCGTTTCTATGGTTTCGACTTTGTTTCTAAATCAAAATTCCAACATATATATGTGTGGCCCGCAGCTTTACCCAACGCACCTTTTTTACCAACGATCATACGCATCAGTAAATCCGACAGATATCGCATCAGATCATGCGCGACATTTAAAATTTTCATAACATGCGAAATGGGTAGTTTTTAGATGTGACGTGTCACCTCCATATCTTTTCACATTCCTTTCAACAATCTGAGTAAGGGTCTATGTCATTTACTATCTAAATTACCTCAAAATCAGCATAAACCTTAACACCTGCAATGTCTACTACAACCTTTATCAGTCGTCCCAGTGGGATAATCTTTTGCTGATTAGCCATCTGTAACTGAATAGTAGACCATTCCAGCTTAAGTTCTCCCATTCTTTGCCAGGTCTGCTTGGGTAGGACATTTGCGTATGATCCTTAATCAAGGATGACCTGGTCCATTTCGTATCTCCAATCTGCGCAATCATGCGCATCTCCCGTCCAGTCCTTTTCTTGTTCTTGTATAGCTTGTTCACAGTTTTAACCTCTAGTTGTGAAGCAACCTTTTCTACACAGCTATCTATTAATGCTTGGAGATTCTCTACGGCCTTCTAGTTGTTCAGCAACTTCATACATGCTTGGAGGAATGGTTTAACTGGTTTGTCTGTTGTTAGATCTACCATACATTTTGAAGTAGATGCTTCATCTTTAGCCATCTCCGTCTGAGCTTCTACGAAGGTTTCTTTCTCCTTTTTCAGATCTAGGCTCTCTGTTTTTTCCACAACTTTTCGAATTAGTGACTCAGCCGCAACTTTTTCCTCAGCTCCTCCGGTGGCAATGTCATTGTGTGTGATCACATTGATACATGGGTCATCATCCCATGGCTCTGCCTTAACCCGTTGTACATTCTGTGTGGCCATCTGTTATTTCTCTTGCATTTTTTCTATTAGCACCGGACAGTCTTCAATGACATGGTCAAACTGCCTGCAATATCTGCAGGACTGGCGCACAGGGTTCGGGCAATCTCGTGCAAAATGTCCCACATCCCCACAATTGTAGCAGATTAGTTGTCCACGTCCTCGACCTGCACTCCCCCCTCTCCCTCCTCCCCTTCCTCTTGTGAGAGATCCACCCCACCCAAAAGGAGATAGTGGTGATGAGGGGTCCGCTTGCACCCTGTATAGGTTTCCCCTATCTACCATGAGGTCAAGTGTTCGACAGTTTTGTTCATCATGGCCCAAAGACGAGCAGAATCTGCACCACTGTTGTTTCAGTTTTGGAACATAGGCACCTAACTGTGGGCAGTGATCTGTATCATGTCTTCCTGCTACCCGACATTCAGTGCACCACAACATGGGACTACTAGGGCTAGCCATTTCCCTAGGGCGTAGAGGGCTTGGCCCCTCAGCCTGCATATAATCCGATAACAAAGGGAATTGATCCTTAGTATGACCTGACACCCTACAGCTTATGCACCAGATATCCGGGCTAGCTCCCTTACCTTGATCCTTCCATAAGTTCTGAATTTCCAAGTGCAATGCCTCTAGTTGGCTCTGGATTTGTAGAGTTGCGAACTGTGTATCATCTCTTGGCGCAGCCTCTAGCTTCATGGAAATCTCCAAAGCTTCTTTCTGGGAGTCGATCTTCTGTTGTCCCATGGGTTGATCCAGGTGGATATCGGTGGCCTCCCACCTATTCCATTTGGACTCGCAGCATTAATTCTTTCAGTTTTTCAGCTTCAGCATCGCTTACTATTTATAGCAGGTTTTCGGGTCCTGCACACCCGGAGCCGTTTTGGGGCATTAATAATCTAGGTGGATATTGGTGGCCACCCATCGAGTCCATTTGAACCCCCACCATCAGTTATTTCAGTTTGTAAGTTTCGGCACAACTTACTATTTTTAGCAGTTTTTCGGGTCTTAAACTTCCGGAGCCGTTTTGAGGCCCTAAACGACGTTTTTTGGGAAAACGGAGAGCAACATGGGTCCATGGACCGATGTTGCTCATTCAAAAGTTGTACTCCTCGGACAGATCTTTCTAACAAGCTATTGAGCGCGTCAAACGGAGATCGGATGCCAAAGTTACGTCCCCGGGAAGTTGAACCACCAATTTACCCAAACGGGGCCCACAGTTTTGGCGCTTCATCTCCTACGGTTAGGGTTTTGGACATTTCAGATTCTACATTGTTTCTCAACAATAAATAGGCCCTCGAGCCTCATTGTAATACAGTTCAGGGGGCTGGGAGCCGATACATCTCTTCTCAGAGATAAGCGCTACCAGTGCCCTAGCTCGCTTGTTCTGATCATGTCTATATTGTAACACAGTTCAGGGGGCTGGGAGCCGATACATCTCTTCTCAGAGATAAGCGCTACCAGTACCCTAGCTCGCCAGATCTCTATCATGTCTGCATTGTAATACAGTTCAAGGGCTGGTAGCCGCCACATCTCTTCTCAGGGATACGCTGCCAGTACCCTAGCTCATCTATTTCCATTATGTCTGTAATAGGCCTGCGAGCCTCAATGTAACACAGTTCAGAGGCCTGCGTACGCTACATCTCTTCTCAGAGATACGCTACCAGTGCCCTAGCTTGTTTCCATTATGTTTGTAAGCTTATTGCAGTCATTCTTTTATTAATAAAATGAAGCATTATTTCCGCTGCATCTCTGTATCTATGGTTATATCTGTATTCTATTGCGTTCCTGCATAAAATCCGGATCATGGGTCCACGCAGGTGTGGCAATAGCATAGCGATAAACCATTCCTTGTGCTGCTTGTCCTTGTAGACAAATTTCCCATCGTTGATGGCCTTCTTCAATCGTTGGTCATCTTCCCAGGCGGACTCCGTAGGTACCTGTTTGAAATCTTTCACATCAACTACACATTGAGAGTATGATTTAGGCTTCCGGAATTGTTGCTTTAGGGCGTCCTTAATATCTTGTATTGGTGCGTTCGCATGTTGACCAATGTATCCCATAAACCAGTTCAAGGCCCTTCCTACGAAGGCTATGGATAGATGCGCTCGTTTGATAGCATCATTATTAATGTTCTTTACAGTCCATATAGACTCTGCTACAAACCAGAATCGATCCATATCTTTGTCTCCTACACCCTTAAAGGTAGGTAGTTTCATGTGCGTAGCCATTTCGTCCTTAGGTGGTGGCGGAGGTGGAATAGGAGAGTTCTTACCCTTACGCAGGTCTGATGTTGTCGTGGTTGGGGGGTTGGTTCCAACTTGCGCAGTTGCTCCTTGGTTAAAATCAGGCAATTCCCTTAAGGGACTGTATACCAACCTGTCTCCTTCTTGATTAACTCAGTAGTATTTACCGCTTCGTGTCGTGCTCCCACTCTAGTCGGAGGTCATTCACTCGGTGTGGCCACACAGGACACCCTTTTCGCTCAATAGCATCTTAATCAACAGCGGAAGGGTTTTCAAGAACTTACCTCTAAATCCCGTGAAGAACCTTCGCTTTGCTTCTGAATATGACACAAATTGATCAACGGCAAATTCTGTCACGAACCCTCCCACGATATTGTTAACCCAATGGTCTACTGTCCTGGTAATCTTGTTATCAGTCTTTTCCAACTGTTGGATCGATTCGGGGGTCCACTGTGTGACCTTTGCGTCTTTCCAGCAAGTCTGGAATTCCTCCAATCATGCCAACCACTCTTGTAATTCATGTGTGAAGGATACGAAGAATATTTCGTGCACTTCCATAAAAATGTACTTGTTTTTTCACTCTTCCGCAGATAGCTTCTTACTTCTATTCCCTTTTAGGGCAAACTCTTGAATCTGTCTTTCTAACCAGTCCTCTAGCTCAGGCTTCAATGGTTTCCAATGACCCCGTGGCATTACCCAATCTCTCTCTCAAAAAGCTCCTAGTCCCGGAAACAGAACCATTTTTTGGCTTTAGGGGTCTTGACCCAGGTTCAGTTTTAAGGTTTGCCAAAAAACCTTGGTACTACTGGCCCTTTCGGCAATGGCCTGCTTGCGCAGGTCAAGGTCTCACCCAAAGTAGTGTGGGAGGGTGCTAGAACTAGGTTTCCGCACCCTGAGAGAGAGAGAGAGTGTGTTAATTAAAGTGGGTCCCTTCAAATCTAACAGACTTGCGTAGGAGAAGCCCTAATACAAAACCCTTTTAATAGTATATCGGCTAAGCACAGATCACAATTAATAGGTAACTTGAGCAAAGTATTTTAACCAGAACTATGCATTCATCATATCGCATCCACGTGTGCATCAGTATATCATCAATATTCAGTAAGCAAACACAATCTTAGAACATAAGCATAGCCAATAAGCATAACATAAGGACACGTAATTATCGTTAACAGCCTTCTCATTCATTCATATCCAAATCTGACTTATAGACTCTATTACCAGCCTGCGAACACAGCCAGCGAGGTCTGCACACAGCAGGACTTTGGGGTCTCCACGCACACAGCCAGCAGGAGCCCTTACCCAGACAATCGACACAAAAGATCCACAAGTCCGTATCCAAGCTTAAATTACATTTTCCTCCACCCCCTCTATACTCAATTTATCTATCTATTTATAACATATTAGCCTGCGCTACTCTATGGTCCAAAAATCGTGGTTTGCAGACTCTTGGTCTACCCTTTGACCCATTACAACTCACCAGGGCTTTAACCCGCCCCAAAGCCCCTGCACTAGACCAAGTATTACAAAATATTACAAAACTAGACCAAAATTGTGGTTAGGGGACCTTGTTCCAACATTTGATGGTGTTGCACTCCAAGGGAGAGCGATCTTGTGACTTACATTGCATCTAGTATATATTATTTAGACTCGTAGGAATTCCCCATGATCTTCTGATGACCCGAAAGATCTATAAATCCACAATAGGTAGCTCTAAAACATTAAGCTACACTATAAGTCTCAAGAAAGAGACTTCAACCCTTCCATCAATATTAATTTCATTAAAACTGCTCTCATATTAGTTATACAAAAACATGGAAGGATTAGTTTTCAGAGTTTTGTGCTATATGGAATACTTAACCGTGATTAAGGGAACACAAGAGCATGTCAACACTCTGTTCCTTAAAACGCATGTGCTCGTTTACCTCCAATCTTGCTGGATATGTGAGAACGTTAGAGGTGTGTATAGAAATCCATTTGCCGAAACAAGAACTAAATTCTGGAGCAGCAACAGAACTGGTAGAATAGGAACTATATTTCAGAATCATCAATATGTTTTCAGATCTTATTATTATCCTCGCATCAGGCTACTGCAATATCTGCTTCAATCATGTTATTTTTACTTCTCATTTCCGGCCTTCACCAACACCTTAAAACTCAAACAATTAAGATTTATAAAGATGTTCCCTTGTCTTCAACGAGCCTGTTAATCTATCTCCAAAACACTATCCAAAATCTTAGTCTTTGATTTGATAAATGTGACTCTACATTCATAATACTTACTCAGAATTATATTTACATTGAAATTGAAATCTTACTCATTCAAGGAACTCAGGCGACTCCAAATTTTTCCATGCTTTCCTGCGAATAGTACTTCAACGCCTTCTACATTGACAACTCCAGTACCTTAAAGAGACAAACTTTTTATTCACGCAGGGATCCTTCACTGCAGAATTATAATATGCAGGCATACACATCAACCTGCAATGCCAACAACACTCCTATCTGATTTCTCAATCACAGCGCAGAAATACACTTCTAGTTAGTCCTAGTTCTCCATCAACACTTCCCTTTGACATCAAATTCACCATTCGAACTCCATCACTCAAACCATATTCCTGTACCCATGCAAACCATACATTTTCTTCTCCACGCATGCTGAGAGGTAACTTCAAACCCTCTGCATAAAACGTTCTTGTGGCTTACTATTGATGTATTCTATGATTGATGGTCAAGCTTCTTCCAACGTTCCAGACCTATAACTACGGTTCAATTCCTGGACCTCTGCAGAGCTCAACATAAATTCACACTCACACAGGCATTATACCCTTTAATCAATATTCGAACTAGGATACGCACTTAACAATTGAACACATATAATTGTTACTCAACAAGCCAAATTGATAAATACAAAATCCATGTTTTATCAAATGCACACTGTGATAATATATTCCTCTGCAACAGTCCCACTTGGAAAAACAAAGCATAACTCCAAACAAATCAAACCCGATCAAATCGAACCTAATCTATTTGTGGCCTGATTTCCTTCATTAAAAATGGCCTCCTCTAATGCCTTTGAAGCTTACAAATATATACAACAGTATTCTGCAACCAATTCTGGTTCAAACCCACAATATATTCAACCATATCCTAAAAATCCTCTAAATCCACTTTTGACTCAACTAAATCCCTATTCTAGGACTTCCTAATCCCTAAGATCTTTATCAGGTTTTTAGAAGTCTAATATCTCTCATATTCTCAATTATGTGAAAATATTTACATTTAAAAACCTCACACATATTTCTCACTCAAATCATTAAAAATATACAAATTTCCTATTAATAAATTAAATTCATTATCAAACATTAGACCCCCTAATTCAACCAAATATACAATGATTTTTTTAGCAGGATTCTCCTGCATCAGACTCCCAAAGTTGAAAACATTCATGATCTCCTGATCAAGTGATTTCATATGCTTATGAAAACTTCCAGGGTCCCAAACTTTAGTTTCTAATTGTCCAAATGCTCTACACCTTTGTTGTTGTTGTATGTCTGCTATCTTCTGGTTCATTTTCCTTTCTTCAATCAGCTTCAAATTCTGATTGATCATTCCTTGTATTGTCAGTTTTCTCCATCTGAACTGGTTCATCATTAAGTTCCACATCATCAATCACAAAATCAATTTATGTTGTTCCCTGATTTCTTTCATTAACATCTTCTTCTCCAATTTTCATTTGATGCTTCTTATCTTCAAATTTACTTTTACGAAGTAAATTGTCAGTCATCTTTCTAACGGCATACTCATGCACCTTTTCTTCTATGTTAGCCAATATATCATAAACTTGGCAATTAAAACATATCTCTGTCTCAATCAAAGCTTGAGACACTCCTTCATTTCTGACTGCAATCACACTCTCGTACTCTTGTTCTTTCAACAAATACTCCAACAACTCAATTTCTTTTTGACACCTTACAAGTACTTCATCATGATGTTGTTTATAGTATTCAATATGTTCTTCTTTCTTACAATCTTTTAATAGTTGTCCCTCCTCTTAATTCAATCCTATGACTGTCTTCTCTTTGTCATGAGACAAATCTTCCTCACCTCCTTCTTCAACATGCTTTGCATTACTGTCTTTCTGTAAGCCCTCTTCAAGAGTTATCCTTGCCCTGTCCTCTACATCAGAATTCTCATGCAATTGTTCTTCATCAATAATATTAGTCAAATTCATTAGCTTACCTTTCTGAGACAATGTTCCTTCATTCTTCATCAGAATAAGATTTTGATCTTCCATCTCCATGACAGCTTCATATGATTGTCTTCTCCCATTAAGTAACTCATCAATGAACTCCTTCTGTTGCAACCATTCAAAGCCTTCCTCATCTGAGAGGTTTTATTCATCATATTTTACTTCAAGATCTTCATCCATCTTGAAGACATCTTCAAAAGGTTGCATATCTCCTGCAATACCTACAATCATACACAAACTGTCAGTTTTAAAAACATAAGACCTTGCTGTCTCACTTAATGCTTCAGCCATCAGGTCTTCCTACTGCTCTGAATCCTTCATATGATTTAGAAGATCCTCTGTATATGTCTCCTCTGTATCTTCATTTATTTCAAAAAACAATGGGCCATGTTTTAGTTCACATACCAAAACTTCCTCCTAATACTCATTTACTCTGAGTAACTCTTCCTTCGGTCGAGCATTCATTCTATGCTCCCACTTTCACTTGTAATCTATGATATTTGACTTTTCTTCTCATAATCCAACCATATCTTTGTTCCTCCTTATTTCTCTGTAACATCTCCATCAATAACTCAAGATGGAATTTTATCTCAGCTCTCTCTATCAATCTCTTCTTAACTCTTTCTCATGCCATTTTCCTTTACATCTTCCTTCTCCTATCTGTGACTTCTCCCCGAACCTCTACAATGACTATCAACAGTCATCTTCTCCTCCTTTGTGAACTTAATATGTTCACTTGTAGACTGCACCTAAGCCTCCCTTTTCAGCGAGCCTTCATACTTGCCATCCAACAACGCAAGCTCTCTCTCTGCACTTGACCTCTTGGTATCTTTTGGTTCTTTGTCTTGGAAACATCGATTTGAGCAACTCTCTTGCTCCTCTCTGTCCAACCTTCAGCTGGAACGTTTAGGTTCTTTTCCATTTTCCTTCATAGTATCCACTTACTCTGTCTTCAAGAACGCAACTGGTTCTTCTTCTTACATCTCCTCTTGTTTCTCTTTTGCTATCAACCTTCAGTCTGCTACCTGAAATCTGCAAACACATTTTTAAAACCAGAGTTAAAAATAAAAACGTACCATATCACCTTTTAGATCTCTACATGATTTTGTTCCACCATTCATCTACACTTTGAATGGACTATTCCCTGTTCATTTGCCTTTACAAATTCTCCTTAAGAGTATCAATTACTCTCCATATTCTGCCACACTTCATCTCTGTGTGCTTGCTGCCTGTCAGATTTATAATCTGATCCTTTCTTCCTGCAATCACAATTGTATTTGTGTATACAACTTCAAGAGCATAACTCTACTCTAGTTTTCCTCCAAAGAGCTTTTACTTGCTTTGATACCAAATGGTGAACTGGCAGATCTATGACTCCACAATAGGTAGTTCTAAAACACTAGGCTACACTATAAGTCTCAAGAAAGAGACTTCAACCCTTCCATCAATTTTAATTTCATTAAAACTGCTCTCATGTCAGTTATACAGAAACATGGAAGGATTAGTTTTCAGAGTTTTGCGCTATATGGAATACCTGAGCGTGATTAAGGGAACACAAGCGCAAGTCAACACTTTGTTCCTTAAAACCCATGTGCTTGTTTACCTTCAATATTGTTGGATGTGTGAGAACGTTGGAGGTGCGAACATGAATCCATCTACCAGAACAAGAACCGAATTCTAGAGCAACAACAGAACTGCTAGAACAGGAACTACATTTCGGAATCATCAATATGTTCTAGATCTTCTTACTATCCTCACATCAGGCTACTGCAATATCTGCTTCAATCATGTTATTTTGACTTCTCATTTACGGCCTTCACCAACACCTTAAAACTCAAACAGTTAAGATTTATAAAGATGTTTCCCTGTCTTCAACGAGCTTGTTAATCTATCTCCAAAAAATTATCCAAAATCTTAGTCTTTGATTTGATAAATGTGATTATACATTCATAATACTTACTCATAATCCTTTTTACATTGAAAATGAAATCTTTCTCATTCAAGGAACTCAGATGAGTCCAAATTTTTCCATGCTTTCCTGCGAACAATACTTCAACGCCTTCTGTGTTGACAACTCCAGTACCTTAAAAGAGACAAACTTTTTATTCATGCAAGGATCCTTCACTGTGGCATTATAATTTCACAGATATGCACATCAACCTGCAATGCCAACAACACTACTATCTGATTTCTCAATCACAACGCAGAAATACACTTCCGACTAGTCCTGGTTCTCCATCAACACTTCCCTTTGACATCAAATTCACCATTCGAACTCCATCACTCAAACCATATTCTTGTACTCATGCAAATCATACTCTGTCTTCTCCACGCATGCTGAGAGGTAACTTCAAACCCTCTGCACAAAATGTTATGGTGGCTTACTGTCGATTTATTCTATGATTGATGGCATGGACCTCTGCAAAGCTCAACAAAATTCACACTCACACAGGCATTATACCCTTTAATCAATATTCAAACTAGGATATGCACTTAACAATTAAACACATAGAATTGTTACTCAACAAGCCAAATCGATAAATACACAAATCCATGTTTTATCAAATGCACACTATGATAATCTATTCCTCTGTAATAGTCCCTCTTGGGAAAACAAAGCATAACTCCAAAAAAATCAAACCCAATCAAGTCGAACCTAAACTATTTGTGGCATGATTTCCTTCATTAAAAATGGCCACCTTTGAAGCTTACAAATATATACAGGAGGATTATGCAACCAATTTTGGTTCAGATCCACAATCTATTAAACTGTATCCTAAAAATCCTCTAAATCCACTTTTGACTCAACTAAATCCCTATTCTAGGACTTCCTAATCCCTAAGATCTTTATGAGATCTTCACAAGTTTAATATCTCTCGTATTCTCAATTATGTGAGAATATTTACATTTAAAAACCTCACATACATATTTCTCACTCAAATCATTAAAAATATACAAATTTTCTATTAATAAATTAAATTCTTTACATTAGGGGAATTTTAAAGTCTAAAATGGGCCTCTTAAGGAAAATGTACAATCAAAATTCACTTTATGAGAACCAATCACATTTTAGAGGATGACATCATCCCTAATGGTTGAGGTGGCATTGATTGAGTTAAAAGTACTTACTTGTCACATTCTCAATGGTGGATAGAAACTCATGGTTAACCATGGTAATGCTCTAAGTACTTTTAAAGTCAAAGTAAAGTACTCATAATAAATGTCATTTCACACTTTTTGAATAAAAATATATTATTGTCATTTCATATTTCTTGAAAAAAACAATGCATATCCCTATACATTTATTATATGATATTATATTATATTATTTTTATATAGTATATTAATTACATATTATTATACAATTTAAATAATATAAATTTTAATTAATAGCATATAATATAATTAAGATTTTATAAATTTATATTTATATTTTATTTTAAGTTATTTAAGTACAAAGGACAAATGCATTAGTTGTTCAATGATAATGAACTTTTCTTGAAAAGTTCATTCTTATATATAGTCACATCAATACAATTTTTTTATTAGTTTTATTTTGGTACAACTTTTGAATTGAATTTAACTATGGTTACATGGATTGTGGTGCAAAAAATGAATTGCAAATTCATAAATATTATTTTATTGGTTTAGCTATTATTTTATTATTTCTTTAAGAGGCCCATTTTAAACCTCAAAATTCCCCTAATGTCAAACATTAGACTCCCTAAATCAACCAAATATACAATGATTTTTCAAGCAAGATGCTCCTACATCATCTTCCCTAGTCAAAATCTCACTCTTCATCTCCAACAACATGCTCTAATTGTCGAGTCATACGGTTGTCTACCCATTTAGGTCAAATTACTTCCCATCAACCATAAAACCAACGACCATACAACCTCCCTCTATAGTACACATAACCATACTAGCACATTCCCCTCCCTATGTAACCATAACATTGTGGGCCCTTACTCCCTATTCTCTATGCTCTCCCAGCATGTCTCCAATCCATAAGAGTTTGGTATATTGCCTTGTTTTACATAAATCATAATTAAAGTGTTTTCCATCAATGATCGCTTCATTAAAAAATATGATAGGAAAAATTACATCCTCAATGAAACTTGGTCTTGGGAAATTTACACAAATGATAACTAAAATATTTGATGTATTTTTCATCACTTCATCATCAAGTCTGATAGACAAATATTTCTACATCAAAATTGACCATGAGCACTTCACTTCATTCCAATATTATGAATATACCAATGTTTCAAATATTGCAAATATTATCGCCCAAATCACAATATATAGTTGACTTATTTTGGTTGCTAATGATATCACCCTTAAAAATCATGATTTTTATACTTGGAAATATCATGAAATATTTGAAAAATATAAAAAAATATCACAAGTCAATCAAAAAGATCAACAAGCCCATCAATAGTGTTGTATAAAGTCGAAAAGTGGAGTTTTTTCACTCATTTTGAAAATAGATTAATGGTTTTGAGAATAAATGAGGTATCCACCATTCTTCTTCGAGTTAAGTGTTGGAACTAAAGTGTTTTCATTGGCTATCAACCATTCACTGTGTAGTGGGGGATTGATTCTTGCCAATTGTTTTGGTACTTGTAGGTATGTGTAACCATTCCAACATGGTTTTGTGATGTAGGAGCATTCAAACTTCCAAGACTAGAGTAGGGGTATTTGCATTTACTAAGGAAATTGGTTTCCCAATTGAATGTAATCACTGAATTATTGTATTTCCTATGTTTTAGAGAGTTCTAGAAAATATATGTATTTAAAAATACAATTATAATCAGATTCATTTTTTGGGATAAATCTCAAGAATATTGAGAGAATTAGAGAGATTTTGGGTTAGTTAGATCTTTTGAGAGAAATATGGATTTAAAGGATTTAGTTTAGGTGAGAAAATAATGGATTTGAACCAGAACTTAGTTCAAAATCCCCTTGTATAAATATATGACAAAATAGAACAAAAAGAGAGGGAAGATAAAGAGGAGAGAGGAATAGGAGGATTAGAAGAGGACTTGAGGGTCAAGGGTCGCCATAAGGCCAAAAGGGCCAAAAGATGTATTTCAAGCCAAGGGTCTTCTAATTACTTATATATAATATTGATTAACTTTGTTTGTGTAATTGGTGTGTGGGCCTCTACATATAGTTGGATGTCAAGCATTTGTTGATTATTCACAATCTGGGTATATATATGTATGTATAGCTATTGATGTTGCAGGTGAGGTGAAAGCTCACGAGGGCAGCATTATAGTAGTTGTCATAGCGAGGAAACATGTGCGCAAATGAATGAGAAAGGTCATGAGGGATTCACATTCTTGTGCGATCAGAGTGCGCGAAAGAATTGAGAAGCCGGGAAAATTTTAAGGATGGAAGTTTATCTTAAAGTTTAGCAACTTTGGCGAAGATGTTTATTATAATATTGGCGATTTTTAAGGTAAAATAAATTTAAACTATAAAATTTTAGAGAATTAATTTTTTTTTAAATGGAAATTGGTGAATTTTTTTTGAGAAAAAGCATGCGATATTAGCCCACGTGTGAATATTCGCCCCTTAAATTTTCCCTGGCGAAAAGGCAAGCCCTCATTGATTTTTCCCGGACTTAGTTAGAAGTCGAGATCCTTGATCAACAAAGTGATCAATGATACCGCTGCAACAAAATATTTCAGTGGCGTAGCGGAATAAGGATCATAGTGAGCAGCAAAAACATGGAGGCCTAGAAGAATACACATAGGAGCCACAAAGAGCTAGAAGTCACTAAACAAAGCCAGAAAGGAGTCGAGCGCATAGGAGTGGCACAGTACTTAATTGTTTGAGAGTTTCGGCAGAAATACGCTATTTGACAGCGTCGAGAAACATAATTTGAATTTTTCCAGAAGAGTGTATTAATTAACAGCGTCGGGCCGAAGGGGTTCAACACTTAGTTAATTAACGGTGGCGGGAGTCTGTCACTTGACAGTGGCGAGAGACAAAAACTTAGAAGGAGTTGTCATTTAACAACGTCGGGTCGAAAAATCGAGACCCCAGAAAGTTTTAAGTGTGCACATATAAAAGTGTCAGGCTCCGGGCTACTGTGAAGGTTGGTCATTGGGCCTATTGTGAAGAGAAAGTGGCTAATTGACTCACCCGAAGGCTCCATACGTGTAGACAAGTGGAAGGATTTGGAAGCGATGACGAGAGACAATTAGTGGGCCAAACCGAAAGCCCGCAAGCAATTGTAACTAAGGGTCGAGCATTACAAGTGAGCAACACATAGAAGTGGGGCCACGCCAGAAGCCCATAAGGTTTAAACAGCGCATTTAAAAAGAGACCAAGGCATTCGGGCATATGGGCTCTAAATCTAGTAAGGTCACTGCATATATAACGCAACGGATAACGTTTGTGTACAACCTAGGCCTTTTATATTAAGGTCACAAGGAGAGGTTCTACGATGGAGTAAGAGGAGCTAGCCAATGCGAGCAGAAAGGAAAGAGAGTGGGCATTGGAATAAAGAAAAAGGCCATGAGCAATGATGAAAGACAGCAGTGGTAAAGAACATTTCCACTGTATATAGATAGGTGAGGTCTGATTGCAGGAGGGTAAATAATATTAGGGCATATGTTTAAAAGGATAGTGTTGTAAATATTATAAATGGATATACCCTTTTAAATCTTCCCACTATGATTCATATAAAGGGATTATATCTCGTAAGTTGTATGCAACAAGACAGGGTTGAAGGAAGCCCCTTTTGAGCAAAGGACAAATTGGGATTGTGGGTTTAAAGAAAGAAAGCTCAAATTGGGCTTGCATCATTTTTGTTTATTTTTTAATATTTTTTATAAGTTTTGTAATGCTCGTTACTTTTCCTCCACTTCCCAATTTTTAACAATATATCTATAGTTTATTTAGATCTTATTTTCTTTATTTGCATCATTTTTGAATTTTGTATCCTGACTCCAATTTTTTCCCCTATATTTAATCATTGCTATCCAAAAATGCAAAAATCTATGGATCCTATGTGGGAATATGTGGCTTGTTGAGCTTAATAATCGGCAAAAGTTGAATTGCAAGTTGTGTGGGAAGGAAATGATGAGGGTAATCCACTGATTGAAATACCACATTGCACAAATTCTAGGTCGTGAATTAGGAAATTTTCCAAATTAAACCTTGAAAGTCATTTATATTATCTATCAATCACTTCTTGATATAGGTAAAAAGAAAGATGAGAGAAAAACTGTGAGGCTTAAGTTTGGAGTGGGAGGAGATGCAAGATATGGGGTAGGCCTCACCTTTCACAGTGCCCTTAGAAATTTCACCTTTCTTTGTTCCAAGAACCACAACTAGCTCACAACCTTCTATTGGGTTGCTCACATGGTTAAAACAAACGAGGCAAGAAACATACAAGCTTGTGCGTAGATGTTTTTGGAGTACATTCCTTTCAACATTGCCAGGAACAACCTTCTCTACATGTCTATGTTTGATGTTGTTATTGTTGGCCTAGGTTACAAGGCCCATACCTAGTTGAGACGACTTATCCATCAAATTGAAAAGCTCAATTGTACTTGAAGATTGGAGGAGCTTAAGGAATAATGGGAAGTGACTAGATGCACAATGATGTCAGATGGTTGGATTGATCAAAAGGGAAAAAGGCCTTTATTTCTTGGTGAAGAATCCTAGGGGAACATTGTTTACTAAATAGGCTGATGTGTTTGCAAATGTTAAATATGTGGCTTTCTTATGTGAGTTGTTGGATGTGTTCATCCAAGATATAAGTATGTAGAATGTTACCCAAGTCATAATGGATAACACTATGAATTTTGTGGCTACTAACAGGTTGCTTATGTTGAGGTATTCAACCTTTTTTTTTATTCCTTGTATCATTGACTACATTGATTCCATTAATTGGGTAGAAATTACTTATATTAAGGATATCATCGAATTGTCTATGAGCATCACCAAATATATATAGGCATGCATCTATGGTTAGCTTGATGAAGCAATTCAAAAATAATAGAGAGTTGAGGCATCTTGCAATCACACATTTTGCCACTAACTTCATTTCTCATCAGCCTATCCTCACTTATATATGAGAGGTGAAGAAAATATTTCTTTCTAGATAAGTGTCATGCTTTATCATTTCACATTAATTTAGTGGGGCATGCCATATTTAGTATGTTATCATTTTGGGGTAGTTTCTAGGTAAGAGTGGAGGAGGTGTGTGCCTTAAAAAAACCTTTAATAAAGGTTCTTTGCTTGGTTGCTAAAGACAAGCCCATAATGGGCTAGTTGTATAAGACCATGGATAGGGCTAAAGAATCCATATACGTGCCTATTACAAAAACAAAGATATCGAGGGTGATTGATGAACAATGGAACAACACACTCCATTACTTCATTCTTACTACATGGATCTACCTTAACCCCACGTACTCCTACTCTTGTAGATTTAAATTTGATGTCAAGGTTATGGATGCATCCATTATGTAGTTAGAGTATGGTGCCAAATCCACGAACGTATAAATATTTCTAAAGAAATGGAAATATATAAAATAGTTACTGTAACATTTGGCTTTGACATGATTGTTTAAGACAAGGAGAACAAAATGCAAGGTAAGCTTCGTTTTGTTTCAAATTTCAATGTATTTTCTTGTGTTTCTCTTATCTACTATAGATGCTTAGTGGTCAAGCTATGGCACAAAATTACCTAATTTACAAAGACTTTCCATTTAAGCGCCTAGTCAAACATTTAGCTCTTCAAGTTGCGAGTGAAATTAGAGTGTGTTAAAAAAAGACACACCAAGAAGCACAATAAGTGGAAATTTTCAAATTAACTTTTGAATTCATTATTAACTATAATCACCATTTAAATTATGTATTATAATTTATGACCTTCATATAGGATGAAATCCCAATGCTTTAATGACATGATCTACATCTACAATTTCTTATTGTAGGTGAGGCAACTTCATAAAACACTTGATGTGGAGGCCATTTTGTTGGATGAGATTGACACCACCACTACACGGAGAGTGAAGACCAAGAGCCTTGTCATGGACTTGACCCTTGAGTGGTTACAAGAGAAGGTATTTGATGTTGAGGTTATGGATGGATTCTTTGTGTTTAGAGGATGGTGTTAAATCCACAAGAACATGCAAATATTTCTAAAGAAATGGAAATATATAAAAATGTTGCAAGAACATTTGGCTTCGACATGGTTGTTTAAGATAAGGAGAAAAAAATGCAAGGTGAGCTTCATTTTGTTTTAAATTTCAATGTATTTTCTTATTTTTGTCTTGTTTCCTATAGATGCTTAGTGGTCAAGCTATGGCACAAGATTACCTAATTTGTAGAGACTTTCCATTTAGGCACCTAACCAAACATGTGGCTCTTCACATTGTGAGTGCAACTAGAGTGTTTTAAAAAAAATGCACACCAAGAAGCATAATAATTTTATTTTCAAATTAACCTTTGAATTCATTATTAATTATGATTTTATGTTCCATCACCTTTTTAATTATATATTATAATTTATGAACTTCATATAGGATGGAATCCCAATGCTTAAATGACACGGTCTACATTTATTACAATCTCCAATTGTGGGTGAGGCAACTTTATAAAAAACTTGTTGTGGAGACCACCACTACACGAAGAGTGGAGACCGAGAGCCTTGTCATGGATTTGACCCTTAAGTGGTTACAAGAGGAGGTAGAGGAGATGTAGTAGAGGAGGATGTTTTAGAGTAGACACCTTTATAGAAGGTGGATATTGAGACTGGGAATGCACCACCACCTTCAAAGACAGACACAATCACATACATGAGTTGGCTTAGCAATAGCACTAGTAGAGTAGGTCAAGACTAACTAACCTTTTCCTCTTCTAGAGGATGTTAAAGTACAATGACAACCCCATGGCCTTATTTTAGAACATATTAGAGTTAAGTATTAGATTGAGGGCCTTCTCCATTTAGCAATAACACTAGTAGAGGAGGTCAAGACTAGCTAACTTTTTCCGCTTTTAGAGGATGTTAAAGTCCAATGACAACCCCATGGCCTCTTTCTTTTAGAGCATATTAGAATCTAGTACTAGATCAAGAGCTTTCTCCATTTAAAGCATTACCTTTGCCATGGAATAGGTAGAGGGAATCACTAATTTATTTGTATGATTTCATTGTAGATGATTCGTAATGATGAAATACATTTTTATATTTTTTTTAATATTTTGAAGCTCAAAAATTAAGACTTAAGACACCATTTAGTATTGATGTATAATATATTACTAAACCTCTCATATTTTTTTCACATTTATATAACAATGTGTTGATTTGAAATCATTATTTTAAATATTTAAGATTTTGATTATATATATATATATATATAAAAGTTTGTTGATACTTCAATATTTTCCTTAATGTTGTAGATAAATTGTTTTCTACATTGATAATATAATCACAAACATGATATTTGCAACATTTGAATATTACAACTGTACTTGGTCCAAAGGTTGGTTACTACTCAAAAAGAAAAAGAAAAAGAAAAAGATCAGCCATGGATAAACAGGGTAAGAATAAGAATATAACCTGTCAAAATAGATAAAGGAGCAAAGTTTATTGTCCAGAATGAATAAATCAGCAGCAAATAACGGCAAGAGAGCTTAAAGTTCTTTAAACTTTCCTGTTCATCATAAGCTGATATTGTACTCTAACGAATTTCAAAATCTGCTCCAATGGGCAGGTGGTCACTGGGATGATTTTCATTTGGCAGTCCACCCTGTATGTCAGGGGATTCCGCGGATGGCAGTTTGAGAAATTTGACAGGCTGCATGTGCTCAGGATTCGAGAACAAAATATAATCGAGTGTTCCGGTGAATCCAGGCGTGTAATTTGTGAATGGAGGCTCCCCTCCAATGAATGAATAAAGACTGTGTAATGCTATTGGGCTCCGTTCAGATGCTTCTGGCTCGTTGCCAATGGAAGAAAATCCTTGACTCGACTCGGAAATCCCCGATGTCAGATATCGATACACCTGAAATAAAAATTTCTTCAGCAAAAAGAAAACATGCAATATGAATTACCGACAGGTCACTTCTCATCCGCTAACAATACAATTATGATTAGGCAAAAAAAAGGATAGCACAATGTTATTTGGAGATCAGATAAATGTGAAAACAATATATCATGATGAGAAATTAATGACCTTGCAATAGTCCTTGATGACAATCCTAAATGTTGAAACAAGTTAGAGCGACAACTAATGCATGATGATGAAATGCACTATATAAAAGAATGTGGCAGTCCCTATTTCTTAGCATATTGCAATTGTATCATTACCAGTGCAAAAGCTTTTGCAAGGGCTGAATAAGACCTTGTATACAACCCCTTAATTTATCCAATTTGTAATACATTATAAGGAGTAACGTTGAACAGTGCAAATTTCTGCTCTATGCATAATGATGGAAGGATACCTCATCTCCAGGTCGAGAATTGAAGTCACCTGCAACAATGACTATAGGTTTACAACTGAATCTTTCTGAGACTGCATCCTTAAATTGAGTAACACGTAATAGAAGATACTTTGCTTGTGCAAGCTTTACATCTGCCCAATCAGGATCCCTGAGATAAAATGATATAAATTTCTATTAAGGAGGTAGTGAGTTCTAATTAAAGATTCTAAGAGAGAAAATTTAAAAGCTCCTTGCATATTATTTTACAAGCAACTAGAGAGCCTGCAGGTGTATCTGCTTCAACATGTTTGTTCTATCTTTATCATGCAACAAAAATGCCTTGAAGCCTACCAGTAAATATGTGTATTTGCAAGAACAATCACGTGGTGCGGGGGTTCTAGAAGTTTGAATGCTGTTAACAGTCCAACACAATCACGCTTCAATCTCACCCTAGGCTCATTTGGATCTCCTCTGTCTTCTGGTAAATCAGTTTGTGGGGATCCTGGAAATGCAAATTTTTTGATGTCATACAAGTTTCTGTCCCAAATAGAATCCACCAGAGTGAATAACCTCAAGCGTCATTGTAAAGATCGAGACAAACGAGGGAATAGTTACTATGTATTGTTTGGCATAATGTCGCTACTAGTATTAATACAAATTTATCATAAAACATCTATACAATAACCATATAGTCATTGTGAGGTGAAGAAAACATTGAATCATGACTAGGGCGTTGTTTAAGAAAGGCCCCTTCTTTAAGACACCTGGAGGTACTATTATTGCTTGTCATGCCAAAACATGACTGAAATTTTTACCTGGCAGTGTACCATCGCTGTTATTAGTATCTAAATTTTCTTCATCATTCACCTTGTCTGAATTTTCTGGATCTTCATTAGCAGGTACAAGGTCATTGTAATCAATGGTCTCTTCTAAAACTAGCTCCGCTCTGCAAAACCTCAACAGCAGATACAAACGAAAGTACAATTGACTTAAAGCATCTACCAGAGCAGTGATTTGGCTGTAACAGCTATAGTAAAGAGAATCTATATATTTTGCAGCATGTTTCATCAACTCACATAAGGATCACAGTTTCATTTCGTTAACCTGAAATTCAATGACAAAAAATGAAGAACATCTATACTTGTTTAATGAGTAATATAATTGCATCCTGAGGTAAAGGCCCATGTACCGCTCACGCTTGTAAAAGATGCCACAGCCATCACGCTTGCGTCCACTTCGTTGGATATATACACTTGAATACCCTTCTTTGTCCATGTTTCCTTCGTAAAATGTTTCAAATTCATCTAATTCCTGAAAAGTCATCCACTTTCAATTAGTGTGAATTTTCATTAATTAAATACAAAATCACAAGTTGAAGAGGAGAAGTCCTGATCTGAGGTAATATATGAATAGAAAAGATCTATTACAACTAACAAGTAGACAGTAGTTAAGAATGAAATGTATAGAATATATTGAATGAACCTTACTGGAGAGAGACGTCATTTACATGGAGACACTGCTGACATACTTTAGAATTTGAAACAGTATAAAGTGAACAATTAATTCTATATAAACTATACAAGCAGCAAAGGAAACTTCCACCTAAAATAATGTTTGCTTAGAGGATATGATAAGTTATGATGGACTTGTTCACATTGAATTTGCCCATGCATTTTCAATGTTAATGATACACCACGTTCATGACTACATCTATTGCTTCTATAAGTTTGAGATCATGCCAATTTCTCTTTTCAGAGATTTCCAGAATGACATGGGATACACCTTCTCCGTTGCTTTTGCATGAAACTGCAGTTTTAATTTTGGAGGTGTTTCATGCATGCATGTTACATGCAATGGTTGGCGTGTGCATGGTGGGGGTGATTGTTTCAAAATGGTACTTTCTGATTTTGCGAATTGCTATTTTTTGGAATGTTTCTATTCTATCAACTTCCAATATTTAACAATTGGTTACAGTTTTCACTACCCATCTGATGATTTTCCAAAAGAGTATTCACACCCCACTGTTGGGACTCCCACCCCAAACGGTGTGAGGTCTATAGTTGGGACTTCATATTGGGGAGATCCCCCGAATGTTAGCGGTCCAATACCATCAACATTTCTGGTGCAAGGAGGGCCAGATGACACGCTGAGCTCTTGAAGTCTGTTTTGAATTTCTGCACTCATTTAATGACTTCTCCCCAAATCATAACCCCAGCATGTTTTTCCAGACCCTCCATCCCCTTCTCATCAAATAGCTCTAGTTCCATCGGTTGAGGTGGGAGAGATTGAGAATTCATTTGCTGATCTACCACCATCTTCTCCCACCCCACATGCTCAGAATTTCAGCGCAGGTTTGGACTGCGAATCTGATGGTTACGATGAACTCTTGTGTCCTCGTCCTCCAGCCTTTAGTCCCTTTGATCCTCCGGATTGTGAGTTTTTGCATTCTCCCATTTCGAATCTCTCTTTTGATGTTCACGAGGATCAAGTGTTGGATGGAGTTGGTGTTCAGCAGCCAACTTGCGATATCATTTACGATGATTATGTGTGGGAGCCCATAGTTGAACAAGAATCAGCGATGAAGGATGAATTTCTTCCTTTCACACCTCTCCTTCATCATCCTGACATTTTACACGATTCTGTGATTCTTGTTGAATCTTATGAAAATTTAGTTTCTGATGGTGTTAGTACTTCCGATCTTTCCCAGAACATGTAGGATGTCAGTTTTTCATCCAGATGTGCAGAGGACAAATATTCTATTTTAGATCTTCCCAATCTCTCATCTCATCTTTCTAAAAACTTGAAGGGTGAAATTTTTTGTTTTAAATCTTCCCGTCTCTACGATTCGTCAGATCATGAGGATGCCTCTGTTTGTGATCTTGAACTTTCTGATCGTGGTTGTCATGGCCTTTTCGTCGATTCATTTGGTCACGAACCTGATTCGCCCGCTATTGATCTTTCAAAGCCACTGATCTTTGATGATCTATCTTCTGATGAGTCGGAACTTCCCCAAGCTATCAAGGCACTTCAGCCAGAGTTGATTGTCACGTTCTCGTAGTCTTGAGGTCAGTTCCTCTTCCGATCATAATGGTGTTGAGGCTCCTCATCACTCTATTGCACCTATTGAAAATCAATCTATTTTACAAGTTTCGCATCCTCCATCTATATTGCACAATCCTATCGCTCAGTCATTGGAGGAGTCGTACGTGGTAAACATTGTTGCAAAACAAAAAAATTTCTTCTTTCTTTATGTTCGCCTGTTTACGCAGTTTGAAATTTGTGCATGCATGTCTACGAGTCACAATGTGTTTGAACACCACGATGCATCCACATAATTCCTTTCATGCACTTTTCTTTCTTACTTTTCTGCGCATACTTTCAAACTTCATACGTTCTGGTTTGTATTGTCTTATCTTTGGTGTTTACTATTATGCTTGAATATCTTTCTTGATATGCATTCCCTCACCTACATAGGCCAACCAATGCATCGGTGTTTGCATTGGAAGTAGCACTTCACGTGAGCCTGGCCTATGCTTTGTTTAGGTTAGAGTAGGAATAGTTTTTGCTTTTTTTAGTTGTTTTCTTTGATTTTCTTTCTGCTTCGCTTATTTCCTTTTGTTTCGTTTCTTTTCAGTTATAAGATAGCCTCCGCATAAGACCGTGTTTGGCTTCCGAGCAAGCATGGTGAAATCCAAGAGGAAGTTGTACTACTATCAACACTTGTTTTTCTATCTATTCCCCCTCTTTGTGTGAATCTTGCATTCTTTTAGTCGATGATACTCTAATGGAAAATATGTTCCTTTTCGGAGAAAATCACGATGTTCGAATTCTAACTAGTACTGCCCACTCTAATCGTTCTTTTATCTTTTCGGTTAATCCTTGTCAACTTAGTCGAGTAGAGTAAGGAGGGGAGGAAAACCTTAACAAGTATGTCAGAGGTGTATAAACATCATTCTCTGAAGGGACAACCTCTTCTGCTTTCAATAAGTCGGGATCCCTCTTCCGCCCCATAAAATAAATAAGTGCCTATGCACAGTTCTTTAAACACAAAAAATAGAAAAAATAAAATAAAGGGCGAAAGAAGAGAAAGGCTTCCTGCACAAAAAGGTGAAGCAAGCAACTCCACCAGGGTACTGTCCAGGCTCGTTGGCAGCGGAGCAATGTTTGTATTCTTGAAGTGACTCTGTCGGGGTATTGTCCAGGCTTTCTGGCAGTGGAGCAACACCAGAGATGAAAATTAAGACTCTAACAATTTCTTTTACTTGTACATTTATATACTCCTCATCCCCAATCAAAACAACTAAGTTTGACTTGGCATGGTTAGTGTATCACCGATGAAGAGAATGGTAGGGACTACGTCTTTAACTCAAACTAAGTGAAGAAGATGTGGTGATCAATGAACCGATCAATACTTTCGGAAGATTTAGACCTGTTTTGCATGAGACAAGATCCATACAGAGAGTTGGAGATCTACCAGTGTGTCGCTAGTGTTGTAGCGGCTACAACCACCCTCCAAAATTTTGCCCATGATTCGAATTTGGAGCCTCACTTCCTATCCACAGGAGCTTATCTTGCATTGTTATCAAGTATCCATGCTTTGATTGAGACTTATCCTTTTTATTTGTGCTTGTTTTCACACTTAACTGATATTTCTAAGTCATAAGCTAACCTCCTAACTTGATCTTGCAGCAGTTCTAGGCTTGCCTCCAAAAACTGCACAATCCATAAAGGCAAGCTCAGCCCTGATGATTGGAATTGCGGAATCTTGACTGGTAGCTCTACCTTGAGCTAAGAAACTGCGTAGTCATGGATGGCAGCCCAGCACCGAGCCCAGAAATTGCGCAATGTTTTCCTTGATCTTAGAAACTGCACAATACACTAAGCCGAAAAGTTGCCCAATTCCCCAGAATTGCGCAATCTTTCCCTTTAGTGTGCATGGCAAGCTTCCCGAAAAAGAAAAAAAAACAAAACAAGTAAAAAACATCCCTAAAAAATAGGGACCTATTTTTAGTTTCCCGGAGGAGGCACACTTGCTACTTTTAGAAACTTCTGCCAAGTGTTGCTTTTTCCTTGATTTTAGACAACATGTGCGTCATAAACCCTAATTTGCTCAAATCTGTTTAATCGACGCCCCTAGAGCTCATTTGCACATTTGATCTTGGAGCTCTAGCATTCCCGAGGAGATCAAGGAACCTTTGGTGCAATCGTCATCACTTTTCCGGGCGAGTTTCACTTTTATCGCCTTTTATCGCTTTTTCTATCGCTTTTTGTCGTTTCATTTGTGTGAGTGTTGTTTTCCTTATTTCTCTTCATGGTTGTTGACGTTTTAATTTATTTTAGCTTGTAGAAGTGTTGTTTCAAGTTGTTGTTTTCATTTCACAAGTGTCACATCGGTTTCTTTGTTTTTGCATTGATGGTCGTCGTTGCGGCGACTCTCCTCCCATATTTGATTTTCTTCCCGTTTGTTCAGTTTCTACACGATCTACATTGATTCATTCATACTTAGTCAAATTTGCACTCAAGTGCACACCATCACTTAGATCTGCGCTTTCCTTGGCCGGTTTTCACTTTGCCCAGCTGGGCACTACGCAATCCTAAGGCTCAAGCCGAGAGCTTGGCCTCTGGAACTGGGCAATGCGCAGTCCAGGCTGGCCCAACTGCGCATTGTGCAGTTTCAGGGCTCAATTTGCTTCCTTGGCCACTGAGAATGCGCAATGTGCAGTCTCTCCCAATCAACTGCCCAGGCTGAACTGCGCATTGTGCAGTCTCAAGCCTCAGGCTTCACCCCTGGCAATCAGCCAGTCTCCCTTGCTATTGAAAACTGCGTAATCCCTCTCATCAATTGCTTAGTTTGCCGCTTGATCATGCATTGAAGGTAGATTTGCTAAAGACTGATGTTTGCTTTCCATGAGTGTCTTTTCTGTCCCGCAGGTACCATAGTTGTTGAGCACTTCTCTCCAGCGATCACTGTTACCATGGCACCAAAGAGAGTTGCTTCAAAAGAGACCACTGAAAGCAGTATTGGGGAAGCAGTTGAGCAAGCACCAGTAGACTTGCCAGTATATGCAGACACTCAATTGTTTATAGAAAAGGAATCAACACTAACATGGCAGCAAGTTAGTGAAGTTCTTTCAACAAAGAACCTCAAGGTAGATCTAAAGGACCAGCAGGTTTATCTCAGCATCTGACAGTCAGGACTACACAGGGTTGCATGCAGATATCCAGTCTTCCCATGCAAAAATGTCATCAGCTGGATTGTGTCAAACATTGATGAGAAGACCATGACATTGAGCAATGTCAGCTTACAGAAGCTTGCTACCTTTCTGGCAGAAGATTATCAGCACATGTATCATCTTCCTGAGCCAGTAAAATCCATAGACTCATACTTCTATGCCATAAATAGCTATGTGAGCACAAGAGATATTGTCAAAGGATGGGTGAAAGAGCCATCGAAGTTTCGACAAAAACCCACCCATTCATACAAGACAGTCTCTCAGGAAGGCCTACCAGCTCTTGGTTATCTTAGCTTGTAGAATCTATGGTCAACAGAGCAGGGAGACCTTTCCTGAAGGGTGGGTGATCTTATTCAACCAAGTGGTGAACGAAGGGAAGTTGTTCAACTGGTCAGATTTGTTGGCTCATCAGTTGAGAGCCCATATAGCACAAGCCCGGGACCCTCCCAAGGGTGAACAAGCAAGGTTTTTTATGTCTGCATATTTACTGGATGCAATCAATGCACAGAATCAATTTCCTGGCATGAACTGGACATGGACACCTCGAGAAATTGTCATGCATATTTATTGTAAAAAGCTTTCAAATTTCAGTCATCGAGGAGTAATGGAACAGCTAGCTGACCATTTCATCATCCCACTTTACAAGTTGATCTTTGAAGAAGAACTGCCTTGCATGTCACGTGGAGATGGAGGCAATAGCATAGATCAGAGATTGGTTTGCCTCACCAGGTGGCACCTTCATTAGAGTGTTTGGCAGAGAGAAGTCGTCACATGTTTTGCCTAGGTATGCCACCTACAAGCTTGTCATTCAAGAAGTGTCATGTCATCTCACCACAGGGTTGTCAGCAGCTTTGAAATAGGAAGAAGAAAGCACCCTAGGGCCTAGCCAACACTTCCTATGCAAATTGGATTGTACGAGATAAAGAACTTGAAAGTCACGGATACCGAGGGTATGGAGATAGTGAAGTTTGCATTCTGTACTTGAGACTTTAATCCGTATGATCCTCGTAGAATTTGTGAAAACCATTGTGTGAGAATTTACTTTTAGTGGCTCAACGGGACATTTCATTGGCCAAAGGAGGATCCATGGAGGAATTGCTACAATGCCTCCAGACCCCGTGAGCCGGTCAGTATAGCAGGGACTTCACAAGCTACTTCGCAAACGGAAGCAACTCCAGAAGCAGCAACAACAGAAGGCAGCAACTCGGTACAAGATAAGGGAAAGAGAAAGGTTGCGGACAATATAGAGGGAGAACAAAGCTACAAGATGAAAGTGGATCCAATCCTCATGCAAGCAGCTTTGGCAGCAGAAGCAAAAAGGAAGCTGAGGTTAACGAGAGCAGAGCGGAGGAAGAGAGAAACGCAGAGCTTGCAGGAAGCAGAACTGAGGGCGCAGAAAGCAGAACAAGAACTGAGGGAAGAACGAGAACAAAGGAGAAGAGAACAGGAGCAGAAGCAGGAAGAAGAAGAAAGGCAAGGCGCCATAGCAGGAGAAACAATGTCGATTCAAGTTGAAGAGCAAGAACAGAACCAACCAGCAACAGAGGAACAGAGCGAACATATGCAGGATCGAGAGCTTGCTTAGCAAATTGAAGACTTGATTAAAGTTGCAGACATGGAGTTGGAACCGGAGCTGCAAGATGATGATGTTAACCTGATGCCCAGCACACCACAAGTCATCGTTCAGTCTCCACCACCTCCAGCCGTAGAGTTAGCCCCGAGTGAGGAAGGGGACATAGTTCTTCTTGATGACGATCTGGTAATGCATGTGTACAATCTGTCGTATGAAAAACTCCAGAAGAGGATTGTACAAGCACGAAGAAAGCATTTTCCGGATGATCATACATCACCTGCATTCATTAGAGAGAGGGTGATATGCTAGTTTTTGTAACATTAGATGTGTTCTACCCACGAAACTTTGTGGAGAGGCTAGAATACATGAGATCTCCAAAACCCATAAATCATTTCTAGAAATTTTTCCTAGAAGTGTCTCAATTAGATTATTAACCAATTTTTTAAATATTTCCTAAGTCTGAATTTAGGGAATATGGTTAATTAATCATTATTAATTGAGATAAGGCGAAAATAGAAACTCACACGAATCGATCCAGAGATTATCCTAGCCATCGATTATGTTTTAATCTTGGTCGTTGGTGCTCCAACATAAGCTTATAAGAGGTCGATGTGCTGATGGAGAAATCACTTGAGCAATTCAATTTCTTGGCAAATCGATTTCCAGAGTAGCAGTAGTCAATTGTCGGAGAGAGCAAGATATTCAAGCAGTGAGAGAGGGGCAGAGACAGTGAGGCTAGAGGAAGGGATTCCAAGTGCATTTGCAAAGAGGCAGAAGAGCCACAGAGAAGCTGATGCAGGGACTACGTAGCGGCTTCTAGAGGCAAGTTCAATTTGCTTAGAGGGAAAGACGTCTTCAATTCCAGAGGTCGAGAAGGAGTCCCAGAGTGTTGGAGAAGCATCTTCCCATCTAGTAGAGGGAAAAACAACTTTATCAAAGACCAATCAAAGCCTTGTCATCAAATAGGTTGCGCAATGCAACGCAAAGGCTAATGCAATGGGTCAGAGGGTCGATTTTCTGAAGGTAGGTTGTGCCAGGAGTTTGCCTATGGGGTGAGGAAGATTCCTCACTAGATTTTTGCCAATATTACTCTCTGTAGGATTGCCAGATTTTGGGCATCCAGTTGTACTCATAATTTCTCACTGTTGCATGAAAAACAATGACCAAGAAAAATAGTTAGATTCCTGGCAATGTATGATTGCCTTAATGGAACAGTTCTTCTAGAGTTGATCTGTTTTGGAGAAGATTGTTGTTTCTTCTCCCTTATCATATTGTTGCCTACATTGTGAATGGACTTCTTGAGAGCCTCAACATAGCTTTTTGGTGAAACAGTTTTCCAAACTCCTCCCGACTTTTGTCCTTGCTCTTGTTGAGATTGGAGCTTTCATGCTTTTCTTCAACTTCCTTTCTTGGTGAATTGGGTTTTGCATATTTTTTGTATGAAGTATCACCCATATAACCAAGACCGGTCTTGTCATTTGGTGGTCTTTGATAGTTGAGAATAACATCCAGGATTTGAGAGCTTTTCATGTTTTAGTTGAGCTTATCTAGCACTTTCCTTTATGAGACAATTTTTGCTTCAAGCTTCTCACAATTTTCTTCCCTTTCTTATCGTTGATTGTTCAACACTTCTTCCACTCTTTTTGCTTCCTCTTTTTCAGTCTTGATGAAGACGAATTACTTAGATAGTCTTTTGTTCTTCTTCTCAAGGTTATCAATCTCTTCTAATGCATTGATGAGTTATGCCTCAAGATCCACCATACATACCTTCAACACCTTCTTCTTCCTCTTTTTCTTTTTGCTAATCTGATTTGTTTATGTTGGATTCTTCATTTGGAGCTATAAATGAGATATTTATTCCATCATCATCAGAATCATATTCCTCTTCTTTAGAGAAATCATTATCCTCTTTAGAGTAGAGATTTTTCTTTTTCAAAGATTTTCCTTTGAAGACCCTTTTTCTAGGTTCTTCCTCATCATCATTATCTTCCCTAAAAGGACACTTAATAGAAAAATTGTTAATCCAAGTTGTCATTGATGGCAACAGGTTGATGAAGGAGAAGCCAGACTATGACCCTATGATTGATAAGCCTAACAATGAAGATTGTTGGACATTGGATAAACCAACGCTCCCCGTGTGTTTCGCAACATGGCCTAACCGCCTTTCGTGGATCCTTATCTTTGGCGATGCAATCATTGACTAACACCTGCGGGTTTTGGTCTAACGGCAATCGTGATTCCCAACAAGTGGTATCAGAGGGTAGGTCATGAGTTCGATACACATCGGCTCGCGTTGGGGGGGAGATTGTTGGACATTGGATAAACCAACGCTCCCCGTGTGTTTCGCGACATGGACTAACCGCCTTTCGTGGATCCTTATCTCTGGCGATGCGATCATTGACTAATACCTGCGGGTTTTGGTCTAACGGCAATCTTCCTCGTCATCATTATCTTCCCTAAAAGGACACTTAACAGAAAAATTGTTAATCCAACTTGTCATTGACGGCAACAGGTTGATGAAGGAGAAGCCAGACTATGACCCTATGATTGATAAGCCTAACAATGAAGATTGTTGGACATTCGATAAACCAACGCTCCCCATGTGTTTCGCGACATGGACTAACTGCCTTTCGTGGATCCTTATCTCTGGCGATGCGATCGTTGACTAACACCTGCAAGTTTTGGTCTAACGGCAATCGTGATTCCCAACAAGTGGTATCAGAGGGTAGGTCACGAGTTCGATACACACCCGGCTCGCGTTGGGGGGGGAGATTGTTGGACGTTGGATAAACCAACGCTCCCCGTGTGTTTCACGACATGGACTAACCGCCTTTTGTGGATCCTTATCTCTGGCAATGCAATCATTGACTAACACCTGCAGGTTTTGGTCTAACAGCAATCGTGATTCCCAACAAAGATGACCTCTTGCTTTCTGCACATAAATATTCAAGGACAGTTATAAAGAGAAATAAATTTTCTCTATCTTCGAGGCAGAATTTTTCTATGAGACCTTCTCCATCCTCTAGAGTATAATTCTAGCTTTCTAATGAGCCCTCACTTGCCTCCTAACTCCAAATTGTTTATGAGAACTCGAATTTTTAAGATAGAAAATCATATCTGCTACACAAGCCGACCTATGCCCAGTTATGATAGTCGGCCCCTCTTCCAAAAGTTGTGTCTGTTCATTTGTATGACAAATTCGTATAAAAAGAAATTTCGGTCTTCTAGTTTACACACAGTAGCTCGATGAAAAAAACAAAGATCTCAAAGCATAAAATAGAGTTCACAACTCGTGAACTAAAGAAGCCGAGAAAACATTGTTTGGGTTAATTTGGTGCTGGGTTATCTCTACTAAAACAAAAAGGAATACATACACCTGATCTCTGTGTTTCAGTCCAGATCAAGGCTCGATTCACCTTCAGCACTTCAGAACTGCGGTTAATAAAGCTTGGTTCACCTTCAGCACTTTAGAACTGCAGTTAGTAAAGCTTGGATCACCTTCAGCGTTTCAAAAACTGTGGTTAGTGAAGCTTGGATCACCTACAGCACCTCGAAACTGTGGTCTTCACTACCTGTGATACAACTGTGGAGGCTAGAAGGTTTATATCTATTTCGGTCAACATGTGAAGAGCTCAAGAAGGTGTGGACATCTGAACAATAACACATTGAAGGGGTCAGACTTAAAGAAACATAACGCTGGAACCTTTACCCAGTGCCTCGGACTTGTGACAGCATCACTAAGTTCGGATAGCTAAGCAGGAATCTAACAGCTTCTAACAATGAACTCGAGCCTATAGCTAAGCAGTTGAAGGTCTTGTGAAAAGCTCGGGCTGCAAAAAGTTTATTAGCACAGTGAGCTCAGACTTGTTGTTGCCTTTCTTGGAGAATACCTCAAACCTTTTACTGCCTTTGTTGGAGAGATAACTCAGTCTTGTGATTGATGAACAGCGAACAGTGAAGAATGTTGAAGGTGTGTGGAGATTTGAGCGAAGTCTAGAACAGTGAATTTGGAGGCCTGTACAAGTGAAGAACTTGAAGATCTTGGACAGTGAGCATATTAAAAATTCGAAGCAGTATTGTGGAGAAGATTATCAATTGTTGAAGTAAGTATTTCATACACTCTATTTGTTAAAAAGTTGAAGGGTTGGAGCCCCAGGGGTTGAAGTCTCTAAAACAAGGTTGGAGCCTTGAAAAGATAGGGTTGGACCCTAAAAAGTCCAAGTTGGTGCTTGGCAATAGGTTGGTGCCTGATTCATTGACGGGTTGGTGCCCTCACACATCTATTGTACTCAATTATTTGAAAAGGGACTGAAGTTCTTATTAATTCTTAATAATATCATTATTATACACCTCTCTGTTTTTTAAATGTGAAGAATCTAACTAGCAAAAATTAACAATTGAAAAGAAATACTGATTCACCCCCTCTTAGTATTTCCAACAATTGGTTCAGAGCCAGCTTCTTCAATATCAGCCTAACAGCTGGAAGAAGGATTCTTAGGCACAATGAAGAACATGGAAGCAACAAGGAAACTACCTATCTTTGATGGAACAAATTTTGGTTTTTGGAAAAAGAAGATGTCCTACTATCTAATGTCTCTTGGTCCTGAAGTATGGCACTCTGTTCTGGATGGGTACAAAGCTCTCGCCAATCTTCCAACTGATCAAGATGAAAGAAGAGCCTACATTGCTAATGCCAAAGCTTTAAATTCCATCACTAGTGGAATTACCAATTCCGAATTTACGAAAGTCATGAACTGTGACTCAGCCAAAGAAGTATGGGATAAGTTGGTTTCTCTATATGATGGGGACTCCAAAGTCAAGAAGGCAAAGCTTCAAACCTATAGAAGATAATTCAAGAGTCTAAAAATGGATGATGAAGAAGATATTGCATCATATTTCCTCCGAGTAGCTGAAGTGGTTAACTCTCTTAGAGGACTAGGAGAAAATATTGAAGAAAGCACCATTATTCAAAAAATCCTGAGATCGCTTCCTGACAGATTTGACTCCAAAGTAAGTGCCATAGAAGAAATGAAGGATCTAGATACTCTCAAGTTGGATGAACTCCATGGAATTCTCATTGCCTATGAGATGAGGAAAGGGAGTCCAAATTTCAAAGAAGCAGCTTTCAAAGCCTCAAGATCTACAAAAGAAGGAAAAGGATGGAATTACAACAGCGATGAATCTGATATTGAAAATGAATTAGCTCAATTTGTACGAAGACTAAAAAGGGGATCTAAGCTAAAAGGTAAGTACCCTTTTATTTGTTTCAATTGTGGAAGAATAGGTCATTACGCTGCAAAATGTCCTCATAAACATGATAGTGATGATGAAAAGGACTCTAAAAGGATGATGTACAAAAAGAAAGGGTTTAATAAGAAGAACTTCTTCTCCAAACAAGAGGAGTCCGATGAAGATGAATTTGTAGTCATCAAAAAGAAATCAACTAGAAATATGCATCATCACAAAGAAAGAGATTATGAATCAGATGAGGAAAGTAATTATGTTGTAAGCAAAGAAACGTTATTCATGGCATTTACAAATGATGATGACTCAGAACTAGAAGATGAAAGAAACATGGATAGTTTGTTGATGAATGCCATTGAAGAAAATGAGAATCTACAAAAGAATATAATTTCTCTCAAAATAAAAAGAGAGGAAGCAAAAAGAAGGGAAGACTTCTTGAACATTAAGCTAAAAGAGAAGGATGGTATCTGTGAAAAACGTGAAGCTGAAATAGTATCTCTGAGAAAGGAATTAGAGCAAGTCAAAAGGAGTTGGCAAAGCTCTCTAGCTCTTGACAACATTCTTAATACTCAAAAACCTCAACACGACAAGTCTGGAATTGGTTTCAAAGGAGAATCATCAAGTACAAAGAATAATGCCAAAAGTTATGCTGATGTACTCTCTTGCCATCCAAAAGAAGAAAAGTCATCTCGTCAGGAACAAAGTCCCATCTCAAAACCAAGAATTGAAGAAAGAGCAACTCCAAGGAAGAATGTTGGTTCAAGCTATGGATACTACAACAGTTATCAAACTATTTTTCTTGGGCATTGTTACAATTGTAAAAACTTTGGGCATCAAGCTAAACACTGCAAGGCTCATAAGAATGAAGCACCAAGATTGAATGATCAAACAAACCAACTACATGGTCCTAAAGAGCAAGGACAAATCAAAACTTACAATTCCTTTGATCCCTTGGCTAAGTTGGATTTGTCTTGCTCATTATGTGATAATTATGATCATAATGAACAAAATTGCCCTCTCAAAAGGGAGAAAGCTAAAAACGTAAATCTCAAAACTGATAAATGTGGCCTAGCTCTATATGCTCATAGTGAAGAAAATCATTGGTTCGTGGATAGTGGATGTTCAAGACATATGACAGGTGACCAAAAGAAGTTTATCTCATTGAACAAGAAAAATGGAAATGTATCCGCTAAAATCACTGGAAAAGGAACTGCTACCCTTGTCAATGGACTAGGAAAGGCTCAAAATACCTTGCTGGTAGAAGGGCTCAAACACAATCTCTTAATTGATAGCCAGATTTGTGACTAAGGACATAATGTTGTCTTTAGTACAAAAAACTGTGAAATAAGAGACTCATCCTCGGGAGAACTTGTGGCGAAAGGAGTAAGAACACCAGATAATGTTTAGATACTCAGTAGAATCCAAGAAGATAAATGTTACTTAAGTCAAACAGATGAAAGTTGGTTATGGCACAAGCGATTGGGGTATACAAGTTTTGATAACCTAGTCAACATAAGCAAAATTAATGCAGTAAGGGATATTCCAAAAATGTGCAAACCAAATCAAGTTGTATGTGGCCCATGCCAACATGGAAAGCAAAGCAGAACTAGCCACAAAACTAAGGAGTTCTCAACAACAAATCTTTTGGAAATCATTCATGCAGATTTGTGTGGGCCAACTAGAACTCCAGCTCTTCAAGGTGAAAGGTACTTTGCTCTATTTGTTGATGACTATACTAGAATGATGTGGATATATTTCATAAAATATAAATCTGAAGCATTTGAATGTTTTAAGAATCTTAAGGCTCTCATTGAGAATGAGAAAGATTCTAATATTAAATGTATTAGAACAAATAGAGGAGGAGAATTCACCTCAAAAGAGTTTGAAGAATTATGTAAAGAGCATGGAATTGAAAGAGAACTCTCTACTGCTAGAACACCCTAGCAAAATGGAGTAGTTGAAAGAAGGAACCGAACCATTCAAGAAATGGCAAGGACAATGCTACTAGCAGTTGATTTGCAACCAAAATTTTGGAGAGAAGCAGTTGGCACTGCAGTTTATACCTTAAATCGAACTCAACTAAGGCCAAATAATGAAAAGACTCCTTATGAATTATGGAAAGGAAGACCTGCTTCAGTAAAATATTTCAGGGTTTTTGGAAGAAAATGTTTCATAAAAATAAATAATGACTCACCAGGTAAATTTGATTCTAGAGTTGACAAAGGAATATTTCTTGGATACTCCACTAGGAGCAAAGCTTACAAATGTTACAACTATCGTCTACGAAGAATAGTGGAAAGCATAGCTGTGAAGATTGATGAAGGCCTTCCAGAAAAAAGAATTGAAGATCATGAAGTTGAGCCTTTCTTTGAACAAAGTGAAGAAGAAGAACCTGAAAAAGAAGAGGAGAATAAAGAACCTCAAAGTGAACCTCAAAATGAATCTTCACAAACTCCCTCCAAGATCAAGTTTGTTCAAATATATCATCGGAAGAACAAGTCATCAGAAATATAGATGAAGGAATCCAAACTCGAAGAAGGATGATAAGCACCCCAAGAAAATATGATGTGGCTCTATTATCTTTAATAGAACCTGAAATTTTTTCTCAAGCAAGCAAAGATCCTTATTGGATAAAGGCCATGGAAGAATAAATGTCTCAAATCGAAAAAAAATGAGACTTGGGAACTGGTACCTCGCCCAAAAGATATAAATATAATTGGAACAAAATGGGTATTCAAAAATAAGATGAATGAAGATGGACAAATCATCAGAAATAAAGCCAGACTTGTCTGCAAAGGATACTCGCAAATGGAAGGAATTGACTTCGAAAAAACCTTTGCACCAATAGCTCGAATGGAAGCCATAAGAATGTTTTTAGCATTCACTTGCTCAAAAGGATTCAAGGTTTATCAAATGGATGTAAAATCAGCATTCCTTAATGGAGATCTCAAGAAAGAAGTTTACATGGAGCAACCAGAAGGATTTGATCTTGCTGAAGGAAAAGACTTTGTATGCAAACTAAAAAAAGGCCTTGTATGGATTAAAACAAACCCCTAGAGCATGGTATGCGAAGTTGGATCACTATTTGCAACAAGATGGTTTCAAAAAGGGAGTGGCAAGTAGCAACCTCTACATGAAGATGGACAAGGAAAAACTTCTGATCACTCTAGTTTACGTTGATGATCTAATCTTTGCTAGCAATAATGAAGAAATGAGCCATGAATTTGCTCTAAATATGTCCAAAAAATCCGAGATGTCAATGATTGGTGAGTTGCCTTACTTTCTTGGGCTACAAATATCTCAAACCTCTGCAAGCGTGTTTATATCTCAAGAAAAATATCTTAAAGACACGCTCAAAAGATATGGGATGGAAGATTGTGCACCTATGAGCACACCAATGACCACAGATTGTAAATTAAGGAAAGATGATGATACCCCTCTCATAGATGCAACTCTTTACAAGTCAATGATTGCAGCTCTCCTATACTTAACTGCTACAAGACCAGATATTATGCAAGCAGTAGGAATGGTAGCAAGATTTCAGTCAAGTCCTAAACAATCCCATCTAGCAGCTGTGAAGAGAATTCTCAGATATTTGAAAGGAACGATTGATTTCGGTCTTTGGTATCCTAAGAGTTCAACTCTTATTGTGACAGCGTACTCTGATGCTGATTGGGCCGGAAGCGTGGATGATCGAAAAAGCACCAGTGGAAATGCATTCTTTATGGGAGATTGTCTTGTATCCTGGCTCAACAAAAAGCAATCATCTATATCCCTTTCTATAGCTGAAGTCGAATATATAGTTGCTGCTAATTGTTGTACACAAATTCTATGGATGAAGGAAACCTTGAAGGATGTCAACATAGAAACTAAGCAACCAATTACTATTTTTTGTGACAATATTAGCGCCATCAGTCTTTCAAAGAATCCGGTGATGCACTCGAGGACCAAACATATTCCAATCAAATACCACTTTCTCCGTGAACAAGTTGTTGAACACAATATCAAGTTGGAATACGTCAATACAAAAGAGAAAATTGCTGATATCTTTACAAAACCCCTTCCACGAGAAGCATTTGAGTATCTTCGCCAAAATATGGGGGTCATTGCTCTTGCATCACATTAAATCAAGCAACATGTCAGGGGTACAGTATGTTAAGGGGAGCAGCATGACAAGGGGAGCACTTTGGCACCCCATTGCCATTGATGTCAAAGGGGGAGAGAAGAAAAATATTGCAATCCAATGACAAAGGGGGAGATTGTTAATCCAAGTTGTCATTGATGGCAACAGGTTGATGAAGGAGAAGCCAGACTATGACCCTATGATTGATAAGCCTAACAATGAAGATGACCTCTTGCTTTCGGCACATAAATATTCAAGGACAGTTATAAAGAAAAATAAATTTTCTCTATCTTGGAGGCAAAAATTTTCTATGAGACCTTCTCCATCCTCTAGAATATAATTTTAGCTTTCTAATGAGCCCTCACTTGCCTCCTAACTCCAAATAGTTTATGAGAACTCGAATTTTTAAGATAGAAAATCATATCTACTACACAAGCCGACCTATGCCCAGTTATGATAGTCGGCCCCTCTTCCAAAAGCTGTGTCTGTTCATTTGTATGACAAATTCGTATAAAAAGAAATTTCAGTCTTCTAGTTTACACACAGCAGCTCGGTGAAAAAAACAAAGATCTCAGAGCATAAGATAGAGTTCACAACTCGTGAACTAAAGAAGTCGAGAAAACATTGTTTGGGTTAATTTGGTGTTGGGTTATCTCTACTACTCAAACAAAAAGGAATACATACACCTGATCTCTGTGTTTCAGTCCAGATCAAGGCTCGGTTCACCTTCAGCACTTCAGAACTGCGGTTAATAAAGCTCGGTTCACCTTCAGCGCTTCAAAACTGCGGTTAGTAAAGCTTGGATCACCTTCAGCATTTCAAAAATTGTGGTTAGTGAAGCTTGGATCACCTACAGCACCTAGGAACTGTGGTTTTCACCACCTGTGATACGACTGTGGAGGCTAGAAGGTTTATATCTATTTCGGTCAACATTTGAAGAGCTCAAGAAGGTGTGGACATCTGAACAATAACACATTGAAGGGTTCAGACTTAAAGAAACATAACGCTGGAACCTTTACCCAATGCCTCGGACTTGTGACAGCATCACTAAGTTCGGATACCTTGTGGAGAATCTAATAGTGAACTCGAGCTTATAGCTAAGCAGTTGAAGGTCTTGTGAAAAGCTCGGGATGCATAAATTTTATTAGCACAGTGAGCTCAGACTTGTTGTTGCCTTTCTTGGAGAATACCTCGAACCTTTTACTGCCTTTGTTTGAGAGATAACTCAGTCATGTGATTGATGAACAGCGAACAGTGAAGAATGTTGAAGGTGTGTGGAGATTTGAGCGAAGTCTAGAACAGTGAATTTGGAGGCCTGTACAAGTGAAGAACTTGAAGATCTTGGACAGTGAGCATATTAAAAATCTGAAGCAGTATTGTGGAGAAGATTATCAATTGTTGAAGTAAGTCTTTCATACACTCTATTTGTTAAAAATTTGAAGGGTTGGAGCCCTAGGGGTTGGAGCCTCTAAAACAAGGTTAGAGCCTTGAAAAAGATAGGGTTGGACCCTAAAAAGTCCAAGTTGGTGCTTGGCAACAGGTTGCTACCTGATTCATTGAAGGGTTGGTGCCCTCACACATCTATTATACTCAATTATTTGAAAAGGGACTGAATTTCTTATTAATTCTAAATAATATCATTATTATACACCTCTCTGTTTTTTAATTGTGAAGAATCTAACTAGCAAAAATTAACAATTGAAAAGAAATACTGATCCACTCCCTCTCAGTATTTCCAACAAAAATTTCCTATCTTACCACAATTAAGACAAATGAGAGCTAACTTACCTTTGGATCTGGATCTTTTCTTTAGTTTTATGACTAGTAAAACCATTTTTGTATCGGATTCATCACTGGAGCAGTCACTAGACTTGCATTTTATTGACTTCTTAGATGATTTAAATGCCACTTCCTTATGTGATGAGTTTTTCGTCCTCATTTCATATGCATTGAGAATTTCGTGAAGCTCATCCATTTTTAGACTCTCCAAATCCTTTAGGTATTTTATGGCAAAGACTTTGGCATCAAAACATAAAGGAAGAGACCTCAAAATTTTTTGAACAATTGTTGTTTCTTCAACTATTTCACCAAGTCCTTTGACAGAATTAACCACTTCATCTACTCAAAGAAAATAAGCAGCAGCATATTTATCATTCATTTTCAAGCTTTTGAATTATCTTCGAAGAGTCTAAAGCTTGACATTCTTTACTTTGTTATCTCCTTCATAGTTTTTTTTTCTAAGTAAAGCTAATTCTATTTATATGGTACAAAAAATATTACATGTCAAGCATTTCCCACCGAAGCTGCAAAACTAGCCAATTCCAGCGGGAAAAATGTTCAAAATAGCAGAATTGGGAATGTCCCTATTGGCGAAACCAGTCCCGAGGTTAAGCCAATTCTGAGTAGCAATGCTGCCCCAAGTAGGGAAACCAGCATGTAACTTAGTTAACCAAAATTTAAGCATACTGTGCATACAAAAGTAAAGCAAAAAAGCGGTATTGGAAGTGTTACTCGCTGAGAAGGGATGTCTCCTAGTGCTAATCCTGTCCCAGCTTGTCATTTTTCAGATCTTCTGGAGGTGGCTCTTCCACAATGAAGCAGTCGTAGTCATCTGAGGAGTCACCATCCTGCTTTGACATTAGCCAGTCGGTTCAGGCATGGCGGCAGAGCGCTTTCCCTGAGCAGCGGCGCTGTCATCTTTGGCAGAGCTGTCACCACATTCCTTATCCGAGGAGTGCTTAGCAGTTTTGGTGGGGAGAGCCTCCATCTTTCTGTAGAGCTGAGAGTGAGCTGGTGTCAAAATGGACTTCCGCAGACGCTTCCAAGAGCCCGAGGTGGAAGGCACATCAGGGAGTCGCAACGAGAAGAGGGCCGAGACCTGGTGCAGCTCTGGGGCCTCCATAGAATTCATATTGACGGTGAATTCCACCAGTCCAAAGCCATCATTGCGCAAGGATGTCGAGCTGTTATCAACTGGGGAGGCGAACTCATCTCCGCGGAGAGAATGAGGCGGGCGAGAGGGCTGACCACGTCTTCAGCCCCTGCAGCACCTCATCCTTTGTCTGGCATGGAAGCGTCTGAAGGCACCGGCATGGAAGGGATGGGCTTGCGGAGGGAGAGGAGGCAGGATGCGTCCAACTGAAGAGCGAGGCGAGTGGAAGACTGAGGGACCAAAAGCTCAGTGCGATGGCGGAGGGAAGGATGAAGGCGAGAGGTCTCAATGCAAAGGCGGATGGAGGGCTGGAGCAGCAAATTCAAATGGACAAACAACCGATAGGGAGCGGCGACGATGGAGGAATCGTCTGAGGCCATGAAGAATGGCAAATGGCAGCGATGAAGGCAGTTAAGGAAGCCAACATTCAAGCTCTGCAAGGACAGAGTAATGGCAATGGTCCTCTATCTGCGGGCATTAATAGCCCAGCCGCGTGAGCCATGCGAGGCCATGTGGCCCTGTCAGCTGCCATGCGGTGGAACTGCGTCATTAATCCAATTGATCACCCGCATCCGGGAATTATCTCCTTCATAGTTGCTTACAAGCTTGTCCCGCATTTATTTAGTTGATTCACATTACATAACTTTAACAAATTCTAAATTTGACAAGCCATTTAAGATGGAATTCATTTCTTTTGCATTGGAGACATCTACCCTTTTTCCCATCTTGATTAGCTAGAGGAGAAGTTGGAACCTTATATCCATCTAAAACAAACTGCAAAACTTCAGCACAAACAGACATCAAGTGAGTTTTCATTCTTATCTTCCAAAAGGCAAAGTTTGTTCCATCAAACAAAGGAATTTTGACGGAACATTCTCGACTAGCCATGGCCCTTGTAAGATCTTCTTCCAGCTATTAGATTGTCCTTGAAGAATCCTTCTCTGATACCAATTGTGGTAATACACAGTGATACCAAATGGGGGACTGAATCAGTGTCAGTTTGCAATTCTTTTCACTTAATAAAATCTCATCACATAATCAAGTATCAACGCAATGAATGAACATAGAAATTAAAGTGAAGATCCAAACTTGAAGAAGAATCACTTGAATGCTTTTCAAATAGTCTTTTGTAAGCACCAAATTTCAAAAAAAAAAAAATTGCAGGGTCCAACCAGTCATGAAGATGAGGACACCAATCCTCAGTAAGCACCAACTTACAGTTGTTCAGACTCCAACCTATTTTATAGATGACAACACTCTTATTTTGCAATTCAATTCAATCTAGCACTTTCTTGCAACCCTTCCTTAACAGAACTCAACCTTCGCTTTCAACAAGACTTGGCCTCCTTAGCTAAACTCAACCTCCTCAACAGAACTTAGCTTTCCCTCCAAAAGACCTTGGCTTGCCCTCCAACAAAACTCAACTTCCCTTCTTGGTTCACAAGGTGTGAACCCTTATTTAACAACTCTCTTCCTTCGCTAAAGATTCCTATAACATATCTGAAATTTCTTGATTCACTGGTTAGAAATGCTCATTCTTGTGCCTTTTTACAGTGCATTTGAGGTCTAAACTAGGCCGACTTGTGCAAATGGAAAAATGTGTAATGAATGCTCAAAAAAAAAAAAAAAATTATCCTCAATCGTGAGGAGTAGGAAGGCGTTCCATATATCGTTGGAAACTAAGAATAAGCTTTCCAACCATATATTCTATGGTCCCATTTGAGCTAGGTAAATGGAGTAAAAATTCCTTCAAAGATTAGGTATCCAAATGGGACCTGCTTGACATCAATAACAACCATTTTCAATAACTAGGTTTAAACTAGGGAATTATTTCTATCATTGTTAGGTATGCATAAACTGTTGAGAAATCAATATTGGTTTGACTTCTTCTTTCTTGATAATTACTTGTGAATTATGTTGGCTTCTTTTACTTCTTTATTACATTATTTTTCATCGTGCAATTACCAAATTATGTGTATATGAAGATCACAAAAACACGACACAAGATGTAGGCACTCTGCCAAGGCAAAATCCCTCTCTAGGGGAAAACCTAGTGAAAATTCTCTTCCTTCAATAGTTTTCCTTGAGACTCTTCAACCTAGACATGACTCTTCAACCTAGACATAGACCATACCAAGTCAGCCCTTCCAAATCTTCGACCTCATAACAGCAGCAACTTAACCACAACAACTTTGACTATGCAAAAACATGTAGCAGCAAGCAGCAGCAACAACAAAGAGACTTTGATCTTCCAAACTAGGGCACAAGAGAGAGAGAGAGAGAAAGAGAGGTGCCAAAATTTCAATTTTCTTCTTCTCCTTCTCCTTAGCCATACTCGCACTTCTTTTAGCCTCCTTAGCCCACTTCGCAATTTTCCCAGCTACTTCTTGAGATATCGAGAGTGAGATGATCCAAATGAATTCGATCTGCTCCAATATATAGGCTCCAGGTGAGGTCGAATTGCACATTTTGAGGCCGACTTGGTGTGGAGGTGACATGATTCATATTTGACTCAAAAATAATTCTTTTTACATGATTCGAAAGCCCAAGAAGGGTCTTATAAAAGGTACGATGACTTTAATGACTCAATATTAATCCTAGGATTCCACAATGGGGACTTTGACTAATATAATGATGACCCAAGCATGAAACCCATGCTTTAATAAGTCATTTTAACAATAATCCATATTATTTTCTTTATTCTTTTGACAAGTACATTACATAGTGACTCAATTACATTTATGAAGACCAAACCTAGTTACAATTTTCAACATAAACAACAATAAAGGGAGTGGCATCAACCCTATTTAGATGGTGTATAGGATGCAATATTCTAGATTTTTCCTTTAAATAAATTATAGATGCAATTCCTAAATTCTGAGCCATAAACATCCACTCAACCTACATTTACATGCACATATCTGCACTAAAAACCATAGCGACTGCCCTAGCCATTTAGGAGAAGAGAAAAAAAAAAAAAAAAAATTTAGTTATATTTTTGGATGATTAGCACACTTTAGATCAATGCCTTATTCTACTAGGGTTCAACGGAGTCTTTAGGGATAAAACTCAAGGGAAGCATATAGATGGAGTAATTGGGGATGCCTAGAGATTCTACTTTTTAAAACCCTACCTATTGCTCTGTGAGGGGATAAATTAAATATAGGTTCTAAACATTAAGAATTTCCCTATAGGCCTTATTACCCACTAAAAGTGGGTACTTCCATAGGAGAAAAATGTTATCCTATTTTGGGCAGCCATCTAGCGAGCAACCCTATACATTGCTCAATTATAGTGATATGCCACATTCCACTGCCATTTTCACTAGTCATACACCTCTCACCATCCAGCATTCCTCCTAAAGAAAGGTGAGTCACCACTCAACAAGTACTATAACCATTTTGCAATCAAATGTTGTAATGTTTTGGGCATTCTAACATGGATAAAGTGGTGATATGGATGATTGACCAATCTAGATTGTAAACTTGTTCTCTCACCTTACCAAGGGGGTTAGAGTGTTCGGCCCTAGCCCAGTGGGACCTCCTCTGAGTGTTGACTTTTTGTAGCTACGGTCGGTCTTCATAATTATATTTTTGTCTTTGAAATGTAAAAGAATTTGATAGACATGTTCTTCATGTCATTTTGATTATTTAGTCCTTGAAAGAATTTGTAAAGGCATGTTCTTCATGTCGGATTCAAAAGATAAATTTTTGAAATTTGAATTTTGAATTTTTGGCTCCAAGATAGTCAAGTCAGCCCTCCCTCAAGTCAATTCGGCCCAGTGAAGAGACACACATTCTAGACAAGCATATCACTATATAAAGGCATTCAACCTCCTCCACAAAAGCACCAATAGATCATCACAAAAGAAGACAATTTATGGGCATCCAAGCGAAGGACAAGAAGAAGAAGAAGAAGAAGAAGAAGGACAAAAAGAAGGGCGAATATCTCTGCCCCTCTCTAGCTCGCATTTCTCTCTCTAAGAACTCGCACGTCTGACTTTTTTGGACAGTGTCTGGGTAGGCCGAAATTATGGGTAGCATAGTTTGGGTAGGCTGAAATTCTAGGCAGACCGTAATTCTGGGCAAATCTGAGAAGGCCGAAATTTTGTGGAGAAGAAGTTTAACTTGCCTCTGACTTGACTTAAAGGTTGGAGACCAGGTTTAACCATAGCTTGTTGATCTTGTTGATGTCATAGTTGACTAGCCACATTAGATGTATCTCTTGTTGAACTGAAGAATTTCTTTAAGGATTATGGTTTATAGATGAATTTATGAAGTGCAATTGCTTAATGATAAACTAGAATTGTTAAAATAAGTTCTATATGACTCGAAGTAATTACCAGTAGTTCAAGAATATTGTGTTTTTATCTATTTGCACTTTAAAAATCAACATGGTATTAGAGCTTTGGTGACAAAAATGATGTTGAGATACCACTTGAAGAAGCTTTGGCAAGAGATCACTCTTGAAGCCCAAGATCTACAATCTATTTGTTTGTCTAAGACTATGGGTTCCCACATGAAGGCAGAAAACAAATTAGAAGGAGCTACAAACTTTAGAGCTTGAAAGACAAGGATTGATATGCTCCTTGCAAAAGAAGGTCTCTTGGGTATTGTAAAAGGAAAGGTCACTGAACCAAAAAAAAGATGAAGAGAAAGCAAAGTTTGAGAAGGATGATATCACAGGCATGAGCATCACTGTGGACTCTATCATGGATCACTTGATTTGTTATGTTTTAAGTCTTCAATCTTCAAAGTAGATGTATAATGCCCTAACCGGTTTGTTCACTATCAACAATATTGTTCAAGCCGTGATTTTGAAAAATGAACTTCATGATGTTAGAATGACAAGGAATGATACTATAGCCTCATATTTCACGAGGATATCTCAACTAAGAGATTAGCTACAAGCAATCGATGAAGTCATTTCTGATAAGAAATTAGTAACTACAACATTCGATGTTTACCTAATTCATGGAACGCTTTTGTAGCAGGAATATGTTTAAGAAATTATGCTCCAAAATTTGATGAACTATGGGCCAATTACTCTCAAGAAGAATCAAGGCTCATATCAAGAGGAAAGATTCAAAGATCTGATGAAGGCGATTCTCAAGCATATGTAGCACATTTCAAGAAAGGTGGAGGAAGAAAGAAAGGAAGAAGACTAGAAGAAAGAAAAGTTTCCCCTCAAGGAAAGAGAGACATGTCAAAGGTTCAATGAGTGTAAGAGAGTGTAAGAGTGCAACGAATCCATTAATAATAAAGGTAATGATAACATTGATGATTAAGTCAAAATTGAACTATTGAAATTGATTAATGATAAGTTAATGACAACAGACTTACCTTGGGGTCTTGGAACTACTTCCCATACATCATTATGTATGATAGACTCATATTCTTCAGCCATTGCATCTTTCCATACTTGATTTTGCATTGCTTCTTCAAAAGTGCATGGTTCAGCTTGAATAATGATGCTCATGGCTACAACGTATCCCTGGAACTGGCATGGTTTCTTGCTTTCTCTGAAGGTTCCTCTAGGAGCAACATGTCTATCAGCATCTTGTAGAGTGACACAAAGCCATAATGGTCTCTATCTAGCAAGAGGATCACATGGAGGAGGATCTAAGGGGTCCATGGGCTCCATGGGTTCATCAGTAAGATTAGGCTCAGGCTCAGGACCTTCTTGAGCATCTAAGGCATCATCCTGACTTTCAACATTAGCAGGAGGAGGAGAAGTATCTCTAGCCTTTCCAAGAGGTCCATCTTCATCAAATGTTACATCCCTGCTAAACTCTATAGTTCTTTGACCAGGCACGTATATTCTATAAGCTTTCGAATTTTCATAATAACCGACAAACGTACCTTTCTTACCTGAAGCTTCCAACTTGTTTCTCTTTTCCTTTGGCACGTGAAAGTAGATAGGGCAGCCAAATATCCTCACGTGCCCAACCTCGGGCTTTTCACCAGTGAAGACTTCTTCAGAAGTCTTATTGTTTAAGGCTCGTTGTTTAGATCTATTTTGGACATAGATAGTAGTGTTAGCAGCTTCTCCCCATAGAAGCTTTGGTAGCTTCTAATCATGCAACATAGCTTTGACTGCTTCCATGATAGTTTTGTTCTTTCTTTCGGCCACACCATTTTGTTTTGGGTTATATGGTACAATGATCTATTTCCTTTTTCCAACTTCTTTGCAGAAGTCAATGAAATCATTTGAAGTGAACTCTCCTCCATTGTCAGATCTGAAGATTTTGATCTGCTTTCCAGATTGTTTTTTACCAGAGCTTTGAAGTCTTTGAACATGTTAAATGCTTGACTATTTTTTTTCAAGAAGAAAATTCATCCACAAAGATTATATGATACAAGTAGCCACCAAGTGAAGTTACAGGCATAGGTCCACATAAACCGGAATGTATAAGATGAAGTCCCTGATTGCTTTTGCTTTTGCTTGAAGGGAATGGTCCCTTTACATGCTTTCCACTTGCGCACTCTTGGCAGACCCCATCATGATCCACTTTAATCTTTGGCATTCCAGAAACCATCTTTCTCTCATGAGGCAATGCTTTATAGTGAAGATGAACGAACCTTCGGTGGCAAAGTACACATTGATGATTGTTGTAATGAAGCAACCCATGGATTGGTCTTCCATTGACTTTATAAATACCTTCAAATCTCGATCCCAGAGTGAAGGCATCTCTCATGCTAGATCTTGTTGTCCTGGTGAGAACTTTTTCATTTATGAAAGCAAGTTTCATTCCTTTATCTTCTAAGGCAGGTTTAGATACAAGACTCTTTTTCAAACCAGGTACATACAAAAATTCTTGAAGAGATTTTTAGCTTGATCCAGATGAAAAGAAGCGGAACGAGATCCCTTTATAGGATATGTATTGTTATCTCCAATTATGATTTTCAAATCTGTCTCCCTCTCAACCAGATTTGAGAGAACTTCTTTATAACTAGTAAAGTGTCTTGAAACCCCACTATCAACCAACCAGTTATCACAAGAATCTACAGGAGAAGAACTAGAAAGAGCAGAAACAAGAAAGTATTATGATTGTGTCTCAGCTGCATTATTATCATACTGTGGGTTCCTTGAAGTCTTGGAAGAATGGTAGCTTTCTTTACAAGCAACAGGAGCTTCTCTTGTTCTTCTATAATCAGAGCTGAAGTTGTTGCTATGATTATTGAAATTGGATCTTGGTGCTCTTCTGTTTTCAAGACAGTCATGGGCATAGTGGCCATGCTTATGGCAGTTGTAGCATGGAAATTTTGATGAATCCTTGTTCCATTTATAGGATTCGTTGGATCTGGGAGCAAGCCTTCTTAAAAAGTGATGACCTCTTCTTCATTTCTACTTCTTGCCTTGGAAAGCAAAGGCAAGTAGGTTCTACCTCTTCATGCTTGGGAATTCTTCCTCGAGAAATAACTCTGGCCTCTTCTTGATTGCACTTTTCCAGGAGCTCATCAAATGTGGGAAACTTATCATTGTTGTTGATGGTAGTAATAAAAATCTCTCAAGTAGGAGAAGTACCTCCAAGCATAATCAGCACTAACTCTTTATCCGATACAATTGCACCAACAGTTGACAGTTGATCTTTGATTTTTGATATCCTCGTGAAGTATGCTTGAATGGTCTCTCCTTTGTTCATCTTAATGTCCTTGATTTGATTCTTCAAAGCAAGGATTTGACTCAAGTTGTTTATTTGATACATTCCAATCAACTTGTCATACATTTCCTTAGATTTCTTCAAGTTGGAGACATAGATGATGAGATGGTCTTTAAGAAAATCAAGGATAATCTTTTTAGCCTTCACTTCTCATTTCTTGTATCTAGCTTTGATAGCAGCATTCGACTTTTTTAGTGGTTCTGCTACCTCACATTCAACATATTCCAGTACATCATGTTCCTCAAGAGTAATTTTCATTATTACCTTCCATGGACCAAAATTCGAAGCATCATTCAGCTTCTCTTCATTCTTAAAGTAAGAAGAAGATATCTTGATCTAGTCAAATAGATTTCAGTAACAAGTGATATTTCAGCAATATATGGGAGTAGCAAGAGATATTTCAGAAAAAAATAGGAGCAGCGAGTGATATTTCAGAAGAAAATAGGAACAACCAGTGATATTTCAGCAAAAAATATTACAGTAACAGCTCTTATCTTCGTGGATTGTCTTCACCAAAGCTCTGATACCATGTTAAAAATCAGATGTTCTATGTTGTAACAATCACTTATTACAAAAATTATTTATAATGCAATATTAGTTAAGCAATTATAGATAGAACATAGACCAAATGCACAATAAAAGATAGGCAAGAACAAAATGAGACAGAGAATTCATGTCCAATTACTAGGGCAAAACCCACAAAGGGAAAACCCAACCTAATTCTTCTTATATTAGATATCAATGATCAGCAGAGAAACAAAGTACAATGAGAGAGAGTAAGTTAACCCAAATCTGAACAAGTTGTAGCATGAAGATCACTGGTAGCATCAGCTGATGCAAACATTGAATCAACCTTCAAATTCTGTTCTTACTCTCCAAGTCTTTCTCTCTCACAATCTTCTTCAAGTCTCTCCAATTCTCAATCTCAAGTTTGAATCCTTCTTTCACAATGCACAAGTAGTGAGGAGAGAAGATATGAGGCACATATATATAAGAGAAGCAACGAATTCATGCCATAAAGGAGGAGCTTGCCTTAGAGTAACTCGTATGCCAAATAGGGAAGAGTAACTTAAGCCATTATGGAGAGAGGCAACCTGTGCCTTCAATGGATGAATCTCGCATGCTTTGAGGAGTGCAACTCATGCCCTTTTAGGAAGAGTAACTCATGTCATTAAGGAGAGAGGGTAACGAATGCCATTTAATGAGAGGTACATTTGCCTTTGTAACTTATGCATTTAAGGAGAGAGTGTAACATATGCATTAAAGAGTGCGTAAGAGGAATCTTTTATGACATGTCTTTAATGAATGTAAGAGAGTTTAAGAGGAGTGCAACGAAACTATTAAGAGAGAGAGAGAGAGTAATGTAGTACCTTGTGATTCATCAAGGAGAGAGGAGAACGAAGTGTAAGAGGAATCTTTTATGACATGTCTTTAATGAATGAGGAATCTTTTATGACATGTCTTTAATGAATGTAAAAAAGTGTAAGAGGAGTGAAAAGAAACTATTAAGAGAGAGAGAGAGAGAGAGAGAGTAACATAGTACCTTGTGATTCATCAGGGAGAGAGCAGAACGAAATGATTGAGAGGGAAAGGTGCCTTCAAATTCCTTTTACTAATAATATCATAGTATCATAAGGATAATAATAAAGGTAATGATAATATTGATGATTAAGTCAAAATAAAATTATTAAGATTTATTAATGATAAGTTAAGAGATTTTCCATCAACTATACTTGATTACCAATTAATACAAGGTCATTAACTATTTTTGGAAAGTAATGCTTGGATGTTAGACATGAATTTCTAATTCTAGAAAGCCACTCCAAAATTATCAGAAATGAAATTTTGTTTAAGGAATTCCATCCCTGAGTTGCTAATTTTCAACACACCTGAGTATAGCATGCAATTATGTAGAAGATAATCATTCACTAACAGAGTGATAAACAAAGGTTGATTCTTTTCATTCCCCATACCCCTATCCATACTTTGCAATACAACAAGAGCATCTTCATGTGTATCTTTTTTAATCTTTTCACTACGTTTTCCTTGAGAACCCTCTATAGCCTTTAACAACTTGACTTTTGGGATGGTATCTTAAGAAGCTCTGCTACCGGTGTTGATATTCCTAGGGCACAAGCTAAAACAATTTTTTTCAACATGATAACTACTTCTAATGATTTAATTAGCATTAATTCTGCATAGCATCATCCAATATCATTAAGAAGTTATATAAAATAAAATTTCAACCAATAACATCAAAAAGAAGTATAAAGTAACCATAAGACAAAAGACACGGAAATTAGGCATGAGGCCAGTGCAAAACCCATAAGGGGAAAACCCAGAAATCTTTCCTTATGAGAGAGAGAGTTCAGAGTACATCAATACATTAGAAATAGCAACATCAAGATAATAACCAAACCAAGGTTACTTGGGAGTGGGAGCGGGAGCGGGAGCGGGAGCGGGAGTGGGAGTGACATTTTCAAAAGCTCCCGGTTCGGAGCGAATCGGGGAGCAAATTTTTATATAATATATATTTTTTTATATTTTGATGCATATATGTCAACAAAAGCATGTAGAATGATGAATTAGATATAAAAAAGCATAAAAACATAGATTGAACCATATGACATCAATCATCTAGAAGTTATAATTTTCATCAACCACGTCCACAAGTTAGTAGCATACAACATATTGAGTCACATGATTCATCAATCTTAAATTTTCAAGCTTTCAAAATTCAATATATAACATTTATCATCATTGATCACCAAAGTTGTACTTGTAAGCTAAGTGTAACCATTACAACAAAGAATATCTAACATGAAATGAAATGAAACAACTTTCAACTTTCACGAAGCATCATATTCATAATTCATTACCAATGACTTATAATTGCCAATTTCAAACTTCAAACTTAAATTGTCATATATTGTTTACAAAATGTAGCATAATAAATATGAAAGAGTCAACAGTTATAAAAACTACTAGAAACTAGAAAAGACAAGTAAATCTATAATCTATAGCTAATGCTTGGGCCTCTCGTCGCCACGACAAATGTCTAATTTTTTAGTCTTGTTTGAAAATCAAGATATTGTCATTAATATCACCCACTAAGCATTAATATTCAGAGGTATCTTTGTCATTACCTTTGGATCTGTAGAGGGATCTTTGTCATTAATATCACCCTCTAACAATTAACATAAAATAGAAAAAGCATAGCATGTCAAGTTAAGATTTTGTTTGAGTGATGGGTACATTTTTAGTAGGTTCATGATAGATGAGTTTGACAACCAATGTCACTAACATCAAGGTACATAGAGGAATTGGTGCTCTTGATTAAAAATGAGTTTTATACCCTAATACATGACAAAATCCAATGAAAACATCGCAATCCCCCCAATCCTAAAAAACTGATAAGTCTGTTGGATTTTGAATGAGATCTAAAATTCTACTTTTTCCATATGAAATCCAATGAAGTCGGAACCACTCTCAAACATCCTGAGTTATTTCATGGTAATGTTAAAAATTTAAGTAAAAGGATGAAAATGAAAATTAAGGAGAATGTCACTTTTACTAGGGCCATAGGCTTGATCATTAGGCTGCCCCACTCAAAGATTATTGTTTCTTTGAAAAAAAATTGAATTTGGAATTTTTTTGCAAAAAAAAATTGCAAAAAAGGCTGGGGAGCGAAAATTTCACTCTCGAAAATCATTCCCCTATGAGAGTGATTTCAGGAGCGCACTCTCAGTTCTCTCCCGAAGGAAGCACGATTCGGGAGCGAGTTCCAGGGGGGGAGTCGTTGTGTAGTGGTTGCGTAGCACCTACGTAGTTGATGTTGTACTTCTCTATGTTGTCCTTGTTGCTGCTCCTCTGCCTCTCACTGACTCTTGGCTCTGGGATCAGATCATACCCTTAGCCAATACTACCCCTTACTGCAGAAAATTCCTCCAAAAATTCTTAGCAAACCTGCCCTAGAATTTAAGATCTATTTCTCACCTCTGCAATTGTGTGTCTATCTTCCAACTGACCCTTAAGCCTCTCTCTTATATTTTTTCGAAGATCTCATTAACGGTCGAGATAAAGCATTCATCAACGGCTAAGATTAAGACACTGCTTCATCTGTGTCTTTTAGAACATTTCAGCACATGTGTTAATTAATTCACTTTAATTATTTAATTTTCCTAAGTTTAGACTTAGGAAATCCATTAAAATAATTAATTATCTGAATAACTTGAACACCAGCTGAAATTTCACAAAACACTTTCTAGGTTTTGGAGTTCAAGTGTGTCATAGCCCTTCCACAAAATTTCAGGGCTAGAGCACACCCAATGCTACACCAACTATACAAAATCTCAACAAAAAGCCCTCCACGATAAGCACTAGCTCTCTTCCTCATGTCAGCTTCAAGATGAAGTAAAGGACATGTCGGCCTTACAACGATTCACATGGCTCATGTCGGCTCATTTATGAAGATCAACCACTATATATACAAGGTACAAGCACTTCGCATAAACACAGTTCAGTAACTTAGATTCTTTTGTAATTTACGGTGGTCAATCACATTGAGGAATTCGGATGTCATATCATAGTACACAGTTCGGACTAAAGAGAAGAGATAGTGAAAATTTGTCTAAGATGCAGTTCCGATCTTCACAGAAAAGGAAGCTCGGATATGTCTCTTTGTAATCTCGGGTAGACAATGACAGCATGAAGTTTTAATACCATCCTAGACATTTTATAGTATGGTCAGTGTGATGCAGCAGATTCATATCATAGTTTCATACTATCTGATATCTGATCCTTTGAGAGCGAAATAGGTCATGAAGATTTCATAGTATTTCTAGCAATTGCTTTCCCTCTTTCTTGGGCTTGTCCTCAGCCTAGCTCTGATACCATGTTAAATTTAGATTAACATGTTCTTAGCATAGGACAGTCACATCAATTTTCTTTATAGCCCAATTATCAATCTATAGAAATCACATCAATTAAAATCATGGTGTTTGTAACTGAGAAAAGAACATAGGAGAATAATGCAGAGAAGAAGCCAAGACAAGAGGACATATGAATATGGCTCAAGCCATGGAAAAACCCCAAGACGGGGAAACCCTTGATCAATTCTTCTTATTATTCATAATCAAATGTTCAACAGAGAGAGGTAGAGAGTACAATGGTTCACTGACTTGCCAAATAGGAGATCTGACCTCAAGCACTTAGGCTCAATGAAACTACAATCCTGAATACAGATAGCTTCAAGGATTTCTTGAGATTTTGTGTATTTGGGGTAGCATCAGTTGTGCTCTAGGTCCCAAATTTTGAGGAAGGACTAGAGTTCACCTGATCTACAAGACCTAGAAATGGATTTGGGAAATTTCATCTGGTTTAGGAGAAATTAAATTAATTAATTATTTTAATGTATTTCATAAGTTAAAACTTAAGAAAATAAAATAATTAAAATGAATTTAATTAAACATGTGATGAAATTGTCTTAAGTCACACGGATCAAGCTTTCTTTTAATCTTAGCCATTGATTAAAGATTTAATCTTGGCCATTGATTTGTCAACGAGAAAAGTATAACGGAAAGGCTTGGGGTTATTTAGAAGACACACAAAGGTAGAGCATTGAAGCTAAGCTGAGATTCTAGGGTGGGGTTGCTAAGAATTCTCAAGTGTTTCAGTTGCAGAGAGGAGAATTTAGACCAAGGGGATGATCTGATCCCGGGGTCCAGAATACACAAGAAGCAGAGAAGAGATCAGGAAAGACAACGCAGAGGAAGGCAGCAGTAACAGCAGCAACAGCAACGACAACGTGATTTTCAGGAAACCTTTCAGGTGTTATGCAGAGACCCTTAGGGGCAGCGTAGTGACTGCGTCACCCAGTCTAGGGTAACGCAGTCCATTCCAGTGACAGCACTGAGCATTTGGAGGCTAGCCAAGGCTAACGCAGAGCCCAGCAGGGGCTTCAGAAGCTGACGCAGTGTCTTTCAGGGGCAGATCTGGGGTTTCTAGGCCTAGATCTGGCCGAGTTCTGTAAATCCTGTTTGAGTGTGTGGATCAGTCAGTATTTTTGGTCTTAGATTAGCCAGGTGCTGCAAATCTAGAGTTTTCTCTGTAGGGTAGATCCAGATCTGGAACCCAAAGTTGTGAATTCAGAAATATTCTTAATAATAGAGCCCTTCAGCAGCCAGAGACTAGTTTTCCCACATTGGGTTTTTCCGGGGACAGTTTGTCCAGAAATAACTGTCACTTTGTCTATGTGTGCATGTGCTTATTCTAGATCTGAATTGGTAGAGAACTGTTATGTGTTTTTCTTCGATGTTAACTTGAATTTATTTAGTTGATAACTTGTATAAGTAGGAGGAGCTTAACCGAATTAACAGTAATAATTTCTGCATAAGAATTAAGATTCAGAAATTTCTACATGGTATCAGAGCAATTGCAGATCTATAAGGGTCACCAACTGAAGAATTTGAAGGATCTAGCTGGCAAAAGCAACTGGACAAGCAGCAGAGAAGCAGATCTTAAGGGACAACGCAGTTTTCAGGAGCAGAATCACACAGAGGGTAGGGTGACGTTGTCCAACGTTGTGTCCTAGCAAGCCCATGCAACTACTGTGCAGAGGCAGCTCAGGAACAGCGTTGGTTGGGTCTGAAGCCAGTCAGTGTGATTCAGATCTGAATCTGTTAGATCCAGAAAAATTTGCAGAAGAGTTGCAGAAATTCATAAGAGCTGGTGGGGTTAAACTTCTGAAGTTTTCAGATTTTTAGCCTTAGCACAAGTGCAAAGTTTGGGAAGAGATCAGTTAATCAGAGAGTTTCTTGCTAAAGGAAACTTGCAATTTGGTCAGAGGATCAAAGAAGAAGTTGAATCATAGTTGATTTGGTAGATTTCCAAGGAGGGAAATCAAGTGTCAGAGGGAGCAAAGGGTGCCCAGTTCGTAAAGGACCCTAGATGCAAGATCTCCAGCGTAGAGAAGAGGAGCTCCGACACATTCTGGGCAAATGGCTCCTCATGGACTGCGTGATCAGGATAGGCTAGAGGGCCATTCAAACTTTTCGGTTTGGAAAGCTAGGATCCTAAATGTCCTTGAGGCATATGGTCTAAGAGACCATGCAGAGCAGACCCTAGCCACACCGACAGATGTGGATCTCCTACGGAAGCATAGAGAAGCTGTTGGGCATGCCAAGCGGCTGATAATGGACAGTATCAAGGACCATATTGTACCACACATAGTTGAGAAGAGGACAGCTAATGAGATGTGGAAGGCCTTGACTACCCTGTATGAGGGAAAATCAGTCCAAAGAAAGATGTTGTTGGAGGCCCAAATGAAGTCATTCATGATGACCAAGGGAGAAGACATCGAGCATTTCCTCTTCAGATTGCAGACAATCAGGGATCAGCGGACTGCAACAGGTGCAACTGTAGATGATGCAGTGATACTCAGGACTGCCCTCAATGTAGTCACGGATGAGTGGGAAACCTTTGTCCAAAGTATCTTGGGCAAAGCGGACCTCCCAGATTGGGATAGCTTGTGGTCAATTCTGTGGCAAGAAGAACTACGAAGGTTCACCAAGAAGCAGCACAGCCCTGCGTTGAGCAAGGTTAAGAAGGAAGAGGAGGAAGATGCAGCCTTGACATCAAAGAAGCAGTCGAAGAAGAAGAAGGATCTTTCAAAGATCAAGTGCTTCCAGTGTGGCAAAATGGGACATTTTGCTAGCCATTGTCCAGAAAAGAAGAAGGACAAGGAAGCATCTTCTTCCAAAGTAGCGGTGGCAGATGATGGGTCCGGAGATGATGTAGTCAGGAGTGCTCATGAACCACGGAGGTGGGGTGACATGGACATGTAGAGGAGCTACATGGAAGTGAGGCGGGATCCTTGAGCAGCTCATCTCTTGGATCACAAGCGAGCTATGGCAGCCTTAAGATAGTAGCGGGACAAGTGGAGCAGTGGGTGCATAGATCATAGATGAGGCATAAGCAGAGGCAAATCTGGAGGCTGGGATGAGCAGCGCAAAGCATAGCAGCATCAGCGTAAAAGCAGTAGCAGCGCAGAGGCTGATGTGACTTCAATAGCACAGTGCAGTACTGCTTACGCAGTGCAGAGCTGCAACAGCGCAGAAAGCTTCAGAGGGACAGCGCAGTGCAGCAGCAGCGTGATAGATTTCAGCACAAGGAGCTTATGTGACTTCAGTAGTGCAGAGGGAGTCTAATTACGCAGGCAGAGCTATGGTTGTGCATCGTTCTTTAGATGCCAGCACAGATCTGTAGCCTATGGAGCTTCAGTGATGAGGATGCAGCCCATCTGACTTGTCTGTCAAAGATTGGGCAAGATATTCAGTTGTTTCTCTCAAACAACTGAAGTTGCAGTGCAGCAAATCAGCAGTGGCAGTGTTATGAGCAGCACAGATGCAGCATATTGAGAGGAAGTTGCAATATAGTGGTTTCAGTGGCAGTGGCAGAGTCATGGGCAATAGTACAGAATGGCAGCAGCAGTGCAGAGTTGAGTGGCAAGAGGCCAAGCTTCAGCAGCACAGAACCAGTGCCCAAAATCTTGTAATGCATAAGTGTGATGTATTGCTAGAGCACACCCTTGATGCTAAGAGGGAGTGTTGAGATTTTGTGTATTTGGGGTAGCATCAGTTGTGCTCTTGGTCCCAAATTTTGAGGAAGGACTAGAGTTCACCTGATCTACAAGACCCAAAAATGGATTTCGGAAATTTCATCTAGTTTAGGAGAAATTAAATTAATTAATTATTTTAATGTATTTCCTAAGTTAAAACTTAGGAAAATAAAATAATTAAAGTGAATTTAATTAAACATGTGATGAACTTTTTTTAAGTCACACGGATCAAGCTTTCTTTTAATCTTAGCCATTGATTAAAGATTTAATCTTGGCCGTTGATTTGTCAACGAGAAAAGTATAAAGGAAAGGCTTGGGGTCATTTGTAAGACACACAGAGGCAGAGCACTGAAGCTAACCTGAGATTCTAGGGCGGGGTTGCTAAGAATTCTCAAGTGTTTCAGTTGCAGAGAGGGGAATTTAGACCAAGGGGATGATTTGATCCCGAAGTCTAGAATACACAAGAAGCAGAGAAGAGATAAGGAAAGACAGCACAGAGGAAGTCAACAGCAGCAGTAGCAGCAGCAAGGACAGCGTGATTTTCAGGAAACCCTTGTAATGACCCATACCTTAGTAACTAGTAGGATAACCGATACAATTATATTTGGTTAAAACAATCAAATAATAAAATAAGTTAATTAAGGCAAATTAATTAATATTATAAACAAACAAAAGTCATCACACCTATTCCTCATTTTTAAAACAAAATAATTTAATCAATCTTATCTCGACATTAATGTACCCTTAAATGAAGATAAGGTCGCCTTAAATGGTGGCAGACCCTCTTTAATGTAATAAAAGATCTTCGGGAGTGAAAGGCGGTGGGGAGATAGATATAAGGGGGAGGATGTGCGGGATTAAGGGGGGGTTTTTGAAGGAGAAGAAAAATCTGATATTCTGGAGCATTTGGATTGAAGGATACGCAGAGTTTTCAAAAGAGAGTTTCACCGTTCTGGGATTTTGGGCACGGGGGCAGAAGAGTAATCTTCTGGGTCTAGGATTGTTCCTAGATCGGCTGGGAGGATTGTTGTTTTGGTAATCTGTCCATACTCACCTACTGCATCTCGCCTACTGCATCTCAGGTATTTCCCTTATAGCATAAATTGAATTTTCTTTTATTTCCTGAACGGCATGAAATCGTACTTTTGTTTTGATTTCTGGTCGTATATGCTTGAATATAGATGTATGAAACTGATCTCTTAAATTGTAAAAAAGGGAAAATTGATGATTTGCAAATGTTGCCTGAATTAGATTACATAAACTGGAATAATTTTTAGAAGCAACAGTAATTCCTGTTAAATGATTTAGCTAAACTCTGAAACTGTCTGAAACTAATTGAAGAATTGAGAAGAATTTAGAAATCCAATGTTCGGTTATTACATTTGGTATCAGAGGGTAGTTTCAAACCCTTTTCGACCTAATAAGCCCTGCAATTTCTGTAAAATTCCAGTCTATAGCATGGATAAGTATATGTTATAGCAGCTAATGCTTTAGGTTATCTTCCTTTACCCTCCGCAGCCCCTGCATCAATAAACAGAGTCTTTTGTATGTACTGGACCAGCCTCCAATTGGAAACCAGACCTTCAGCAGGCTTTACAGCCACGTTATATATTTCTGCTCTCTCAGGGGCAATCTCTGCACCACTTAAACGCTGAGCAGCCTAGACTTTCAAAGAAACTGCCTCCTCTGCCAAAACCAGTACCTTTGCAACATCTTCATCTACGTGCTTCTGTGTGAGCTGCAACACTGAACAAATTTTTACATCTGTCAAAAAAAAAAAAAAAAAAAAACACCAAGGCACATACGTCTTGTCCCTTTTAGTACAAGAAGAGTAGTGACTTTCTCAGGGATTTTGCACCCGTGGACCTATAATTGAAGATCTTAGTTGCAGTCTGAGATAAAGATATTTTGTGGTCTTTAAATAAAACTGTACCTTGATTGATTTGTTGATTTATAGTTGATATTTCCTTCATCTGGAAACGTCAGACTAGTTACACATCTTAGGACTAAGATAAAAGAGAACCAATGAATACAATTTTATGCAGAACCAAGAATATCTTAGCATATTTCTCTGAGAGAAGGGAGTAAAGCAAAGTCGTTGTTAGAAAATCCTTTCTGAAATTATTATGTCAAATTCAAAAAAAAAAGGGGGGCAAAAGAGTTCATTAACCTCAACACTGTTTGCTAAATAGTTTGTGTTAATTAAATCTTATTGACTACAATTTTCGTTTCTGTTTACTCTCAGTTTTGGAAAATTGCCCTGTACTCCTACAGTGAGAGGGAAGCTCTACAATTTCGCAAACAGTTTATTTATTTATCTAATTTAAGGTTGGATTGTCAAAGTTATTTCACTTACAAATAGTAACATGAAGCGATAAAAAAAAAAAAAAAAAAAAAAGAACCCGTTCAGACAGTACAGTGACAGCCTTCGTTGCCAGAGATTTAATAAAGTGAGTAATGAATTAGTAAAATGTATAAAATAAAATAAAAAGAGTCCACTGCAAGTCAGGGGTCATTACCAGCAAAATGATATGCTCAAGGGAATATCAGTAGCAGTACGTAAGACCTTAATTTATCCATAATAAAACAGATTCATTCATTCTGCAATTGCTAAAATTTCTGGAGCGAGCTGTGGTTTCAATTATCTATTTTACACCGAAATTTATGATTGAAATTCAAGTCCCGTCAGTTATTTATAATGAAGTTATCAATTTTGGAAAGGGGCAGGGGACCGATAGGAGTACATTCGGGAAAAATAATGCAATCCTCATGGGTCATACAGCTGTTAATAACTCGATAGCTGATCACTGGAGACACCAACACCGCACACCGTGACTCGTCGACAATTGCCAGAGGTGTCGTATCCGGTTGTGTTGTGTGTCATTGTCATTTACCAAAACGTGCTGTCTAAAACTATGAAAATATATCGTAAAGTTTAAAAAAAAATAATATATATATATATATATATATATATATATATATATATATATGTTATATATATATATTTCGATTGGTCAAATATATATCGTTTCGTTTTGGCGTTTAGCGCTGATTCTTTTTCAAGTTCCACACCTTACATAGAACCTTATATGGAACGGTTTAAAAATATGTATATATATATATAAGATTTGGATCTAATTTAAACCATGATTCGGCTGCTATACAAAATAAAAATTACGCACAGAGCAGAGGGCGGGGTTTAATCCCGGGACATTTCAGTCATCACCGCACTCATCAACCATTCCGGCTTTCTTATACGTTCACCTTTAGACCGGACGGGATTAGAAGCCTGGTCGAGGTTCCACCAGCCGGCGGTCCACGCAATCTTTTTTTCATATACGAATTAAAATTTAAAAATGTATTCAAAATTTAATAAACGAGCATGGTTATGTTATTGATGTTTGTATAAACAATGGCGATGGTAACGATTAAACATGGCAATTATAAAATATTAAGAGTGATCATTCGGGTAAGTCAAATGAAAATTCTGTGTAATTACCATGTGGGCCACCGTGATAATGATAGTTTAAATTCCGTGTGAACCCTTGGGGGGTTTCTGTTATTTATATCCACTCATGGTTTGACGGCCAATACCGAGTTATCATGTGCCAATCATGAATAAACTATAAAGTCGAGTTTATGCCAATTATAAATATATCGTGCAGAGAATCGGGTCGCGTTACGGACCAAATTGCCAAACCAGGGTAAAATATACTGATCAAAGGCCACCACTCAGTTTTGACGATATATTAGTTTGGTCATTAGAACTTACGACGAGGTGCAAACTGGGCTCACTTCTCGTTCAGGTTCGACGAAACGAAATGATCTTTGCGTCCTGATGTCATACTGTGGAGGTTTGATCCAGCTCGCAACAGATGAAAACGCTCAGGCATATATAGTGTGGTAAAGTCAAGTTATATGTCGTTAAATGCTAAATAATTGTTTTCCCAGCAATAAAATTCATGGTCTATGAACCTAAGTGATAGGTCTGTTATCCAATTAAATGTTTCTTTTGGACACTTTGAATATGTTTATTTTCATTCTATACGAAATACTAAACATATTTAGTATTATTTAATAATACTGAAGTGAATGTGATACCTTATCGTATCGATTAACATTTCTTAGAAACGCTTAGTGTTCCGCAAATACTATATTAGTAGTATTTAAAAAAAAAATATATATATATATATATATATATATTATTATTGTTATTATTTAATTAAGAATGTTGATATAACCCCTTGCTATGTGGGTAGTTACAACTTTCGTTCAAAAAAAAAAAAAAAAAATCGTTTTATATATATGGAGAGTCAAGGGGAAGAAAATTGATATTCAAACATTAATTTTAGTCATAAGTAGCAGAAAGTCAATAATCCCTTCTATAACTGCATCTAGGACTGAACTTTTTAGACAAATTTTTCAGAACGACCTTTTGATCTATGAAAACCTTGCATTCCACTCTAGAATTAGTAAGCATACATTACCCTGCATAGGACAAGGAGGTCACGTTGCCACCCTCCTTGACCTCGGTACCAGTAAGACCTGCCTGCAGGTAAAATAGCAAAAGAACTATACCCGTATGCCAGCTCTAATCTTACGAATATTATATTTTGTCAGTCTAAAAATTATCCACTCATGAATTTATTATTATGTATTTCAGGAAAATTACCATGTTGAACACGTACCAAAGGCGGCAGCGCCAGCGAAATGCAGCGCCGCCACCTCCACCTTCACCATCGCCTTCACCACCATCAAGATCGCCGTCAACACCTGTTGCTCCGCCTGATCTCACTACTGTGATGAGCTCGTTAGAGGCCATTATGGAAACCTTGAAAGGGTCGCAGTCGACCAGGAACAAGGAAGAGCGACGTAAGTCGGAGGAAAGGCACTCAGAAAGGCCGAGGGATTTTGATGACAAACCTCCCAGAGAAGATATTTCACGGGAACTGCAAAAGATTAAACTCCCTGAATTCTCTGGGGGACGAGCTGGAGAGCAGGCCGAAGCATGGTTGGAAGGGATGATCAGGTGCTTTGCGTTAAGGGAATATTCTTCAACGTCTAAAACAAGGATCGTTGTTTTCCAACTCAGGGGGAATGCTCTGATTTGGTGGGGGAATATGGAAAAATAGTTGCATCTCACTTCAAACACCGTTCCTTGGGAATTGTTTGTGGACCGGTTCCGTGCGAAATACTTGCCACCTTTCTTTCAAGAGCAGCAAGCTGGAGCCTTCCATACTCTAACTCAAGGGAGTAAAACCGTGGAAGAATACGAGACAAGGTTCATGGAACTTGTGAAATATGTTCCTTATCTAGACACAGATGAACGCCAAGCCGAGCGTTTCATATTTGGGTTAAATCCTCGGATCAGAGCCATGGTAAGAATGTGGAAGCCACCAACGGTGGCGGAGGCAGTGGAATGTGCTTGTTATGCAGAGGAGCATTTGGGAATTAAAAGGGATTTCAGGCCAGCTAAATCTATACCGCAGGCATTTACAGGAAAGACTCCCCGAAATTTCTTCCGTGGAAATAACTCGAGACCACCTCCTTATGGTAACAGGTTTACCCCAAGAGGAGCGGGAGCAGGAGCTCTCAGGACCATAAACGCAATAACTTCCGGGTCTTCAAACAACAGTGCGTGGAGGTCTCGTGGAACGGGTAATCGAGGAAGGAATGGGAGAGGAAGCAACACAAGGGGACAGAGTTCTTGGTCGGGGATTTCTCAGTCAAACGAAAGAGGACCAACCCGAGTGGACTGTTGGGGATGTGGAGGACCCCATCTTCGTCGGGATTGTCCGGAGAACTCGCGGCGAACAGGAAAAGAACCGGAGAACTCGCGGCGAACAGGAAAAGAGCCGTCATCAGATGCTCAAAGCGATCACAGAATCCATGCTGTCGTCAATAACAACCAGGCAGCACATCAATCCACCGTAGTGGAATCTTCAGGTACAATCAACGGAATAAAACTCAAAATCTTGTTTGACACTGGAGCTACTGATAGTTTTATTTCATCTTATGCATTGAACAAATGTGGGTTGGCAGCCTGCAAACAAGACGATTTTAGACAGGTAGAAATGGCTTTAGGAGACCTTCAATCGGTAGAATTATGTGTGGAAGATTGCAAAGTTGATCTAGGAGTCTGTTTGACCAAACTAAAAGTTTATGTCACAGCCCTAGGTACTTACGACCTGGTGATAGGAATGGATTGGTTAGACTCTCATCGAGCATGGGTAGATTGTTCCGGGAAAACAATACTTTGCGTAAATGATATGGGTGAGACAGTCCAAATTCAAGGTATTAAGAGAAAGGTATCCTTGCGTTTCATCTCAGCCATGCAGATGAAGCGGTGCTTGAGGAAGGGTTGTCAAGTATATGCCATTCAAATGGTGAGCAAAGAAAAAGGGCCTTCCTTTTATCAATATCCGATTCTAGCAGAATTTCCGGATGTTTTTCCAAAGGAACTACCTGGACTACCTCCTAGGAGAGAGCTAGACCTCGCCATTGAATTAAAACCTGGTATGGAACCTATTTCTAAAGCTCCTTACCGAATGACTGCCCCAGAACTTCAAGAGCTGCAAATACAGCTAAAAGAACTGTTAGATGTAGGGCACATTCGACCCAGTGTTTCACCATGGGGTGCTCCAGTAATCTTCGTCAAAAAGAAAGATGGTTCATTACGACTGTGTGTGGACTATCGAGATTTGAACCGGGCCACGGTAAAGAATAGGTATCCGATGCCTCGCATTGACAACCTTTTTGATCAAATGAAAGGTGCTACAGTATTTTCAAAGATCGATCTGCGATCAGGTTATCATCAACTCAGGATAAGCGAGAGTGATGTTTCTAAGACTGCATTCCGAACTCGTTTCGGGCATTATGAATTCATTGTGGGGCCATTTGGGTTGACCAATGCACCTGCAGTCTTCATGAACCTTATGAATAGCGTTCTCCGCAAATATCTTGACAAATTTGTACAAGTTTTCCTAGACGATATCCTCATTTACTCTAAGAATGAAAAAGAGCATGAAGAGCACCTTCGGATAGTGTTATCTTGTCTCAGAGAGCACAAGTTATATGGAAAATTATCCAAATGCGCTTTCTTCCAGAAAGAAATCCATTACTTAGGTCATATCATATCTGGCGAAGGAATCTCCGTAGATCCTCAAAAGGTAAATACAATCAAGGAGTGGCCGATCCCTAAGAATGCACATGAAGTGCGTAGTTTTATGGGTTTAGCAGGTTACTACCGAAGGTTTGTGGAAAGATTCTCCAAGATTGCAAAACCCATCACAAACCTTCAGCGCAAGGGTGTTAAATATGAGTGGACTGAGGAGTGTGATAAAGCTTTTTCTGAACTTAAACGATTATTGACTAGTGCACCGATTTTGCGGGTACCGGATATGGATAAAGATTTTACTGTATGTACTGACGCATCTAAACAAGGGTTAGGTGCAGTTTTAATGCAGGAAGGAGGCGTAATAGCATATGCTTCGAGAAAATTAAAAACTCATGAAGAACTTTATGCGACGCATGATTTGGAGCTAGCCGCAGTGGTCTTAGCTTTAAAGATGTGGAGACATTACTTGGTGGGGAGAAACTTTGTGCTTAAAAGTGACCACCAAAGTTTGCAGTATTTATTCACCCAGAGAGACTTAAATGCAAGACAAAGACGATGGAGTGAACTCCTAAGCGAATACGATTTTGCAATTTCCTATATTAAAGGAAAGGAAAATGTGGTAGCAGATGCCTTAAGTAGAAGACCCCGAATATTCTCCCTCGTACCTATCAAGGTGAACTTGAGAAATCAAGTGCTTGAACATCTGGTAAGAGACAGTTGGTATTTAAAGGTAAGGTCAGGGCTCGAAAGCAACCACTCGAAGGAATCTAAATTCGATGGGTATGATTTAGAAGAGGATGGAATTCTACGATTTCACGGAAGGATGTATATACCTGACAGTGGGGATCTCCGAAACACCATCTTGAAGGAAGCACACCGAGCTGTATATTGTGCACATCCTAGGGTAAAGAAGATGTATGCTGACACCAAGAGACTCTTCTTCTGGTCAGGCATGAAAAACGACATTGTCAAATTTGTTGCTAGATGCCTGGAATGTCAGCAGGTAAAAGCTGATCATCGCCACCCAGCAGGTCTCTTACAACCTCATGACATCCCTATGACCAAATGGGAGATAATTTCTATGGATTTTATCGTTGGGCTGCCTCTTACGCAACAAAAGCATAATGCCATTCTGGTTGTAGTGGATAGGTTAACAAAAAGCGTCCATTTCATCCCAGTAAGAGATACTTATGAAGTAGCTGATGTAGCTAGGGTATTCATAAATGAAATCATCAGATTTCATGGAGTACCTAAGAAAATTATATCCGATAGAGATCCTCGATTCACATCAAGGTTCTGGAATTGTATGCAGTCAGCCTTGGGAACTTAGTTAAATTTGAGTACTGCCTATCATCCTGAGACCGATGGGCAAACAGAAAGGGTAAATCAAGTACTCGAGGATATGCTAAGGATGTATGTGATGGACCAACAGTCACGTTGGGAAAAGTACTTACCCTTGGTGGAATTTGCTTACAACAATAGCTACCATAGTTTGATCGGGATGCCGCCATTTGAAGCATTATACGGAAGACCTTGCAGAATGCCGTTAAGTTGGGACAGGTTAGAAGATCGAATAATCGTCGGACCAGACTTGATTCAAGAGATGGAGGATCAGGTAAAACTGATTCGACAACGGTTAAAAGAGGCTCAGGATAAACAGAAGAGTTATGCGGACACTCACAGGACAGATAGAAGTTATGTGGTAGGAGATCAGGTTTTCATTCGCATCAGACCAAATAAGAGTACCATTCGGTTTGGGAAGGGGACAAAATTATCCCCCCGGTTTATTGGACCGTTTGAAGTCCTGGAAAAAGTTGGACCTGTCGCTTATCGTCTTGCACTGCCACCCCACCTGCACAAAATTCATAATGTATTTCATGTATCTGCCTTACGACATTATATTGCTGATAAATCTCATGACCTTCAATGGAAGGAACTGCAGGTATCGGACGAGGGAACCCTAACGGTCGAACCATTACGTATTCTGGAACGTAGGGTTCGACAGCTCAGGAATCGCCGGATAGACCAAGTAAAAGTCTAGTGGGACAAGTATAGTCCTGGATCAGCGACTTGGGAGGATGCTGAGACTTTTTGCCAGAATTACCCCAGCTTATGCTAAATTTTGAGAACTGAAAACTTTTATGTATATGACTGCTCTATTTTGACACTTGAAATTTTAAAATACTATGTAAAAGATGAGTTATACTTTACTGGTACATGGATACCCATAAAGCTAGAATGCTACTTCACTTTACTGATACAAGATATATGTTGTTAGTTTAGAATTTACTGGTGCGTGGACACCGATGTGCGAGATGTCATTTAAATTAACATTTGCAAGAATATGAAAAGTGAAATATATTGATATATAAATTGACAGGGGTAAAGCAATGCATCATAAATAGAACATGTGTGAACTAAACAGAAGCAGTGTCTGAAATGAAAAAAAAAAAAAAAAATTTGGGACATATTGATACCTATGTAAGCGAATTTTCTTTTTATAAGTTCTAGGATTAATATCATAGATATCAAAGTATTTTGAATATGTAAAGGTTGTTATATGGGTAACAATTGGTTATGAACAATATAGATGCATATGTTGTAATATGTGTACAAGTGTTTACATTGCAGATTGTGTACCAGCGATTGCTTCGCAGAACACAGATTACCGAAACAATAGACGTGATGACAAAATCCCAGAACGTTGAAACTCCATGTGATTCCATGATAGGGTGTTGACCCTGGTTCTACTGGGAGGGGTGGAGGTGTTACCCACTGTTTATCCTCCAATACCTGGAGTCATGGGAGGACTGTGCAAGTCACGCTCCCCTAGACGTGTGATGATGACTGCCGAATGCCTACAAGCATATCAGGTCGATATAATCAATGCTGATATCCTTAAGGTCTATGAATGGATCAGTAAAACTGATGCCATGTAATATTCCTGTAGAGGATGGATAGGAAGGGAATGGAAGAGATTAGGAAGGACAGGATGATTTTAGAATAGTCTGCAGAGGCGGTTGAAATGTGAAGTAACAAATAAATTACAGAAAAAGAAACATGCTTATACAAATGAAATTCAATCTTAAAAATATAAACCTTGAGTATATGAAGCCCTAACTTCGGGACGAAGTTTTCTGAAGGGAGGAAGTATGTAATGACCCATACCTTAGTAACTAGTAGGATAACCGATACAATTATATTTGGTTAAAACAATCAAATAATAAAATAAGTTAATTAAGGCAAATTAATTAATATTATAAACAAACAAAAGTCATCACACCTATTCCTCATTTTTAAAACAAAATAATTTAATCAATCTTATCTCGACATTAATGTACCCTTAAATGAAGATAAGGTCGCCTTAAATGGTGGCAGACCCTCTTTAATGTAATAAAAGATCTTCGGGAGTGAAAGGCGGTGGGGAGATAGATATAAGGGGGAGGATGTGCGGGAGTAAGGGGGGGTTTTTGAAGGAGAAGAAAAATCTGATATTCTGGAGCATTTGGATTGAAGGATACGCAGAGTTTTCAAAAGAGAGTTTCACCGTTCTGGGATTTTGGGCACGGGGGCAGAAGAGTAATCTTCTAGGTCTAGGATTGTTCCTAGATCGGCTGGGAGGATTGTTGTTTTGGTAATCTGTCCATACTCACCTACTGCATCTCGCCTACTGCATCTCAGGTATTTCCCTTATAGCATAAATTGAATTTTCTTTTATTTTCTGAACGGCATGAAATCGTACTTTTGTTTTGATTTCTGGTCGTATATGCTTGAATATAGATGTATGAAACTGATCTCTTAAATTGTAAAAAAGGGAAAATTGATGATTTGCAAATGTTGCCTGAATTAGATTACATAAACTGGAATAATTTTTAGAAGCAACAGTAATTCCTGTTAAATGATTTAGCTAAACTCTGAAACTGTCTGAAACTAATTGAAGAATTGAGAAGAATTTAAATCAATGTCTTGCTATTACAACCCTTCGTGGTTACGCAGACCCTTAGGGGCAGGGGCAACGAAGTGACTACATCACCCGTCCGGTAATGCAGTCCCTTCCACTGACAGCGCTGAGCATTTGGAGGCTAGCCAAGGCGGACACAGAGCCCAGCAGGGGCTTTAGAGGCTGACGCAGTGTCTTTCAGGGGCAAATTTGGGGTTTCTAGGCCTAGATCTGGTTGATTTCTATAAATCTCATTTGAGGGTGTGGATCAGTCAATATTTTTGGTCTTAGATCAGCCAGGTGTTGTAGATCTAGATTTTTCTCTGTAGGGTTTTCCAGATCTGGAACCCAGATTTGTGTATTCAGAAATATTCTTAATAATAGACCCTCAAGCAGCCAGAGACTGGTTTTCCCACATTGGGTTTTTTCGGGGACTATTTGTCCAGAAATAATTGTGTCACTTTGTCTATGTGTGCATGTGCTTATTCTAGATCTGAATTGGTAGAGAACTGTTACGTGTTTTGCTTCGATGTTAACTTGAATTTATTCAGTTGATAACTTGTATAAGTAGGAGGAGCTTAACAGGATTAACAGTAATAATTTCTGCATAAGAATTAAGATTTAGAAATTTCTACAGGATTGATGATAGCAATCCGAGTCACTGGTTAGGGCTACTTAATTCAACCTTATTCTCCCTTCAATAATCATGAACAAGTGGCAAGATGAATAACTCCAAGCACATGAAAACTTACTAACCTGCCTGCGCTCAAGCCAACGTATATGCGGCTAGGAGGGGAGGGCTTGACCGTGCTTGCAAACCCTCCATACAACTTGGACAACAAAGTCGTTGTAGTGCTTTTCCGCGGCTCGTAGCGTAGATAAACCTCACCAACCAACAAAAAAAAGTCAACTAAAGGTACATTGTCTTGCACAGATCTCCAAACCTCCAACAGTGGCTCTTATTCAACATAGAATTTGCACCCAAAACAGAGATACGCTGCCCAGACTGACCTGCCATCCTTCATGCATGATGTCAGAGACCTGCGGCCCTTTCAAAAAGAAAACCGAACCCTAAATTGTTAAAATTGGACAACTAGGTCCAAACTCCGAATTGTGCTGCTCAGATGACGATCCCAATATTTTTATTGGATTCCTCTGTTGGAGAGGTGTAAGATTGATCTAAAGATCATCTCGATCGAATGAGCAGAACATGTACTTTGAATTTACTCCACTTATGTGCTAGGTCAGCTTGGAATAAAATATAGACTTAAATGTCTTAAAGGACGTGTCACACACCCCCAAAGATTCCTATATATTGGAGAGACTTAGAGTTCATTTGACACACATTGGTGTGGAGGAATTCTCTCTCCGGATAGCGTCTTGTTGATATATATGACCGGCCCTTTGTTTGGGTTGTTCTGGGTTATATGTGTGACACGCTTGGCTGAATGACCTATTGGAGACTTTGCTGGTTGAAGCATCCTGCTGATCGCCGTAACGCCACCATTTCCTATCTCTGTTTTGGCTTGTCTTCTATCGATCTGTTAGCATGTTCTATCTTCTTCAGTAATGTGCCCTAATCTAAAATGGCATAGAACATATGCAGAAATTAACATGGTTTCAGAGCTCAGAAGAAGACAGAGCCCATCTTGTTCTAAATCTAGGGCAGCGAGATAAGGAGTTGTAAGTGACAGCGGATGTTTGTTTGGGTTTGCCTTGGAGGAGGTCGTTGCTACAGCTAGCTGCTATGATAGGCCGTAGGCCATAGAAAGCAACTGTATGCAGCGTTAAGGCATTATTTCAACACTGTAATCTCAAATCAAATTGATTCATGTCACAATACAATCGAGAGTGTCCAAGAAGTGGATGGCCTAACCTAAGGTTGGGAATGCACTCAAGAAGGGAGGAGTTGCAGAAGAGCTGCTGAAGATGGTGAGCATTGAAGAACTCCTTCAGCTAGACAAGGCTCCTCTCTTGGGTGTGGCCTCTGTTGTTCTGGCTATAGCTGTGGGAACTATATATTTTGCTTCAACCAGAAAGCCCAAACTGGATGTATACAGCGAATTAGCAATTCCTGTCGAAAGCAAAAGAAGGGCTTCTTCTTTAATGTCAAATTTTCCGAGACGCAAAGCAATAAAAATATATATATTTTGGACTTTATGGGCCACAAACATTTAGAGTTTTTCTTGCACGGCTACCAAATCCACAATAAGACGCTGAGCGTTCAATTTAATAAATTGATGGACGAGACATCGCGGTGGCGAAGGGTCGAGCCTGTGGACCCGCGAAGCAATCCAAAATTAATCAATTGAGCCGTCAATTTCGGGCTCGAGACAGTCAGTGTCGAGCTTGCAGAACCGGAAAAGACCGAGCAAACATACAAACTGAAAATAATAATAAAATAAAAAAAAAATAAAAATAAAAAAAAGGTCAACAGAGGTCTGGGCTAACAACGACCAAATCTGGGGATCACTCTCATTCTCTGTCGAATAAATCTGAGAGTTGCGACATACTGATAATGGCCGCATTGCGCATCAAAACCTCCGAGTCGAGTCATCGTCACAATCGGGCTATGAGCCCACACCGATACGCCGCAGACAACCACACCATCTAAAGAATGTGCACGGGCCAAATTCATAGTGAACCGTTAATCCAATTCAAAAGAAGCGCTGAGATCACTGAATCTGCAACAGAGGTTGATCGAAAATGTCCACAGTGGACAAATTTCACGTAAAGTATATATTAATAATTCATGGTGAAAAGAAAAAAAAAATCCGTGTGTTGGGAGGCGGAGAAGTCACCCAATGTTAAACTTTAAAAGAGTTTCGTATATTGTTGTTTCCCGACTGTTCAGAATTACAGCTCAGTGAAAGATTTCAGAGAGAAGGAGGGAAGCAGATTTATGTGTTTTGCATGATGGAAGCGTTAATTTCGTCTATGGGAACATCTGTGCCTTCACCAACAATACTTCTTGTTTCTCATTGCTCTTCAGAGTTCGAAACAAAGAGATGCAACAAATCATGTTCAGAAAAAGCACCTGGTGTAAATTACCTACATATACAAAGAATTTTGCTTCTTCCATGCTATCTAGGCAATCTGTTCTACTCCTGAAGATAGCTTCCATCTCTATTTCTGATGATGGCAAAATGTGGAACTGTTTATTAACTGCTGAGTTGCCAAGAGATGCATACGGTCAAGTAATAGATCAGACTATGAATCTATTTATCTCTAAAGATGTCAATCAAAAGAATGATAGGGAATTAGGGGCACCGTCATTGGATATTGTAGTGGATGGCCATGAAGAGGAAGAAAATAAATTGCCAAAGCAATTACACACAACTGTTACATCAAACCTATGTACAACCCTATACTTGAAGGAGGACTTGGAACATAGGACAGTCACCTGAGAACCGTGAATCCCACACTTGTAGCTCGGTTTATTGAACTATTGTAGCTCAAGAAGAGTTGAATTCTGGATGGGGAGCCGCATCACAAATGGATACCTTGAGATTGGGGTCATTTGTTTTGCCACCGAGCAGTTTCGTTGTGCCTGCTACATGGTCCCTTCTGCTACTGAGGCCTTTGTACAGGTTTATATTACGAGCTTTCAGTTATTGGCTAGTAGGCCGCTTTCAATTCTGTATCAGATCTGTTCATGAAGGCAGCATTGAAGGGTTGTTACTTTGAACGGGAATCACTGTATCTTGAGCTGGATTGGGATCACTATGATACCCTATTTAAAATCAGAAATATGCAAATTGTTGAGCAACAAGGCCAAGTATCAGCGGATGATTTGAGATAAAGAAAAGCCTGTTTCAATGGAGTTGTTAGGTGAAAATCAGATCTGTGGACATAAAACATGACAGCGTGGAAATGTTTGGGGCTGAAATGTGCCCAGCCTTCATTATAACATTTTTTTACCACAGATCTCTGAAACCTCACAAAATTTTGCCGCAGAGAATTAAGAAAGATTGTTTAAAGTCTGTTTTTGTGAGCCAAGTCCCTTGGACAAGAGGCCGAGCATTTTAGGAGGAATTTTGGGTTTATTTCTCTTTCTGTTGCAGGTCTGAAGCTGAGCGCCGACATCATGGATGTTTTTGATGTAAGACTATGGCATGGGACCCCTCTTCTAAGTAAGCCGCATTCCATGGCTACCTATCTCAGGCAGACCGCAAGCATTGACTTGCTAATCAGAGAACTGTGACAGTTGTTATCTGCTCAGGTAGAATGAAGACTTGTTTTGATAAGGGCATAGTTTGTTCGAGGGCTGAAATGAAAAACAGTCGCAGCAAAAGGAAGCATAATGGGTCATATTTGAGGACTCTGATGGTTGAGGAAGCTACAGCAGACCTCCTCAGAATATCAGGACTTCTAACAAGCTGAGGCGTGTTGATATATTCTCCCTGTTGGACAGTGACATAGATAGACACCTATGTAGCAGTCAGCATGAGACATTAGCAGTCTCACTGGAGCATAATGGTAAAATGTGTTTTGGCAGCTTTCAGACACATTATTGGAATCTTGAACCATGATTAGCAAACCCTGTTGGATGGCTTTGACTGTGGAAGATTAAGTTCCCCTTTCCAAGTTGGTGTCTGGGATGCCCTCATTTGACATAAATGTCTTCTCTCACAAGAGAAGCTGGCATTAAGAGGGAGAATTCAACTCTATATGCTCCTGAACAGATACCTTTGTTGAACGAAAGAAAATCCTCATGGCTCAGGGACATATGGCTTCAGAGGGGGAAATTCCGAAGGAAAACCAAGAAGCCATATAAATAACAAGGTATCTAGCAGCCATGAGTACTATTGTACAATCTGACCTTGGATCCTTTGAGGAAGTTGTAAAGCATCAAGTCTGGAAGGATGCTATGAGTCCATTATGAAGAATGATGTCTAGGATGTGGTTCCAAGACCATAGGACAAAGCAATTGTCACCTCGAAATGGCTCTACAAGATCAAGCATGGATCTGATGGAAGTGCTGAAAAGTTCAAGGCAAGATTCGTTGCCTGTGAGGAAGGTATAGACTATGATGACATATTTGCACCTGTGGCCCGATATACCACCATTCAATCTATTATAGCCCTTGCTGCTACGCAAGGATGGAGTCTTCATCAGATGATGTGAAGACCACATTTTGTGCATGGTGTGATAAAGGAAGAGATATATGTGGAGCAACCTCTGGGGTTGGAAGTCCAGGATCGGGACACCCATGTCTGCAGGTTGAAGAAAGCCCTCTATGCGTTGAAACAAGCACCCTGAGCTTGGTACGAGAGGATAGATAGCCACCTGATGAAGCTGGGCTTCACTCGTAGTATTGCTGATCTGAACCTTCACTGCAAGGTTAATAGAAAGAAGCCTCTCACTCTGGTGTTGTATGTGGATGACCTCTTCCTGACAGGTGCTGACCCTCTCATTCATCAGTGCAAGAGGGAGCTCGCTGCTGAGTTCGAGATGAAGGACCTAGGACGAATGTCTAGGCCTGAAGGTCTAGCAGAGACCTGGCGAGATTTTCCTTTCTCAAGGAAAATACATTATGAAGTTTCTGGTATGATGGACTGTATGTCCATGGAACTCAACTTTAAGAAGTTGAGTAGCAGCGTTGTTGGGCCCGTCCTACTGAGTATCGTCAACTCATAGGGACCCTGATGTTCTTAATGAACACCTGTTCGGACGTATGTTGTGCAGTGAACACTTTGAGTCAACACATGGTTGATCATAACATTCACTGGGTTGGTGCCAAGAAACTCTTGAGATATCTCTGAGGCACGATAGACCATGAGCTGAGATACATTGCCGGGAGTATGACACTCCATGGATATACTGATGCCGATTGGGCTGGCAGTGTGGTGGATCGCAAGAGCACATCTGGATGCTACTTCACATGTAGATCTACTTCGGGCAGGAATCTAAAATCGGTAGCCTTGAGCACCGTTGAGGCCGAATACATTGTAACATGTATGGCCTGTTGTGAAGTCACTTGGTTGTGAAAGCTCTTCTGTGAGCTGCTCGAGCATGTGCTAGATGCCACCGTTATCCTTTGTGATAACCAGAGGGGGATTCATTTGTCATAGAATCCCAGGTTCCACGATTGATCCAAGCATGTTGATGGCTGGTACCACTTTATCTTTGATATGGTACAGCGAGGCGCCGTAAGGCTCGATCATATAGGAACTAATGAACAGGTCGCGGATATTCTCACAATGCCCTTGGGGAAGGTCATGTTCATAACCTTCCGTGAGAATCTTGGTATCGTGGAACGATCCTATTCTGAGGGTCCTGTTGGATGATGAGCTCTGGGAGCTCTGGGGGGCTTTGGGGACAGCTTCTCGGAGCTATCAGCAACCACAAGGCTAGGCTTGCCGAACCTTGTTGGTGTGCTTGGACCCCACCGTTATGATTATTGAGTTGGTCTACCTCTCATTATCTATGCCCCGTATGCATCCTACCCATTGAGTTCAGGGCTCATGGCAAGTACCTCTCATTTGGCCAATGAGATGGGAAAGGCTAGAGACTAGTAGCAAAGACTGATGGATGCATCATAATTTGCCATACTCTCTATCTAGGATGGCACGATCCAACCACTTGATCTGGGATCAAGTCTTGTGAGATCTCGGACCTCTGCCTGACTTGGGTCAAATGAACCAACTTCGGGTTGGTCGGAGACTCTTTGTGAGTCCCATAGAGGTTTTGACCTCTGGGCTAAATCTGTTAGCCGGGAATGATGTCTTTGTGACTGACCCACTTTTGTTCTGAAATAAAGAGGCCAGCAAAGCAAGTTACGGCGGGATGACGCACGATGTTTTGATTGCACTAGTGGAGGGAGTTCTCCCTAGTTGAGAGGGAGTGTTAAAATTGGACATCTAGGTCCAAACTCCGGGTTGTGCTGCTCAGATGACAATCCCAATATTTTTATTGGATTCCTCTATTGGAGAGGTGTAAGATTGATCTAAAGATCATCTCGATCGGATGAGCAGAACATGTACTTTGAATTTACTCCACTTATGTGCTAGGTCGGCCTGGAATAAAATATAGACTTAAATGTCTTAAAGGACGTGTCACACACCCCCAAATATTCCTATATATTGGAGAGACTTAGAGTTCATTTGACACACATTGGTGTGGAGGAATTCTCTCTCTTTGGATAGTGTTGGAGCTGTGATATATATGGATTGTCCTTTGTTTGGGTTGTTCTGGGTTATATGTGTGACACGCTTGGCTGAATGACCTATTGGAGACTTTGCTGGTTGAAGCATCCTGTTGATCGCCGTAACGCCACCATTTCCTATCTCTGTTTTGGCTTGTCTTCTATCAATCTGTTAGTATGTTCTATCTTCTTCAGTATTGTGCCCTAATCTGAAATGGCATAGAACATATGCAGAAATTAACATAATAGAGATGGGTCTCACAATAACTTCGACCCTACCACCAGTGTCCATCCTCAAATACCGTCCTATTTCAAAGGAGAAGATGATCCCTTCAATGTTTCTCTATCTCAGAGTGCACAAGAGATTTGATGCGTCCAAATGGGATGAGCAAAGATCCCTTATATACAATTTAGGCATGATGAGTTGGTGAAACCGACCTTAACTTTTGGAGGCAAATTCCAAATTCAAATTTTCAAATTTTCCTGCCTAAACAAAGTCATGACTTATAGAATTTCTTTTTGAGTAAACAAATGTTTTCCTTGTTCAAATTTTACGATCTTTAGATCGATTTTGGTCCTCTCGAAAAGAGGAATTCAATGGAGTGATTATCTCCATCAACTAAGCATACCAAAGTGGAATTTGTCCCTAGTTGCCAATTTTAACAAGAATTCATTGTGATATAGCACCGAGAATTCACTATGATATAGCACCGAGACTTTTACTGTAGTACCGAGACCTCACCTTTGTGGTGGCACTGTGATCGTGGAAGCATGAACCCAAACTATGATCTCACCGAGACTGTAACAGCTTCGGATCCTTCTTTCTGTGGCTTCTTCAATCCCTTATTACTATGGCAAGGTGAAACCCTTAACTCTGCAAAGACACCGAGCCTTTAACTGTAATCTTTGAACCCCTGCAATTTATCCAAGTTTTGTGATCTCTGAACTTCACTCTGCAATTCTATCCGAGTTCCTGAGATGATGAAATGCGAAGTCCTTGTACTGGTATATATAGTGGTTTGTCTATAATATACGAGCCAACATGAGACTTTGAAGACGTGTGTCTATTATTTGAGGTTGACATGAATTGTGAACTGTTGAGTCTTTTAATATTGAGCCGACATGAATGTGATGATGAAAACCGACTTGTAGATAATTTGATTTGAGGTCGACTTGAAGAGAATTCTTTCAACAGCAAGGAGACTTGGACTTGATGGATGGAGGAGTCTTCACATTTTGACTTTGACAATATCGTAGAGCTTGCAATGGAGGCTTGACCTATATATTTAACCCAAGCATGAAACCCATGCTTTAACAAGTCAAATAAAATAATAATAAAGTTATTTTCAATTTCTTATTACATTTTGACTTCAAGTACAATAATGAAGACTGAACCTAGTTACATTTTCCAACCAGTTTGCATTCTCTAGTACCCTTGGAACCCTTACAATATTGAGTATCGACATTGCCCAGTGGCATTGAACTGATCACAAGGCCCTTGATCTTTTGTAAATGATCTTGTAGAGACTCATGATTGTCCATTTTAATTTAAAATAGCACATTTTAAAGAAAGAAGGATCTAATTTTATCTGAAATTTCTACACCCCTGGTCTAGACTTCAGGCATCATTTTAGTCACTGAAAGCTTAAAGTGCATCACTGCTTCTCTATTCTGCTCATCAAACTTGGTTTGATCATTTCTCGCTGTTGTTGGTCATCATTCCTTTCCCAACACAAACTGTTCCAAGCACATGTACTCAAAAATTGGTAACATAGATTGTTTCCAAATACTATAATTTTCTATACAAATTTCTAGTTACCCTCGAACATTATGTTAGACAAACAAACCATTAGAGCACAAAAAAATCTCGTTGAAAATAAAATATTCAACTAAATAAAGACTTACAGCAAAGGGCACTACATTTTTAGTCCCTTTAAAACAGAAAAATAGAGAGATAACAACAAATATACTTGCTGAAAAAATGATAAACCCAATGAAAAATGCATAGATCTTTTACATATCTACCCAATACCTATTAATTTGGACAGCTTTCAGTATAATCAAACTCTTGCTCAATGAAATTTGATTTTTGAGCATCAAATCGTAGAAAATAGTTGTCCAAATTCAATGTTAGGTGACAAAAAATACTGTATACAAATCAACTTTTAAGCTAGGTGGCTTAATTTTTTTTCCAAGGAAAACCTTGCAGAAAACCCTCTAAGTACTTTCCTGTGATCTGCAGATGGCAAATGGGATAAATTATTGACATTGAATGCAACACTTAGCCCAAGCAATTGGCAGAGACAAACCCATGACCTTCCAGCTCTAAGAGGTTGCATGTCTAGCTCCAGGATTAGTGGAGCTAACACTTGGAGCTAGTTGCGCAGATTAATTGCCATATGTACAGGCCCAGTTTCTCTAAAAATTCACTGTCAATTCTATATCTCTAGAAGGTCATCGACCAAACTTACTTTATCTAAATAAGAAAGATTTCTCAAACTCAAATGACCATAACTTTGATACCAATGTGAATTGGAATCTTAACCACACTAGGTCATCAACGTGTATGTGTATTGCATCTGTACGGCTACTTGGTGGCTCAAATTGGTGTCTCTACAACTTCCATATGCTATATATCCCACTTTGTATGGCCCAAAAGAATAGTGGTTTGTCTATACAACAGCTACAACACAACAGGTGCCCTTAAACTAATTTGATTTCTCTTTCAAAATCAAAATTTTCTCTTTTGTCTTTTTGGAAAGTCGATTTAGTATGAAAACACAAATCTGGCTTTAAATTGAAAAATAAGTTTGATATTTATTTTTTATAATTGGCTTTTAATCAAGTAAAAAAATTGAGCTCATTTTCAAAACCAAAAAACTCAAACCTCACTTTCAAATCCCTTGCAATCTCTTGGTGTGCATCAAAAAGAAATACTTCGTATGTAACTAATCTATGCAATCCATGGTCCTTCACCTACTTCAACTTCCTCTCGGTCACTATGATACCACATTATGAAAACCAAACATGCAAAGAAGCCAATAGCATAACAGTACTTGAAATAGAGAAATACTTCTTGGATTATTTCAGTTTCATGCTGGCAAGTGCTCGGCTCGAATACCCATAGGTAAGGTGCACTAGTCTATGCCAACAGGTTTATTAAAGATGTCATTCACAAATGTGGGGAAGCATTCACTGAGTTTCCCTGTGAGGCTTTCCTTGGAGAAACAATAACCATTATAACTCTAATAATACTAGCATGGCAACTAGACTATCCAATGTCATCTGATAGTTTCTTTGAAAACAGGGCAATCATTGCAATTATCTTTCAGAGAGTTTGGACTTCTGAATTTTCAATTTTCAAACTTTTCACTTGGCTGAATAATATCTTAGAAGCATTTAAGACTACCCATGAGATTGGTTCTGCATTAGTGTCCTCCATCTGCTTCCACATAGTGGGAATAAACTCAAAGTAATATAGCAATAATCTATTTAAAGAGTTCGAATGGTTTTTTTTCGTTGTAGTGAGAAAAATGACCATTTCAGGAAAGGCTAACACAAACCTGTAGACATAAGAAGTTAGCCTCCAAACTTTTTAGTAGTGCTAGGAGAGATTGTGAACGTGCCTTCCATCTATTTCACCCACAAAATTTCTAAATCAGTTCAAAACTATGAAAGCAATGGAAAATATAAATAAGATAAAACTACTAAATTTGAACCAGTTAGCCACAACATTTCAATTTAAGGATCAGGCAAATTCAATGCTTTTGCAAGTTTTAAATTTGTTGTAAGTCAATATTTCCCATGCAAGACATGAAGAACTATTTTTATTATGACCAATGTATCTGTAACTACATGTAAAACTACAAATAAAGTTATTAAGAATCAAATTTCTAAATTATTATTATTATTGTGAAATATTGTTCATGCAAATTGGTTATCGTGTGATATAAAAGCCACCAAAATGTAGGGATACAAATAATGTCAAAGAGAAAGGAAAACTCATGTATAAATATGTAATGTTCCCGAAAAATTAATCGATCGAAAGACAAAACAGCCTATCAATCCCCGTAGGCTATAGTCCTTCATAAAGGGGAAATCTGAAAAACCCAAAATTCCACTGTTGGGCAAGTTTTGGGGCAGTTGGGCAAAGAAACCCAAAATTGGGGCTTGGAGTGAAGTTTACTCAAGAAAAGACCCCTCTAGGAAATCTATAAATATGAGAGGGATGAATTCATGTTGAATCATCATTGGATTGGATCATCATTGGATTGAATTCATGTTGAATCTTTGAGCCTAAGGCGTTGAGGGCTTTAAGACCCCTTTCCTCTTGTCAATTTCGGCAGTGAAAGATTCCACCCTAGTTGGCCAATTTATCCTCATCTTCATTCTGTTTGGCATAGGAATATATCTGGAAAAGGCAGTGAATTCTTTGGTTCTTGATTTTTGTTTTGGCATAAGAAACGACATCTGGAAGGCAACATATCTTCGGTCAGTTTCATCCTTTGATTTGGCCCAGGAACATCATCTAAAGACAGCGAGGGTTTTTCTTTTGATTGTTCTGGCACATGATTCATTCTGTTTGAGCAGCATAATACTAACAGTGGGACAGGACTCTCTTGAATAGAATCGAAGCCTGTGACGATTAGACACTATTCTTGGAAGCTAGATCCTATACAAACGAAGTTCCTGGAGTTTGAAACCATCGCAAGGCAATTTGTAACTGGCCGAATTTACACAGTCAACTCCGGTGGCAACTTTGTGGACAACAGAACAATTTTGTACATTCCCAAGGGTGTCACAGCAAGAAATTAAAGCTAGGGGCCACAATACCTAAAACATTCAGTGATTAACTCCTAACGAACACCTGTGGCACGACTTTTAAGTGAACTCCGAGTTTCTGGTCCCCATGTAGGGCAGAGTGTGTTACGACGTTGATGGATTGCAAAATTGGTAAAGAAGTTTTGATTTAATACAAAGAAGTATGACTTCAGTGGCATATGGAAAATCTTGTAAAGAAGTTCTGAGTTAATACAAAGAAGTACGACTTCGGTGGCATATAGAAAATCATGTCCAGTCAGTAGCTCATATAAGTTCTTTGATTGTTAGAAAAAATGGTGCTTGGAAAATTCAAGGGACAGGGTGTTCTGTATTGTTTAATTCATTCTGTTATATTAGAAATATACCATGGAATTTGGATTACATTGTTTATTGGATTTCTTGAATGGTATATCCATTGATGGTTTGTGGATTTTAATCGAAATATGTGTTATATGAACTGATATCAAATGTTATGCAAGAAAAGAACTTTATTGAAACCCTAGCACCCTAGGGAAAAATCACTCTGGTACTCTACATTGGTATCAAAGCAGAAGTCCTACCAGCCGAGATGGTATTTGAAAATTTGAAAAATGGAACCCCCGGAAGCAAATTATTGGGAAAAGTATGCAGAGTTTTGGGGGCAGCAAGCAAAATCTTGGAGGAGGTTGGAAGAGCAGCAAATAGAAAATATCAAAAGATTAGAAAAATCTAACAAAATGCCACAGTATCTAAGAAAAATGAAATGGGACAACTTCTAGAATAGTGGCAAGAAAGGAAAAATGAAATGGGACAACTTCTAGAATAGTGGCAAGAAAGACAAATCAAGTGATACTGATGATAAGCCAAAGCATGAAAATCAAAGTACAAGGGAAACTGCAGCAAAGACAAGAGCATGGCCATGGCTATACAAGAAGCAGACAAGTGGTCGTAGGGATCTAGTAAAAGAAAAAGGGAAGCATGACGATGATGGGCAAACAGTTGCTTCAAACACTGAATATGGAAAAGATACAGGACAGCTAATCTGGACTAATCAATCTCACTGCATAAGTTGTGATCCAGTGGAAGAATAGAAGACTAACACCATTAAGCAAGAAGAAGATCAGGTTGTTATCATCTGAGTAGGGCAGCAGGAGAAGGAACCGGGACCCAAATCACTTTCCCCAAGGGTTTCCTTTTGCAGTTATAAACATTGTGGAAAGATATTTACAAATGCTTTGAGGAAGCACTCACATGTGCATGAAGAGGAACTGCAAGTTCGTCATTATGAAGGACGTGGCAGAAAATTTCTAGACAGCTCCAAGACAACAATTTTTCACAAGTTGTCATCCAAGGCAAGGTTAATTGGGAGCAGAAGAAAAAACAAGGAGTGGGAGCGGGAGCAACATTTTCAAAAGCTCCTCATTCGGGAGCGAACTTTTATATAATATATATTTTTTAATATTTTGATGCATATATATATGTCAACAAAAGCATGTAGAATGATGAATTAGATATAAAAAAACATAAAAACATAGATTGAACCATATAAATCAATCATCTAGAAGTTATAATCTTCATCAACCATGTCCACAAGTTAGTAACATACAACATATTGAGTCTCGTGATTCATCAATCTTAAAGTTTCAAGCTTTCAAAATTCAATATATAACATTTATCATCATTGATCACCAAAGTTGTACTTGTAAGCTAAGTGTAACAATTACAACAAAGAATATCTAACATGAAATGAAATGTTATAAAATGAAATGAAATGAAACAACTTTCACGAAGCATCATATTCATAAATCATTACCAATGAGTTGTAAGTGCCAACTTCAAACTTCAAACTTAAATTGTCATATATTGTTTACAAAAAATATCATAATAAATATGAAAGAGTCAGTTATAAAAACTACTAGAAACTAGAAAAGTCAGGCAAATCTATTATCTATTGCTAATGCTTGGGCCTCTTGCCGCTATGAGAAATGTCTAATTTTTTAGTCTTGTTGGAAAATCAAGATCTTTGTCATTAATATCACCCTCTAAGCATTAATATCCATAGGTATATTTGTCATTACCTTTGGATCTGTATAGGGATCTTTGTCATAAATATCAACCTCTAGGCATTAACATAAGATAAGAAAAAAATAGCATGTCAAGTCAAGATTTTGTTTGAGTGATGGGTACATTTTTAGTAGGGTCATGATAGACGAGTTCGACAACAAATGTCACTAACATCAAGGTACATAGAGGGATTGGTGCTCTTGACTAAATACGAGTTCCATACCCTAATACATGACAAAATCCAATGAATATTGAAATCCCCCCAACCCTGAAATCCTAAGAAACTGATAAGTCTACTGGATTTTGAATGATATCTAAAATTTTACCTTCTCCATATGAAATCCTGAGTCATTTCATGGTAATGTTAAAAATTGAAGTAAAAAGATGATGACAATGAAGATCAAGGAGAATGTCACTTTTACTTTGAGGATTTAGCATTACCATGAATCGCATATCAATACTAGGGCCATAGGCTTGATCATTAGGTTGCCTCACTCAAAAATTATTGTTTCTTTGAAAAACAAATTGCATTTGGAATGTTTTTGCAAAGAAAAAAATTGCAAAAAAGGCTAGGGAGCGAAAATTTCGCTCCCCGGGTCGCTCTCGAAATTTTCTCCCTATGGGAGCGCACTCTCGGGGTCGCTCCCGAAAGGAGCGCGCTCCGGGAGCGGGTTCGAGGGGGGAAGCCACTCCCCTGCAACCTTGATCCAAGGATCAAAGCAATACAAACCACTAGCTTGTAACTCGACAAAATAATTTCTCTGATTGTGAACTTTTCTTGCTCAATTATGTTGAAATGCTTTTGAGACAAGCTCCTACAACATTTAGCCTTCCACAATTAGCGAACACTACATATTTTCTTACAAATGATTCGTTTGTTCTCGCTGAAGCTTCTTTGTTGAAGCACAATCATCTACAAACTTCATAAAAGGTCATCTAGCACTGGGCCAATGCTAAGTTGTGGTAAAGCAGTTTTATAAAGCAGCACAAAGTGACACTGGTACAAGCATGGAAGTAGAGATTGTTTTGAAAGATCATTCTGCTAACCAAAGATCTTCTGAAAATTTTGTTCTACTCGAAAGATAGATCAAAAAAAATTCCTATGTGCCATATGGATAAAGGTACTGGGCAAGCATTTGTATTCCAGACAAGTAAAGATTCTTTGATGGAAGGATCTAGGAAAGCTCTTAGTGTTGTTCCTAGTGAATGTGATGAAGTGAAACATCATTTTACCTGTGATGGAGGGGTCGGGTCTCAGAATCTCTCGTTGCAACATCAGAAATCAACTCTCAGGCAAATAATGGAGAGTGTTGATAAAAATACAGAAGATTGTCCTTTTGGGCATCAAATAAACCAGTTTCCTTTTGGTATTTTAAATTCGGTTGGAACTAATGAGCCTGGCCAAAACAAGGAAAAAACTATAGACGTTGGAGTCTCAACGGAAATGAATTTTCATATTTAGTTTGATTTATCATCCAATGAGGTTAATATCAATACTGACCAGTTATTATATCAACGGGAGGAGCATTTAGGTAGTTCTGAGTAGTGTTGCGAACATCGCGATCGAGATTAAATCGGCGAGGGGAAAAGATCATAAAAATCAGGAAAAAATCAGCACATACAAAAATATTCATTTTTTTCAATTTTTTTAATATCTAAAGCATCCACAACATAAATAAATGCATTGACACATAAATATGCAAAGAGAACTAATATATAAGATGCGTAATATCATGTCTAGTGCTACATCACACATAGCAGTGAATCGTGTCTTGAATAGAAGTCCTGAGTGCCAACTCAACCTCAAAATATCAACAAAAAATATAATAATGTATCTCATATCATGAGTCATAATGTCATATACAAAGGCATGAACCAAATAACTAATACTATTTATTTCCTCTACCCCTCTCATGAGAAAATGTAACAGTTTTCCTTCTAGATGAAATTGGTGGGGCTGGCAGTGGACTCTGTTGTGCTCTAGAAGTTGAAGCACCAGGAGCTATAGGTGGTAGACCATGTCCTCTACCGGTGAAAGGGGTATGTGGTGTCACCTCCTCCTCCTCCTCCTCCTCCCCCTCCACTACCTCCTGCTCTAACTAATGAAGGGGCGACTCCATGATTGGCCTCTCAGCCTCAACCCTCCATGCATCAATGGTGTCAATCGCATCCAATGAGATGGCCTCCACATCAGGTGTCCTCTCATGTTGCCTCACCCACAATCTAAGATTGTAGTAAACGTAGACCATGTCATTAAGTCGTTGGGACTCCAACCTATACAAGGATCATAAATTAATAAATTATATAATATAAATAATAAATTAATAATTATCAAAAAAAAATTATTTAATGAATTCAAAAAATCAATTGGAATATTTTAACCTGTTGCGCTTTTTGGAGTGTATTTTTTCAAATACACTCAAGTTGCGCTCGCATTCTGAGGAGCTACATGTTTGGCTGAGTATTCAACTAGAAAGTCTTTGGAGATTAGGTATTCTGCCACCATAACTTCTCCACCATACATTTACAACATATAAGATAAAGTTATAAACGAAAAATAATGAAAAATTGAAAACTGAAAGTCGAAGCAAAGTATGAAGTTATGAACTTGAAGAGACAATGAATTTTGAAACAAACTAAATCTTACTTGGCATTTTAGTATTCCTATCGTGGATAGCCATGTCAAAGCTAAATGTGTCACACGTCATTCTTTATATCTCAATTTCTTTGGATATTTTTGCACGTTCTATTGGAAATGGCACCATCTTCTGAACACAAGTGAAGAACCCATCCATGACCTCAACATCAAATAAGAAACCACAGGAGTAAGAAAATGTGGGGTTCAGGAAGATCCCTGTAGCATGAATGGGACAACGGAGTGTGTTGTTCCTTTGCTCATCAATCACTTCCCATACAAGAAGTTGTTTTTGAAACCCCTCACCCCCTCATCTTCATAGTAGCTCTGAATGGCTTCTTTGGCCCTATCCATGGCCTCATACAAGTAGCCCATTGTGGGCTTCTCTCCATCAACTAATCGAAAAACCTTTACCAAAGGTTCAGTAATGATGCACATCTCTTGCACTCTCGCCCAGAAGCTTTCCTGGTATGAAACTAACCTGCATATGGCCTCTCTTTTTTGTTTGCAGTTATATGTCAAAGCACGCCACTCCTCTGAAAGAAACATTCTCTTCACATTCCACATAGAATTCAAGAGGGATTGAAGAGATATGAAACTGGTGGTAAATCGTGTAATGGCAGAGCACACCAACTCCTTCTTGTTGGTGAATGTTCTCATCAAATGAACACAGATGCATGATTATATATAAATTTTGTAATGTTTTTTGATGATTCAACAATATCCTTGACAAAAGGAATTTTTCCTATGTCCTCCAACATCAAATCAATGCAGTGTGTAGCACAAAATGTCTAAAATATGTTTGGATGCCTCTCCATGAGCATCTTGCCAGCAGCAACATAATCTGTATCATTGTTCGTTATGACTTGGACAAAATGTTATGGACCCACCTCCAAAATGAACACATCTAATAAATCACATAATAATCGTGCATCTTTGATATGTGCAGATGCATCAACAAATTTCATAAACATTGTCCCCTTGGGATAGTTGACCAAGAAGTTAATAAGGGTTCTACATTTTTTTATCAGTCCAACCATTTGACATCATAGTGCATTGTGTGTGTGCCCATGATTCCCTTTAATTCCTCCAATCTCTTAGTGTAGTCAACCTATTCATTTTGAAGAATGCGCCCTTTATAGTCATCATATGAAGGGGCTTTGTACCTTAAGCCAACAACAGCAATAGCATCAACCGCTAAATGTAACCTTGTTGGAAGAGGTACTATAGTTTTTCAAACAGAAGCAGGAAATCGGCTTCAGGCTACCAATGTGTTGCATGTGCCTGGATTGGGGATGAACTTGCTCTCTGTATCTCAGTTACAAAACAAGGGCTATGATGTATACTTCATTGGAAAGAAAGCATATGTCAAACACCCAAGTTGGAAGAAGAAGACCCAAATTGGAGTCAGAAGCAACAAACTGTATAAATTACAACTAGAATCTCCAATGGCACTAATAGGCAACGATGGTGAAAAAGATTTGAATGAACTATGGCACAGAAGAATGGGGCGCGTACACCATGGGGCTCTAAGTATTCTCAGAGAAATCATCACAGGAGTTCCAGAGTTAAGCACCAAACGAGATGATCTTTGCAGAGGGTGTGTACTAGGCAAGTATGCCAAAGCGGGTTATTCCAGAAGTAACAATAAGGCAAAGAGTGTTTTGGGATTTATACACTCGAATATCTGCGGACCAATGTCCACAAAAGCTCTTAGTGGTCCAAATTACTTTGTCACCTTCATTGATGACTGAGTCACTGACCATTCCAGGAAGACTTGGATCTACTTTATGAAGACCAAGGATAAGGTCTAGTTGAGAATCTGATAGGGAAGAGGATAAAAGTATTGTGTTCAAGCAATGGTGGAGAATATATTGATAAAGACTTCACTGAGTTCTGCGCAAGGGAAGGCATCAAAAGGGAATGGACCGCTCCATATAATCTGGAGTAGAATGGGGTTGTAGAGAGGAAGAGCAAAACTATTGTTGAAGCAGCGAGGGCAATGTTGTATGATCAGGATATGCCCAAATTTCTATGGGCAGAAGCATGCAACACAACTGTGTATGTTCAAAACAGGACTCCTCATAGGGCACTAGGTAAGATTACACCAGAGAGTGTCTTCACTGGGAGTTTGGCATACTGCCATATACCCGAAGAAAAGAGGAATAAGTTAGATCAGACTGTAGAAAAAGGATATCTAGTCGGATATAGCGAGAATGCTAAGGCATATAGAATCTACATTCCTAGCAGTAGGAAGGTTGTAGTACCTCGGGATGTAAAGTTCATAAAGGACAGAGCTTTTAGGAAATCCCGAGAAATGCCTTCCAAAAAGCGGTCAGAGGACGATCCATTTATCCAGCCACTTCGACCAATCGAAACAAACACTAGCGCTTCTCCAAGGTATAAGAATCCAGGAGTATTACCTCAAGAAGATTCTTAAGAGGAGGAGCAAGTAGATCCACCCTCTACCAGTGGAAGAACGAGCCAAGAATTACGACAAATACTAAGGGATGCAGAGGAGTTCACTGGAGCTCCTAGAAACGAGAAAAGGCAGCGTAGACAACCAGACAAATACCAAGCTTTGGTGGCTTAGGTTGGAGAACCCTCTAGTTTTCAGGAAGCAGTTCAACATCAAGTATGGGTAGATGTTACGGTGGAAGAATACAGTGCCATAATGACCAATGATGTCTGGGAAGTGGTACCTAGACCTCAGGACAGATCAGTTGCAGGTTCGAAATAGATCTACAATATCAAGTATGTTGCAGATGGCAGCGTGGAAAATTACAAAGTCGGGTTCGTGGCTAAGGGTATGCTCAAAAGGAAGGGATAGACTACAAAGAAGTATACATTGAACAACCAGAGGGCTTTGAGACACATGAGAAGAAAACTCATGTATGCAGGCTAAAGAAAGCCTTGCATGGGCTTAAACAAGCACCTAGAGCATGGTACGGTCGAATTGATGGTTACCTGCAGAAGATGGGATTCGTCAAGAGTGATGCAAATCCTAACCTCTACTATCTGACAATAGTGAATGAGCCTCTAATTCTGGTGTTATATGTAGATGACCTCTTTCTAATAGGTTCATCTAGGCTCATCAAGGATTGCAAGGAGAACCTAGCTACAGAATTCGACATGAAGGATTTGGGACTGATGCATTATTTTATGGGTTGGAATTTTGGCAGCAAAAGGGTGAAATCTTCCTTGGACAAAAGAGATATGCTATAGAAATTCTAAAGAGGTTCAGGATGCAGGATTGTAGACCCATAGCTACTCCAATGATTACCAAATAAAATAATATTGATGCATCTGAAGATAAAGAAGTAGATCCCACGTTGTATAGACAGCACATAGGGTCCCCGATGTATTTGGTCAACAACAGGCCAAACATTTGTTACGCAGTCAACACCCTCAGTTAGTTCATGGTGGAACCAAAGAGGGCGCACTGGGTAGCAACCAAGCATGTTCTCAAATATATACAAGGAACAGTCGAGTATGGATTAAAGTATACCCGAGGCAATGACAACAGACTGAGTGGGTTCACTAACGCAAATTGGGCTGGAAGTTCGATAGATCGGAAAAATACCACTGGGTACTGTTTCAACATTGGAACAAGAATGACCTCCTGGTGCAGTAGGAAACAAAGGTCTGTAGCACTAAGCTCAGTTGAAGCAGAATATATGGCAGCCAGCACAGTATTGTGTGAAGCCATATGGCTTAGAAAGTTGCTTGTCAATCTATTCAGGAGAAGAGTGGAAGCAACCAACATTTTGTGTGATAATTAGAGTTGTAACAAGCTCTCTAAGAATCCGACTTTTCATGATCAGTCGAAGCACATTGACATCAGGGGTCATTGTATCAGAGATTGTGTCCATCAGGGTGCAGTACAGTTACAATATACTCCAATAAGAGAACAGGTGGCAGACGTCCTCACTAAGGCTCTAGGAAGAACAAAGTTGGTTTATTACAAGGAGAAGTTGGGGATGATTAAGAATTTGTTTCAAATTTCAATAGTAGAGACGAATAGTGCAATACTTAAGAGGGAGTTGCAGTATAGATGCAGCAATGACAGCAATGGTGTCATGGGCAGCGGCACAATGGCAGCATCAACGCAGTAGATGAAGGGCAGCAGGCCGAGCATCAGCAGTGTAGAGGACCGATGTCGTGGATCAGGGTGATGCTTCTTGTGGGAAGTATTGCCAGAGCACATTCCTCACTAAGAGGGAGTGTTGATTTTTGGCTAGCATCGAATGTGCTCTAGCTCCAAAATTTTGTGGAGGGGCTAGAACACATGAGATTTCCAAGACCCGGAAATCATTTGGAGAAATTTCGCCTGGAGTGTATTTTATTCAAATAATTAATTATTTTTAATGGAGCCTAAGTTAAAACTTAGGAAATTAAAATAATTAAAGTGAATTAATGTAAATGTGGGTGAGAAGCTTCTAAGTGACGAGGATCAAGTATGTTTTAATCTTAGTCGTTGATTAAAGATTTGATCACGGTCGTTGATACCTCAATAGGAAAAGTATAAATGAAAGCTTGAGGGTCATTGGGAGATACACAGGGAAAATACTCAGTAACCCGAGGGAAATCGATTCTCCAGAAGCAAGAATTCGATTTCAGAGGGAGAGTTGCAAGGTGAAGGAAGAGGAGGGCATCAGCATCAGTCGCATACATAGGAGGAGGGGCACAGTTCAGCAGAGGAACAACGCAGAGAGGCAGCGTAGCAGAGGACGCAGTCCTCACATAGCCCTTACGCAAAAGAGGACACATAGGTGACGTAGTGGAGGCTAGAGGGTCTCTTGGGTATCAGAATTTCTCCAGTGATTAGAGGAAAATTATCTCAAGTGTTTTCACAAAATTTTCTCCATGATTCTGCAAATCATTACTTGTAAAGAGATTGTTATTGAAGAATAATAAATAAACCCTCGTCTGTTGCACCAATTTTCCCGCATTGGGTTTTTTCAGGGACTATTGTCCAAAAATAACTATGTTGATGTGCTTGCATTTCACTGTTTTTTTCTCCATGCAATTATAGGATAACTGCAGTAGAATTTATTTTGATTTTTACTGAAGGGTTTTGTAAATAACTTATTGTGGAAAAGAAGTAGGAGAAATAAATCAGTTGCTACAGTAGAATTTCAAGTTATAAACTTTCACATAAACAATGGGAGAGATGGAAGGTGGTGAGTATGGAATATTTTCGACACGCAACTTCAACTAGAGCCTCCCCAATAATGCCCTTCCTTAAATCCTAAGGCCTCAAAGGAGGTCCCACTAGACTAGAATCAAAAAATAACATCCTAGGTAAAGTGAGGGAACAAGAATACAATCAAAGAACAGTCAATCATCTAGTTTGCCCCTTGATTCATATGAGTATGCCCATAACATTAAGTGAAAGCACATGATTACAGAATGGTTGAAGTACTTACCAACGGATGACCCACCTTCCTCCAAGAAGGAATGCCAAATTGGAGAGAGAGGAATCTGACTGGTCCAAGAAGTGGAGGATCCTCGCATCATGTTATGTGTTGATCAAATAGGGGTGTTGGCTAGTAGGCAGTCCAATGAGGAGAAAATTTTTTCCTATGAGTTATGTTGTCGACAATTGTTGTCTCTCCTAGAGACAGTCTAGAGTTGACATAGACCAGTGCCTAGGACATCTTAGCATAGCAAGGAGCATATAATAAAGCTGGGGTGTCAATCCAAAGGCTCTCCTGCTATCTCTTGTAAAACAAGGAAATTAATTTAAATGGGACCAGACCTCACAGAAACTACCACAGGGAAAGTAATGTTGCAGAAACAAGATGCAAAGCTCCAACACAAAAGCATCAGACATTTAAGAGACAATTTACTGTAAAGAGGGCCGATTCAAATAATATGCCACAGAAATCAAGTTATCAGAAGGTGTATGCGGTGAAAGAAATATAAGAAGATATTAGTTAGCCTTGAGCTGATACCCAGATACACAACTGAACCATATATGGGCTTATCACTCTAAGAATCCATATATGACAATGGCGTTTTAAAAGCACCCTCCCAAAGCAACTAATATAGCAGAAAGGTAGATGAAATGAACATGAAACAGTATATCATGCCTGAGCCATATTTAAAGCACTTGACTGATCCAAGTATGGGCATCAACTAGGATGAATCCTTACCTAAAATCAGTGAGCCACTCGCATTCCAGTACATGATACAAGAAGATGTATGAAATGAAGTATTGTATTAAACACATAAGAGAAGGTTACATACTGTGAAATATCAAAGACCAAAATCCTCTAAGACAGCTATAACTCCTCCTCACTGAGACCCTACGGGCTCTGAACTTTCATATAGAAGCTTTACAAAATGTATACAAACGTGCCTTTCACTGCACAATTTTCTGATACAAGTCTGGAACCCTTAAAATGTCTTTCTTCCTCCCTTTTATAGAGGAAGGAGAAGAGAAACCAATAAAGAAGTAGGTGAAAACATTTAATTTGCTTAATTTGAACAAAATGACGGAAAGATTCGCGCCCAAGTTGCTTAATTAATGTGTTGTGCTATAGGTACTTTGAGGCCGGCTCCATGAAGTAAATGCTGTAGGTGCAAATTTCTCCAGGGATAAGACATGAAGAATAAAATATGTAACATTCTGTACCTTCCTAAGAGAAAGATCTATTGAAGTAAAACCTAGAGGATATGATTTTTATGCACTTGTACTCTTTGCCTTCTGAATGCTGGATTGTTGTTTAAAATCTTCAATGCCGAGCACCTAATTTTTGGATCTTTATTTATATTCTTTGCCATGGCAATTAATATCTCCATTTGTAAAATCTGCATTTTGAAATTCTCTGGAGGGTTCAACAGATTTTAACTCCCGCTTCATTTAATGTTGGTCATATCATAGTGGCTCCCGGATCTTTCTTCATAAATTTTGCTCCTAAAACCTGGTCCTATCATGCGTTCTCGGCTTCTGTAATGGTGGCCGCAAATTATGATAGTTCTCCAGCACCAGACACCTGCAAAACCCACAAACACATTAAAGAAAACCAGACAGGGGCAGTGAATGCGGCGATGACCACGGAGATGGTGATGTAGATTGGGCGGAGTGGTGAGACGATGCAGGTTGGCAGAAAACGTATATAAATGGCGGAGCAATACTTTGGGTGAAGGTTGGAAGGATACGTGAAATTTAACGAAGGCAATGGACTTTGACCTTTTAACAGGAATGTAGATGAGAGACTGACGCATCTACGACGGGAGCACGTGGACGGATGACGTGGAGCCACAGGGTCGATGGCGTGGTGAGGTTTAAATACAGACCGTTCGATCTTTGGTGGGAATCGACAGTGAAAACGCGTCAAAGAACAATGAGACGGTGGGCCAAGGGCGATATGGACAGGAACTAAAAGCTGCACAACTTTGAAGAACAAGAGCCGTTGGATTGAACGCTCAAGATAGGACGACTTATATGAATTTCGCTGCATGACTTCAGTCGAACATTAATGCGCGGGAGAGAGCGGTATTGAGGCCGTACCCTGGGACCAGGGTTGCGGGGAAGCTTCGTACCCCCTTCGCTCCCGCTCCGGAAACTCGCTCCGTGCGGGAGCGTTTCGGAAGCGCTAGGAAACGCGCTTCCGAAAACGCTTCCTGTCGGGAGCGTTTTTCGGGAGCGTGTTTCCGACCTGAAAAAACGCTCCCTGTTTTTTCGGGAGCGTTTCAGGGAGCGTTCGGAAGCGAACGCTCCCGAAACGCTTCCGACGTTAAAAAAACGCTTCGGGAGCGTTTTTTAAACGCGGGAAGCGTTTCGGGAGCGTTCGCTTCCGAACGCTCCCCGGCAGGAAAAACGCTCCCCGCCGCGCGGAATTTTTTTTATGAAAAATTTCCGATTTTTATATAAAAAGGGGGGGGGGTTTCATTTTCAGTTATTGTTTGTTAGTTGAGAAGTGAAATTGAGTGAGAAGGAGAGCCGAGAGCGCAAGGTTTGGTTGACAGCAATCAGGAGAGCAAGGAGCAAAGCTGACAGGAGAGCAAGGAGCAAGGCTGACAGGAGGATTGCAAGAAAGAGGTAGACCTTCTAATCCAATTTTGTATTTTCTAAGATGAATTTGTAGATTGTTAAATGGTTTGAAAATGAAAACTTGAATTTTGCTTGAATGTTGCATTTTATTGGATTTAAAACTTTTAAAATGAGTTGTTTTTTTCCTATGTTGCATTTCCTATTCCCATTTGGCATTTTTCCATTTGTTTTGCAGGCTAGATTCTAGAAACTTGAAACTTGTTTCCATCATGGCTATATGGCTAGGAATTTTCCTCATGTTGGTTCCTTTCTTTGTGATAATGGTGTTGGAGAGAGCTAGAAGAAAGAGACAAATCAGAGAAGAGGAGGATGAAGAGGAGGGTTATGGTGGATCTGAAGAAAATCCTGAAGAGGAGGATTATGCTGAGGAGGAAGTGGGGAGTGGAGACCCTGAGGACCTAGAATCCCCAACTAAACAAGACCAATATCCTTTGTGGAAATATGTTCAAAAACAAGAAGGAGGGAAAGGTGGTGGAACCACTAAATTTATTTGCCCCCATTGCAATAAACAATACCATGGTTCATACACCCGTCTGAGAAGGCACCTTTGTAGGATAATGCCAGGAGATGGAACTAAAAATTTTGGAATCAAAGTTTGTACTTCTATGGCAGCACCACAGAGAGAGATATATAGGAAGGAAGAGGGGGTTGCCATACAGAGATCATCTAAAAGATCTAAGGGTATCGCTGATTCAGGCCCAACACATTCAACTTCCACCCATGCCAGTGGTTTCGGAAGCAGTGGCACTGGATTAAGGCGTAGAACCATATCCGATTTCCTAGAAGAAGGGTGTAGGAATGATGTGGATTCAAAAGTTTACCGGTTTCTATATGCATGTGGGGTGCCATTCAATGTTCTTCGCTCACCTTATTGGCATGAAATGGTTTTTGCCATTAATGATGCCCCCAAAGGATACAAAAGCCCTGGGTATGACAAGGCCAGAACCGTGGGTCTTGATCATGAAAGAGCTAAAATAAATCATTCTTTGGCTAGAATGACAGGTTCGTGGAATGAGCATGGGTTGTCCATTGTCTCTGATGGATGGACCAATGTAAATGGAAAACCATTGATAAATGTTTTGGCTGTGTCGGTTAGTGGTGCAGTGTTCCTGGCAGCTTATGATTATTCAGATAAATTCAAAACCGGCATTAACATTTCAGAACCATTACTTGAAATAATTGAAAAGACTGGGCCATACAATGTGATACAGGTCATCACTGATAATGCTGCTAACTGTAAGGCAGCAGGAGCAATTGTTGAGGATAAATACCCCAACATTTTTTGGTCTGGGTGTTTGGTTCACACAATGAACCTTTTGATGCATGATATCATCAAAAACAAACAACCTCGATTCAAATGGCTTGGTGATTTGTACAAGAGAGGTAAAAAAATGATAAAATTTATTACAAATCATAGCAATACCCATGGGCTTTTCCGTACTCACTCCAAATTGGAGTTGTTGAAAATAGGAAAAACTAGATTTGCTAGTTATTACCTCACCTTCAGGCGCCTTTTGAAGGTAAGAGAGTCATTGGCTACAATGGTATCAAGCCCACACTGGCAGCTATTAAAGGACAGGGCGGCAACAGTGGTTGACAGGCAAAGTTTTGAACATGTGGAGGAGACCGCCCTTGACCCTCAGTTTTGGGCACGTATGAGGGAAATTGTGAGTTTTACCAAACCCATTTATAACATGATTCGCTTTGCAGATACTGATAAACCAGTGATTGGAGAGGTTTATGAGCAGATGGATAGCATGTTGGGGCAAATAAAAGATATTGTTAAGGATAATGATCCCATTTTGTATGCTATGATTCATGACTGTGTGTGTGCACGGTGGAATAAACTCAATGTTCCATTGCATGCTTTGGCATATATCCTTACGCCAAAATATTACTCTCCATCTTGGTTGGGCCAACCTGCACCTGGAGGTGGGGTTAGGGTGAAACCTCACACAAATCCAGAGGTACAAGAAGGGTACATGAAGGCATTGGACAAATTGGTACCTGACAGGGAAGAGTGTGCTAAATTGCGCCTTGAATTAGGCAAATACTTCAGTTGCACTACTAACTTTGGTTCATTCCATGCAATGGAAGACAGGGACAGATTCGATGCTCTCACATGGTGGGAAGCATATGGCGGCATGTGACTTTTGCCAAAGTTGGCTAAAAAAGTTCTCTCACAAGTTGTGAACACTTCTTCTGCAGAGAGGTGTTGGAGCACCTACAACTTTATACACAATGTGAGAAGAAGCAGGCTGAATGAAAACCGAGCTGAAAGCTTGGTTTATGTGCATTATAACTTGAGGTTGTTGAGCCATTACTGTGATCGGGCAAATGAGGATCAATCATCCAGAGTCTGGGACAACAACCCAGAGGATGATAATTTGGAGGACGGCACGTTACATCTAGAAGAATTGGAAGCAGAACTTTATAGGGATGATGATGAAGCATCAGCAGCACCACCACACACAGGGCCAGTCCCACCATCTACTGGTAGCAGTGTGGGTGCCAGTACCGGTGCCACTCCTCGATATCACACTGTTGTTCCTTTGCAGATCCAGCCTCCACCTTCTAGTCGTGGTCGTGGTACTCCTGAGAGTACTAGAAGACCAACATTTCCTCGTGGCTCACAAAAATTAGACATTTCTCGTGGGCGTGGCAAGGGGCCAGCCAGATAAAATATATTTGTTGTTTACTATTTTCTATTTGTTGTTGACAGTTGAACAGTTGAAACTTGACTTGCTACTGATTTCATATATTTAAATTTTTAATGAAGTTGGCATTTATAAGTTTATTGTTTACAAGTCATTATGAATTATGAATATGATGCTTCATGAAAGTTATATGGTGATCAATGAATCAATGATGATAAATGTTATATATTGAATTTTGAAATCAATGAATCAATGATGATAAATTTTATATATCAATGATGATAAATGTATATTGAATTTTGAAATCAATGAATCAATGATGATAAATGTTATAATATATATATCAATGATGATAAATGTATATTGAATTTTGAAATCAATGAATCAATGATGATAAATGTTAGATATTAAAATTTGAAATCAATGATGATAAATGTTATATATCAATGATGATAAATGTTATATATTGAATTTTGAAAGCTTGAAACCTTCAGATTGATGATTTGCGAGACTCCAGAGTCAATATGTTCTCTGCTTCCAACTCGTGGGCGTGGTTGATGAAGATTATAACTTCTAGATGATTGATGTTATATGATTCAATCTATGTTTTTATGTTTTTATGTCTAATTCATCATTCTACATGTTTTTGTTGACATATATGCATCAAAATATAAAAAATATTAAAAATATTAAAAAATATATATATATATATATATATAAAAACGCTCCCGAAAACGCTCCGGACCCGGAAACTTTTAAAAATGGCGCTCCGCGCTTCGCTCCCGCTCTGCGCTCCCGCTTCCAAGTAACCTTGCCTGGGACACTTGGCAGGCAGCGTATGGAATCGCTGGCCCAATGGGCAATACCGCCTGCCCAGCAAAGGTGGTGCGAAAAAAACAGGCCGGTTTTTGGAATCGACGCGCAGCGCGGGGACCACAGGGGCAAAAGGTTACAATACGTTGATCTGCGTTCAATCGAATGGTTAAAAATGCACCCAATGAACATATACGATTAGCACCTTTGGAATAACACTTGGTCTCGAGCCTTGATCACATTAGACAGTAAGATATAGGGGCCATGGCTAAAAGGGGCGGGACATCTTGTGACTTTAACCATGCATTTGCGGCACTTATTAACACGGTTTAGGGGGCGGAAAAGGCGACGGTCAGCAAAAATGAAGTTCGTAAGCCATGATAGGGAACTTGAAAGTTTTAGGGGGAGTTGAAGACCAAAAATTTAAATGAGGAGCTGTCATGGACAACATCGGCTCCAACTGGGGACGACACGTTCATCCCTGGGCGTGTCGAGAACCTGCAGACCACCTGATTATTGTTTATGTAAACTCTGTTCCTCAGCCCCTCTGCACTTTACTTCATAGTTCATCAGCATGTCCTCCTGGATCAAACCAAAACCGAAACAAAACTTATATACAATATGGTACATCAGGCTTGCTCTGCCTGAATCAGAATTGGAAGTAGGGCTTGAGAAATTGTTCGTTTACAAGGGCATCCAGCACGTCACCCTATAAATTCTCCAACATAAAAGTATTATTGCTTCTTTGTTCCACTATTTTGAAAGGACCAAACTAGAGGGGGTCGAATTTGCCATGCTTTCCTTTTTCAGCCCTTCGGACATCCCATCTGAGCACCAGATCACCAATCTACAACTTTTTGTTTCTAGCATGTTGATCAAAAATGTTTTTCATTTTCTCCTGATATTCAGCTAACCTCTGGTTCACCTGGTCTCGTGTCTCCTCTAACTCCACCAATTGATTAATTCTCCTGACCATATCATCAAGCTCTTCCTGATTTTCTTGCATGAAACGTGCCACTGGCAAAGCCAGCTGCACAGGAAAAACTGCTGCTCGTCCATATACCAACTCATATGGAGATTTCCCAGTTGCTCTATTGCTGGTGATTCTATTAGCCCACAGAGCAAATTTTAATTGGGAATCCCAATTCTTCTGATTCTCATTGATAGTCTTTTTCAAGGCCCTCACTAAAGTTTTGTTGGAAGATTCTGCCAAGCCATTCCCCTGTGGATAGTAAGCTGTGGAGTGGTTTAGTGCAATATTATACTGCTGGCAGAAATTTACAAATTTTGCAGATTTGAAGGCCTGTGCATTATCAGTCACTATTCTAGCAGGACAGCCAAACCTGGATATGATGTTTTCCTCCATAAATTTGATTATCACAGTATCTGTAGCATTCCTTGTAGGTATGGCTTCCACCCATTTCGTAAAGTAATCTGTGGCTGTTAATATCCATTTATGTTGCCCACTTGATGGGGGATGTATTTCTCCAATAAAATCTATTCCCCATTGTTGAAATGGCTCATTCACATGAACTGGGATCAGGGGCAGAGCTGCCAACTTCTGTCTCTTAGCAAATTTCTGACACTTATCACATGCTCTGACCCAAGTATAAACATCTCCAAATAATTTCGGCCAGTAGAAACCAGCCTTCAAGATTTTATGAGCTGTGGCTCTCCAGCTGTAGTGTCCCCCACAAATTCCTCCATGGAATTCAACCATTATACTCTCTACTTCATCCTCTGTAAGACACAGGAGTAGGATACCTGAGGGATCTCGCCAATAAAGCTGCCCATTAGCAACTATGTACTTTTGTGATTTTAATCTCAATGACCTGTATTTAGCTTTATCACAACTTGGAGGACAGCTGAGTGTCAAAAGATATTCTACTATTTCTTTGTACCAAGGACTGGTGAGAAATTTCATGTGTACTCCCTGAGTAGCCATCTCCAGTCCTTGCTGCTCTTTCTCTTTCTCAGACTCTTCATTTGCTACCATAGACAAATTTATGCCCAGAGCTTGATAGTTAGATTCTGATAACATTTTAGCAAGCCCCTGTCCTTTAATCAGCTTAGTAGGTCTGATATCCAAATCATATTCCTGTATCTTTGCAATCCACCTCCCTCTTTTTCCTTCACTGTCTCCCTGAATCAGAATGTCTTTAACAGCTGCAGTAGGGGCATATGCAGTGATGTGGGACTGCAAAACATACGTTCTAAAGGCTTTGAGGGACTTCACCAGGGCATATGCCTACTTCTCTAATATGTTATATTTCAATTCTGCATCATGAAGTACTGGACTAAAGAAGGCAATAGGCTGCTCATAACCTTCTTCATTTTTTTGTAATAACACTCCAACTACTGTATGGGGTGAAGCAAATGAAAAGATCATAAATGGTTTTGTATAATCAGGTCCAGCCAGCACGGGAGCTTCAGTAAATGCAGCTTTAATTCTTGTAAAGGCCTCCCATGATTCTTGTGACCATTTCACCTCATTATTCTTCTTTAGCATATCTGTTATATGCCTAACTATCTCAGCATAGTTAGGGATGAACCTTCTCAAAAAATTGATACGTCCCAAAAACACTTGCACCTCTTTCTTATTTCTGGGAAGAGGAATACTATTTATCACCTCTACTCTTTTAGGATCTATTCTCACCCCATCTTTAGTTACAATATGCCCTAAAAGCTTGCCTTCCTCTAATGCAAATAGAGACTTTTGCGCATTGAGAGAAAGGCCATACCTTCTGCATTTTTCAAAAGTTCTTCGTAAATGCTCAATATGCTCAGCATCATTTTTTGAAAATACTATAATATCATCAAGGTACACCACCAAAAATTTATCCTACTCGCCCACAAAAGCAATGTCCATGGCCCTCTGAAAAGTGGCCCCTGCATTAATTAGCCCAAAAGGCATCCTAGCATACATGAATGTTCCCCAAGGCGTGGTAAATGTAGTTTTCTTCTGATCCTCTGGAAGTACAGCTACCTGATTATAACCAGAAAAACCATCCATCATTGACATTCTAGAGGCTCCCACCACTTTCTGTAGGAAATGGTCCATCTTAGGGAGTGGATAATTATCTTTTAAGGATGCTCTATTTAAATTCCTGAAATCCACACAGCCTTATTTCTCCATTTTTCTTTCGGACAGGGACCAAGTTTGCCACCCATTCAGAATATCTTAAAGGCACAATTATTTTGGCCTTTAGCAGCTTCTTGATTTCTTTCTCGATGGAGGGAAGTAGAAGAGGATTTATCTGTTTGAGCTTCTGCTTATAAGGTTTTGCATCTTCCCTCAGAGGAATTTTATGCTACATTATATTGATATCAAAAGTTTTAAGGTCTTGATAAGACCATGCAAATACATCTTTATAAGACTGAAATAATTTCAAGTATTTTTCTTTATATTCCTCTGGGACTCTTTTGGATAATTTTACAATTTTGGGCTCAGCATCAATACCCAGATTCAGATCTTCTACCTGGTCTTCTTCTACTACTTTACTAGGCTGCAATGGGACATCATTCTTATCAAACAGCCTTTCTAGGGGGACTAGCCCTCTAGGGATAACATTTCCTTTCAATTGCAACACTTTACTCCCTGCCATTTTCTCTTCCCACTTATTTTCTGAAATATTTTCAGCCTCCTCTTCTTCACAATCATCAATCTCCATATTAGAGAATTCTCCCACTGTTTCCAGGAATCTCTTCATTTGTTCCTCATCTTCAAATACCTGCCAATGCTTGATATTATCTAGGATAGATGGCCTATAACGTACCTCGATTTCATATCTCAAGAGAGGGTTCTGAGGAGGACGGAATGTACTGGCAGCTACAGCAAGAGAATCTGCCATTCTATTCTGCTCCCGGGGCATGAACTAGATATTGAATGCTGAGAAGAAATTCTCCACCATGTCCCATACTTCATTTTTGTAAGCTCTCAGCCGAGGGTGTTTGGTTTGACACTGATTTCTGACTTGTCTGACCACCAGCTTAGAATCTCCCAGGACCTTTAAACTCTGTATACCCATGTTCCTGGCTGTTTGCAATCCTAACAGCAGTGCCTCATATTCAGCTACATTATTAGTAGCTTCGTATTCCAATTTAAAAGACAGTGGCACCCATTTGCCTGTAGGAGAAATTAATAATACTCTAGCCCCATTACCTTCTCTTGAATTTGCTCCATCAAAATGTAGAGTCCATACTCCTGCTTCATGGTTTTCTAAAGGCTGCTCAGTCTTGATTTGACAGAAGGAAGGTTCATGAGCATAGTTTTGATCTTCTTCTAACATCCAACATGAAAAATCTCCTTCCTTGCTGTAGACTGGTGAATTCTCTGAGCTGTTAGCTTTAGTAACCGTCTTGACAAATTTGGTTTCTCTGTATAAACTTCTCTCCTAGCCACCAAAAACAGAGATAGTGGCATAGGTTAAATCCATCTTGAGTGACCCACCAATTTTTGTTCCCCAGGACCTTGACAACAGCATGCCAAAGCGAGCTGGGATGTCAGCCACCACAATGTCCATTACTACACTTTTTGTTGGAATTTGGGCCAGATTGACCACTAAATCTTTAATCATCCCCAAGCATTTAACTCTTTTGGAATCAAATGAATATAGATCTTTATATGGACGTGTGATTTGTAACCCTAGTTGTTCCATGACAGACAAAGGCATAAGATTATGGGAAGCCCCAGAATCTAGCATACAATTGTGTAACAGCAGGTCATGAATAACTAGAGACACATAGAAAGGAGGAGTAGAGGGGTCTATCTCCTCGACATGTGGGCCAAAAACTACCATGGGTCTTTCTTCTTGAAGGTTAAGACTGTCTGGGACTATTGGTGCTTCAGGAGGGAGCAATAAGGAAGTGACTTGAGATTGATATGCAGGTTGTTTTAACAGTTCAGTCAAAGGGACTAGGATTTTGACTTTTTCAAGTTTTTTTTGCAAATTAAAAGCAGGAGAGGGCTTTTCTATTACAACTACTTTTGACTCTTTATTTTCAGCTGAAGGTTTAACTTCTTTTGATACAGACTCAGCATTAGGAGGAGTGACTACTTTTGAGGAAGAAGGAGTTTGATCATTAGAATGCAAAGGAGCTTTTAGAGGACTCTTACCTTTGTCTATGACTTTCTTCATTGTTGACTCCTTTTGAGCGGATTCTTCCTTCTGGGAAGGCTCTTCTTCTTCTTCTTGAGTCCGAGTTCTTTTCCTGGAAGATCTGAGGTCATATCTCCTATTGAAATGTGCTTGCATGAAATCATTAAACTGTTTGCAGTAGTGATCAACTTCTGCGTCTTTTGTATCTCTGATTTCTTCTTCTTCTTCGTGCAATGGGCATTCCACTTCATCATTATTTGAAAAAGCAAGATTTGAAACTTCTAGCTCGTAGGCAGCATCTTCAGTGGAGTCATCTACTGGGCCTTCCAGGTACAATGGGTGTGGTACTTGATCCTGTTGCTCCTTAGCTTCCCTTGGTAGTATTTGCAGGGGTGGCTTTCTATACTGAGGATTGTAACCCCTATTTGGAGCGTTCTGGAAGTTCTTGGAAGCTGAGTTCTTGGTCTCCAATTCAAACTTGACCAGTTTGTTAGCAAGATTCTTAATCATTTTGTTCATTTCTTCAATTTTATCTGAATTCTTATCCTGATTAGAAGTAGATACTTCTTCTTTCCCCCTTCTTCTGGTATCTTGTTCAGCTTTCCCTCTTAATTTTCCAGTGGAAGCAAAATTTGCTTCCAACTCAAGAGCATCTGACTGAGCATCATCTAGGGTGGCAGGCTTTCTTTACCTAAGAGAGAAACCAAAATCTGAGTCAAAGGCTGCTATGAAAACAACTTTGGCAGCGTTCTGATTAGGCTTCATATCTGCAGGGAGGTTCAGATATAACTTATTAAATCTCTTAGTAAACTCTGACACCCCTTCATTATGTTTCTTCTTGAGTGTATTGAACTCAGTAAGACACTGTCCATGATCCTTCTTCTCTCCCCATTTTCTGAGAAAAGTATTTTCCATATTGTCCCAAGTGGTTATAGAACGGTTTCCCAATGTCTTAAACCATTTTCTGGCTTCACCATCCAGAGATTGAACAAACAGTCTTAAGACCACATCTAGATGTTCAACATTAAAGTTCTCTGCAAAAGAGCAGAAAGTCTCAAGGTGTTTTTGAGCATCAATCTCATTTTCCCCAGTGAATCTAGGCAATATCTTTAAATAATCCTGGGGCATATCATTTAGCACTTGAGGCAGTGCTAGGGGAGCATATTTATTCAACAAAAAGGCTGGAACATTAGCCATTGGAGGAGGTGGGGGTTGTGCAACAATCTAGTGTACAAATGGAGGAAGACGAGGAGGAGGAAGTGGAGTATGGATAACAATGGAGATATATTGTACAGAAGCCTGAGGTGTAGATGGAAACAATTCACGATTAACAGGGGCTACTTCTGTAACTTCTTTAACTTCCTCAGCCTCAGGCGTAGGATGAAAGTTCTCTTTAGCTCTAGCACTTCCCCGGGGTGGGCTATCTGAGTAATATTCAGGATTTTCCTCAGTGGAGTCGGGATTTTCTATTTGGATTTCTTGAGAAGAAGAGGATGGATAATCTTCTACAGAATATTCAGGGATTTCAGCATGGACTGATTTCTTCTCTTTCCAAACTCTTCTATGAATAATCTTTTCTGGGTCAGACACAGAAGGTATCTTTGACTGTGATGTATCTGACCTCAAATGTGGCTTACGAAGAGCCAGGACTACAAATAGATTTATCAAATAAACAACAGTGGAGTCGCCAAGGTGAGAGATATACAACTCTTCAACTCTCTGTGCTCACCTGATTAGAGAGTGAATATGTTTTGTCGAGGCCCAGGGAAACTGATATTCTTAAATTCGTCCCCAACAATGGCGCCAGAAAGATGTTGTCGACAATTGTTGTCTCTCCTAGAGACAGTCTAGAGTTGCCATAGACCAGTGCCTAAGACATCTTAGCATAGCAAGGAGCATATAATAAAGCTGGGGTGTCAATCCAAAGGCTCTCCTGCTATCTCTTGTAAAACAAGGAAATTAATTTAAATGGGACCAGACCTCACAGAAACTGCCACAGGGAAAGTAATGTTGCAGAAACAAGATGCAAAGCTCCAACACAAAAGCATCAGACAGTTAAGAGACAATTTACTGTAAAGAGGGCCGATTCAAGTAATATGCCACAGAAATCAAATAACAGAAGGTGTATGCAGTGAAATAAATATGAGAATATATTAGTTGGCCTTGAGCTAGCCGAATGCACAGCTAAACCATATATGGAAGCATCACTCTAAGAATCCATATATGACAATGGCGTTTAAAGCACCCTCCCAAAGCAACTAATATAGCGAAGAAAGGTAGATGAAATGAGAACATGAAAGCAGTATATCATGCCTGAGCCATATTTAAAGCGCTTGACTGATCCAAGTATGGGCATCAACTAAGATGAATCCTTACCTAAAATCAGTGAGCCACTCGCATTCCAGTACATGATACAAGAAGATGTATGAAATGAAGTATTGTATTAAACACATAAGAGAAGGTTACATACTGTGAAATATCAAAGACCAGAATCCTCTAAGACAGCTATAACTCCTCCTCACTGAGACCCTACGGGCTCTGAAATTTCATACAGAAGCTTTACAAAATGTATACAAACGTGCCTTTCACTGCACAATTTTCTGATACAAATCTGGAACCCTTACAATGTCTTTCTTCCTCCCTTTTATAGAGGAAGGAGAAGAGAAACCAATAAAGAAGTAGGTGAAAACATTTAATTTGCTTAATTTGAACAAAATGACGGAAAGATTCGCGCCCAAGTTGCTTAATTAATGTGCTGTGCTATAGGTACTCTGAGGCCGGCTCCATGAAGTAAATGCTGTAGGTGCAAATTTCTCCAGGGATAAGACATGAAGAATAAAATATGTAACATTCTGTACCTTCCTGAGAGAAAGATCTATTGAAGTAAAACCTAGAGGATATGATTTTTATGCACTTGTACTCTTTGTCTTCTGAATGCTGGATTGCTGTTTAAAATCTTCAATGTCGGGCACCTAATTCTTGGATCTTTATTTATATTCTTTGCCGTGGCAATTAATATCTCCATTTGTAAAATCTGCATTTTGAAATTCTCTGGAGGGTTCAACAGATTTTAACCCCTGCTTCATTTAATGTTGGTCATATCATAGCGGCTCCCGGATCTTTCTTCACAAATTTTGCTCCTGAAACCTGGTCTTGTCATGCGTTCTCGGCTTCTGTAATGGTGGCCGCAAATTATGATAGTTCTCCAGCACCAGACACCTGCAAAACCCACAAACACATTAAAGAAAACCAGACGGGGGCGGTGAATGCGGCGATGACCACGGAGATGGTGATGCAGACTGGGCGGAGTGGTGAGACGATGCAGGGTGGCGGAAAACGTATATAAATGGCGGAGCAATACTTTGGGTGAAGGTTGGAAGGATACGTGAAATTTAACGAAGGCAATGGACTTTGACCTTTTAACAGGAATGTAGATGAGAGACTGACGCATCTACGACGGGAGCACGTGGACGGATGACGTGGAGCCACAGGGTCGATGGCGTGGCGAGGTTTAAATACGGACCGTTCGATCTTTGGTGGGAATCGACGGTGAAAACGCGTCAAAGAACAATGAGACGGTGGGCCAGGGGCGATATGGACGGGAACTAAAAGCTGCACAACTTTGAAGAACAAGAGTCGTTGGATCGAACGCTCAAGATTGGACGGCTTATATGAATTTCGCTGCATGACTTCAGTCGAACATTAATGCGCGGGAGAGAGCGGTATTGAGGCCGTACCCTGGGACACTTGGCAGGCAGCGTATGGAATCGCTAGCCCAATGGGGAATACCGCCTGCCCAGCAAAGGTGGTGCGAAATAAACAGGCCGGTTTTTGGAATCGACACGCAGCGCGGGGATCACAGGGGCAAAAGGTTACAATACGTTGATCTGCGTTCAATCGAACGGTTAAAAATGCACCCGATGAACATATACGATTAGCACCTTTGGAATAACACTTGGTCCCGAGCCTTGATCACATTAGACAGTAAGATATAGGGGCCATGGCTAAAAGGGGCGGGTCATCCTGTGACTTTAACCATGCATTTGCAGCACTTATTAACATGGTTTAGGGGGCCGAAAAGGCGACGGTCAGCAAAAATGAAGTTTGTAAGCCATGATAAGGAACTTGAAAGTTTTAGGGGGAGTTGAAGACCAAAAATTTAAATGAGGAGCTGTCATGGACAACAGGTTATCCACTTTTTGGTGGGTAACACTCTCCAAGGAGGCACTTCAACCATCGAATAATGTAACATGTCACCTAGAATAGATGTGCCCTTGGGATGAGTGGAAGGAGTATTTGGATGACCAAACCTTATAAGATAATGCATGAGAGGAGATTTTCCCTTGAAAAGTGTGCAATGGAACCACATTGACCAAGCAAGATAATATAAAATAGGTCATGGAGAAATATGCACTTGAGAAGTGTTAATATGCCAAATTAGGGTGGAGCACTCCCCTAGATGAAGCACTCAACAACCATGAAATGCCAACACCATGCCAAATATAGCAAGGTTAGCTAGGGCACTTCGTCTAATGCAATAACCAAGTCCAAAAACGAATGACCACCAAGAAAAACGTTAAAGGTGGTTAGATATCCTCAATAAATGTGCCAATAACAACCTAGAGACACCCACCACACACCATAAAGAGAAATGGTAGCTAGAGTGCCCTTTACCATGCAACTTAAGAAATACTATAGAAATGTGTGCAATAAGGTCCACTTTGCTTTTGATATCAACCTATACAAGAAAGGCATCCTAGCAGCATATGCAAATGCATAAATCTACATGAAAACACCATCAATATCTTCAAATCAGAAGCCATAAGTGGGACAGCCTAGGAGAATGTGCATCAAGGAATGTTCTCCTAATAAAATAATCAAAACAATGTGTAGTAAAGAGAAATCGTGTGCCAAAACTGTCAACTAATTGCTAAAACCATGGGCACAAGAGGAAGGTGACCTAGGACATTGTGCCAAAGTGGGGTGTTTTCAATAAATCCCCAAAAATCCCTTGGAATATCTCATAAAGCTTAGGAAAACCATGTAATCACACCAAGTCACCAATGTGCAACGTCAAGGAGCAACTAATAACCCATATTGCTTAGGAAAACCCTTAGTTGATGGTTATTCCCTCAATGAACTAGCTAGGGATTGATCAAGAGTGGATTATGCTAAGCCAAAAAACCATTAAGGCACCCCATAGTCTACCAAAAACCTCTTGTGTGACACACAAACATCCAAGATGATGCCCACAAAAGATGATGAGCCATGAACAATATGCATTCAAAACGGCGAAAATATGGCTCCTAAGCCATCATGCTCCAAATGCAACCTCTTTGGCAGGGTCTTCAACTTGGAAACGGCCCCATGCAATATGAGGGGTGACACACATCATTCATAGCAAAAATACAAGTGAATAATTGTGGATTTAAGGAGTTTCTGTTCATTGTTCTCGAGGTTTTATCCAACTTCAAAAGCCTGTGTTGCAGAACTGCAAAGTCTTTTTCGCAGATCTGGAGTTTTTGCTCGCTTGTTTGAAGGACAAGGTTGTAGATTCAAGCTTTTTCGAGTACAGATCAGCGAGATTTTTGCTCTGGTCTGAGACTTTTTGTTGCATATTTTGAAGCTTAAAATTTATATCTGATAGACATACCCCACTAGAATCAGTAAGCACTGATTCTGAAGTGAGAGATAAACTGTTGGTGATGGGCAATCTTCCTAAACCGTCCACTCAAAGCCCTTCAAAAAGATCGTGGTAGCTTCTTCAGAGGGAAACTTCGGGTGATAACAGTAAATAAATCTCATCACCCTAAATGAGCTAGCTCATACAATTATATTCCATGTTCTTCACTTTGCTTGCCCTATATTTTCTTGAAAATGCTCTGAAATTTAAACATCAATAAATGACCAAGTAATCTTCTCATGTTCATGGCAACCAATATATAATGTTATATTTCTAAACAAATAAGTTAAAGGGGATGTAAGGAAAGAATCTAGTTACTTCAGGCAATGTGATGGAGAGTGTGGAAATAACTTGCTCTTTACATATACCTGCAATTTAACATGGCATGTAAAATTAGATTTACATGTTGCTAGTATGAATACATCATAGAGTGGATTATCCATCTTTACAAAATACAACATCGCAAGTATTGATAAAATGCAAATACTCTTAAAGGTCTCAGGATCAAATTATAAACACACACATAAAAGTTGATTGATCAAACATGCAGGCAACTTCTTGATTTGAAATTTAGTGATTTGTGTGAAATCAAGGATAAAGAAAAATCTAGGTAGAGAGGACAGCAACTTAATGAAATAATAGAAAGACTTTGCCTCAGATAAAATTCAGAATATCTGGTCTGTGGATCAGGTTAAGCACCATTTTGCTAGTATGAACGGAACTTTCGTCCACATGCCTACGTGCTGAAAACATAAAATCAAGAATAAACAAGCATCTAGGTAGAGACGACATCAACAGAAATAGTATGCCTCGGCAAAAATTCAAGTTAGATAGTTTGTATTTTAGATTAAGCATAAATGTGTGATAAAATACATAAATGCGTGATAAAATGAGCAAATTGAATAAAGAAACCTCTTCAAGCTCTTGTATGTATTTTATATTTCTGACTAGATTTTAAAACATAACGTTCAGATCTGGTTTATTTAAAATTCCAGTCATGAACCCTTTCCGACCCTTCCCGTTCAACAGACCATTTCATGGATTCCTCAACAAAAAGCCAAAACCATATTGTCTTCGTATGTTATAGCAATGATTCCCCTACTATATTTCTTGACCTTCTACATAGAAATAGAATCCTGAAACTTGGAGCTGTTTTTACTTAATGTAAGAATCCTGAAACTTTAAGTTCATAACGTTATTAGTAATAATTACTGGATAAAATTTCACATAGCATATACTGTCAATACTTTATACCTGCATTATTGATTACATCTCTAATCGCCATATCATCAAATTTCTTGGGCCCAACAGCATGAATCATGTACTCTCACCTTGTTAATTTGAGAACATGTTCTATGCCATTTCAGATTAGGGCATGAAACACTGAAGCAGATAGAACATACCAATAGATCAATGGAAGACAAGCCAAAACAGATGAAGCGAACAAAGTTCCTTTTCAAGCTTAAATACTCCAGAACACTTGGAATACAAGGATATCCATTAGGATACAAATATTATATTATAAAAGATATGAGATAGATGACTGAATGTTACAAATGAGTCTTTATATACCAACGCAGGTGCCTCTTCACAAAAGGTCATGTCTTATCAAACATGACCTTTCAGCCTAATTACTAATTAACTAATTTATCATTTATTTACATTATTTATTCATTACATTGCCTTCCCCTCAAAAAGCTTTGTCCTCAAAGCTTGTCGATGAAAGGCCTCAATTTCTTTTCCTGCTACGAACATCATCTCATCTCAGGGCAGTCATCCTTGTTGATAAAAGTTGATACGATCCTCTAAGTGACAAACAAAACTGTCGCACTGAGAATGGATCGGACCATCCTAAATCAATCTTTTGTGGAACCTTACGATGACTAGCAATTGTGATGATTCGTTAGTATTCGTCGAAATATTAGCTTGTTTCTATTCTGAATACATAGCTTGGTTGAGTTGTCTGCTCCCGTGATTTGGATGTCGATAGGGAAATTTTTTGGTTTGACTTTGATTTTCTTTTGGCGAGGATGTTATTGAGTAGGTTACAGAACCTTCACTTAGAATGTTCCTCGTTCGTCTGGCATCTAAGTGTGTTTCTTCTGCAACTTGCTTGTCGTCCTCTTCAGCTGAGACATTACTGGATCAACGTTCGATTTTTCTTCAGCTTGAACTTCTATATTTGAAGATTTTGATGCTTCATTTTCGACAAGTTGTTGCACCTTGTTTTCCAACGACTTCTTATCCTTCTTTAGTTTCTTAATTTGCGTTAGCAATTTTTCGTAGTGGTCCTTAAGGCGAGCAACTTCTTCATTCTTGTTAGCTATGATTTTGTCAATTTCCTTTTGCATATTTTGATTCGCCTTTTTACTTTCTTGAGAAATTACTTTTGAAATTTCTTGAATGTCTTCAGGTGTCACTGAATTTGGCTTTAAGTTGACGTCCTGTAGCGTTATTTTCTTCTTTTTGTAGGAGAATGTTAAAAACTTCTTTTTTGTATTAAGGACGAATGACCCTAGTGATTCCATCCAGAGCGAACCCAGAATTATATCACTATCGTTACAAAATAAGGTTTTAACGGTAAATTGGGAAACAAGGGAATAGTCCCCAATACTTAGGTGTAAACTCCCCATGTCGTATTGTTTTTCATTTTCGCGAAATGAATTTGTTTCAATTATATTTGATTCGAGGATCACTAATTGGTTAGCACATTCAGTACTAACATAATTATTCTCTTGATTAAGATCAATAAATATGAGAACTTCCTTTCCCGCAAGTGACCCTTTGATTCTAATTAACGCACGAACAAACATACTATAATTTTCAGGAAATCTTCCTTCTTTCCTCTCTGAATTAGATCCAATTTCCTTTTCATCAATGATTGATTCCATTTTGTCTATTGAATTGGGTTTTTAGGGTTTTTAAGGTAACCCTTCCTAACCTTCTCTTCTTTTTAATGAAGTTATTATTCCTTCAATTTTATTTTCTTTTTTAATAATTTAATTAATTAAATATATATATATATATATATATATATATATATATATATTCTTTAAACAATTGATTTTTTTTAACTCTTTTTTTTTTGTTGAAAGGTTACAACCCTAGTGAAACGTGGCTATTCACATTATGTCCACTTATATGTATTTGACTCGGTTAATGTTCTCCACGTAAAGTAAACTTACCATTCACACAGAGATTTTTTATTCCTCTACTTCTTATTTTACCTTGCAAATACCATGGGCAATTACCATGGGCTCCCAAAACCACGAGCTTGCAAACCACTGAAAGAATAATCAAAATAACCTTACCTACTCTTCCTTATTTCTTTTTCCTTTTTAATTTTAACTTGTCTTGGTATGTACGTATATGTACTTCTTTATATATATCTCTTTTTTTCTTTTCTTTTCTTTTTCTTTTGGAATTATTTTCTTTTAAATATTTTTTTTTCCTTTTAATTTATTTCCCCCTTTATGTTAACTTTCCTTCTCTCTTTTATTTTTTTAATATATATATATATATATATATATATATATATATATATATATATTTCTTCCTTTTTTTTCCAATTTTTTATTATGGCCAAAGGCCTCTGACAAACTCAGCAATGGAGAAACTCAAAAATTTGTAGCGAATGCTTTAGTCACGACGGCAACAAGGTTGACAACTTTATGGTCAAAGACCTGGATCGAAGAGCGTGGCTCTGTGTAGCGCTTAAGCGGCCAAAAGCTCGAACTGCTCCAATACCAAATGAAGCGAACAAAGTTCCTTCTCAAGCTTAAATACTCCAGAACACTTGGAATACAAGGGTATCCATTAGGATACAAATATTATATTATAAAAGATATGAGATAGATGATTGAATGTTACAAATGAGTCCTGCTTATATACCTACGCAGGTGCCTCTTCACGAAAGGTCATGTCTTATCAGACATGACCTTTCAGCCTAATTACTAATTAACTAATTTATCATTTATTTACATTATTTATTCATTACAACAGAGATAATGAATGGTGGCATTACGGCGATCAGCAGGATGCTTCTACCAGCAAAGTCTCCAATAGGTCATTCAGCCAAGTGTGTCACACACAATCCCAAGACAACCCAGACAGAGAATACTCCACAAATACGCAGCACCAAGAACACAGCTCCATCGCCATCAACAGAGAAGAAAATCCTCCACACATTTTGTGTATAATGAACTCCAAGTCTCTCCAATATATAGGCATCTTTGGGGGTGTATGACACGTCCTTTAAGACATTTAAGTCTATATTATATTCCAGGCCGACCTAGCACATAAGTGGAATAAATTCAAAGTACATGTTCTCCTCATCCGATCAAGATGATCTTTAGATCAATCTTACACCTCTCAAAAAGAGGAATCCAATAAAAATATTGGGATCGTCATCTGAGCAGCACAACCCGGAGTTAGACCTAGTTGTCCAAATTTAACACTCCCTCTCAACTAGAGAGAACTCCGTCCACTAGTGCAATCCAAACATCGTGCGTCATCCCATCGTAACTTGCTTTGCTGGCCTCTTTATTTCAAAACCGAAGTAGGTCAGTCAACAAGACATCATTCCCGGCTGACAAATTCAGCCCAGAGGTCTGAAACCTCTATAGAACTCACAAAGAGTCTCATGCCAACACAAAGTTGGTTTTCCTGACCCGAAGTCAGTTGGAGTTCCGAAACCTCGCTAAACTTGATCCCAGATCAAGTGGTTGGACACATGCCATCCTAGTCATAGAGAGTACGGCAATCTTCGATGCATCCATCGGTCTTGCTATGGTCTCTATTCTCATTTCCCACCTCATCGGCCAAATGAGAGGTACTTCCCATGAGTCCGGAACTCAAATGGGTAGGATGCATACGGGGCACAGATCATGAGAGGCGAACCAACTCAATCATCATAACAATGGGGCAAAATCACAGCAACAAGGTTTGGCAAACCTAGCCCTGTGGTTGCTTATAGCTCTGAGGAACTATCCCCAAGGCCCCCAGAGCTCCCAGAGCTCATCGTCCAACAGGACCCTCAGAATAGTGTCGATCCACAATTCCAAGATTCTCACGGAAGGTTAGGAACATGACCTTCCCCAAGGGCATTGTGAGAATATCCGCGACCTGCTCATCAGTTCCTACATGATCGAGCCTTACGGCGCCTTGTTGTACCATATCCTAGATAAAGTGGTACCAGCCATCAACATGCTTGGATCAATCGTGGAACACGAGATTCTCTAACAAACGAACCCCCCTCTAGTTATCACAAAGGATAACAGTGGCATCTAGCACATGCTCGAACAACTCACTGAAGAGCTTTCGCAACCAAGTGACTTCACAACGGGCCATACATGCTGCAATGTATTCGGCCTCAGCGGTGCTCAAGGCTACCAACTTCTGCTTCCTGCTTGAAGCAGACCCAAGTGTGAAGTAGCATCCATATGTGCTCTGGCGATCCACCACACTGCCAGCCCAATTGGCATCAGAATATCCATGGAGTGTCATACTCCTGGCAGTGTATCTCAGCCCATGGTTTATCGTGCCCCAGAGATATCTCAAGAGATTCGTGGCACCAACCCAGTGAATGTTATGATCAACCATGTGTTGACTCAGAGTGTTCACTGCACAACATACATCCAGACGGGTGTTCACTAAGAACATCAGAGCCCCTACGAGTTGACGATACTCAGTAGGATTTGCTAACATGGGCCCAGCGGCGCTGCCACTCAACTTCTTAAAGTTGAGCTCCATCGGTATCGACATAGACTTACAGCCCACCATACCAGAAGCTTCACAATGTATTTTCCTTGAGAAAGGAAAATCTCGCCAGGTCTCTACCAGACCTCCAAGCCTAGGAAGTAATGCATCAGTCCTAGGTCCTTCATCTCGAACTCAGCAACGAGCTCCCTCTTGCACTGATGAATGAGAGGGTCAACACTTGTCAGAAAGAGGTCATCCACATATAGCACCAGAATGAGAAGCTTCTCTTTATCAACCTTGAAGTAAAAGTTCGAATCAACATTACTACGAGTGAAGCCCAGCTTCATCAAGTAGCTATCTATCCTCTAGTACCAAGCTCCGGGTGCTTGCTTCAACCCATAGAGGGCTTTCTTCAACCTGCAGACATGGGTGTCCTGATCCTGGACTTCGAACCCCAAATGTTGCTCTACATACACCTCTTCCTTTATCGCACCATGCAAAAATGCGGTCTTCACATCCATCTGATGAAGACTCCATCCTTGCGTAGCAGCAAAGGCTATGATAGATCGGATGGTGGTATATCAAGCCACAGGTGCAAGTATGTCCTCATAGTCTATGCCTTCCTTTTGAGAGAGGCCATGGGCAATGGTTCTTGCCTTGAACTTTTCAATACCTCCATCAGATCCATGATTAATCTTGTAGAGCCATTTCAAGGTGACAACTACTTTGTCCTCCGGTCTTGGAACCACATCCCAAACATCAGTGTTCATTATGGACTCGTACTCTTCGTGCATAGCATCCTTCCAGACTTGATGCTTTACGGCGTCTTTAAAAGATCTAGGTTCAGATTGTATAATAGTACTCATGGCTACTAGATACCCCTGGTATTTATATGGCTTCTTGTTTTTCTTTCGGAATTCCCCCCTTAAAGCCAGATATCTTTGAGCCATGAGGGTCTTCCTTCTTTCAGCAATGATATTAGCTCAAGAGCATATACAGTTGTATTCTCCCTCTTAATGCCAACTTTTCTTGTGAGAGAAGACGTCTATTTTAAATGAGGGCATCCCAGACACCAACTTGGAAGGGAGTTTTGTACTCAGGGGTCTGAATCTTATTCTCCCACAGTCAAAGCCATCCAAGACTCATAGCCATATACTGTCATATAGCTATCATGCATCTTGGCATGTATCATATACAATATTTGTTCAAAACTTCACAGGCTTTGCTGATCATGGTTCAAGACTCCCACAACGTGACTGAAGGCTGCAAAAACTTCTCAGATCACACTTCCAAGTTTATCATTATGCTCCAATGTAAGACTAATACTGTCACAAGCTTACTGCTATTTCGTAAACATGGGTTACTGTCTATGTCACTGTCCATATCTTCCTACACATTAAGAACAAATAAAGATGACTTACATGCAGAAGATGCTTTCTTCTTACATTCCATTGGCCTCTGTTCTTGATGTACCAAACAAATCTTACAGAGAATATTGCTGCTTTAAACTCTGCCAGCCCATCTTAGATTCGGCCAGCGTTGTTCTTACTGCATGTACATAGTCTGCAACTTATTACAGCTACTGCGCATAATTCATATCACCATCTCTATTGTCATAGTTATGACATATACTGCTTCAAAAGACTTTTGTCAAGGATACATCTTCAAATCATTGTTTACATCACTGCCGCTAAATTAGGATGTGCTATTCCATGTCCTGAATAGTACATATTCCTTACACATTCTCACAGTGATTTTGAGTGTCACAATGAGATCCTCTTAGAAACATTCAAAATAATGATGAAATGATTCCCTTATAGTGATTTCTGGAACCGTTGATGCCTCAAGTTCTCTTGGAGCAGTTATATCAACATCTTTCAGGAAACATCCTATGAGAAAGTATAACATCAGCTGTTATACGCAAAATCCTGTTTAGGAGAAAGTATATTTGTTTTTCATGATGGAGATAGATATGAGGATTAGTAAACATATATCATCATATCTAGATGTCTATCCTTTGGAGGAGAGACAGATTATCATCATACCCAACTAATTCGACTTGCACATCAAAGCTTAGTCCAAGGCTGCTCCAGCATCTGCTACAAAGCTTCAAGGCCTGCTTGCTAAGGCAACTTAAAGTACTCCTCAAGAACTGCTCCAGAACTGTGAAAGCCTTCTATAGCTCTGAAATTAACGAGTACAAAAGTTTTTCTACAAAAGTCTGATTCAGAGAATTCAAGCACCTTCTTCAAACTTGCATTAACTTGCCTTTGACACTCAGGTAATGAACCTTGTCATAGGAATCTCTACCTTCACAAATTTCAGACTATACTCTGAATTAGGGCTGCTACAAATGAGGTCTGCTACAAATCTAATTCCAAGGTCTGTTTCAGATTGTTATAGGTTTTCCATAGGTCTGTTGTGTTCACAAAATAGCTTTGTTCTGCCTTAGAAAGATGCCACAGAACACCTTAGAAAAGGGACCCATGAAACAGCCTTGTTGTGCCTTAAATATACCTCAGATCTGCCTTGTAAAGTGCCTCAGAAGTCTGCGGAAAATTTATTACATCAAACCATTGATTCAGGACCATGAACCCGGGTGAAAACATTGAACCAAAATCAGGAAGTGGTATATTCTGCAAGGACAAAAATGTCACGTTGCTTGAAATGTCTTTGGGTATGATTAAATACATACAACCACGATGCCACAGATACTTTGTTCGTTCTGCAATATTCATCGCTCCTGGCAACGTCAAAGATTTCGAGCATCAATGTGACGATGGGTTGGCCACCCTGAATTAACGTGGGTGTGGATCTCGCCCACTGCACAGAGATCGTCTCTGACTCCACACCATCATCGTATGTGGTCCCCTCTACAATCGTGCTCCGCTTGTCACGACCATACTTTCCTGTCAGCAGCCACGTGTTGCGCCCTCTGTTTCGGCAATCGACGGGAGCAACCAACAAGGAAACCTGTCGTTCTATTCCAAATAGTCGACAGTCCACATACAACGCTAATGTCATCAATCGTTGTGTCCGCTGGTCATGTCGTCAAAAAAAAAAGGTGTGACGTCTAGTCTCATGGGTTTCTATGAACATCAAGGTAAATAGTCGCAAATGGTGGAACAGTTGCCACGGTGCAATTGGAATCCTTCATCTCCAGTGAATTCCCAATCATCGAGTTGCCAGCATTCCTCTTCCTTATTCTGAAAACAGAAAATTCAATCTCGCCCTTTGACCTGCGCAATAAAATAAGTGTAATGGAGGTCAACTCTACAGTTCTGTATCCACTATGATGAATTGCGGCTCTGCTCTTATCTTCTTCATCCACGGATGAATCCCTCCGTCCATCTGCAATTATATTACCCCACCGCTCTTAATAATTTGTCCACATATGCTACCCTTACGCAGTCACCTTCATGCTTAAATCTACACGTTGATACTTGGTGGTATAGCCTGTTTTGGTGAGGCTAGGTCTGCAACCTACCTTAATTTACTGCGGCTCCTTAACAGCCCTCCAAAACAGCCTCTTCATAACTCGGCCTCCCTTAATTCTCTACGGCAAGCTTCAGTGAGGCTTCAGAGGCCTGCGACATTTTCTTTTAGGGACAGACCACCCATAAAACAGCCCTTAAACACCTCTGAATGTGATCATATGCCTCGGCCTTCTATCCCTGCAACTAGGCCTTCATAACAGTCCTCGAAGATGCCCTACAAAGCCTTTTCCTCCTTGCTGTTATAGCCTTCCTTGCTGCGGCCTAGATAGAGGTATTCTTTTCCTTCTTCACCGAGCTCTTCTCTTGTGATGTGTTGCACTTTATTCAACACAAATTGGGCTTTGTCTTCACCTTAGCTCTGATACCATGTTAATTTTAGAACATGTTCTATGCCATTTCAGATTAGTGCACAAAATACTGAAGCAGATAAAACATACCAATAGATCGATGGAAGACAAGCCAAAACAGAGATAATGAATGGTGGCGCTACGGCGATCAGCAGGATGCTTCTACCAGCAAAGTCTCCAATAGGTCATTCAGCCAAGTGTGTCACACACAACCCCAAGACAACCCAGACAAAGAATACTCCACAAATACGCAGCACCAAGAACACAGCTCCATCGCCATCAACAGAGAAGAAAATCCTCCACACATTTTGTGTATAATGAACTCCAAGTCTCTCCAATATATAGGCATCTTTGGGGGTGTGTGACACGTCCTTTAAGACATTTAAGTCTATATTATATTCCAGGGCGACCTAGCACATAAGTGGAATAAATTCATAGTACATGTTCTCCTCATCCGATCGAGATGATCTTTAGATCAATCTTACACCTCTCCGAAAGAGGAATCCAATAAAAATATTGGGATCGTCATCTGAGCAGCACAACCCGGAGTTTGGACCTAGTTGTCCAAATTTAACACACCTTGCATCTGACTATTAATTTTTTCATTGTTCTATGTTATGACAATTACTTCAGCCCAATTCACTTCTTCAATAAGCAATCTTTTCAACAATAGTAAATTCTTCCAATTATCGACAGTACTTGAAGATAGAACAATAAATTCAATGACAATAGGAGACAATCAAGAGCATCAACAAGAGACACCAATTTGGTCAAAGATCAGGAAAAAACCTCACAAGGGAGAAAACCCTTTCAAATTCTCAGAATCCGTAGCTTTAAGCACGGGACACGATGGGCACGCGGATTTGAGTGTCGGATTCGAGACACGGTGACCCCCGGAATAGGACACGTTCAAACACATTATATATTATTTTATTAAAAAAACATATATATATATATATATATTAAAAATTAGATATTTCTTACATAACTTCATACAAATTCATTGATTCAAACATAGATTTTCATCTAGATGTAAGTTTTACAAAGATTTAAGATACATGATACATTGATACACATGGGGCCACGTGTCCCGAATACAATAAAGACTTTTCTTCTGCTTAATGACGTGCAATTGGTATTCTAGTAACTCCAACCTCTGTCTATGTTTAAAAGACTAACAGTACTCTATTCAGAGGATCTATTTTTCTCATTGAAAATAGAGACAACTGAATGTACTTTTGCAGGTGCAGATTCTCAAAGTGACACACCCCATGTGTGAGTGAGGTGTTGTATAGGTTGTGCCTTTGTTTTTAGTTCACACATTTCAATGATGCAAGTTTGAAATTTTTTTGTTGTAGATTTATTAATGCATCTAGAGCATTTTTGTTCCCTGTTTACAGCCAAGCAGAGCTGCCTCAAGCATGCACAAAGTGAGAAATGAGAGGCCAAATACAAAGACATGCATGCACAAAGTGAGAAATGAGAGGCCAAACGGCCTTTTTAAAAGCTGTGGAGGGCTTTTCTCTATCGATCGTGTCCGCCGGATTGGGACACGATCGTGTCTGTACAGGACATGATCAGGACACGACGTGTCCTGTATGGACACGACGTGTCCTGTATGGACACGATCCACTAGACACGAATCTGGCAGAATCGTGTCTGATTTGTTGGATTCGAGACACGATGGCCCAGACCAGCGAATCCAGTTTCTAAGCTGCTCATCCAAAATATCATAGCAGATCCAAGACTAAAACAACATCCTAATGTGCTCTTCTTGTCAATAACATTTCCAGCCCAATCAGCATCAGTATATCCATGCAGCCGTACATCTCCAATACAATATCTTAAACCAAGGTTAATACTCCCATGCAAGTATCTCAGAATGTGTTTGGCAGCAACCTAATGTGCATGGAGGGGCTCAATCATAAATTGACTCAAGGTGTTTACTGCAAAGGAATGTCAATTCCCCAATCAGTTGTTTATACTTAGAAGGATTAGCTAGGTCAAGTTGAGTAGCATCTCTGCACAAATTCTTAAAATTCATCTCCATTAGGGTGACCAAGGATTTACACTTTGTCGTTCCAAATCTCTCCAGTAACTTCACGAATCACAACATATTTTCCTTGAGATAGAAAAATCTCTCCAAGTCTCTACCAAACTTCTAGTCCCAAGAAATAGTGCATCATACTGAGATCCTTCATTTTGAACTCAGAGGCAACTCCCTCTTGCACTCGATCATCAAGGGCTCACTACCTTTCAAGAATAGATCATCAACATATAGAACTAAAATCAAAGGCATACCATGAACCACTTTCAAGTAGAGATTGGGATCAATGCTACTTCTCGCAAATCCAAGTCTCACCAGGTAACTATTGATTCAGGCAAACCATGCTCTCGGGGCCTGCTTCAAGCCATAAAGTGTCTTCTTCAACATGCAAACATGTGACTTTCGATCCTTCGCTTTAAATCCCTGTGGTTGCTCAATGTAAACTTCTTCCTGTAACATGCCATGAAGGAATGCAGTCTTAATGTCCATCTGATGAAGAGACCATACTTGACTAGCAACGAGGGCAGTGATAGATCTAACTGTTGTATAGCGAGCAACAAGAGCAAATATATCGTCATAATCTTCTCCCTCTTTCTGGGAGAATCGTCGAGCCATGAACCTTGCCTTGTATTTTTTATGCTTCCATCAATCCCATGCTTAATTTTATCCATTTTGAAGTCACCACGGATTTCCCTTTCAGTCTCAAAACGACATCCCATACATCATTCTTCATAATAGATTCATATTCTTCGGCCATAGCATCTTTCCAAACTTGTCCTTTCACAACTTCTTCAAAGTTAGGTGACTCAACTTGAATGATTGCACTCATGGCAACAAGGTATACCTAATACCGACATGGCTTCTTGCTTTCTCTAAAAGTCCCTCTGGCAGGAATGTGTCTCTCAGCATCCTATAATGTATCTCGAAACCATAATGGTCTTTTCTTGGTAGGAGGATCCAAGGGATCCATGGGCTCCATGGGATCATCAACAATGTCTCTCTCATATTCTGGCATGGAAGGAACTTCTAGAATATCCATTTCATCATTTTTCTTCTTAGCAGAAGGCGGAGAAAGGTCACTTGCTTTTCCAAGGCAATCATCTTCATTGAATGTCACATCCCTGCTAATCATAACCTTCCTTTGACAAAAAATATATATTCTAAATGCTTTAGAATTATAACAATACCCAACAAATGTACCTTTTCTTTTGATGGCTTCCAATTTGTTCCTGTTGTCCTTCGGCACATGGAAATATACCGGGCAGCCAAATATCCTGAGATGACTAATATCGGGCTTCACACCTATGAATACTTCTTCAGGAGTCTTGTTGTCCAATGCTTCATGAGGAACCCTATTTTGAACATATATCGTCGTATTTGTTCTTCTCCCAAAAGGAACTTCGGCAACTTTTGATCATGGAGCATAGCACGGGCAACTTCCACAATAGACTTGTTCTTTCTCTCAGCTACTCAATTTTGTTCGGGATTATAGGGCACAATAGTCTCCTTCTTGATACCTTCTTGCAAAATTCTATGAACTCATTTGAAATGTATTCTCCTAAAGACCTTAATTTTATTCCCTGTTTGTTTTTCGATCAAAGCCTTGAAGTCCTTGAACATATCGAAGGCCTCATCTTTAAGCTTCAAGTAATATATCCATGTCTTCCTAGAGAAATCATCAATAAAAGTCATGTAGTAGAGATAGCCACCAAGAGAATGCACGGGCATCAGTCCACATAGGTCAAAATGAATGAGTTGAAGGATGTCATCGGTCTTATTATTGCTAGAGGGGAATGGCCCCTATGTCTTCTTTCCACTGGCACATCCTGGACATACTCCATCATGTTGAGCTTGAACATCAAGGATCCCAGAGACCAACTTCTTCAATTTTTGAAAAGTTTCATAATGTAGATGTGTCAATGTTAGGTCCCTATAATACTAGTGTATCCTCCTTATCGTTATTGTTAGTGTAGCCCCCTTATTGTTATTGTTGTGCCCATGTAGCCCCTATATTGGTATTGTTGTGCCCCATAGAAGCCCACTATTGTTATTGTTGTACCCTTACATTATTATTGAACGTATGGTTGCAGAAATGCTAGAGGCTGGTATAATTCAACCTCGCCAAAGTTCTTTCTCTACTCCAGTAGCATTGGTTTACAAGAAGGATGGATCATGGTGTATGTGTCTAGACTATAGGGAGCTCAACAAGCTCACTATTAAAAATAAATTTCCCATTCCTATCATTGATGAATTGTTGGATGAATTACATGGAGCAATTTACTTCACCAAGTTGGATATTTGTTCAAGATATCATCAAATTAGAATGAAGACTGAATACATTCCAAAAACAATATTCATAACTCATGAAGGTCATTACGAATTTTTGATCATGCCTTTTGGCCTCACTAATGCACCTTCCACATTTCAAGGTTTGATAAATGCCATTTTCAAACCCTTCCATAGAAAATTTGTGTTAGTATTTTTTGATGATATACTAATCTACAGCAATTCTTGGAAGGATCATGTTCAACATGTTGACAAGGTGCTCAAACTATTTGAGGAGAAACAATTATATGCAAAAACCTCCAAATGTTTCTTTGGAGTAAAGGAAGTGGAATATTTGGGTCATATTGTATCTCATGAGGGTAGACCCTAACAAAATTAAATCCATTAAGGAATGGAAAATTCCCACAACCCTATAGCATCTTCGAGGATTTCTCAAGTTGATAGGATATTATCGCAAGTTTGTTAAGAATTATGGGAGAATAGCAGTGCCTCTAACAACATTATTGAAGAAAGATGCATTTTCTTGGACTCTAGAAACAACTAAGGCCTTTGAACATCTTAAAGAAGCAATGTGCCAAGCACCGGTCTTAGCTACACCAGACTTCACAAAAACCTTTATTGTGGAATGTGATGCCTCAGGAAATAGAATTGGTGTTGTTTTAATCCAAGAAAGAAGGCCCATTGCTTTTGAAAGTCGTCCAATCAAGGGAAACTATTTAGACAAACCTATTTATGAGAAGGAAATGTTGGCAATACTACATGCACTAAATCAATGGTGACCTTACCTAATGAGAAGACACTTCAAGGTAAAAAAAGATCATAGTCTTAAATACTTTTTGGAACAAAGATTATCTTCAAAAAAGCAGCAAAATGGGTTACAAAGATGTTGGGTTATGACTTTGAAATCATCTACAAAAGAGGGAAGCAAAATGTTGTTGTAGATGCACTCTCAAGAAAGGATGAGGATGTGGAAACATTGCTCTATGTCATTTCTATTATCCAACCTGATTGAATAATTGAAGCAAGGGATGAATGGAAGAATGACAAAGACGTGAGGACACTCATTCAAAATTTGCAGCAAGATCCCAGTACATCTGATACATTTACCTGGAAAATTGATTCATTATGGTACAAAGGTCGCTTATATCTATGTAAGGATTCCCAACTCAAACAAAAGATTCTTTTGGAATTGCACACCTCACCCTTAGGAGGGCAATCAAGATTTTTAAAAACTTACCACAAGGTCAAGAAGGAATTTTGGGATGGCCTTAAATTTGATAGTCAAAAGTTTGTGGCAGAATGTTTGGTTTGCCAACAAAATAAAGTTGAGACAAATAAGACCCCAGGTCTATTACAACCTTTAGCCATTCCAAGTCAGCGTTTAGAGGATATCTCAATGGATTTTATCACAGGTTTACCCAAGTCTGAAGGAAAGAGTGTCAACATGGTAGTAGTTGATAGAATTACCAAGTATGCACACTTCTTTGCATTATCTCGTCTTTTAAAGCCAGTACAGTTGTTACTGCATTTATAGAAACAATTCAAAAGCTACATGAAAACCCAAAAATTATTGTAAGTGACAAAGATCCCATTTTCCATGGGAACTTTTAGACATATTATTTTATTGTCTTAGTACTCAATTAGCTCATAACTCATCTTATCATCCTCAATTTAATAGGAAAACTGAGATAGTGAACAAATGTTTGGAAGGATATCTTCGTTGCTTTGTATCTAATAAACAAACACAATGGGTCAAGCGGTTACCTCTGGCTGAATGGTGGTATAACACTTCCTTCCATACTGCAGCAAAAATGAGCCCATTATGCCACTTTATGGATATCATCCACCATCCATCACATCATCTTTAAGAGGAAATTCTAAGGTTCAAGCAGTGGAAGATCACATCGAGCATCAACATCAAGTTCTCCAACTATTAAAGGATAACCTCACTCTGGTGCATAATCGAATGAAACAAAAGGCATATCAGCATCGCAGTGGAAGAAGTTTTGACATAGGCGACTGGGTATTTTTACGAGACACAACCATATAAACAAATGTCCCTCAAGCAAGCTAAGAAGGATAATAAATTATCACCCAAGTACTATGGTCCTTACAAGGTGTTGCAAAAGATTGGTACTATGGCATACAAATTGGAGTTGCCTGGACCTTCTAGAGTACACCCAATTTTCCATGTTTCATGCTTAAAGAAGGTTACGATGACAAGCTCCCAGTTCAAACAATGTTGTCAGAACTTGACGGAGAAGGAAAAATGATATTGGAGCCTGAAGCAGTCACAGAAACAAGAACACGACAACTACAAAATCGATCAATTTCAAAGTATCTCATTAAGTGGAAGAACTTACCCGCTGAAGATTCCACTTGGGAGGATGAGAATTTTATATAGAAACATCTAGAACTACTCAAGCATTGAGGACAACACTTTTTTTGAAGGAGAGGGGCATTTTAGGTTCTATAATACTAGTGTAGCCTCCTTATTGTTATTGTTAGTGTAGCCCCCTTATTGTTATATTTATGCCCATGTAGCCCCCATATTGTTATTGTTGTGCCCCATAGAAGCCCACTATTGTTATTGTTGTGCCCTTACATTATTATTGTTATGTAGGCCTTAATTATACTGTGACCCCTTAGACTCCTATATATAACAAGGAAGTCTTTTCATTTGTATCATCCAAGAATTGTTCATTTATGTGATGTAAAGGAGGTTGTCGACTCGAAGAGGCTAATTTTGAAGTCGTCGATCTATATTTTCTTATGTTTTATGATCTAGTTGCATGACAGCCAATATTCATTGCCATAGCTCGCTTTGATCATTAGTGTCGTGGACCATTGCTAGAAGACGTCTTCCAATGACTCTATAGAGTCCTTGTGAAAATTTCCGAATGTTATTATGCAAAAAACTACTATCAAATCTGATTATGCTCCTCCTACTTAATTAAGTTATTAACTGAAATTCTTAGATTAATATCGAAGCAAAACACATGACATACTTTCACCAATTCAGATCTAGAAAAAGTACATGCACACATAGACAGTGACACAGTGATTTTCTGGACAAATAGTCCTCGGAAAAACCCAATGCGGGAAAATCGGTCTGCTGGCTGCTGGAGGGTTTTATTATTAAGAGTTTTCTTAATACAGCAAATATGGGTTCCAAATCTGGAAAACCCGACATAGATAAAATAGATCTGCAACTCATCGGCTGTTCTGAAGCCAAAATAATGACTAATCCACACCCTCAAATGGGATTTACAGAACTCAGCCAAAATTAGGCACTAGAAACCCCAGCGCTGCCCCTGAAGCCCCTATGTCAGCCTCTGAAGCCCTTGCGTCCCTCAGCGCTGGCCTGGAAAGGGTTGTGTTACCCCAGAGTGGGTGACACAGTCCTTACACTGCCCCTTAGGGTCTCTGCGTAACCCTTGAGGGTTTCCAGCTGAATCACGTTGCCCTGGGAGGGACTGCATAGCTGAAGTTGCCCCTACGTTGCGCAGTTGCTGCCCTCTCTGCCTCTGTGTCTCCTGCTTCTCTGCGATGCCTCTCTAAGTTGATCTCTATGTCTTGCTGATTCTAGACATTGGGATCAGATCATCCCCTTTTTCTAAACTCCCCTCTCTGCATCTGAAACACGTCTGAGAATTCTTAGCAAACCCTCCCTAGAATCTCAGCTTAGCTTCAATGCTCTGCCTCTATGTATCTTTACAAATGAAGGCATCACATGTTTAATTTAATTAACTTTAATTATTTCATTTTCCTAAGTTTAGACTTAGGAAATACATTAAAATAATTAATTAATTAAATATCTCCCCAACCAGATGAAATTTCCCAAATCCCTTTCTGGGTCTTGTAGATCAAGTGTATTCTAGTCCCTCCACAAAATTTGGGAGCTAGAGCACAACTGATGCTACCCCAAATACACAAAATCTCAACACTCCCTCTTAGCATCAGGAGTGTGCTCTAGCAATACATCACACCATGCATTACAAGATTTTCGGCACTAGTTTTGTGTTGTTGATGCTTGGCCTGTTGCCACTCAACTCTGCACTGTTGTTGCCATTCTGTATTGCTGCCCATGACGTTGTCACCGCCACTGCCACATCTGTACTGCAGCTCCCTCTCAATTTGTTGCATTTGTGCTACTCATAGTACTGCCACTACTGATTTGCTGCACTGCAACTTCAGTTGTTGAGAGAAACAACTCAATCTCCTCCCCAATCTTTGACAAACAAGTCAATTGGGTTGCATCTTCATTACTGAATATCCATAGGTTGTTGATCTGTGTTGGCATCTAAAGGATGATGCACAACAACAACTTTGCACTGTTGAAGTCACATCAGCCCCTTGTGCTGAAATCTCTCACGCTGTCGTTGTGTTGCGTTGTCCTCCTGAAGTGTCCACGCTGTTGCAGCTCTACTCTAAGTAAGCATCTTTGCTCTGCGTTGCCAAAGTCACATTAGCCCCTACGTTGTTGTTGCCTCTACGTTGTTGCTGCATCTGCACTGCGCTGCTCCTTCCAGCCCTCAAATCTGCCTCTGCTTCATCCGTGATCTATGCACCCACTGCTCCACTTGTCCCGCTATTGTCTTTAGGCTGTCGTGGCTCACATGTGATCTAAGAGATGAGCTGCTCAAGGATCCCGCCCTCATTCTGTAGCTCCTCTACAGATCCATGTCGCCCCACTTTCGTGGTTCATGAGCGCTCATGGCTGCATCCTCTTCCGACCCATCATCCGCCACAGCAACCTTGGAAGAAGAAGCTTCCTTGTCCATTTTCTTCTGAGGACAATTGCTGGCAAAGTGTCATAATTCACCACATTAGAAGCACTTGATCTTTGACAGATCCTTCTTCTTCTTTCCCTGCTACCTCTTTGATGCCAAGGTTGCATCTTCTTCATCTTCCTTCTTCACTTTGCCCAATCCAGAGTTGTACTGCTTCTTGGTGATTTTGCAGAGTTCTTCTTGACGCAGTATTGCCCACAAGTTGTCCCAATCTGGGAGGTCCGCTCTACCTAAGATATTTTGGACAAAGGTTTCCCACTCATCTGTGACTGCATTGAGAACAATCCTGACCATCACATCATCTTCCACTTTAGCACTCGTTGCAGTCAACTGATCTCTGATTGACTACAATCTGAAGAGGAAATGTTCCATGTCTTCTCACTTGGTCATCATGAATGACCACATCTGAGTCTCCAACAGCACCTTCCTTTGGACAGACTTTCCCTCATATATCGAAGTTAAGGGCTTCCACATCTCATTAGTTGTCTTCTTTTCAGCTATGTGTGGGACAATATGGTCCTTAATTCCATCCATGATCAACCGCTTGGCATGCCCAGCAGCTTCATTATGCTTCCTTAGGAGATCTGCATCAGTCAGTGTGGCCAAAGATTTTGCTTTGCATGGTCTCTTAGATGACATGCCTCTAGGACTATCAGGATCCTAGCCTTCCAAACTGAGAAGTTGGATAGGCCATCCAATCTCTCCTGATCATGTAGTCCATGAGGAGCCATCTACTCAACAATGTGCCGGAGCTTCCTTTCTCTTTGCTAGAGAGCTGGATCTAAGGCCCTTGGCGAAACAGGCACCTTCTGCTCCCTCTGACAACTGATTTCCCTCCTTGGAAATCTGCCAAATCAACAATGATTTAGCTCTCTTTGATCCTCTAATCAATCTGCAAGTTTCTTTGGCTAGAAACTCTCTGAGAAGTTGATCTCCTCCCGCTCTTTTTCACTTGAGCTTAGGCTAAAAATCTGAAAACTTCAGAAATTTAACCCCACCAGCAACTACTGAATTTCTGCAGTTGTGCTTCAGGCTCTTCTGGATCTGACAGATTCAGATCTGCGTCACACTGGCTGGATTCAGACAATCCCAATGCTACCTCTATGCTGGCTCTGCACAGTAAGTGTGTGGGCCTGCTGAGAAACAGCGTTAGACTGCGTCACCTTGCCCTCTGCGTAACTCTGCCTCTCTGAAAACTATGTTGTCCCTTCAGATCTGCCCTTCTGCTACTCTTTCTTTTGCTTTCTGTAGCAAGAACCTTCAGTCTTCTGTTGGTGACCCTCCTAGATCTGCAATTGCTCTGATACCATGTGAAAATTTCTGAATGTTACTATTATGCAGAAATCTACTGTCAGATCTGGTTATGCTCCTCCTACTTAATTAAGTTATTAACTGAAAAATTCAGATTAATATCGAAGCAAAATCATGACAAACTTTCACCAATTCAGATCTAGAAAAAGTACATGCACACATAGACAAAGTGACACAGTGATTTTCTGGACAAATAGTCCTCGGAAAAACCCAATGCGGGAAAACTAGTCTACTGGCTGCTGGAGGGTTTTATTATTAAGAGTTTTCTGAATACAGCAAATCTGGGTTCCAGATCTGGAAAACCCGACAAAGATAAAATAGGTCTGCAACTCACTGGTTGTTCTGAAGCCAAAATAATAACTGATCCACACCCTCAAATGGGATTTACAAAACTCAACCAAAATTAGGCACTAGAAACCACAGCGCTGCCCCTGAAGCCCCTGCGTCATCCTCTGAAGCCCCTGTGTCATCCTCTGAAGCCCCTTCATCTCTCAATGCTGGCCTGGAAAGGGTTGCGTTACCCCAGACTAGGTGACACAATCCTTACGCTACCCCTTAGGGTCTCTGCGTAACCCCTGAGGATTTCCAGCTGAATCACGCTGCCCTAGGAGGGACTGTGTAGTACCTGCGTAGCTGAAGCTGCCCCTACACTGCGCAGCTGCTGCCCTCTCTGCCTCTGCGTCTCCTGCTTCTTTGCGTTGCCTCTCTGAGTTGATCTCTGTCTCTTACTGATTCTAGACACTGGGATCATATCATCCTCTTTGTCTAAACTTTCCTCTCTACAGATGAAACACTTCTGAGAATTCTTAGCAAACCCGCCCTAGAATCTCAGCTTAGCTTCAGTGTCTTGCCTCTATGTATCTTTAGAAATGACCCCAAGCCTTTCTTTTATACTTTTCTCGTTGGGAAACCAACAGCCATGATCAGATCTTGAATCAATGGCTAAGATTAAAAGAAAGCTTGATCCGTGTGACTTAAGACAATTTCATTACATGTTTAATTTAATTAACTTTAATTATTTCATTTTCCTAAGTTTGGACTAGCAAATACATTAAAATAATTAATTAATTAAATATCTCCCAAACCAGATGAAATTTCCCAAATCCCTTTCTGGGTCTTGTAGATCAAGTGTACTCTAGTCCCTCCACAAAATTTGGGAGCTAGAGCACAACTGATGCTACCCCAATTACACAAAATCTCAACAGTCCTTCCACTTTATATCCCAACGTAAAGGCATCTTTCATTTGGGATTCCTTCAGCTAGGTGAAAACTTTCCCTTTGATGAAGGCTACTCTCATTCCTTTGTCTTCCAAGGCAGAAAAAGATACCAGGTTCTTCTTTAGTTCCGGAACATACATCACTTCATGAAGAATAACAAATTCCCCAGAGTTTAAATCAAATTTGATGAATCCAAAGCCCTTTATAGGATATTCAGTATTGTCTCCAAGAATAATCTTCAAACTTGTCTCCCTCTCAACTAGATTTGGGAGGACCTCCTTATAACCGAAGAAGTGTCGAGAGGCCCCACTATCTATTAGCCAACTATCATATGAATCTGGAGGAGAAGAACTAGACAAGGTAGAAATAAGAATATACTCAAATTGATTAGTAGTTGCATTACTTTCATACCTAGAATTCCTTGACTTCTGGACGATGGCCTTCTTCTTGATCATCCAAAGTATCTCTTCTTCTTCTATCCTCTCTTCCTCTTCGATCATCTCTTGTTCTATTGAACTTGCAATTGTTGAAGCCATGATTGTTGTTATTCCTTAATCTTGGAGCATTCTTCCTTGCTCAGCGATCTTGAGCATAGTTGCCAAACTTGTGACAATTATAGCACTCAATCTTTGACATGTCCCTATTCCTTTTTTATTTCCTTCTACTGGAGTCTCGGGGAGTTGGAGAAGACTTTCTTGAATTAGGTGGACCTCCTTTTTCCTTTCTTTTTCCTTGAGTGGCATATGTTGATGGCTCTTCTTCTTCTTGCTTTTGAATCCTACCTCTTGAAATCATCATGGATTCTTCTCGAGTGCATTTTCTAACAATCTCATCAAATGACAAGAAATTGTTTTTATCGCGTATGGTGGTAATGAAGGTTTCCCATATAGGAGGGAGACATCTAAGGGTTACCAACACCAACTCCTTGTCAAGTACAACTTCCCCAACTCTCTACAATAGATCTCTACGATGAGAAATCCTCATGATATAGGATTGCACAGATTCTACTTTATTCATTTCATACCTTTGAGTTGATCTTTTAAAGAGATGGTTTCATTCAAATTGTTGACTTCATACATGTCAGTTAGCTTATCATACATATCCTTAGATTTCTTCAAATTTCCAACATAGACAAGTAAATGATCTTGCAAACCATCAACAATCATTTTCTTTGTTTTTAACTCACCTTTCTTGTACTTGTTCATGGCAACATTGCGAATATTTTCCAAGGGCTCAGGAATTTTTCCTTGAATGTAATCCAAGACATCATTCTCATCCAATATGATTTCCAACCTTATCTTCCAAGCAGCAAAATTTGATGAGTCTCCCAGCTTCTCAACTTCCTTGAAGTATGAGGTAGACATCTTGACCTGTTTAAACTTTAGATAAATTCCTTTGACTTTTCTAAAGAAGATGTTGGAAATGCTAAGAGGGGGGTGAATCAGTATTTCTTTTCAATTGTTAATTTTACTAGTTAGGTCACTTATATTTAGAACACAAAATGAACAATGATGGAATAGATACTGTAGGTTTTAACCCTATACAGAAATTATCTGCAAACAAATCTTAAAAACAGAAAATAAACAATAGTGAGAGCAAAAGACATAAAATAGATATACACAGAGATTTTCCCCTAGATCCCAAATCGGGACGACCAGCGTGATTTTTCATTATATTCATTTTAGTGTTACAACACATATATATACATGCCGAAGCATACATAAACCCCAATCCATTAACCCTAGATTAGAACATAACCGTAGTTCCATTGACTGGATCTACAAAATACCAAGGGCCGAAAACCATTGTACCCCAAAACCATGTGCGAACCCATGCACAAAACCATGGGCGGGTCCGCCTACTAGAAAATAAGGACCAAAAATATTTTCCCAAGGCGCTGCCCCGAACCCCGACAGGGGGGGCTGCGCCCGGCGCAACGTACAAGGGGGGCTATTGCCCCCCCTGTGACCCCCCCGCGTGTGACTAGTCGTGGAAAGAATATAACACATACCCAACAGATACTTTTTATTAATTTCTTCTTTACAATAAGTAAAGTACAAAAATGATATAGGGCTCCAACCCTAGATGAAGACTCCAATCTTCCAGGCTCCAACCTATATTGTGCCAAGCACCAACTTGGTCTTTCCAAAGCTCCAACCTTGTCAATTTGAGGAACCAACCTCTACAGCTCCAACCCTATCTCTGGTACAGCTCCGACCTGGTTTCTTGAGGACTCCAACCCTATCTTTCAAGGCACTAACATGGTCTCTATGAGGGCTCAAACGATTTTTCTTCACTGCACCTGCCACAAGGTATCACTGCAACAAATTTTCTTCACTGTTCAATGTATCACTACACCAAGTCCAAATTGTTGGTCCTTCTTCAAACAAATCTTAAAGGTCTTCTCCAAAGTTCTCAACAATGCTCCTCTGCCCTAACTGTTGTTGTCTCCTTATTTCAATGAAGTGACAACTTGGATGTGGCTGTCGTATGATGCCACAAACACAACTAAAACAATCATTAAAACTTTGGCTTCCACAACATAAGTAACCCCAACAAACCGAGCTATTGTACTAGTAGCAATCTTCTGCAATGATTATCGGCTCCTTTAAGAGTCTGTTCTCACAATCCGAGCTTCTAAAATGAGGTTTGGTACACAGAACGAGGTGTTGAGTTTGGGTGTTTCAATAAGCCAAGGTTTGTTCCTGCAGTGGCTTATACAGACCCGAAATTGCAGAGATATTACTGGTCCAAAGTTTTAGAATTACAGGTCTGTGGTGCTGCAATAAAGGAACAGGTCCAAGTAATAGTGCTTAAGTAGTTGTCTGAGTTGTTCTTATCCACAAATCCGAGTTACTGAGGTTGCCCTTACACTTGTCATAGTTCCCAACCCTTACTATCGTGACTGTTCCACAAATACGTGCCTCCAAGGTACTGATCCTTGAATTCTAGTCTTCACAGCAAATCTGAGTTCTTCATAAATCTGCAATTCCACAGTCTGAAAGATATCCAACACAAAAGTATGCCCAAACAATCTTCTTTCCTCAGCCTCCTTTCTGTTGTGTTTTTTCTCTTAAGTGATCACCGAAAAATGATGCCAAAATGAAGTTTCTATCCTCATATTTATACACATTTTGCATTTAAGGTGAACAGACACGTCACTTGGAGGAAGGCCAACATGAGTAGGCTAGCACAAGTCAGCTCAAGGACAGAATTATTTCCTTAACTTGAAAAGAGCTCGTTAGAAAGCTAAAATTATCCTCTAAAAGGTGGTGAAGGCATCATAGTGAAATTCTGCCTCTAAGGTAGTAAAAAATATTTTTTAATGTCACTGGTCATTTATTGGTGCAGAATTGGAGGTAGGCAATGTAAACTTCTTCATGGATAGGCTTCCTCTTATTAGGCTTCTTCATCATAGGCTCATGTTGTCATCCATATCATAATGTCATCAAGTGTTCTTCATGTCATGTCCCTAGACATTGTCCATGTTGTCAAATGTTCCTCTATCAACCATGTCATCTTGACATCATGTTGGATCCAGTCTTCTTCATCAAGAGTAAGCACATCATCATTAATAGCATCCTTATTAACCAAGAGGCATGACATCATCATCTGGAACCGAGCATCTCAAGAAGATTGACATCTCAGTCAATGTCATATTGACATCAATGACAACCTTAGACCAACAGTCTCCCCCTTTGTCATTGATGGCAATATTCTTGCCCTTCCAACATTTTCTCCCCCTTTGACATCAATGGCAAACGGGGTACCCAAGAACTCCCCCTATCATCCTGCTTCATGTTGCTCCCCCTGTCATGGTGCTCTTCCTGGCAATGTGGTTCATGATAGATGTGTTTACATTTCTTCATGTGATGAACCATCTCTCCCTGTCTGCACAAATTCCTTTAGCTCATGAAGGATTGCTCGCCTAGTGTGATCAAGTAGAAGGCATCCTCATAATATCGTGTTTTTCTTCAATGGAGTTACTTCCAAGAGATGATTTATCAAGATTGTCCATGTGTAACTCATCAAGGATTTCATAGGGCCCACTCACAGATCACTTTCTGTAAGAATACTCAAGAAACACATAGCTCCCCCTAATCGTATGCATGGTCTCCTTTCAGGCATAGTCTCGTCATCAAATACCTGAAATATCAAGAATGACTTTATCAAGTCAACAACATGTGTTGTTGGCTGGAGTGTTCAAGCGACTTCCGGATTCAACTTGCTTCCTTCTCCATACTTGTGTAACTTTTTTCTTTGGCATGGTTCTAGCTTGTGTAGAGGCCCTGTTAATTTTGGGCAACTAGGTCCAAACTCCATGATGTGATGCTCAGATGACGATGCCAATATTTCTATTGGATTGCTCTTTCGGAGTGGTGCAAGATCGATCTAAAGATCATCTTGATTGGATGAGCAGAACATGTATTTTGAATTTGTTCCACATGTGCAAGGTCGGCCTGATTTATCCCACATGCATAAGAGATGTGTCACACACCCCCACAGATGCCTATATATTGGAGAGACTTGGAGTTCATTTTACACATAATTTGTGGAGGCATTTTCTTCTCTCTTGGATGAGATGGAGCAGCGTTCTTGGTTCTGCGTTTAGGGCTTCTTGGTGCAGCGTCTTTGTGGGGCATTCTTGATGAGACGTCTTGGGGTTGTGTGACACATTGGGTTGGCTGACCTTGTGGAGACTTTGCTGGTTGAAGCATCCTGCTGACCGCCATAATGCCACCTTTCTTTATCTCTGTTTCCGGCTTGTCTTCCATCGATCTATTGGTATGTTCTATCTACACTTACTTATGCCCTAGAAGGTTAAAGTGTATTTGCATCTAAGCATAGAACATCTTCAAAGTTCAAAATTTAACATGGGATCAGAGCTAGGAGAAGACAATGTAGCTTATGTCAAGAATCTAGGGCAGTGTGTCAGGGTTGTTCAAAGGGAAAATAAGGATGTCGTAATCTCTAGCAAGGTTGTGTGGTAGGTCGCAGGTCATACCACCACAGCAAAAGATAGTGTGGGCAGTTTGTAGGGCTGCCTGGTGCCCTAATCTTCAGCGCAGAGAGAGTTGAGTTTTTTTTCTTTCGTCTTGATGACTCTAAGTTTATCTATGATGAAATTTAGTGTGGCTACTAGGATTCGAGGCCAGGTCTCCACAGTTGTGAAAGACAAGCTGCATTTATGTGCGGTCTTATTTTTTTCTGTAGAAATTTATCAGACGGGGAAATCTGTTTCACCGACCAATCTCCTGAAGGTAACACTCTTTGAATATATCGGGCGCTCAGTGAAGATGAAGCCATTACATTGTTTTCACTGTGGAAAACAAAGTACGTTGTTCGGTAGACAGACTGTTTGGTAGATATGGAAGAGTCTACAGGGTTGATATAAAATCAGTCGCGTGATTGCCAGGACTCTCCGTACGGTGATCGAGAAAAATAAGAGCCCTCGCGTCGCATGTCTCTGTCAATTTTAAACTCTACGAAATTCCAAATCACTTCCATCATAAGACACATCATCACGGATCGGTCATGTTATTTGCCTATCGGGAGAGCAATCTAGAGCATTGAAGTTGTTGGGCATAATCTAAACTGTGCGATCGAAAATTATCGGGCGCGAGCTCATCCTACATAATGATCGAGTGTGGCTTTCGATCTAAAATCCAATTTTCTTTTTTCTAGTATTTTACGTGTCGCCTATCCCAGTTGTTAAATTTGAACAACTAGGTCCAAACTCCATGTTGTGATGCTCAGATTAAGAGGCTAATATTTTTGTTGGATTCCTCTTTTGGAGAGGTGTAAAATCCATATAAAATATATCTTAATCCGATGAGCAGAACATTTATTTTGAATTTATTATTTATAATAAATTATATGTGCAGGTCGGCCTTAAGGTTTTACACCCCCAGCAGATGTGTCACACACCCCAATGATGGATATAAATACAGGCAAAGTTGGAGAGCATTTCACAACAACTCAACACACATCTTCTTCTCTCATCTGATTTAGTACGAGCTCCTTGGAGGACAAGTTCAGCCCACACGTGTGAAGAAGAAGGACGAATTTGTATGGCTGAAAGGAAGGACGAAATTTCTGCAGCTAGGGTTTCCAACGAAGTTTGACCAGCGTTGACTTTGGTCAACGCATGGTCCGAAAGGGCTGAAAATTGTTGGAGAGTTCGATTTTGGGAGGCCGTACACATTGGCACAAAAATCGAGGTCAAAAGGTTGACCGAACTTGTTGCTGCGTTGACTTTTAGCTTGCTGCCCTGCGTTGACTTTTCTGGACAACGTTGACTTTTCTGGAGTTGACTTGGGTTGACTCGGTAGCTGATTGGAGGATTGTTGTGACACATTCTGGGTTGGCTGATCAAGGAGACTTTGCTGGTTGAAGCATCCTGTTGACCGCCGTAACGCACCATCACATTTTTTCTGTTTCTAGTTTGTCTTCTATAAGATCCACTTATATGTTCTATCAGCGTTTTACTTAACTATTTGTGTGATTGCTGTAAGAAAAGTAAAGTTGCTTCAAGCATAGAACATCTACAAAAATTTACATGGTATCAGAGCTGAGGTGAAGACAAACCCTAACTTTAGCAATCACCATCGGAGGAAATGGGTTCCACAAGTTTTGAATTCAAGGAGAATGACAAGCTAACTGGAAGGGATGACTTCCATGCCTGGAAGATGATATTAGATCTCAAATTGGAAGACCATGATCTCTTGGATCATGTAATAGGTAATATTCAAGAACCTCCATCCAATGCTACCGCTGCTGCTAAAAACAAGTATAAGAAGGGGGAGATCAAAGCAAAGCTGATGATCAGGGAATCCATACATAAAAGTCTGGTTGCCTACATATCTGAGCTAGGCACATCCAAGGAGATGTATGATAAATTGATCCTTATGTTTAAGGTAAACAATGTAAACCAAGTGCTATTCCTCAAGAATAAATTGAAGAATATGAAGAAGGGCCGGGATGAGTCCGTTCAACCTTACTTTTTGAAATTGACCGAAACAAGGAACAATCTGCTGGCTATTGGGGAGACAATAGCCGATCGTGAGATGGTTCTCACCGCACTTGGAGGACTCCCATATGAATGGCAAGTATTCACTACTACCATTCTCAATAATAATACCATTCCTAACTTTGACGAGCTTCTGTCTATATGTATGCAAGAAGAAACAAGAATGAAGGAATTCGAAAATGACAGAAACGCTGCCTATGGTGCTCATTCTCTAAAGAAGAACTCTGGTGGTCCTAAGGACAAAGGAAGAACAAGGACTCAAGAAAAGAAGGGTAAGTGTTTCACTTGCCATAGGCCTGGTCACTATGCTAGAGAATGTCCTTTCAAGAAGGATTCTCCCGATAGTGATGATAACAACAACAACCGGAGGAATGGGAATCGAAGAAACGACAGATCTAAAGGAAAGAGGAAGGCTCCCTCTGGTGGAAACAATCAACCTTCAAAAAGGTCTAGAAACTCCAGGTATGAGGAGTCTAATGCTGTTGATAAAAGAAATGAGTATACTCTTGTATATGCTCTCTCTGTTACATCTCCGCCCGACACTATGGATGTCTAGCTGATAGATAGTGGTGCCTCAAGACACATCACTGGATTCAAGGAAGCACTCTCTGACATGGTTGAGAGGGATACTAATCTAGAAATTATCCTTGGAGATAATGCCACATACCCCGTGAAAGGGACAAGGACTGTGACCCTCCACTTGTCTCAAGGACAAGTCCTACATTTGCAAGATGTACTCTATGTACCAAAATTGAAGAAGAACCTTGTGTCTGTATCAGCCATGGAAGACAAAGGGTTCAATGTAACATTCTCTAATGGAAAGGTGCTCATGTGGAAGAAGAGCTTCAAGGAAGCTATCTCGATTGGTTTTAGAGTTGGCACACTCTACCAGGTTGGAGGGAGTCCGCTGGGAGCAATGACATGTGATACTATCCGTCAAACCGAACTATGGCACCGAAGGTTTGGACACCTTCATTACAAGGCCCTTCCCAAAGCGAGGAAGGTGGTGACAGAGATGCCTGACTTTGGAAATAATCATGAAGGTGTATGTAAGGGCTGTGCCGAAGGAAAGCATACAAGGGGACCTTTCCCCTCAAGTATCACAAAGACATCTGATATTTTGCAACTGGTCCATTCTGATCTATCTGGTATGTTGCCCATGACATCCCTGGGAGGATGTTCTTACTACATGACATTCACTGATGACTTCTCTCGCAAAACCTGGATATACTTCTTGAAGAAGAAGGATGAGGCTTTCATGTGGTTCCATACCTTCAAAGCCTTGGTGGAAAATATGACCGGAAAGAAGATCAAGATTTTGAGGACTGACAATGGCACTGAATATGAGTCAAATGAGTTCAAAGACTTTTGCAGAGAAGTTGGCATTAAGAGGGAGACTACCACTGCATATACTCCTGAGCAGAATGGTGTTGCCGAACGCAAGAATAGGACTATTGTGGAAGCTGCCCGTGCCATGCTATGTGACCAGGGTCTACCGAAGTTTCTGTGGGGAGAAGCTGCAAATACTGCTATGTATATTCAAAACCGATGCCCTCATTCCGCTCTGGACTCCAAAACTCCCGAAGAGGTTTTCACTGGTAAGAAACCTGATGTCTCACATTTTAGAATTTTTGGATGTCTCGTTTACTTTCATGTGCCGAAAGAAAAGAGAAGTAAGCTGGATGCTTCTGGGAAGAAAGGAATGTTTGTGGGCTACAGTGAGACTTCTAAGGCCTATAGAGTCTATGTACCTGGTCAAAGGGAAGTAGAGATATGCCATGATGTCACTTTCGACGAAGATGCTTCCCTGAAGAAAGTAGTAGATCTTCCAAGATCTGAAGAAAATCATGAAGAAAGGCCTGGAAATCAAGAAGAACCGCAGGATGAGACAATGCCTGATATTGAAGGACCAATGGACCCTATTGATCCATCTCCTTCACTGGGAAAGAGACCATCATGGCTCAGGGACACCCTCGAAGATGCTGAGGGTCATGCTGCCCCAAGGGGGACATTCCGAGAAAGCAAGAAGCCGTGTAGATACCAAGGGTATCTAGCTGCCATGAGTACTATTGTACATTCTGAACCTGGATCTTTTGAGGAAGCCGTAAAGCATCAAGTCTAGAAGGATGCTATGCATGAAGAATATAAGTCCATAATGAAGAATGATGTCTGGGATGTGGTCCCGAGGCCGAAGGACAAATCAGTTGTCACCGCGAAATGGCTCTACAAGATCAAACATGGATCTGATGGGAGTGCTGAAAAGTTCAAGGCAAGATTTGTTGCCCGTGGCTTCTCTCAAAAGGAAGAAATAGACTATGATGACATATTTGCACCTGTGGCACGATATACCACCATTCGATCAATCATAGCCCTTGCTGCTACGCAAGGATGGGGTCTTCATCAGATGGATGTCAAGACCGCTTTTCTGCATGGTGCAATAAAAGAAGAGGTGTATGTAGAACAACCTCTGGGATTTGAAGTTCAGGATCGAGACACTCATGTCTGCAGGTTGAAGAAAGCCCTTTATGGGTTAAAGCAAGCACCCAGAGCTTGGTACGAGAGGATGGATAGTTACTTGATGAAGCTGGGCTTCACTCGAAGTAATGCTGATCTGAACCTTTACTTCAAGGTTGTACAGGGGAAGCCTCTCATTCTAGTGCTATATGTAGATGACCTCTTCCTGACAGGTGCTGACCCTCTCATTCATCAATGTAAGAGGGAGCTCGCTGCTGAGTTCGAGATGAAGGACCTAGGACTGATGCACTACTTCCTAGGCCTGGAGGTCTGGCAGAGACCTGGAGAGATTTTCCTTTCTCAGGGAAAATACATTGTGAAACTTCTAGAGAGATTTGGTATGGTGGACTGCAAGTCCGTGTCAACACCAATGGAACTCAACTTCAAGAAGTTGAGTGGCAGCGCTGCTGGGCCTATCTTGGCCAATCCTACTGAGTATCGTCAACTCATAGGAGCTTTGATGTTCTTAGTGAACACCCGACCGGATATATGTTTTGCAGTGAACACTTTGAGTCAACAGATGGTTGAGCCTCATCACTTTCACTGGGTTGGTGCCAGGAATCTTCTGAGATATCTTCGGGGCACAATAAACCATGGGCTGAGATACACTGCCAGGAGTGTGACACTCCTTGGATATACTGATGCCAATTGGGCTGGCAGTGTGGTGGAGCGTAAGAGCACATTGGGATGCTGCTTCAATCTTGGTTCTATTTCGATCTCATGGATGAGCAGGAAGCAGAAGTCGGTGGCTTTGAGCACCGCGGAGGCCGAATACATTGCTGCTAGTATGGCCTGTTGTGAAGCAGTTTGGTTGCGGAAGCTCTTTAGTGAGCTGTTTGGACATGTGCTAGATACCACTGTGATACTCTGTGATAATCAGAGTGGGATTCGTATGACTGAGAATCCTGTGTTCCACGACCGATCCAAGCATATTGATATCGGGTACCACTTTATCCGGGATATGGTACAGCGAGGCGCCGTAAGGCTCGATCATATAGGAACTGATGAGCAGGTCGCGGATATTCTCACTAAGCCCCTGGGGAAGGTCAAGTTCCTAAACTTCCGTGAGAGTCTTGGTGTCGTGGAAAGACCCTATGATGTGGGTCATGTTGGACGATGAGCTCTGGGAGCTCTGGGGGGCTTTGGGGATAGCTTCTCGGAGCTATAAGCACTCATAATGCTTCTGCCCCACCCTTGTGATTATTGAGCTGGTTCGCCTCTCATTTATCTGTGCCCCGTATGCATCCTACCCATTGAGTTCAAGGCTCATGGGAAGTACCTCTCATTTGGCCAATGAGGTGGGAAAAGCTAGAGACTATTAGCAAAGACTGATGGACGCATCAGAGATTGCCGTACTCTCTATCTAGGATGGCACGGTTCAACCACTTGATCTGGGATCAAGTTTAGTGAGGTCTGGGACCTCTGCCTGACTTCGGGTCAGATGAACCAACTTTGGGTTGGTTGGATACTCTTCATGAGTTTGATAGAGGTTTCGAACCTCTGGACTGATTATGTCAGTCGGGGGATGATGTCTTTGTGACTGACCCACTTCTGTTCTGAAATAAAGAGGCCAGCAAAGCAAGTTACGGCGGGATGACGCACGATGTTTGATTGCACTGATGGATGGAGTTCTCCCTAGTTGAGAGGGAGTGTTAAATTTGAACAACTAGGTCCAAACTCCATGTTGTGATGCTCAGATTAAGAGGCTAATATTTTTGTTGGATTCCTCTTTTGGAGAGGTGTAAAATCCATATAAAATATATCTTAATCCGATGAGAAAAACATTTATTTTGAATTTATTATTTATAATAAATTATATGTGCAGGTCGGCCTTAAGGTTTTACACCCCCAGCAGATGTGTCACACACCCCAATGATGGATATAAATACAGGCAAAGTTGGAGAGAATTTCACAACAACTCAACACACATCTTCTTCTCTCATCTGATTTAGTACGAGCTCCTTGGAGGATAAGTTCAGCCCACATGTGACTTTGGTCAACGCATGGTCCGAAAGGGCTGAAAATTGTTGGAGAGTTCGATTTTGAGAGGTCGTACACATTGGCACAGAAATCGAGGTCAAAAGGTTGACCGAACTATTGCTGCGTTGACTTTTAGCTTGCTGCCCTGCGTTGACTTTTTCTGGACAACGTTGACTTTTCTGGAGTTGACCTGGGTTGACTCGGTAGCTGATTGGAGGAATGTTGTGACACATTCTGGGTTGGCTGATCAAGGAGACTTTGCTGGTTGAAGCATCCTGTTGACCGCCGTAACGCACCATCACATTTTTTCTGTTTCTAGTTTGTCTTCTATAAGATCCACTTATATGTTCTATCAGCATTTTACTTAACTATTTGTGTGATTGTTGTAAGAAAAGTAAAGTTGCTTCAAGCATAGAACATCTACAAAAATTTACACCAGTAAACTAAAATCGGGACATTTACATCAAATTCTCTCATGGCATTAAATCTGAGCCTATTATGTGCATGTCTGCAGCCAGGATCGAAGCTTCTATTATAGATATGTCTTTGGGTTGAATTTTTGGGATATGGCATCCCATTATAAATTTCTTTCCTTTTGCTAGTTCCGAATGAATTTATTGTGGAGAATGGATAGATCTTGAAGATCAGCGGGCAATGGAATCAGGATAAGCAGCAAGATGATTGTGGGAAGTGTTGGAAGGATGAATACATGAGTAGAATTATATTTCCCGACAATGCAGACATTGAGCAAGCACATGCCGGTATGGATGATGGTTTTCTTGAGATCAGAATCCCAAAGACCAAGAAGAAAAGGTCACCACCTGAACTTCATTTAATAGAGGTTACAAACTAGGTATATAGAAAGGAACATTAATTTTACCCTAGCGCTGTGTTCAGATGTCATCCATCTTCTGCGAGCCGAATGGAATCATGAAAGGGAGGTTCTGGAATAAGTCAAATCTTGACAATCACTGTGGGTCTGCAATAAAAATTTTTCGCTGAGATTCTCTAGTTGAGACTTTCGTTGGGCTTGAGCTTCCAACAGAATTCAAGGAGAATGAGTGACGCATTTAGTCCTATACTGAGTGTACATACAAAACCGATGTCCGCATTCCGCTCTGGACTCCAAAATTCCCGAAGAGGTTTTCTCTAGTAAGAAACATTTTACAGTTTTTGGATGTCCTGTTTATTTTCATGTGTCGAAGGAGAAGAGGAGCAAGCTGGATGCTTCTGGAAAGAAGGGAATGTTTGCGAGCTATAGCGAAACTTCGAAGGCCTATAGAGTCTATGTGCTTGGTCAAAGGGAAGTGGAGATATGCCACGATGTTACCTTTGACGAAGATGCTTCCTTGAGGAAAGTAATCAATCTTCCGAGATCTGAGGTCCTTGAGGAAAGTAATCAATCTTCCGAGATCTAAGGAAGATCATGAAGCAAGGCCTGGAAATCAAGAAGAACCGAAGGATGAGACAATGCTCAATGTTGAAGGATAGATGGGCCCTATTGATCCACCTCCTTCAATGAGGAAGAGACCATCATGGATCAGGGACACTCTCGAGGATGCCGAGGGACATATGCCCCGAGGGGGACATTCCATGAAAGCAAGAAGTCGAATAGATACCAAGGGTATCTAGCAGCCATGAGTACAATCATACAATTTGAGCCTGGATCTTTTGAGGAAGCCGTAAAGCATCAAGTCTGGAAGGATGCTATGCACGAAGAATATGAGTCCATTATGAAGAATGATGTCTGGGATGTGGTTTCGAGACTGAAGGACAAAGCAGTTGTCACCTCGAAATAGCTCTATAAGATCAAGCATGGATCTTATGGTAGTGCTAAAAAGTGCAAGGCAAGATTCGTTGCCCGTGGCTTCTCTCAAAAGGAAGGCGTAGACTATGATGATATATTTGCACCTGTGGCTCAACATACCACCATCCGATCTATCATAGCCCTTGTTGCTACGCAAGGATGGAATCTTCATCAGATGGATGTGAAGATTGCAATTCTGCATGGTGCGATAAAGGAAGAGGTGTATGTGGAGCAACCTCTGGGATTCGAAGTCCAGGATCGGGACACACATGTTTGCAGGTTGAAGAAAGTTCTCTATGGGTTGAAGCAAGCACCCAGAGCTTGGTATGAGAGGATAGATAGCTACCTGATGAAGTTGGGCTTCACTCGTAGCAATGTTGATCCAAACCTTTAATTCAAGGTTGATAGAGAAAAGCCTCTCATTTTGGTGCTGTATGTGGACGACCTCTTCCTGACAGGTGTTGACCCTCTCATTCATCAGTGTAAGAGGGAGCTCGCTGCTAAGTTCGAGATGAAAGACCTAAGATTGATGCATTACCTCCTAGGCCTTGAGGTCTGGCAGAGACTTGGCGAGATTTTCCTTTCTCAAGGAAAATTTATTGTGAAGCTTCTGGAAAGATTTGGAATGGTGGACTGTAAGTCCGTATTGACACCGATGGAGCTCAACTTTAAGAAGTTGAGTGGCAGCGCTGCTAGACCAGTGCTAGCAAATCCTATTGAGTATTATGAACTCGTAGGGGCCCTGATGTTCTTAGTCAACAGCCGTCCGGACGTATGTTTTGCAGTGAACACTTTGAGTCAATATACAGTTGAACCTCATCACATTCACCGGGTTGGTGCCAAGAATCTGTTGAGATATCTCCGAGGCACGATAAACCATGGGCTGAGATACACTGGCGGGAGCGTGACACTCCATGGATATAATGATGCCGATTGGGTTGGTAGTGTGGTGGATCGTAAGAGCACATCAGGATGTTGCTTCACACTTGGATCTGCTTCGATATCATGGATGAGTAGGAAGCAGAAGTCGGTGGCTTTGAGCACCGTGGAGGCCGAATACATTGCAGCAAGTATGGCCTGTTGTGAAGCAGTTTGTTTGAGAAAGCTCTTCAGTGAGCTGTTCGGGCATGTGCTAGATACCACCGTGATACTTTGTGATAACCAGAGTGGGATTCAATTGTCCAAGAATCCAGTGTTCCACAATCGATCCAAGCATATTGATATCAGGTACCACTTTATCCGAGATATGGTACAGTGAGGCGTCGTAAGGCTCGATCATATAGGAACTGATGAGCAGTTCGCAGACATTCTCACAAATCCCTTGGAGAAGGTCAAGTTCCTAACCTTCCGTGAGAATCTTAGTATCGTGGAACGACCCTATGTTGAGGGTCCTGTTAGACGATGAGCTCTTGAAGCTCTGGGGGGCTTTGGGGATAGCTTCTCGGAGCTATAAGCACACACGGGGCTAGGCTTGCTGAACCTTGTGGTGCTCCTACCCCACCGTTATGATGATTGAGTTGGTTCACCTCTCATGATCTGTGCCCCATATGCATCCTACCCATTGAGTCCCGGACTCATGGGAAGTACCTCTCATTTGGCCAGTGCGGTGGGAAAAGCTAGAGACCAGTAGCAAATACCGATGGACGCATCAGATATTGTCATACTCTCTATGTCTAGGATGGCACGTGTCCAACCACTTGATCTAGGATCAAATCTAGTGAGGTTTTGGACCTCCAACTAACTTCGGTCCAACCACTTGATCTAGGATCAAGTCTAGTGAGGTTTCGGACCTCCAATTGACTTCGGGTCAGGTAAACCAACTTGGGGTTGGGGTATGAGACTCTTTTTAGTCCTATAGAGGTTTCGAACCTTTGGGCTGAATCTGTCAACCGGGAATGATGTCTTTATGACTGACCCACTTTTGTTCTGAAATAAAGAAGCCAGCAAAGCAAGTTACGGCGGGATGACGCACGATGTTTGGATGGCACAGGTGGATGGAGTTCTCCCTAGTTGAGAGGGAGTGTTAATTTTGGACAACTAGGTCCAAACTCCATGTTGTGATGCTCGGATGAAGATGCCAATATTTTTATTGGATTCCTCTTTCGGAGGTGCGAGATCGATCTAAAGATCATCTTGATACGATGAAATGAGAACATTTATTTTGAATTTATTCAAAATATGTGCAGGTCGGCCTGAAATGAAATGTAGGCTTGAAGCCCTAGCAATTGTGTCACACACCCTCACTGATGGATATAAATAGGTCAACGTTGGAGGTCATTTTCACTCATCCATCACATCACATTCTCTCTCCTCATCTGATTGATTCGATCATCTATTGGAGTCTCTTCTTCACTCACACGTGGGAAGAAGCAGCAGCTAGGGTTTCGGACAGTCTAGGGTTTCCAGCGCAGAAATTGACCAGTGTTGACTTTGGTCAACACTTGGTCAAATTGACCCGAAACTCTCCCAAACTTCGATCTCATCAATCCGCATTTTTTGGCACAAAAACTGAGGCTAGACGTTGACTTTGACTTGGCTGCGTTGAATTTCTTGCTGTTGTTGTTTGCGATGACCGTTGACTGGGACAACGTTGACTTTCGTTGACTTTGGGTTGACTGATCTAGCTATCCGTGAGGGTTGTGTGACACTTCTAGTTAGCTGACCGTATTGAGACTTTGCTGGTTGAAGCATCCTGCTGACCGTTGTAACGCACCAACACACATATATTTTTGGCTTGTCTTCTGTCGATCTACTGGTATGTTCTATTTGCATTTTACTTTCTTGTTTATGTGATTTCTCACTAATATTGGGGATAAAAAGTAAAGTTGCATCAAGCATAGAACATCTACAAAAAATTACAGTAGGACCATCATGTATGTAACAACGTAGGTAAATCTAGTATTTTGGTGACGATTTCTATCTTAGGAGGTTTTTCGTCTCACTGATTCATTTGTTTTTCTCGACACAAATGATCGGCAAAGTTTTTCCCTCCAACCTCACCCCAAAGCTAGGGTGGATTTTGTCCTCAAGATACTAAGTAAGTCCTAGTGTTTTCTATCGAGTCTTTGTAAAAGTAATTTGGGAATAATCCTATCTAACTGGCTAGATTATTTTATTACGAAATACTTGGTCTGCTAGATCATTTTTTGAGTTGCATAATTGAGTAGCTATTTGAAGGTATATTACGAATGGGTTTTCCCCCTTCAGGATATAATGTATTAATCTTGGTAATTCTTAATCTAAACCCTCTTTGCAGTATCTTGATTTACTTCTCCTACTTGAATTAAGTTACAAGTTAATTTTTGAAATATTTAGTAAATCAGCGAAGTAAATACAACTAGAAGCCTACACATACATATCAATTGCTGAATAGCACGCTCATATGACAAAGTGACACACAAAGTTTTTGGACAAATGTCCCCGAAAAAACCCAATGCGGGAAAACCAGTGCAGTTAGCTTTGGAGGGTTTTATTATTAAGCAGATTTTGAATACAACATTTTTGGGCACCAAACTTGGTTGGTCCTACAGAGAAAAATATGACAACAATACCTCTATCCTCGGAGACAAAAAATATGGCTAATTCACACCCTCTGCGGGGGAATTATGAATTTGGGCCTTTACGGCCCACCGAAACGCCGGCAATGCCTCTCATCCCTGCGTCAACCTATTGTGGCTGCTGCGGAAGGGCTTTGCGTCACCCACCGAAGGGCTTCTGTTGCCACAGCACTCTGCCCGGCGGACACCACGTGTGGCCTCGAGTGCCTCTGCACGGCACAAGGATTCTGTTGTGTAGCACTGGTACATATACGCCTTTGCTACGGTATGTTGCCTCTCTATTTCTCGTTGTATTCTTGGCTTTTGAGATCAAACCATCCCCTTGCCAATGTTGCCCCTCCTGCTTTCTAAGCCTTACGAAATTCTTAGCAAACCACGCCTTGAATTTCGGCTTAGCTCCAATCGTACGCCAATGTGTGTGTTCTCAAGCCGACCCCAAGCCCTTCTCTTATACTTTTCTTGTTGAAACATCAACGATGATGATCTAATCTCTCATAGAGAGCTAATATTAGAAGTTGTTTGATCCGCGTCACTTAAGTCATTCTCATCACATGTTTGATTTAATTTACTTTAATCTTTTAATTTTCCTAAGTTACACTTAGAGTCCTTATTTTAAAATATTAATTAACTAAATATCTCTTAAACCAAATGGAATTTCTTCAAACACTTTTTAGGTCTTGGAGATCTCATGTACTCCAGCTCCACCATAAAATTTGGGAGCTAGAGCACATCTAATGCTACCCCAAAATCTCAACACTCCCTCTTAGCAAGGAATGTGCTCTAGAAATACACTTCACCCTGAAGTACTGCCCTGATCTCTAGCATCGGTCTCTGTGCTGATGCTTGGCCTGCTGCCCTTCATTACAGCGCTGTTGTTGCTCTCTATACTGCTGCCCATGACTTTGCCACCGTCACTACTACATCCGTACTATAGCTCCCTCTCAAATTATTGCATCATGCTGCCAACTGTTGCACTGCAACTCAATTGCTAAGAGTAAGCAACTAAAATGTAGGAATTTACAGGGTAACTTCCTTAGATCAAAAACCAAAGGTCACCACTCACAAACAGATCACAAATCAATACACCAGTATTATCACGTGGTTAAAACTCTCGAAGAGGGAAACAGTTCACGGCCTGAGCCAATGCGGCCACTTCAGGCAATTTATTAATATAAAAAGAAAAGTTACATATGTTTCTCTCATAAACGGTTACCGAACAAATGACCCTCCATGCTCTTTAAATAGAGATCATGGACCAATCGGGTGTTAAGCCACAAATCAAGTGTCGTTAATACCGAGGAGAGAGAGAACCTTCAGATCACTACAAATCATGATCGTCGAATTATAAGTTACAAATGTACATAGTAAAGAAACACACTTTACCTAACTCTACACTAGACTAAATTATTCTTAACTATTTCCTATATGTCGGAATATCCTAACATTCCTCCTTAAGAACAACTTGGGATAGGATTGAAGGATTTACAAAGTTGACACAAAGGGAGCCTATTTCCTATGTGTCGAAATATCCTAACATCCCCCCTTAAGAACAAATTGGGATAGGATTGAAGGATTTACAAAGGTGACACAATAGGAGAAGAAAGGAGGCATTAGAGCCTATCCCTCCTTAATGATAACTTTCCTGAACTCCAAGAATGGATCGAAGTTTGGTAAACTTCGCTTCCAGGAGAGCCTTTGTAAAGATATCAACTACTTGATCATTGGTTGGACAATACTGCACTTCAAGAACACGATCATGAATGAGCTTTCCGATGAAGTGTATGTGGAGCTCAATGTGTTTCATATGCTAATGCTGAACTAGATCTTTACATAGCTGAATGGCACTCTAATTATCACACCAAAGTGTAGTTGGATGCTGCTAATGAAGACCAAATTCTAACAGGATCTGACGAAGCCACATGGCTTCCTTGTTGGCTTCAACTGCACCATGATACTCTGCTTCTGCTGAAGAAAGAGAGATGGCACTTTGTTTCTTACAAGACCATGTAATAGGTCCTGAACCAAGAGTGAATACATATCCTACAGTAGACTTTCGATCATCAAGGTCACCAGCCCAATCAGAATCAGTGAAACCAATCAACAATGGAGATGCTCCTGCATTGTAATGAATCCCGAACTGAACTGTACCTTGAATATATCTAAGTATTCTTTTAGCTGCTTTCCAGTGACTTTCATGAGGTTGGTGCATAAACTAAGCGACAAGACCAACGGCAAAGGAAAGGTCAGGATGGGTATGGGTTAGATACAGAAGTTTACCAACAAGTTGACGGTATCAGGTAGCATCAACTTCAGGGGTAGTACAAGTGACTGAAAGCTTGACTCCAGACTGAAAGGGAGAAGGGGTTGGCTTACAGTCTTCCATGTGAAAGTGGTGTAGAAGATCACAGGCATACTTGCACTGAGAGAGGGTAATACCTTCTTCGGATTGCAAGACTTGAAGACCAAGGAAATAATGCAAGTGTCCTAAGTCTGTCATTTCAAACTTCTTTTTGAGGCTAGACTTCAAATGGTTTATATGGTTGGGATCACTACCAGTAAGGATAAGATCATCAACATAAAGAACAAAGATGGTGAAGGACTTACCCACTTTCTTGGTTTAGACAGTGTTGTCAGAATGACACCTAGAAAAGCCATTATCTAATAGAAATCTATCCATTTTGGCATACCAAGCCCGAGGAGCTTGTTTAAGAACATAGAGAGACTTCCTAAGGCTGGAGTCGTTTTGGATAAAGCCAGGGGGTTGTTCCATCTAGATTTCTTCATTCAAATCTTCATGTAAGAAGGCTGATTTAACATCCATCTGATGGACTTCCCATTTAAAGGAGGCAGCAAGGGAAAGAACAAGGCGGATAGAATTCATTTTCGCAATAGGGGAGAAGGTTTCAGTATAGTCAATGCCTTCAACTTGTGAAAATCCTTTAGGGACAAGACGAGCTTTATGGGCCCAAGCATCACTTCCAACAACACGAAAGTGACTTACATCTGGTTTGATTGAGCTCCAAGCTTCTTCTGGAGTTATATTCTTTAAAACCTTAGTAGGAGTGCAATTTACTATGTAATTTGCACAGTTAATTGCTTCTGCCCAAAAATTGAGTCTAAGTCCTTTAGATTGAAGCATACAATTAGCCATTTCTTTTAAGGTGCGATTCTTCCTTTCAGCTACACCATTTTGTTGTGGAGTATATGGAACGGTATGTTGCAATTGAATGCCATGCTCAATGCAGAAGTTGATAAATTTGTTGTTAACATATTCTCCTCCATGCTCAATTAAGAATTTGATGTCCAGATTGTTTCTCAACAAAGGCCTTAAAGGCCAAGAACATTTTAAAAACTTCACTCTTGAGTTTTAATAAGTATACCCAAGTGCGTCTGGAAAAATCATCAATGAAAGTTAAGAAGTACTTGCAACCAGAGAAAGAAACAATAGGAGGTGGACCACATAAGTCACTGTGCACAAGCTGCAAAGGGGCTGAAGCGTGCCAAAAGGCACGTTTGTCAAAACTATCCCGATGATGTTTTCGAAGTACACATCCGGAGCAAACACCATCTCGACAAGATACCATAGGAAGACCCGTCACCATACTTTCCTTACATAGAGTTTGAAGAGAGCGATAGTTTAAGTGACCAAATCGCTCATGCCAAAGTTTGCTCACTTCATCATTATGAGCAACAAAAACGAAGGGAAGACATGATGACCCAAAGTTGTCAAACTTATACAACCTTGTGGAATCATCAGCAATGTCAGTAGCTAAAATATGTCTAGGATTTTTGAGGTCCTTGATTACAACATCATGAGGTGAGAATTCTACTATTTTCCCTTCACCTGAATGAGTTATCTGACAAACAGAAAGAAGGTTGCATGACAAGGTAGGAACACATAGTACATCATTAAACTGACCATTATCTAGATGAATGGTTCCAGATCCTACAACACTAAGAGATCTATCATCACCAACATAGATATGTTTGGTGTTACAATCATTTAAAGAAGAAAACATGGCTTTATTTTTGGCCATGTGGTAAGAAGCTCTAGAATCAATGAGCCACTCATGAGAATGAGAAGAAGAAGATAAATTTAATGCATAACCAAATCTTGATGCTTGACAACCACAAGCAGAAAGTGCCATTCCTAAATATGAAGGTGAAGAGTGCTCCAAATTGATGTTGTGCTTCTTCATTGCTGCTTCTAAGAGTTCTATCTTCTTAAAACATTTGGACTCTATATGGCCATCACGATTACAAAAGTTGCAATGTCTATCTGTCTTCTTCCCTTTGTTTTTATTTACCCTATCATTTTGGTGAGTTGCTTTTTCAGTTTGTGGCTGAAATTGCTTAGGACCCTTGTTTGGTTTCGGACCATAATTTTTAGGATACTACTTCTTGGGATTCTTTTGATATGATTATTCTTGGGCTGCTAAGGCTTTCTTAGAAGCATTTCCAGGAGTGATAAGACCAAGGTGTAAGAGTTTTCCTTGTTCTCTTATCAAAGAATCGCAAAAGGCATCAAAAGAGGGGTTCTTGTAGGTGGTTCCTGAAGAAATGATGGCTTCTCTAGTGGAATGGAAGTTGGAAACAAATACAGAGTATGCAGGGCCAAGCTTAGCAAGAATGCAATAGATAAGGCTACCATCTTCCTTTTTGACCTTACAACCTTCTAAAAGAAGTCTAAGAGTCTTGAATTTGGACAAAAAGTCTTCAATAGAGGAGAAATTATTAGGGTCCAAAGTAAGCAACTCATTTTCAAGCTGGTGGGCCCTGATTTGATTTTGAATGCCAAAGTCAGTATTTAGCTTTTCTAGGGCTTCATGAGGGGTGTCAATGTCAAGGATATGAAATTGAAGATCTTCAGCAATGGACATTCCTATCAACCCTCGTGCTTGATCTTGTTTATTTTCCCATTTAGCAATTTTATCATCATCGGAAGGTTTAGTTTCTTGTCCTGTGGCTATTCTATAAAGCCCTTTACTTCTAAGTATATCTACCATGTGAAGTAGCCATTGGAAATAATTAGTGTTGTTAAGAATAATCGGGCATGCACTTTCCATTTTTTTTAAAACTGAAGCTGAAAAAAGCTGAAACTAACTGCCCCAATGGAAAGATCTCAAAAGATTAGGCTGATTCAAAAAAGAACGGCTTCCAGATGAAGAAGTTATGCCTTTTTGAAAAAACTAAGTTGTAGATGCCGAATAGTTACGGGAACGGTTTGAAATTTGATGATGAAGTTCAACTTTAAAAAAAATTCCGCCCCCTTTAACAAAAAACTTTTTACAAAAGAAGCTTGAGAAAGAGACTTGAACCCAAGACCTCTATTCTCGTAAACTAACTTCTCACCAAGTGAGACAGTAAAAGGATTCTGTAATTGTTTGAAAGGAGAAAGGGTTTTTTTTTTTTATAGTCTTCGGTGTGCGTGCTTTTCCTGAACAAAAAACCGAGCAAAAAAAAAACAAAATGCAAGCCTTGCGGCAGAATGTTAGATTATCGATTAGCCTTACCGGCAACTATCTATTTTTTCACTATTTCTGATTTCTCGAGATCACACAAAGACGTGGAGAAAGAGCATACGTAGCAAAAAAAATCCCTTCTTCCTGTTTCTGATTTGTCGAGATTGTACACAACGCAGAGCAAAGAGCGTACACAGAGAAGAGGGTATAGATCCGACAATTAAAAAAAACCTAAAAAATAAACAGAGGGAACCAAAATAAGCAAAACTATTAACAAATATAACTGCAAAATAGATACTTTATACCTCCAGATCTAAACTGACATAATTTGGGCAACCAGAAACCTTTTCGCATGAAACGAAAGTCATTCCTCACTGTAACAGATGCTCCGGACACAACAGAGCAGTTCTCCAGGCCCGAAAAAGTTCATAAATAGTAGATATGGAAAACGGCTTCGGATCTGGATCAACAACGGATGCGGCCCTCAAAATTGCTCCAATACCATGTAGGAATTTACAAGTAAGTTCCTTAGATCAAAAACCAAAGTTCACCGCTCAAAAACAGATCACAAATCAGTACACCAGTATCATCATGTGGTTAAAACCCTCGAAGAGGGAAACAGTCCACGGCCTGAGCCAACACGGCCACTTCAAGCAATTTATTAATATAAAAAGAAAAGTTACATGTGTTTCTCTCATAAATGGTTACCGGACAAATGACCCTCCATGCTCTTTAAATAGAAATCATGGACCATTTGGGTGTTAAGCCACGAATCAAGTGTCGTTAATACCGAGGAGAGAGAGAACCGTCGGATCACTACAAATCGTGACCGTCGGATTATAAGTTACAAATGTACATAGTAAAGAAACACAATTTACCTAACTCTACACTAGACTAAGTTATTCTTAACTATTTCCTATGTGTCGGAATATCCTAACATGAAAGACCCCTGCCCAATGACAAACAAGTCAGTTGGGTTGCATCTCATCACTGAAGCTCCTTAGGTTGTTCCTCTGCGCTGTCCTCCTGAAGCCACTGCGTTGCTGCAGCTCTGCACTGCGTAAGCATGCCTCCTCTGTGCTGTTGAAGTCACATCAGCCCCTCTGGGTTGCTGCCTCTACATTGTTGCTGCCTCTGCATTACGTTGCTCCCTCTACTGCGTCCTAGCCTCTGCCTCTGCTTCATCCGTGATCCTTGCACCCACTGCTCCATTCATTCTTTGCTACTGTCTTAAGGCTCCCATAGCACGGATGTGATCCAAGAGTTGGGCTACTCAAGGATTCTGCCACCACTCTGTAGATGCTCTACAGATCAATATCGCCCCACCTCCGTGGTTCATGAGCGCTCATGGCTACATCATCATCAGAGCCATCGTCTTCTTTAACTGTCGCAGCCTTGGAACTAAAAGCTTCCTTGTCCTTCTTCCTTTGAGGACAATTGCTGGCGAAATGTCCAAGTTCACCACATTGGAAACATTTGATCTTAGATAGATCACGCTTCTTTTTCCCTTGTTGCTTCTTAGATGCCAGGGTTGCATCTTCCTCTTGCTCCTCCTTCACTCTGCTTGATCCGGTGTTGGTTTGTCTCTTGGTCATCCAGTGGATTTCCTCTTGTAAGAGGATAGCCCACATATCGTCCCAGTTTGGAAGGTCCAATCTTCCAAAGATGCTATGGACAAACGTTTCCTAGTCCTCTATGAATGCATTTAGAGCAATCCTCACCATGACATCATCCTCCACCTTGACCCCCATGGCAGTCAGTTGATCCCGAATCGCCTACAATCTAAAGAGGAAAGGATCAATTTCCTCTCCCTTGGTCATCATAAATAACCTCAGTTGGTTCTCCAGAAGCATCTTCCTCTAGACGGATTTCCCTTGATACAGTGTGGTTAAAGCTCTCCACATCTCATTAGTCGTGTTCTTCTCGGCTATGTGTGGTACCACATGATCCTTAACCCCGTCCATGATGAAGCGCTTGGCATGTGTCACTACTTCATTATGCTTCACCAGAAGAATAGCATCGGTTGGTGTAGCCAAGACACTCTCAACATGCTCCTGTAAACCGTATGCCTCCAGGACTACCAGGATTCTAGAATTCCAGATAGCAAAGTTGGTCAGGCAATCCAACTTATCCTGATCACGCAATCCATGTGGCGCCATCTACTTAGAAATAATCTGTCGGAACAGATCTTCCTCTCCCGGCTTTTGCTGTTACTCTCAACAGAAACTCAAATCTAGGGTCCTTGGCAAGAAAGGCATCCTCTGATCCCTCTGACAACTGATTTCCTCCCTTGGAAACCTGCCAAACACAACGAATCAGCTCTCTTCGATCACCCTACAATCGATCCTCAAATTTCTTTTGGCAATGAAATAGCAGCTATTCTCCTCCCGCTCTTTGTCAACTTAGCTTAGGCACGATTCTGCACCGGCAGAATCTCCACCCCACCAGCAACTGCTGTAGATCTGAAGCCTCGCTTCCGGACAACGGCAATTCTGCACAGCACTTGAAACTGGACTGCGTCACCCTGGCTAGCCTCTATGTGAGCAGACTGGCTCAGCGCAGCAACTGTGCAGCGCAGGGTGCTCCTGCATCCCTCTGGAAGGCACTGCGTTGTCTTTGCGTCACCCAACTGGGACTACGTCAGCCCCTCCGTGGCTCTTGCTGCCTCTGCGCCCTTCTAGTGCTGCGCTGCCCTCTCCGGATTCTCTGCTACTTCAACTGCTCTCTACAGCACAAATGTCTTCAGTCGATTTGCTGGAGATCCAACTTGATCTACAATCGCTCTGATACCATGTGAAATGTTTTTAATCTAAGAAACCCTACTGCAGTATCCTGATTTTGTTCTCCTACTTGAATTAAGTTACAAATTAATTTCTGAAATATTCAGTAAATCAGCGAAGTAAATACAACTAGCAGCCTACACATACAGAGCAATTACTGAATAGCATGTTCATATGACAAAGTGACACAGATTTTTCGAACAAATGTCCCTGGAAAAACCCAATGTGGGAAAACTGGTGCAGCGAACTCTGGAGGGTTTTATTATTATGCAGAATCTGAGTACAACATTTCTAGGCACCAAACTTGGTTGGCCCTACAGAGAAAAACACGACAAGCAATACCTCTATCTTCGGAGACAGAAAATATGGCCGATTCAACCATCTGCAGGGAATTATGAATTCGAGCCCTTTCTGGCCCATCAGAAACCCCAGCGCTGCTCCTCATCCCTCTGCATCAGCCTCTGCGCTGCTCTGGAAGGGCCTGCGTCACCCCTGAAGGGCTTGCGCTGCCCTGACTGGGCCTGCGTCACCCCTGAGTGGCCTCTGATGCCTTTGTGTGGCCTCTACTGGACTACGTAGCACCTAGCTTCCTTTGCACTGCTCTGGTATGTTGCCTCTCTGCTGCTGTTGTACTCTTGGCCTGGGATGAAACCATCCCCTTGCCAATATTGCCCATCGCCGCAGTGCAAACTTCTTCTAAAATTCTTAGCAAACCACGCCCTAGAATTTCAGCTTAGCTTCAGTGCTTCGCCAATGTGTGTGTTCTCCAACTGACCCCAAGCCTTTCTCTTATACTTTTCTCGTTGAAACATCAACGGCCGTGAACTAATCTCTAATCGATGACTAAGATTAGAAGTTGTTTGATCCGCGTCACTTAAGTCATTCTCATCACATGTTTAATTTAATTTACTTTAATCTTTTAATTTTCCTAACTTCGACTTAGGGTCCTTAATTAAAAAGATTAATTAATTAAATATCTCTTAAACCAGATGGAATTTCTTCAAACGCTTTCTGGGCCTTGGAAATCTCATGTACTCCAGCTCTTCCACAAAATTTGGGAGCTAGAGCACATCCGATGCTACCCCAAATTCTCAACAATCTTATGTAAAGAGGATTGGAAAAATATTTAATCCCCTCATAAGTCAATTAATTAAATTTTCTGGCCAAATTAAATTAAAAATCCTAAGCCAGAGATTTAATTAATTGTTTGTCCTACATAAATTTAAATTCTTCAATGGAAAAATTTGTGAGTCTCTAAAAAATAAATTTTTAAAGGTCGTGGACCAAGGGAATATTGAAAATTTTAAGAGATTTTGGACCCTTGGGCCTTGGTAGTTAAGTCAAAGTTAATTTTTGAGGTAATTGACTCAAAATTATTATTTTTGAGTTTATTAAGAAGGAATTAAATGAAAAATTCAAAAGTCCTCAAAAAATAAATAATTTCAACAGATGAGATTAAAAGATAATCAAATATTTTTCGACGGTCGAGATTACTTTGACAGGGATCAAGCAAACTAGCCGTTGGAGAATTGATCTATAAATAGGAACTCATTTGTCAATCTTAAGGATCCGATCTTTTGATCGTATACTAAGCTCTCAAGTTGTCTTGTATATTTTCTGGAATAAACGCAAAGTCTTTGGTGTTTCAACTTGTGGTGGTGTTCCTCTTCATGAATTTATGGTAACATTGTTTTAATTTCTGCAGATATTATTTGAAAATCACAAATCAATAGCTCTCTTAGAATAATTTGAATAGAGGTATCTTATTCAGTTTGTTGGATCTAGGCCAGTGTTGCAGGGAACCCCCCCCCCAACTCCAACCTCGATCTGCGTCTTGTACGAAAACGCGAAGGATATATCGTCCGAACCGTGTTTCCGTTTTTCTAAAACGCGGATCGAGCTAAAAAACACAGATCCTACCATTTCGAAACCGTTTAGCCCGATCCGCGTCTTGTACGGCAGATCGACATATGGAAAAATGACGTTTCTGGGTCAGATCCATACGGATCACGACTGTTTCCATACGTTGCCAGACGGTTCCGAAAAGCGGCCCCCAAAATTCGATTTTTTTTAATTATTTTTTTTATTTTGTTGCTTCAATTGGGGGTCCGTTAGTGTTGAGTTAGGGATGGAATGAAAAAGTTATAAGCTCACTTTCACCTCTCATTTGATCGCTTGTGCTTCTGGAGAGCTTGGAGAAGAGAGGAGAAAGAGAGGAGAAGAGAGAGTTGAGGAGAGCTTAGAGGAGTAAAGGAAGAGGAGCTTGGAGGAGTAAAGAAGGGCTTCCATCTACAAGAGCTAAAGAGGTAAGTGCAAACCCCAAACTCCCTCATTTTTTTGTCATTGTTTTTTGTATTTTCTCTCCTCCCTCTCCTACACTTTCCCATTCTTCCATTTATTTGCAGGTTGTCCACCACCTATATTCATATTCAAGGATGGTGTTTTTTTGGCTTCTATGTATCATTCCACTCTTGGTTTTCATGATGGCAAAGGGGGGTAGGAATAGAAGAGAAGAAGAAGAAGAAGAACCCATATGAGTGACCCAATGTATGATGAGGAGGAAGGGTTTGAAGAGGAAGGGGATGAATTTGATGACAACATTGAAACACTAGAGGGGAAAGTTGCATTGACACCCTTGTGGAACTATGTGACCAAACTTGAACGGAGAAAAGGTAGTGGAAGCTACAAGTTTTTGTGCCCTCATGGTTGTCATGGAGAAAAACCATATAGTGGTTCATATACCCATGTGAGGAGGCATCTTTGTGGAGTGATGGACAGTGATAACAAAAAGGGTGTCATGGGGATAGCAATTTGCCCAAATGTTCCAGCTGAAAAAAGAAGAAAATACATCCAGATCATAGTATTAAAAACCGAAACCAGTGACCAGACCAGAGCAGATATATACTATTGATAACATAATTGCTTTTCATTTCATTATCGTTATAAATTAGATGTATACAAAACACTCTGAAAGCAATCTTTTGCAATTTGATGATATCCAATTCTCATAGTGCACATAGAACCAAGGTGGAGTATAGAAAGATGGCGTTATTATAGTATAACTAATTAGTAGGTAATATAAAGGGATGGAATAAGGGAAAAAGATCAATGAATTTCACAAGAAACATAACTTCTACAAAGCACTCGGTCATGCTTTCCTAAAAAGCACATCCTGATTCAACTTGTTGAAAAGTTACCCTGAACATAAATTTAAGCTCGCTCTAGATCATTCTATTCATCACATGCATAACTAAAATAATCAAAAGAAGGATATTTGATAATGGAAGCCCATGTAAGATACCTGAGCAAGAATATTGTATGAGACAACGCGGATAATGGACCCTACAAAGAATTTTTTTTGCAATAGATCAAAAGTCAATTTGACATATTAGGAAGTTTGCTGTGGAATATAATAAACCAACTGCTAAACACAAATACTGTATCAGACATAAGTAAACAACCGAGAGCATCAATCAAAAGAGAATTATAAGGTAAAAATATGACTTCAGATCACAACTTGAATTTTAAATTAGCAATCAAAGATTATGTCAATCATCAATCACTGTTGAAATTCATGCCACATACTATTAATATATGACTTAACACAGAGTTATTCCCTGCCACATTAGACTAGGCTTCAAGGTTGTGACGGTTTGTGGTGGCAGGCATGGGTGCAGGTACAAGTATGTGTTGTTTAAATAAAGGTTTGTTGGGTTGCATGGGTGTGTGCATACATGTGCAAGTGCTAATACATCAAATGTGCAAAAAATATAAAAACAGAATTGAGAAATTGAAGCACTGTAATGTTAAAAACATATGGTTATTGCTATTATTGATTAAATAATGATTTGTTTCATGAATTGATAATATTAAATATTCTTTCATATGAGTCATGACAGGAACATTTCAAAAGTCAAAATAATAAAGATAATCATTACATTAAGTTAAGCATTAAACATGTTACTGAAAGATTCAGTTTTTATCTGTATTTACACAATGAGGGCCACGAGTTACCACTCTCCATAGAAAGGAACCTTGTGGTTTATTGGCTCTCGTGACCCCTTTTTTCGCATTTATTTTCCTTCCTATTTTTTAAGAGGGTGAAATATTCCCTAATCCCCCATTGTGAGCTACTGGGACATCATTAAGTGCATCCCTAAGACATTATTGGACATCATCATACAACTTGGTGCTAGATAGTGCAAGATAGATGTTGTAGGTGCCGAATTGAGGATGGGGTGCATGTCGGTATCTCAAATTCACAGCCATCATAGCAAGGGAAACAAACCTCTACTGAATGGATAGGCATGGAAAATGATAAACCAACCAATGTTTTCATAGAGTCTATTCAGGAAATAGAGAAATGCCAAAATAGGATGCACAAGATAAAACTTAAACTTCTAAACTACATCTATCCCTCTTCCATCTCTACTTTTTACTTTTATTTCCAATGATGATGTCAAAGTTGAGCTATGGCCTCGTGCCTCTTAGGGTTTTTTCCCTCTATTTTACATAGGTTCAGGTTCTACTACCCTCCCTTTTCTGCTAGATTTTTAGCATCTATGAGTGTTATAGACACTCCCATAGTCTATTGGCATTTGGTTGAACTTTCTAGTCCTGTTCACCTATTTCTTGGCCATTAATAAAATTAGCAATTGCCCCAAAGGGTACAAAAGAACATCATTGGAAAACATATTTGGTTAAATGTGTTATGCACTTGACTGATTTGGGAAAAAAAGCTGCTTGATAGTTAATTTTGAAAATAAACAAAAATAAATGAAGGACAATTGATTTTGGATTATTTTTTTCTTTTTTCACATGGATTGAATAAGAACATGAAAGCAACATAATGATTAGCTATTTGCATTGAATACGGTATGGGGAAGTGATATTTTTTGTGGTTTATTGTGAACATGATATTATTTTTTTTAACAAGACAAAAATTAAGAATCTTTTAGAATGTAATGTCAAGTTGCATGCCCTCTTGCACATCAAAGAGCACGAGCTTACATCTCGAATGACATGTTTGTTGTTTTGTTTTCCTACGATCTGTGAGTTCCAATCAAAAGATTCATGTTAGATGCTTGGACTATCTAAGTTGAGGTAGGAGGTGGAGATGGCTCCTACGATGTTGAATTTTCATTACCCCAATCTACTCCTTTTCGAAATTCCAATGATCTGGGCCATCTAAAAATGTGCAATAACCTCTAGTGGCAAAGTTCCCATCAATCATGTGGGACTAAATCTTCTAACAAAATTCATATTGAATTGAGGGGAAGACCTTTTTTTGTTGAAAAGAGATTGAATTTGTACATTTATTAACTCACTCAAAATGAATGGATATGTGTATGTGAGAGAGATAGAACAGAAATCATTATTAACGAGTCAAATTAACAAAATGTGCAATTTTTCAAAAAAAAAAAAAACTATCTTAAAGTCCGTACCTCTATTTGACATTGAGTAAAAATAGATCAAGGCACAAATAAGTGTTATCACAAAAACATTAAACATGTCATCCATACTAAAATGTGAGTACACCTCATTTCTCTTAATGCAACAACTACACTAACATAAAGACAAAACCATGCCAAGAAACATAATCTGCAAGTAGAGTATACAGTTTAATTTATGGATTCTTCATAATCAAGATGTTACTTTAATGTGTTATTTTTTTATAATCTCGTTTGAGAGTGGTTCCAACCTCGTTGGATTTCATATAGAAAATAGAATTTTAGATCTCACTCAAAATCCAGCAGACTTCACAGTTCAGGATTTCACGATTTGGGGGATTGAAATGTTTCCATTTGATTCTGTCATGTGTGAGGGTATGGGATTGGCCTTTGATCAAGAGCATGAAGCCTTTTATGTACCTTGATGTTGGTGGTATTTCTTGTTGAACTCCGTTGATGTTGGTGATATTAATTGTTGAACTCCTCTACCATGGCCTTAACAAAAATGTACCCTTCACTCAAAGAAAAATAATTGGTTAGGCATGATAAGCATTTTCTTAGCCTTGGCACATTGTTCTATTGGGCTCTCTGGTTTTCTGGTTGAACTACTGGAAGAAGCTGCTGAAAATCTTTCCAAGAACTCTGCTAGGAAGTGGCTAACCCCCTATCAAACTCCCAATTGCAATATGCTCTTTCTCCTTCTCTCCCAAGTGTTGCTCCTCACTGGACTCTGTAATTCTCCTGCTACCTGTGTGGCCTCTACACTGTCCTGGAAGGGCTGTGTATCCCTGAATGTGTGGTTGTGACTCCTCCCTCGAAAATGGATGTGAGTCCTCTCCTAAGCAACCACTCGAAGTCCCTCGAGGATGAGGTTGAGATCTCCACTCGGAAATCTCTGTGCTAAACAGCACTGCAAACTCGGTTAAACAGCTCAAGCATGCTTTCAGTCTATCATACAGAAAAATCAGTGGATGAATGAATGAGGAATGAGTTGCTCTCACCCTTTTTTACCTAGATGAGCCCCAACGTTCCCTTGGGCCCCACTGGACTGCGCTGCCACCTTTGCCATCCAATCATTGCGCTACTGCTTCTCCCACGTTGTCACTGCGCTACCTACACTGCTGCCTCTCCTACGCTGCCACTAGGACGTTGTCATTGGCATGTGGTTGGCCTCATGGGTCCCACTCCAGCTCTAATATTTGCCTTAGTGACTTTAGAAAAGTAAGTTAGCCATATAATTTATTTGTGGGCCCCCTTACCCACTTTATTTGCTACTGAACATTAGAAAAACCAAAATTTGACAAAATTAATATTCCAATTAGCTCACTGCTAATTTGGAATGTTACAGTCCTCCCCGCCAAAATGTTGCTTGTCCTCAAGCAACTGCAAAGATGGATGTTGCAGGATCTTCTCCCCCTCCCAAGTGGTATCCTCATCTGGAAGGTTTCTCCACCTGATCAGGTATTTTTTTACTACCCTGCTCCTCAAATGCCTCTCTCGGGTGTCCAAGACGGCCTCCGGCTGTAGCGATGTTGCACAACTCGTACTCGTATAAGACTAGTCCAACCATTGACTTGTCAACTCGTATAAGACTCAGGGACGACCCATATAAACCTCGTATAAGACTCATCAAAATGCAAAAAAAAAAACTTAAAATATGGTAAATTTTAAGCAGAAAAAAGAAACTAATGATAATTCCAGTCCTTATAAGTTATAAGTTATAAAAACCACAATATATGCAATAATTCATAACATCGTCTCTTATCTATAAAAGTACAACATAGCATATTCGATTTTTGTAAGCAAAACATTTAAAACTAAATAAGAAAAGGAATCATGATTCCATAATTAAAATAAAAAATCTCAGCGAGTTCAAAATTCAAATACATATGTCATAAATGATAAATGGTTGTCTCATAACAATCTTGAGTCCCATCACTCATAAGCCCTCGTGGAGCTCCTGATAGCATCGAAAAGTTGAAGCAACTGTGAGGCAAGTGTATTGGGAGTCTCCATTTGAGATGCAAAACTAGAGAGATCCTCAGTCTCTTCATCAAGCCAACTCAAATCAAGGGGCTCCTCCTCCACAACTGAATCAGACTCTAAATCAATAGTATCCAATAAAATTGGATCTGGATCCTTTGGTTGCACTTGTTTTGTGAGCATTCGAAGGTTGTAGTAGATGAAAACAAACTTCTCCAGCCTCTCATGCTCCAACCTATTTCTCTTTTTGCTGTGGATGTGCTCAAACACTAACCAATTGCGCTCACAAGAAGAAGCACTACAGGGTTGACTCAGAACTCTGATGGCGAATTCTTGTAATTGCGGTGCCTCAAAGCCACAATCTATCCACCAATGAGCTGTAAGAAAATAACAACAAAGATCATCAGTTTGCAATGCCAAACGTATAAAAGAGAACTAGCAAAATTACAAGCTAAGTTCTAGCAATTTGCACTTACAAGGCATTTTCTTGTCCTTGAGACGTTGGCTTGAGCTGAATCCAAACATTCCAGATGCTTTCTTGTACATATCTCGTTGTAGGTTGATTTTGTCTTGCATATCTACATCCGGGAACATCTTCTCAATGCATATCATGACACCTCTCATCACTTCGGGATCTCTTTGAATGTTAGACCCCTCATTATAGAATAAGCTTGAATTGAGATATGCTCCTGTTGCATGCAATGGTGAATGTAGTTGATTGTCCCACCTGGAATCAATAATTTGCCATATAGGGAGATATTTAGATTCATCTCCCTTATAGAAAGTCTTGATGGCCTCTTTGGCCCTATCCATGCCCTCATAAACATATCCCATTGGAGGTTTCTCTCCATCCATCAATCTCAAGACTTCCGCAAGGGGCTCAGTGAAGCTGAGAATCTTAGTGACTTTGTCCCACAAACTATCGCCAAAGATAGATGCTTTCACAGACAATGCTTCTGGTTTTGTGCTATCTTTCCAAAATACCCATTGTTGGCTACAAAACATTCTTTGCAAAGCTTGGTACCCATACAAAATGCTTTTGAGGGAAAGAAAGTTTGTAGCAAACCGTGGGACAGTTGGGCAACTAAGCTCACCCTGTGTGAATTCCCTCATAAGGTTCAACACCCAAGCATGATTATAAATATACTTGGTAATTTGCTTGCATTCTTGCACAACATCCTGCACCCACTCCAACTTCCCAATGTCCTCTAGTATCAAGTCTATGCAATGGGCAGCGTATGGAATCCAAAAAATGGTGGGATATTTGGCACAAAGCAACCTTCCAGCTGGTACATAATTTGTTGCATTGTCCGTGATTACTTGAACAACATTTGCAACCCCAACTTCCTCCACCACATCAGCCAACAATGTAAAAATCAAATGTGTGTCTTTTACATTTGCAGATGCATCAATGGATTTTAGGAACATGGTTCCTTTAGGGCAAGCTACAGCAAAATTTATTATTGTTCTACCCCTCTGATCTGTCCACCCATCAGACATAATTGTACAACCTATAATTTTCCATGAGCTTTTAATGTTCAGAAGTGCATTATAAGATGGGGCTTTGTATCCAGGGCCAGCACTTGCAATGGCATCCACCATGGGCTGATCAAAATATGACTTTGCATAGTTGAATGAAAGACTGTTATGGTAACAAAACCTCCTCACTGCCATATCTGCCTCCTTCCTCTTCTTTTCATTAAAACTATCCAAGGTTGGTTGAGATCCTGGAGTTGTACGAAGAGTGAACAAAGAACAAGTTATACTCCTGTTGCCACAACACTTGAAGAGGAGTTACCAATACCTGGACTTTGAATCTGTGTTTCACTCTAAGATGAAGATCTACCTATCACAACAATCTCATCCTTCCTTCTTGCCCTCTTAGAAGTTTCTTATTTAATGGCTTCCAAAGCAGCCGCCATTTCAGTAGTGACTTCATGAGGGCAATTTTGACAACATCCCACACCATTCCCAAGAATTCTAGCTAGGTGGTATTTTAGCCTGTTTATACTTGCATGCATTATGGCATTGCAATAATTGCACTTGACATGTTGGTCATTACTGGCAATGATTCATTGACCATGTGCCCATGCCAGATCACGAGACTTTCTGGAACCCTTTGGTGGCATGGTGACGAAATATGGAAGAAAAAAATTAAATTTTTAAAATCTAATTGATATTTTTTTTTTAATTTGGTTTTTTGGTTAAAAAAAATTTTAATTTACAATTTTCTATGGCACTGTGGTTGAATTTCTAAGCCACACGGGGTTGTGTGGCTGAGAAACTCAGCCACATGGCCTGCAGGCTGAGGAGGCAGATTGCAGGCCCTATGGCTGAGTTTCTCAGCCACACAGCGGGCCTGTGAGGCTGAGAAACTCAACCACAGGGCCTGCGAGTTGAGGAAGCAACCCGCAGACCCTTGTGGCTAAGTTTCTCAGCCACACAGGGTCGTTGTGTGGCTGAGAAACTCAGCCACAAGGCCAAAAAAAATTGCAAATTGCAAGTGAAAAAAAAAAAAAATTAAAATTGAATTGATTACATAAATTAAAAAAATTACATGCAAGCAGCATAACAATGAAACAAAGATCGTGAAGCCTACCTCGACAGTGTGCTGCTACTCCGCCAGTGTTGCTACTCTGCCAGTGCTGCTACTCCGCCAGTGCTGTGACTCCGCCTTGTTGTTACAGTGTGCTGCTACTCCATCAGTGTTGCTACTTCGCCAATATCGTGACTCCGCCAGTGTTGTGACTCTGCCTTGCTGTTACAGTGTATTGCTACTCTGCCAGTGCTACTACTCAGCCAATGTTGTGACTCTGCCTTGCTGTTACAGTGTGTTACTACTTCGTCAGTGCTGCTACTCCGCCAGTGCTGCTACTCCGCCAGTGTTGTGACTCTGCGTTACTGTTACAGTGTGCTGCTACTCCGTTAGTGTTGTCACTCCGCTAGTGATGTTACTCCGAAAGGGAGAGAGGTGCTTCTAAAGTGTTTCCTTCCCTCCAAATTCCCTTTTCCTCCACCTCATTTCCAAAAAAAATAGAAAAATCAAAAGAATTGAGAAAATCCAAAAAAAATTGCCTTTTGTTGTGGGACGGGTCTTATAGGGGTCCAATACGGGTCCTATGAGAAACCCACAGGTCTTATGCAGATAGGTGAGTTTAATGCGAGTTTGAGCGAGTAAGGGTAGAGAGGGCGGGTTCTATGCAAGTGACACAGCTCGCTATACGAGTGCTGCTTCACTAGGTTGTAGTACCAAATGCCCCTCATCATCAGTAGGAAGAAGCTCCATGGTTGTTGTCACCTGTTGTCCCAAATCCTTCTTCAGGAATGAGACATCGAAAATGTTGTGAATCCTGCTCCTTGATGGTAGCTCCAACTCATATGCTACCTCTCCAACCCGCCTGATCACCCTGTATGGTCCATAGAAGCATGGCTTGAGCTACTTAGCTCCTTTATGCTTCAGTGTGGAGTGCTTGTACGGTTAAAGGCAAAGGTACACCAAGTCATCCACCTCAAACTGCCTCTCCAGGCGGCCCTTATCTGCGTACATTTTTTGTTGGTTTTGGGCTGTGACGAAGTTATCTTTGAGAGCCCGGAGTATGTCTTGGCTCTCTTGGATCCAGTCTTTGGCTCTGGGGGCCTTGCTAGCTCCAAACATCACATCAACAAAGGTCAAAGCATTATAACCATACAAAGCATAAAATGGAGACATACTGATCGACATGTGGAATGTCATGTTGTAGCAGTACTCTCCCAAGTGAAGCCAGTGAAGCCAGCGTAGCCAAGCCTTCTGTTGTCCTGTGACATAGTTCCTCAAGTAGCCCTCCAGCCACTTGTTCGCGATCTTAGTCTACCCATCCGTCTGTGGGTGGTAGTTGGTGCTAGGTGTTAACTTTGTGCCCACCAAACGAAATTGCTCCTGCCAAAAGATTCTCATAAACCAGTTGTCCATGTCACTGACTATGGTCTTTGGAAGACCATGGAGTCTGAAGATATCTCGGAAAAATAGCTCAGCCACTTGTGAAGCAGTGTACCAAGCTGAAATGGCGAAGAAGTGAGCATACTTCGTCAATCGGTCAACCACTATGAAAATGCAATCCTTGCCCTACACCATGGGAAATCCGGTGATGACGTCCATGGAGATGCTTTCCCATTTCCCCTCCGAGATGGGAAACGGTTATAACAAACATGCCAGATGATTTGGGTCCCCCTTATTCCGCTGGCAAACTACGTACTCTCGAACATGCCGAAGTACATCCTCCTTGAGGCCCTTCCAAGAGAACCTCTCCCTGATGGACCTGTATGTCTTGGTGAATCCCTGGTGGCCTGAAAGAGGTGAGTCATGGGCTGCGTGCAAAATCTTCTCCCTTAGCTGGGAGTTTCCTGTCAAGAAGATCAATCACGATAGTAGATGACTTCATCCATCACCTTGTATCGATCATTTGTCACCTGCCCATCTAGAATCTCTCATGCAAACCAATCTTTGGAGTACTCCACCAACAGCTGAGCCCTCCAATCTGCGTCAATGCTCATCAAGGACAGCATTGCAAGTCTCTGAGACAACACATCTGCTACCACGTTGTTCTTCCCCTTGACATACTCTATGTCAAAATCATACGTTTGGATCTTGTTGACCCATTTTTGCTGCCTTTCCTGCAGTTGTTTCTGCTCAAGGAAGAATCTAAGGCTGTTGTGGTCGGTCCTCACCCGAAACCTGTTCCCCGCAAGATACTGTCAGAACTTGGCTAACGAATGCATGATGGCCAGCATTTCTTTGTCATAAATGGGGTACATCCTCTCATATGGCAGTGACTTCCAACTCTCGAAAACTATGGGATGCCCCCCCTGCATCAATACTACGCCTACCCCCTCTCCTGAAGCATCACACTCCAACACAAAGGGTTGCGTGAAGTCGGGCAGTGCCAAAACCGGACAGCTGCTCATCACCTCCTTGAGCCTATCAAAGGCCCTCTGTGCAGTCTCTGTCCAGTTGAAAGCCCCTTTTTTGGTGAGGTTTGTGAGGGATGCTGCTAGATGTGAAAACCCCTTGAGGAACTTCTAGTAGTAGGTGCAAATCCCCACAAACCCCTAGAGTTTCGTCACATTCTTCGATTCCAGCCAATCCCGGAGGCCCTGATCTTCTCCTCGTGGGCTCTAACTCCATCCACCCCGATGATATGCCCCAAGTAGAGCATCTCTGTCAGCCCAAACTCGCACTTGGACAGCTTGGCATAGAAATGTTGCTCCTCCAAGATACGCAGTACAGCCTCTATGTGCTGCACATGCTCCTCCCATGTGCGGTTATAAATGAGAATGTCGTCAAAGAACACCAACACAAACTTCCTCAATTGACCACGGAAGAAGTGGTTCATGAAAGACTGGAATGTAGCCGAAGCGTTGGTTAGCCCAAAGGGCATCACCAAAAACTCAAAGTGGCCATAGTGCCAGCGGAACACAGTGTTGGGGATGTCCTGGTCCCTCACCCTGATCTCGTGGTACCCCAATATCAAATCAATCTTGGAGAAGAATTGTGCTCCCCTCAACTCATCGATCCTTGGGATAGGGTAACGGTTCTTCATGGTTTTATTGTTCAAGGCCCAATAATCTATGCACATCTACAGTGTGTCGTCCTTCTTCTTCACCAGAACCACTGAAGAAGCAAATGGGCTCGTGTTGGACCTGATATGTCCCAATGTCAAGATCTCATGTATAGCTCTCTCAATGTAATGACCCAACTCGGATTATATGGAACTTAGAAATATTAGCATGCATATGAGACCTGCATATGATAGCTACATATGCATGTATCACATGTATTGCACTAGTATACATGCCTGCTAGTATGGAAACTAACTAAGTTAGAGTAACGAACTGAATATCGTAATGCATTTATCTCACCGAAATATGATGGAGAACATCAAGCTAGAGACTGAACGCATGTACCGCTCTTACACGAGTATGCGTGGTAGAGCATTATTCAAAATAAATAAATAAATCTTAAAATAATTAAGTAAAGTCAATATCTCCATAAATGACTTGGTCAATAAGTCAATATCCCCATAATGCCTATAATATCTGCATTAATGACACTGTAATATTTTTAGTAATCTAGATGTTATTAAAATATAATTTTTTCAAAGATATTTATTAAAAGATCATATTAATAAATATCGGAATGAGTTTGTGTATAAAAAGGGAAAAGGGAGTAAACTTGATGAGGAGTAGTGAGTGGGAACAACATGGCCGGATGCTATTAGAGGAGTTATATTTGCATGATCCATGAGCGATGGAATTGAAGGATGTTCTAACCGAGTTATGGAATGCTCTCGTTTGTTTCGGAGTTTTGGGCACGGGGGCCAGAAGACTTGTCTTCTGGATCTGGGGACCGGAGAGGTTGACCTCAGATAGGCTGGGAGGAAAAACGGCGGTTTGGTAACGGACGCTGGAGCCATGGCAGATCAGAAACATCTCCAAACATGGTTCCAGGTAAGTATTAAATTGTCAATTGATGTATATATTTTGCTTCAAAAATCCCACTCCGAATTGTGTAGTATGAATTCTGTGAATGATTGTTAATTTCGAAAAGTTAAGAGCTTTACACTTATTGATTTTGAGTTTTATGGTTAAATTCTGAAAGTGAAAGTTTAAGGTTCTTAGTGAATTATGCTCAATGGCTCTCCATATTATAAAATAAATGTTATTTCGGTAAAAGATATGCGTAAATATATTTGATGGATTCTTTTGAAAGGGTCTTCTTAAAATAAAGAGCTAGAAACCTTATTTTAAAGATTATTAATACAAATTAAGTTGGCCAGCAATCTTCCATGACGTTAATGCCTACGTAGTTGGCACATTTTGACAGCGATGGAGTTAGCTTTGGGTTTGATGTTATCATATGGATCATTTAGTGGGATCATGCCTGGTCAAAGATAAGAAATTACCATAAACCTACATAAAATGCAGATAACATAATATAATTGCACCAAGAGAAGTTCGGTGCTCTTTCGTCCCAGTTATATATATATATATATATATATATATATATATATATAATGGGGATATAGTTAGAAGGATTCTACAGGATATGGGAGTTGATGGTTATTATAAAGGTATAGAATGTGACTTGTTAAGGGAAAAGCTATTAAAGATATGAATACTCAGCTATAAATCGGAAATTAAGAGTATAAAGATAATGAAAATATAACTCCTTCAATAACTACTTTTAGGACAAAAAATTTAGAACTAGAAAAGGCTAAATAAATATTACAAAATGATATTATGGTTTAAAAGACCCATGCATTATGATCAGTATTATTACGCATTAGGATAGAATATCCTGTATCGGGCCAAGGAGATCGCGTTTAATCCAAAGTAATAAAACAGTGGAAGGATATGAGATAAGGTTTATGGAGTTGGTAAAATGTCCCTTAACAGACGTCAAGCTGAGCGTTTTGTATATAGATTAAATCCTCGAATCAAAGTTATGGTTAGAATGTGTAACCATCATCAAATACTCAAGGCAATCATAGAATCCATGATGTAGTCAACAATAATTAGACAGCGCATCAGTTCATTGTTGTGGAATCTTTAGATACTATCAATGGAATAAAACTTAAAATTCTATTGTGGAGCTATTGATAGTTTTATTTTATCATATGCATTAAATAGATGCGGGTTGGCAACTTACAGATAAAACGATTTCAGACAGGTAGAAATGTCTTTAGGAGAACTTCAGTCTATAGGTTTTAGTGTTGAGGAAAGCAAAGTTAATCTAGGAGTCTGTTCGACTAGGTTGAAGGTGCTACGACAAATGATCACCATGGAAAATGTCTTAGTTTCTTAACCATTTCCCAAGATCTTATGTTGATTCTTGGATATCACCGCCTTATTTTCAATAATTATAGCAACAATCCTAATATAACCGAGGTATATTACTCTGAGTCATCCTTAATGATTTACCTAAAGTATTTAGTATTATGTAATATACAATGACAAGAAAGGTAGTTTTCAACTTTTGGAAGAAATAGAAGTTGTTAACAATGATAAAACGAAATTCTATATAATTTGATATTCGAAAGCTATGAACCCTAGGATGATACATTTTATTAGAAGAGTTGGGATAATTAATGCTAATGTATATGTCGAAGACATATATCAAACTCAATCCCACTTGATTCCTAAATCCATTACTTTTACTTTACATCCATCCGACAAAGGCGCTGAGATAACTCACGGATATCAGTTGCAAATTTTCCAAAATGAAGTTTAAGATTTTATATGTCATGCAAGTAGAGTTTGAAGTACATTCAAATTATTATAAATTGGGCACATTAACATCACTTTAGACATCAAAATTTTCCGTAAACTTTTGGACGTTAGAATGGAGACTATCCTGATTGTTTTATGCAATTAAAACATTTCATTCTTCAAGTAACATTGAGATTTCCGTGTATCTATCTTGCTAGCTGATAAAATAACCATTGATGATATGAATTTATGAAAGTATATTTTACACCGTTTTCATCGGTTAAATACTTTGATTACTATCCAAGTATATGTGTAAGTGGTCTAAGGAGTAGAGTGAAGGTTTAAATTAGTATAGTTGAATATTCACTAAATTGGACATTTTGAAATTCAACCATTATGTCATTGTTAAGATAGATAATTAGCCATTCACAACCGTGAGGGTATATCGATGTCCGAAACAAAATAAAATGGAAACATAGCATTTTATGGAAAGGAAAACAATGTGGTTTAGGAAAGAGAAATTAGGGACATTATGACACTATGTGAGATGATTCATGATAATTATTTAAGCATATATAAAGATTAGTTAGCAGAGTTGTTCCAAAAGAAGTTAACTCTGGAAGAAAGGAAGGATGGTAATGAAAGCATGACTATTGACATTATGGCATGACCAGTAGATGTGAAGCTGACCACATAAAAGGCTAAGCTTGAGGTAAACTAATAGATGAAAGAAGACACTATCTATTCAAGAAATGTTGGGAGAAACTATGAGTAATCAAATTTATGGTACAAGTATAAGTATAGGTCACTAAAGGTACACATCAATCGAAAACCAATGGATGAAACATATGTTAAGATGGTAAGGAACCACCCTATAAGGTAGTAAACACACTATTAGAACAAGATGATATAATTACCAAGAGAGTGCAACGGAAAATTTCATAGTTTGATCTCCATTGTTACCATAATATAATCAATATAGTACCTAGGGAGAACGAGAAAAGAAAGAAATGGAAAACTTTTGATGACGATAATAAATGTTAGTTATCATAATAAACTTAGAGTGTTGAGATCGACAAAAATAGCACCAAAGGTCAGTGAGTGAAAGTTTCACAAAGCAACATAAGAAGTCAATGACATTTGATTAAAGAGTGAATCTATCATAAAATTGATCAACTAGATGATAATTTATGTGCATGGCAACATCTATAATAGTTTCTCCCTATAATGGGAGAGTCGCATTATAAAATTTTCTTTAAGTGACTAACTATATCCATGGATTATGGACATCCTGGAGAATGATTAGGAAATTATATCCCGTGATGTCTTAAAAAAAAAAAAAAAAAACTGAAATGATAAGTAGATTACATTCGACATTCACGTTATTAAATTTATTTATAGTCTTACCCAAGTTGGAAATAGTAATGACATTTCCAAGTGAAATAAGTGTATGCATTAAGAGAGAATGAAAGAAAACCATGATGACTAAAGGTGAGAAAACAAAGTCAAACTAATAATATGATCTTTTCAAATTGAAGTAGACCTGGAATATTGGGAATATCGGGTATAAGGAAGTGAAAAGATGTTTCTATCAAGAAGAATTTTCTTAAGGATAATAAGTATACCCCGTTAGAAAAGAAGATACATATGGCGATAAGATAAGGCCTATGGACTAATAAGAAAACGATTGATGTGAATAAAAGAAGAGGGTATACCAGTGATGTATCATGTGTTTGGATTAAATGAGTCAATTAAATAAAAATGAAACAATGGTTTAAGGAATGATGGTAAAGCTAGTAATATCCTAGCTAGAGTTAAGACTCTAAATGGTGAAACTTGCAAGTAAAGAGACTATCGAAACTATAACATACTAATAATGTGACTATGCATATCTTGTAAATTGTGAATTTCTTATTGAAAGAGGAAATTATTATTTATTAACAATTGACGTCTTGTTGAAAACATGATAATCTTAGTAGACCAAGTATAATGCAAAGTGAATAATGCATTTTCAAGCAGTGACAAATTCCTTCTATAAAAAGTAAACCTCTCTCTAAGGGATCTTTAGAGTAGTCGATTAACTCTTCCTCCATCTCTAGCATAACCCTAAGGATTAACTCTACAAAAATCGTACTCCTTGCCTTCTAGATTTTAAGCTGAAGATGAACTAAAATAACATGATAAAGAAATTAATGATATTATTATCTCTTGGGATCTAGATTATAGATCAAAGATAATTAGACTTAAAAGACAAATAAATAACAAGAATTAAAAGATTGGCTGGATCCATATGTAGTTTTGTGTTTTAGAGTTCTTAATCAACTTGTATCAAGAAATCGGATCATGCTTCGACTAAACAGTAAGAGTTTTGTGCTCTTGTTTCAATTCAATTCGTTTCTATATATGAAAGGTTGGGGAATTCCTCCATTTAGATTTAGAGCCTCAACCTGTGACTTTTATCAGGTTAATCAGTTAAAAGAATATAGAAAATAGTGGCTACATCCTTATTTGTATATCCATGTTCGATTATTCTATGTGACATTTATAACTGTGGGTTATATTTCTAAACATTTAAAAACTTATTTTTATAAATCATACCTTATTTTGGATGGATACTTAAGATTGTTATTTTGTACTATGATATGTGAGAATATGTTAAATTGCTTAAACATTACTGGTACATAGATACCAATATGAAGAAAGTTTTGCTTAAACATTGTTGATACTGAGATACTAATATATATTATGAATTATGTTATGGATATGGTATCTATACTTTTACATATCAACCTAAATGATGAGGTTAAAATAAAGGAATGATTGAACGTGACTATTCAGGTTAAAAATGAATATACAGACATATTTTGGTTATGTTTATAGAAATTGTTATATGGGTAACAATTTGTTTTGAAAATATGTTATAGTTTGTGGACAAGTGTTTTAAATTGCAGGTAATATCGTTACCAAACCGACCGCGTGATGACAAAACTCCAAGAACAATTGAGATGCACTGAGATTCCCTGATAGGGTGTTGACCCTGGTCCTACTGGGAGGGGTGGAAGTGTTGCCCACCGTTTATCCTCCAATACCTGGAGTCATGGGAGAACTGTGCGAGTCACGCTCCCCTAGACGTGTGATGATGACTGTCGGATGCCTACAAAAATCATGTCGACGTAGTCGACACTGCTACCTTCAAGGTCTATGGATGGATCAGTAAAACTGATGCCATGGCATATTCCTGTAGAGGATGGATAGGATGGAAGTGGAAGAGATTAGGAAGGATAAGATGATTCTAGAATAGCTTGGGGATACTGTTGAGGCAAAATGTGACTACTAAATTGGTGAACCAATAAATGATCAAAACATAAATGTTAAAAGTGTTCTCACATATTTAACTATGATACACCAACCTTATATGATTATATTAATCACTAATATAATTAATGATATACGACATAAAATTTAACTTCGTGACGAAGTTTTCTGAAGGAGGGGTGTATGTAATGACCCAACTCGGATTATATGGAACTTAGAAATATTAGCATGCATATGAGACCTGCATATGATAGCTACATATGCATGTATCACATGTATTGCACTAGTATACATACCTGCTAGTATGGAAACTAACTAAGTTAGAGTAACGAACTGAATATCGTAATGCATTTATCTCACAGAGATGTGATGGAACATTAAGCTAGAGACTGGACGCATGTACCGCTCTTATATGAGTATGCGTGGTAGAGCATTATTCAAAATAAGTAAATAAATCTTAACATAATTAAGTAAAGTCAATATCTCCATAAATGACTTGGTCAATAAGTCAATATCCCCATAAATGCCTATAATATCTACATTAATGACTATAATATTTTAATAAATCTAAGATATTTATTAAAATATAATTTTTTCAAAGATATTTATTAAAAGATCATATTCTAATAAATATCAGGAATGGAGTTTGTGTATAAAAAGGGAAGAGGGGTAAACTTGATGAGGGGGGTAGTGAGTGGGAACACTGACCCGGATGCTATTAGAGGAGTTATAACTGCATGATCCATGAGCAGTGAGTTGAAGAGTTCTAACTGAGTTATGGAATGCTCTCGATTGTTCTCGGAGTTTTGGGCACGGGGGCCAGAAGACTTGTCTTCTGGATCTGGGGACTGGAGAGGTTGACCTCAGATAGGCTGGGAGGAAAAACGGCGGTTTGGTAACGGACGCTGGAGCCATGGCAGATCAGAAACATCTCCAAACATGGTTCCAGGTAAGTATTAAATTGTCAATTGATGTATATATTTTGCTTCAAAAATCCCACTCCGAATTGTGTAGTATGAATTCTGTGAATGATTGTTAATTTCGAAAAGTTAAGAGCTTTACACTTATTGATTTTGAGTTTTATGGTTAAATTCTGAAAGTGAAAGTTTAAGGTTCTTACACTCAATTTCATCCCTATAGGCCTTAGGGTGTCTGTAAGGAGTGGTGACCACTACCTGGATACCCTGCTCCAGCTCAATGGTGTACTCAAACCCCCGATCCAGTGACTGCCCTCATGGGATGTCCCCAAAAACCATGGAGTAACGGTCTAGGATAGCTTGCACATCCGCGTGGGTAGGCTGACCCGAGACACCTGCCTCTGAAATTCTCAGCTCCACTGCCCACTCAATGTCTCTCTTTCGAAACTCTGCCTCCATCCGATGCGCAGAAACTATCTTTGGAGGGTATGTGTGCATGCCCCTAAGCATCACATGCTTCCCACTCTTCTTGTTCGTCCACTCCATCTCCAATGTCTCTAGATCTGTAGTGATCTTCCCAAGGCTGATAAACCACTAAACACCCAACACTACGTTGGTGTCTGGAATATCGACCACGAAGAAATGATTTGTCAATGAATATGTCCCCATGGTCAATGTTAGTGCCGGGACATAACGCATGCACTGCATGGTCCTGGCCCCTAGAACCAACACAGAAAACCCATCAAAGTTTTCTGTCTATATGCCCCTCCTCTGAACTAGTTGGGCATCAATGAAATTGAGCATGGCCCCACTGTCCACCAGCACTGAGACACGCTGCCCCTAAACTGTCCCTCGGACCCTCAGCGTTAGGTACTTGGGAACTCCCCGCAAGGACGCAACGACCCCTCCTGTAGGTGAAAACGTTGACCCTCCTGCTGCTGGGGAGGTGGTGGTGGTTGATCCCCTCCTAGTGCTCCAGTGTCAACATCTCCTCCCAACTCCTCATATGCCACCTCTTCTCCTCCACTGTCAGAGAAGACCTCAATGTAGTGTGCCTTCCCTCCGGCACATTTGTGACTCGGTGCCCATGGCTCATGACAAGTGAAGCAAAGTTTCCTCTGTCTCAAATCTCTCCAAGTATCATCATCCAAATGCCCTCGACCCTAGTTCCATCTCGGTGATGGGGCTCTCATGTCCTTCCCCTTCTGCTGGAACACTAGTCTATTTGGCAAGGGAGCCCTAATCCTCGGCAAAGCGTCCTGCAATTCTTTGGTTCTCCCTACTGCGTCCTGCAGCGTAGTGGGCTGAGTGAACCTCACTAGCCCACGCAAGGGTTCATCCAGTCCATCAATGAACATATATACTCTCCAGGGCACGGACAAATCTGGAACCATCACTGAAAGCCTCAGAAACTCGGAAATGTAGGTTTCCAGGTTCTCGTCTGTTTGAGCTTGGTTAGCTCAACAAAATGTTCCTTCGAGTCTTTCTGATCAAACCTTTCTATCAACCTCCGGGTGAACTCGTCTTACGTTGTCACTGCTGAGTGACCCAGCGTAGCCATCCCATGGAACCACCAGTCATGGGCTTCTCCCTCAAGATGCAGCGCTACCACCTTGATGGCCTCCAACTCTGCCTTCTAGTTAAGCTGGAAATAAATATCCAGCTTCTCCACCCAAGCTTTGGCTGAACATTTCGACGACCCATCGAAAGTAGGCAAGAAAAGTTTGCCTATGGTACGTTGCAAGTCATTGCCCTGTGTGTACCCTCATCCTCTGGTCTAGCTTCATGATCTGTTATTGTTCTTCAACTGACAAAACTCGTTGAAAGTGAGGGCATCCCTGAACTCCTGCCCATAAGATTGATACTCCGCAAAGTATTCTCTGTAGTGAACCACCTTCGGCTCTTGTGGCCCTCATGCTCCTGCTCTTGAAGCCAGGAATTGTTGCGATTTTGTGTATTTGGGGTAGCATAAGTTGTGCTCTAGGCACCAAATTTTGAGGAAGGACTAGAGTTCACTTGATCTACAAGACCTAGAAATGGATTTGGGAAATTTCATCTGGTTTAGGAGATATTAAATTAATTAATTATTTTAATATATTTCTTAAGTTAAAACATGGGAAAATAAACTAATTAAAGTGAATTTAATTAAACATGTGATGAAATTGCCTTGAGTCACACGGATCAAGCTTTCTTTTAATCTTAGCCATTGATTAAAGATTTAATCTTGGCCGTTCATTTGTCAACGAGAAAAGTATAAAGGAAAGGCTTGGGGTCATTTGTAAGACACGCAGAGGCAAAGCACTGAAGCTAAGTTGAGATTCTAGGGCGGGGTTGCTAAGAATTCTCAGAAGTGTTTCAGTTGCAGAGAGGGGAATTTAGACCAAGGGGATGATCTGATCTCGGGGTCTAGAATACACAAGAAGCAGAGAACAAATCAGCAAGGACAGCGCAAAGAAAGGCAGCAGCGGCAGCGGTAGCAAACGACAGAAGTAGCAGCAGCAGCAGCCGCAATGTCTTTCAGGGGCAGCGTTGGGGTTTCTAGGCCTAGATCTGGTTGAGTTCTGTAAATCCCATTTAAGGATGTGGATCAGTCAGTATTTTTGGTCTTAGATCAGCCAAGAGCTGCAGATCTAGAGTTTTCTCTGTAGGGTTTTCCATATTTGGAACCAAGAATTGAGTATTCAGAAATATTCTTAATAATAGAGCCCTCCAGCAGCCAAAGACCGGTTTTCCCACATTGGGTTTTTCCGAGGACAGTTTGTCCAGAAACAACTGTGTCACTTTATCTATGTGTGCATGTGCTTATTCTAGATCTAAATTGGTAGAGATTTGTTATGTGTTTTTGCCCAGTTCGTAAGGGACCCTAGATCCAAGATCTCTAGCATAGAGAAGAGGAGCTCCAACACATTCTGAGCAGATGGCTCCTCATGGACTGCGTGATCAGGATAGGCTAGAGGGCCTCTCAAACTTTTCGGTGTGGAAAGCTAGGATCCTGATTGTCCTTGAGGCATATGGTCTAAGAGACCATGTAGAGCAGACCCTGGCCACACCGACAAATGCGGATCTCCTACGGAAGCATAGAGAAGTTGTTGGGCATGCCAAGCAGCTGATAATGGACATTATCAAGGACCATATTGTACCACACATAGCTGAGAAGAGGACAGCTAATGAAATGTGGAAGGCCTTGACTTCCCTGTATGAGGGAAAATCAGTCCAAAGAAAGATGATGTTGGAGGCCCAAATGAGGTCATTCATGATGACCAAGGGAGAAGACATTGAGCATTTCCTCTTCAGATTGCAGTCAATTAGGGATCAGCTGACTGCAACAGGTGCAACCATAGATGATGCAGTGATAGTCAAGATTGCCCTCAATGCAATCACAAATGAGTGGGAAACCTTTTCCAAAGTATCTTGGGCAGAGCGGACCTCGCAGATTGGGACAGCTTGTGGTCAATCCTGCGGCAAGAAGAACTACGCAGATTCACCAAGAAGCACCACAGCCCTGGGTCGAACAAAGTAAAGAAGGAATAGGAGGAAGATGCAACCATGGCATCGAAGAAGCAGCCAAAGAAGAAGAAGGATCTTTCAAAGATCAAGTGCTTCCAGTGTGGCGAAATGGGACATTTTGCCAGCCATTGTCCAGAAAAGAAGAAGGACAAGGAAGCATCTTCTTCCAAAGCAGCGGTGGCAGATGATGGGTCAAGAGATGATGTAGCCATGAGTGCTCATGAACCACGGAGGTGGGGTGACATGGACATGTAGAGGAGCTACATGGAAGAGAGGTGCAATCCTTGAGCAGCTCATCTCTTGGATCACAAGCGAGCTACGGCAGCCTTAAGATAGTAGCGGTACAAGTGGAGCAATGGGTTCATAGATAATAGATGAGACATAAGCAGAGGCAGATCTGGAGGCTTGGAGGAGCAACGCAGAGCATAGCAACAGCAGCGTAGAAGCAGTAGCAGCGCAGAGGCTGATGTGACGTCAACAGCGCAATGCAGTACTGCTTACGCAGTGCAGAGCTGCAGCAGCGCAGAGAGCTTCAGAGGGACAACACAGTGCAGTAGCAGCGTGATAGATTTCAGCACAAGGAGATGATGTGACTTCAGTAGTGTAAAGGGAGTCTGATTATGCAGGTAGAGCTGTAGCCATGCATCGTTCTTTAGATTCCAGCACAGATATGTAGCCTATGGAGCTTTAGTGATGAGGATGCAGCCCACCAGACTTATTAGTCAAAGATGGGGCAGGAAATTTAGTTGTTACTCTCAACAACTGAAGTTGCAGTGTAGTAGATTAGCAGTGGCAGTGCTATGAGCAGCACAGATGCAGCGTATTGAGAGGGAGTTGCAATATAGTGGTTGCAGTGGCAGTGGTAGAGTCATGGGCAGCAGTACAGAATGGCAGCAGCAGTGCAGAGTTGAGTGGCAGGAGGCCAAGCTTCAGCAACACAGAACCAGTGCCCAAAATCTTAATGCATAAGTGTGATGTATTGCTAGAGCACACCCTTGATGCTAAGAGGGAGTGTTGAGATTTTGTGTATTTGGGGTAGCATCAGTTGTGCTCTAGGCCCCAAATTTTGAGGAAGGACTAGAGTTCACCTGATCTACAAGACCCAGAAATGGATTTGGGAAATTTCATCTGGTTTAGGAGATATTAAATTAATTAATTATTTAATGTGATGAAATTGTCTTAAGTCACACGAATCAAGTTTTCCTTTAACCTTAGCCATTGATTAAAGATTTAATCTTGGTCGTTGATTTGTCAACGAGAAAAGTATAAAGGAAATGCTTGGGGTCATTTGTAAGACACACAGAGGCAGAGCATTGAAGCGAAGCTGAGATTCTAGGGCGGGGTTGCTAAGAATTCTCAGAGGTGTTTCAGTTGCAGAGAGGGGAATTTAGACCAAGGGGATGATTTGATCCCAGGGTCTAGAATACACAAGAAGCAGAGAAGAGATCAGCAAGGACAGCACAGAGAAAGGCAACAGCAGACGGCAATAGCAGCAGCAGCAGACAGCAGTAGCAGACGACAACAGCAGCAGCAGCAGTGTCTTTTAGGGGTAGCACTGGGGTTTCTAGGCCTAGATCTGGCTGAGTTCTGTAAATCCCGTTTGAGGATGTGGATCAATGAGTATTTCTGGTCTTAGATCAGCCAGGAGCTGCAGATCTAGAGTTTTCTCTGGAGGGTTTTCCAGATCTAGAACCCATAATTGTGTATTCAGAAATATTCTTAATAATAAAGCCCACCAGCAGCCAGAGATCGATTTTCCCACATTGGGTTTTTCCAGGGACTGTTTGTCCAGAAATAACTGTCACTTTGTCTATGTGTGCATGTCCTTATTCTAGATCTGAATTGGTAGAGATCTGTTATGTGTTTTGCTTTGATGTTAACTTGAATTTATTCAGTTGATAACTTGTATAAGTAGGACAAGCTTAACTGGATTAACAGAAATAATTTCTGCATAAGAATTAAGATTCAGAAATTTCTACAGGAATGTGGGCATGGTAGAGCATGGTGGAGTGTGTGGCACCACCTGCTTTGCAATGTTAGGCTCAGGTGGGTGATGGGAGGTGTTGGATCCCTCTCCGATCTGGAATTCCATTGGAATTTCCCGCTGCATCGACTTTAGAAGGAGGCTAGCAAACTCTTTTCCATCCTCTCTTTCCTCTGCCATTGGTGCTTTTCCCTTCTCTTCCTCCAGAACGTTGTCTACTAGATCTGGTGTGATTTCAAGCCTCCTTTCCTTGCTTTTGTACCTCTGCCTTCGGTATGTGAAGTTTTGCCTATCCTCCGGCGTCATAGATCGTGTGCTCCACAGGCTGAGCCAAGTCTATGAGCTTTGATACCACTGTAATTTCCCAAATTGGGAACAAACAGTAATATAAAGCATACAAAGACTAAAATTACAGCAAACAGAAAATAGCCATTAAAAACACCATGATACAGCCAAAAACATCTGAGCCATTTTATTAAATCTCTTATGGCAAAAGGTACAAGAAGGTGCTTAGAAAGATGGCACCTTCGCCTACACAAGACGGGCTGAAATAATCCCTCAACCCTGCTCAGAAATCTCTGCTACGTTGTTGCTCTGCGTGGCTCCTCCTCTACGTTGTCCTGGCTAACATTATTGTTGCTGGCTGGAAAGGGACTATGTGTTGAGACTACACTGCTGCTTAGAAAATTCTGGGAATTAGCCATCAGACTCTCCACAACAAACCCAGAAAACCCACGAAGGGTTTTCAGAAATCCTAACCCCGGAAATTCACCCCGTTGGGCTTGGCACGTTGTTCTACTAGACTCTCTGGTTTTTTGGCTAAACTGCTGGAAGAAGCTAATGAAAATTTGCCCAAGAATTCTGCTAGTAAGTGGCTAACCCCCTTATCAAACTCCTAGCTGCAATCTACTCTTTCTCCTCTCTCCCAAGTGCTGCTCCTCACTTGACTACATAATTCTCCTGCTACTTGCGTGGCCTCTACGCTGTCCTGGAGGGACTGTGTATGCCTGAATGTGTGGTTGTGACTCCTTCCTCAAAACTGGATGTGACTCCTCTCCTGAGCGGGCACTCGAAATCCCCCGAGGATGAGGTTGAGATCTCCGCTCAGAAATCTCTGTGCTAAACAGCACTGCAAACTCGGCTAAACAGCTCAAGCGTGCTTTCAGTCTATCAGACAGAAAAATCAGTGGATGAATGAATGAGGAATGAGCTTCTCTCATCCTCTTTTACCTAGCTGAGCCCCAATGTTCCCTTGGGCCTCACTGGACTTTGCTGCCACCTCTACCATCCAATCACTGCGCAGCCACTACGTTGTTGCTTCTCCCACATTGTCACTACGCTGCCTACGCTGCTGCCTCTCTTGTGCTGCCACTAGGACGCTATCATTGGCATGTGGCTGGCCTCATGGGTCCCACTCCAGCTCTAATATTTGCCTTAGTGACTTTAAGAAAGTAAGTTAGCCATATAATTTATTTGTGAGCCCCCTTACCCACTTTATTTGCTGTTGAACATTACAAAAGCCAAAATTTGACAAAATTAATATTCCAATTAGCTAACTGCTAATTTGGAATATTACACTGGCCCTTGATTAAGATTTAATCTTAGCTGTTGGAGTCCCAACAAAGGATTATAAGAAGTCGATGGGCACTTGGAGATACACTTGAGCAGTTCGATTTCCTTGGCAGATCAATTTCCAAAGAGCAGCCGCAGTTGTCAAAGACCCAGAGATAGAAGCAGAGACAGTGAGGGGCGAGGATAGTGAGGTTGGAGGAAGTTTTCCTAGATCCAGCAAGTGCATTTGCAAAGAGGTCGAGATTTCTCTAGGAGGTTGCACAAAGGCAACGCAAAGCCTCAAGAAGGCAGTTCGATTTGCTAGGAAGGAAGACATTTTCAATTCCAAAGGTTGGGCAAAGATTCCAAAGTATCGAAGAGACGTTTTCCCAGTCAGTAGTAGGCAGGACGACTAAACTAGTAGTTATTTTGGGCAACAGTTGCCGTAGGCAGCATCAAGTTGACGCAGTCCTTGCACAGGCCCAGTTGGACGGCTTGCTTTTCAGAGGCAGTCTAGTGTCGGAATTGCATGGAGTGAGGGTAATTCCCCTCTAAATATTTTTGCAATATTTTCTCTGCAAGATAGCCAAATTTCGTCATCCAGATTATTTTACTCATAATTTCTCACTGTTGCATAATATAAAACCCTCAGTTGTTGCACCGATGTTCCCAAGTTGGGTTTTTCCGAGGACATTTGTCCAAAAATAATTGTGTTAATTATTGTGTGTGTGTGTACTCGTATTTTCTCAGTTTCCAGCGCTATTTTTCTTTGGCAGTATTTATTTGTGAAAATCACGGTATGATTTATTTGGTATTTGTCGTAGCAAACTGCAAATAAATTAACAATTAGGAGAATAATTTTCACATGGGATTAGAACTGAGTTAATAGTCAGGAAGCTCAGAAGCGAAGGAAAGAATTTCGCTGCTCAAAGGGAGAAAAAAGCTGAAATTCTTAGAGGTTGCGCAGTTCCTTGACAGGGAAACCGAACTGTTGGGTCAAAAGTTCGATTTTCAGTTGCAGTGTTGCTGAAAATTCGACTTGCCCAGGATTGTGTTCCAACAGTCAGAGGGAGCAGCAGCAGCCCAAATTTTCACTGAGCAAATTTCTGGTTGGACATAGAGGGTTTTACAACAGCAAAACTAGTGTCAGGTGGAAAAGAAAAGCACACACAGCAGAGGGTAAATTTCTCTCAGGGAACTTCGAGTCTCAGAAGTTCGATTTTCCGAGGCAGATTGACAATAGCAGCTAGCAGATCTACGCATTCCAGAAGGGAGTGAGAGTAGCAAAGCAGCAGCCAAGCAGACAGAAAGAGGGAGTTTTCGACTTTATCAAAAATGGCCAAAACAAGGCTTAGAGATCAAGATAGGTTTGATGGAGCTTCCAATTATGCCATGTGGAAGGCTAGGATATCCTTCCTTCTAGATGAATATGGCCTGAAAGCCTACTTAGATAATGTGGGGGCAGTTCCACAAGATGGTGATCAACAGAAAGAATACAGGAAGGAGATGGTGAGGGCGAAGCAGTGGATCTTGGATGGAGTCTGAGATCATATCGTCTCACATGTGGCAGACAAGGGTACAGCCAAAGAGATGTGGGATGCTCTCTCCACGCTATATCAAGGTACTTCCAAGCAGCGGAACATGTTCCTGGAAGAAAAGTTGAGATGCAAAAGGATGCACAAGGGAGAAGGAATACATCCCTTCGTCGCCAAAATTCAGGAGGTCTGAGATCATCTTACAGTTTTTGGGGCAACGTCTCAACCATCGGAGCTAGTGCGATTGGCACTAACCTGTGTCTTGGGGGATTGGAAAGTATTCTTCCAAAGTATATTGGGCAAAGACACTTTTCCAAGTGTGAAAAATCTACTGCAGTATCGTGGTTTATTTCTCCTACTTGATTTAAATTATTACAAGTTATTTCCAAAAAATATATTCAGAAAATACCGAAATAAACACAACTACAGTCTACACATGCAGATCATTTACTGAATAATATGCTCATCCAACAAAGTGACACAGATTTTTGTACATAAGTCCCCGGAAAAACCCTAAGCAGGAAAACTGGTGCAGCAGATATGACGGTTTATTTTATTAATTAGATTCTGAGTACAGTAAATCTGGGTTCCAGATCTGGAAAACCCAACAGAGAATAAAAGAAATCTACAGCTAACCTGATGTTCTAAGACCAAATATCTGACTGATCCACACCCTCAAATAGGATTCATAAGACTCAACCCGGATCTGGCCCTAGAAACCCCAGCGCTGCCCCTGAAGCCCCAGCGTCAGCCCTGCTAGTCTCAGAGTGCCACTGCGCTGCCCAGAGAGGGACTGCGTAACCCCTGAGAGGGTGATGCAGGCTTTACGCTAGCCCTGGAGACCCTCTGTGTAATTTCTGAAGCCCTCTGGAGCCTCTGCGTTGTCCTGCGTAGCACTTGTTGTTGTTGTTGTTGTTGTTGTTGTTGTTGCTATTTCTGCCCTCTGCTTCTCTGTGTTGTCTTTTGTTAAATTTGGACAACTAGGTCCAAACTCCATGTTATGATGCTCAGATTAAGAGGCTAATATTTTTGTTGGATTCCTCTTTCGGAGAGGTGTAAAATCCATATATAATATGTCTTAATCCGATGAGCAGAACATTTATTTTGAATTTATTATTCTTAATAAATTATATGTGCAAGTCGGCCTTAAGGTTTCACACCCCCAGCAGATGTGTCACACACCCCAATGATGGATATAAATACAGGCAAAGTTGGAGAGCATTTCACCACAACTCAACACACATCTTCTTCTCTCACCTGATTGAGTACGAGCTCCTTGGAGGACATTTCCAGCCCACACGTGTGAAGAAGAAGGACAAATTTCTGTACGGCTGAGCTGAAGGACGAATTGTTGTGGCTAGGGTTTTGCTGGAAGTTTGACCAGCGTTGACTTTGGTCAACGCATGGTCCGAATGGGCTGAAATTTGTTGGGAAGTTCAATTTTGGAAGGCCGTACTGTTTGGCACAGAAATCGAGGTCAAAGGGTTGACCAAACTGCTGCTGTGTTGACTTTTAGCTTGCTGCCCTGTGTTGACTTTTCTGGACAGCGTTGACTTTTTTGGAGTTGACTTGGTTGCTGATTGGAGGACTGTTGTGACACATTCTAGGTTGGCTGACCAAGGAGACTTTGCTAGTTGAAGCATCCTGTTGACCGTCGTAACGCACCACCACATTTTTCTGTTTCTGGTTTGTCTTCTATAAGATCCACTTATATGTTCTATCTGCATTTTACTTAACTATTTGTGTGATTGTTGTAAGAAAAGTAAAGTTGCTCCAAGCATAGAACATCTACAAAAATTTACATCTTTGTTTGCTGCTCCTCTGCCTCTTACTGACTCATGGCTCCGGGATCAGATCATCCCCTCAGCCAATACTACCCCTCGCTGCAGAAAATTCCTCCGGAAATTCTTAGCAAACCCTGCCCTAGAATTCCAGATCTATTTCTGAGCTCTGCAACTGTGTGTGTGTCTCCAACTGACCCTCAAGCCTTTCTCTTATACTTTTTCATTGAACACATCAACGGCCAAGATTAAAACATACATCAACGGCTGAGATTAAAAGACTGCTTGATCCGTGTCTTTTAGAACATTTCAGCACATGTGTTAATTAATTCACTTTGATTATTTAATTTTCCTAAGTTTAGACTTAGGAAATCCATTAAAATAATTAATTATTTGAATAACTTGAACACCAACTGAAATTTCTCAAAACACTTTTGCGTTTTGGAGTTCAAGTGTGTCCTAGCCCCTCCATAAAATTTCAAGGCTAGAGCACACCTGATGCTACACCAACTATACAAAATCTCAACACTCCCTCTTAGCACGGAGCGTGCTTTAGCAATGCATTCACACCATGCACTAGAAGATCTTGAAGTTGGATTATGTGCTGTTGATGCTTGGCCTGTTGCCCTCCATCCACTGCACTGTTGCTCTCTGTACTATTGCCCATGCCACTGACATTGCCACATCTGTATTGCAACTCCCTCTCAACTTGTTGCATCATGCTGCCCATAGCACTTCCACTGCTAACTATTGCACTGCAACTCAGTTGTCGAGAAGTAAGCAACTGAAGGACTCTTGCCCAATCGTTGACAGATAAGTCGAGTTGCCTTCCATCACTGAAGCTCCCTTGATGTTGATTCATGCTATCCTCCTGGAGGCACTATTAAGCTGCAACACTGCACTGCGTGAGCACAGCCTCTCTACGCTGTTCAAGTCCCATCAGCCCCTCTACGTTGTTGCCTTCACGTTGTTGTTGCCTCTGCATTACGCTGCTCCCACTCCCGCTTCAATGTGACCTCCTGCAACCATCTCCCGACTCATCCCGCTACCGTCTTAAGGCTCTTGTAGCTCGTATGTGATCCAAGAGTAGGGTTAATTCAAGGATCCCAACATGATGTCTGTAGATGCTCTACAGATCCATGTCACCCCACCTCTTTTCTTGAGGCATATGAGCACTCATGACTGCATCATCATCCAAGCCATCATCCTTTGTTGTTGCAGCCCTGGAATCAAAAGCTCCTTTGTCCTTCTTCTTAGGACAAGTGTTGGCGAAGTGTCCAAGTTCACCACAGTTAATGCCCTCTTCTTCTTCCCTATTGCTCTTCTTTCCTTTGATGCAAGGGCTACATCATCTTCCTCTTCTTTCTTCACTTTTACATTCCCACCACTGGTATTCTGCTTCTTGGTGATCCTCCTGATCTCCTCCTGGCAAAGAATAGCCCACATGTCTGCCCAGGAAGGTAACCTTGCTCTGCCCAGTATAATTTGGACAAATGTTTCCCATTCCTCGGAGACTGCATTCAGGGCAGTCCTCACTAAGAGCCCCTCATCTGGAGTAGCACCTATGCCAACCAGTTGGTCTCGAATGGTCTGAAGTCGAAAAAGGAAAGGATCTATCTCCTCACCCTTCTGCATCTGGAAGAGCCTGATCTGATTCTCTAAGAGCATCTTCCACTGAACGGAGCTTCCTTGATACATTGCTTCAAGAGCGACCCACATGTCATTTGCTGTGGTCTTTTCAGCAATATGTGGTACATCGTGATCCTTCACACCGTCCACTATCAAACGTTTTGTCCGCGCTTGATTCTCTTTGAATTTCTTGAGGATCAGGATCTACAGGCACAACTAGGACAATCGTTGCATGGTCCTTGATGCCATACTCATCTAGGACTGATAGGAAATGTGCCCTCCAAATGACAAAGTTGGACACACCGTCCACTATCAAACGTTTTGTCCGCGCTTGATTCTCTTTGAATTTCTTAAGAGGATCAGGATCTGCAAGCACAGCTAGGACAATCGTTGCATGGTCCTTGATGCCATACTCATCTAGGATTGATAGGAATTGTGCCCTCCAAATGACAAAGTTGGACACACCGTCCAATCTGTCTTGGTCTCTCAGTCCATGAGAAGGAATCTAGCCCAAATCTGATAGAACAGTACTTCTTCTCCCTCTTTCTGTGGATACAGAAACTCTGGATCCGGGTTTCTTGGTGACTAGAAACCCTCTAGTAACTGCTTCTGCTGAAGATTGATTTCCCTCCTAAAAATCTTTCACCCAAGCACAATCGGACAGCACTCTCTGATCCTCCTAATCGAATCTCAAATCTGTTTGGCTCAGATCTGCTGAGTAACTGTCTTCCTCCCGCCGTTGTTGACTTAACTAGGCACAATTCTGCACCTACAGAATCTCCACCTCACAAGCACTACTGAAGATCTGAAACACTGCTTCCGGATCTTGGCAAAACTTTTCTGCAGCTGAAGAAATGATTGGACTGCGTCTCACTGACTGGCCCAGCGTAGCCTCAGCACTACTTAGAAGTGGACTACGTAACCCAGAGGCCCAGGTGACACGAGTCCTGCAGCTATCAAGTTGCCCTTTCCGGATCTGCTACTTCTGATGCCACCCTGCAGCCAAAATTTTCTTCAGCTAATTGTTGGAGATTCAGCTTGATCTGCTATCGCTCTGATACCATGTGAAAAATCTATTGCAGTATCATGGTTTATTTCTCCTACTTGATTTAAATTATTACGAGTTATTTCCAGAAAATAAATTCAGAAAATACCAAAATAAACACAACTACGGTCTACACATGCAGGTCATTTATTGAATAATACGCTCATCCAACAAAGTGACACATGGATTTTTGGACATAAGTCCCCGGAAAAACCCAAAGTGAGAAAATCGGTGCAGCAGATATGAGGTTTTATTTTATTAAGTAGATTATGAGTACAGTAAATCTGGGTTCCAGATCTGGAAAACCCAAAAAATAATAAAAAAAATCTGCAGCTAACCTGATGTTCTAAGACCAAATATCTGACTAATCCACACGCTCAAACGGATTTTACAAGACTCAGCCCGGATCTGGCCATAGAAACCCCAGTGTTGCCCCTAAAGCCCCAGCATCAGCCCTGCTAGCCTCAAAGTGCCATTGCACTGCCCAGAGGGGGACTTCGTAACCTTGAGAGGGTGACGCAAGCCTTACGCTGGCCCTGGAGACCCTCTGCATAATTTTTGAAGCCCTTTGGAGCCTCTGCGTTGTCCTGCGTAGCACCTGTGTAGTGGTTGCGCAGCAGCTGCATAGCTATTGTTGCTACCCTCTGCTTCTCTGCGCTATCCTTGTTTGCTGCTCCTCTGCCTCTTACTCACTCTTGGCTCTGGGATCAGATCATCCCCTCAGCCAATACTACCCCTCGCTACAGAAAATTCCTCCGGAAATTCTTAGCAAACCCTGCCCTAGAATTCTAGATCTATTTCTCAGCTCTGCAACTGTGTGTGTGTCTCCAACTGACCCTCAAGCCTTTCTCTTATACTTTTTCGTTGAACACATCAACGGCTAAGATTAAAACATTCATCAACGGTTGAGATTAAAAGACTGCTTGATCCGTGTCTTTTATAACATTTCAGCACATGTGTTAATTATTTAATTATTTAATTTTCCTAAGTTTAGACTTAGGAAATCCATTCAAATAATTAATTATTTGAATAGCTTGAACACCAGCTGAAATTTCTCAAAACACTCTATGGGTTTTGGAGTTCAAGTGTGTCCTAGCCCCTCCACAAAATTTCAGGGCTAGAGCACACCCGATGCTACACCAACTATACAAAATCTCAACACCAAGAATGGAACAGGATGTGGGCCGATTTGCAGCAAGAGGAATTGAGGCAAGCTCTACTGAAGAGCTCCATCAATGGCAGCAGTAACAACAAATCAAAGGGTGTAAAGGAGGAGGAGAATGTAGCCCTAGCATCTAAGGGTCCCAGTCAAGGGCAAGGGGAGCAAAGAAAGAAGAAGGACCTGCCAAAGGTCAAGTGCTTCAGATGTGGTGAGCTCGATCACTATAGCACGCAGTGTCATCTCAGAAAGAAGCAGAAGCAGGACCAACAGGCAACCTCAACTAAGATAGACAAGTTGTCCTCCAGGTTGGAGGAAGACTTCGCGATGTTGGTAGCCATACCTCCAGGAATGAGGCAGGGTGACTTGGAGTTGTAGCCCCAGAGAGCTACAGACTTGGGCAGGGTCCACTGAGTAGTCCACCTCATGGATCATTACCTGGCTATGGGAGCCCACAGTATTCAGTAGCAGGATGATCAATGTCAGAGATGCAATCTGATCCAGAGTGACAGTTGCAGACTAGTAGTAGTCAGTTGTTGGAGAGCGCAGTGCAAAGTGGCACAATGTAGAGTCAATAGCAACACAGAGTCTTCAGTGGACAGTGCAATAGCTAGTAGCAGTCAAAGATTTGGGTGACAGACGCACCATACTAAACACAATTGATTTAGTATTTCGGATGCTTCTCAGACGCAGTTGTTGCACTTGCAACAACAGATGAGAGGGAGATGCAGTGTAGATGTAGGTTTGGCAGCAGTATGCAGTGTCAGCAGCAACACGGATGCAGCGTCAGAGTTGCACAGTGGTTGGTGGGCAGCAGTAGCTAGACATCAACAACGTGACAGAGGATGATACAGAGACAGGGTGTTGTGGTAGGGTGTGCAGCACTAGAACACAATCCTCACTAAGAGGGAGTGTTAGTTTTTGTAGCATTGGATGTGTTCTAGCCACGAAACTTGGTGGAGCAACTAGAATACATGAGATCTCCAAAACCCATAAATTGTTTCTGGAAATTCCACATAGAGATGGCTTAATTAGATTATTAACCGATTTTTAAATATTTCCTAAGTCTAAACTTAGGGAATATGGTTAATTAATCAGAATTAATTAAGTCAAGGTGAGAATAGTCTACAAACTCACACAAATCAACTTCAAGATGATCCTTTCGCTTGATTAAGATTTAATCTTGGTCGTTGGAATCCCAACAGAGGATTATAAGAAGTCGATGGGCACTTGGAGAATACACTTGAGCAATTTGATTTCCTTGGCAGATCGATTTCCAAAGAGCAGTAGCAATTGCCGAAGAGCCAGAGATCAAAGCAGAGACAGTGAGGGGCAAGGACAGTGAGGCTAGAGGAAGTTTTTCCAGATCCAATGAGCGCATTTGCAAAGAGGTCGAGATTTCTCCAAGAGGCAGCGCAGAGCCTCAAGAAGGTAGTTCGATTTGCTGGGAAGGAAGGCGTTTTCAGTTCCATAGGTCGGGCAAAGGTTCCAGAGTGTCGGAGAGACATTTTCCTAATCAGCAACAGGGAGGACAACTAGACTAGCAATCAGTTCGAACAGCAATTGCAGCAGGCAGCGTTAGGTTGATGAAGAGCCTGCGCAGGCCCAGTTGGACGGCTTGCTTATCAAAGGCAGTCCAGTGTCGAAATATCCTAGAGTGAGGGCGATTTCCCTCTAAATATTCTTGCAAGTATTTTCTCTACAGGATAGCCAAATTTTGGCATCAAATTATTGTACTTAAAATTTCTCACTGCTGCATAATAATAAAACCCTCAGTTGTTGCACCAGTTTTCCAAGTTGGGTTTTTTCGGAGACATTTGTCAAAAAATAAATGTGTTACTTATTGTGTGTGCACTAGTATTTTCTCAGTTTCCAACGCTATTTTTCTTCCGCTATATTTATTTGTGAAAATCACAGTGTGAATTATTTGGTATTTGTCATAGAAAACTACAAATAAATTGTTAAATAAATTAACAATTAGTAGAATAATTCCCAGTAGTTGTGATAGATGAAATTTTCACATAGTAGGCCAGTGGCCCAATAACTTGCACCATTGCTTTTGGACTCTAGAGGCCACTTAGCGCCTCATCAATTACATATTTGGTTGTTAATATGTATTGCACTTTGTGTAATTTGTTAGATTTTTGATAGCATCAGACAAGTGGTTTAATCTCGATTTGTATCTAAGAGGCTAAGGAACACAAGATCTCCAAAACCTAGAAAATGTTTCGGGAGAAAACTCCAAGAGACCACTCAATTAAGTTAATTGATCAATAATTAAAAATGCTCAAGTTTAACATAGGAAAATTGATTAATTAAAGGGAATTAATTTAGGAGATCAACTTACGATCTAGAGACTTCTAGAAAATGACTCCAATCAAGTCTAAGATGATCTTAGCCATTGATCACGATTAGATCTTGGTCGTTGATGCTCCAGCAAGGGATTATAAGAGCAAGTCGATGGGATGGAGAAAGAAACAAAAGGGAGAGAGAGTTAGCCAAGGCAGTGCAAGTTTCCCAGTGTGCAGTATTTAGCAAGGGAAGAATTCGAGCCAGAGAGTAGTAGAGGTTGCAACAGGGAGAATTTCCAGAGAAATTCTCTATTGGTTTTCCAGTTTCCAGCGTCAGGGGAGGGAGGCTGAATTACCCAGCAGAGAGGTCGAGTTCTATAGTGTGAGTTGCCCAGTTGCCAGAGAGAGTTGCCTGGAGACGTTTGATTCAATTGCCAGTGCCCGGATCTAGCACCAGGAATCCTAGCGAATTGTTTCCAGAGACATAGACAAGCAGGACAACTCACCTAGAGGGATTTCCAAGGCAGCTCAATTTATCTAGAGGAAACAGTGCGTGCTCCCAATTTGGCAGTGTGAATTGCCAAGGAAGTGTGAGTTGCCCAGGGAGGGGTAGATTGACTTGGATTGAGGGAAAAATAATTTTCCCAATTGAGAAATTTTTTTGGAGCTGAGCCAGGGAGGCCAACAGTTGTAATTCTCTATTTTGCTGCATAATTAAAAAAACTCTCATCTGGTGCAATGGTTTTCCCTTCAGGGTTTTTTCGTGGACTTTTCGTCCAAATAATTATGTCAGTTTTTATGTGTGTGCATCTATTTCTCAATTCCTAATTTTACTTCCGCAACATATTTATTTTGTGAAGAATTGTAGTGTGATTTATTCGTTAATTGTCGTAAACAAGTAAACTACCAAACAGTGAAGAGGATAAATTCCAGTTGTTGCAATTTCAAGGAATTTTCACAAGGTATCAGAGCATTGTTGATCAGATCTAGGGCTCAAAGGCAAAATATCAGCAGATTGTGCAATTTCAAAGGGAGATCTAAAGCACAAGATTCAGATCTACGCAGCCCAACCAAGGGTGCGAATTGTTGGGAAAAAATCGATTTCCAAAGGTAGGGTGTTGGAAAAATTCGATTTGCTTAGAAGCAGAGTTTGCACGCAGTGTGGTCGTTAGGGAAGCAGTTTCGATGAGCAGATCAGTTGATTCACATTGTAGATCTGGGCGCAGAAGTTTTGTAGCGAGGGTTACATTTGCAGATCTGGTCAGAGCGGGAAGAGAAAAACACACTAAGAGGAATTTCCAAAATTTCTCAAAGGGTTTGTTGCAAAGGTTGCAACTTGTGTGTCAGTTCTTGGAGAAGGAAATCTGGAAGGCAGAGCAAGTAGTCTCATTTAGCAGCTGAAGGCAGTATATCAGCCGAAGAAGGACTTCCGAAGGTAGATTTGCGCATCCCGTAGAGTGTGAGTAGCAGAAGGAAGGGCCAAGCAAGAAGGAGAAGGAGATTTCCAAATCTAATCTCCAGCTTATTTGAGTTTCGCAAAAATGGCCATAGCAAGACTCAAGGATCAAGACAGACTTGACAAAGCATCTAACTTTGGTGTCTGGAAGGCCAAGATGCAATTCTTGTTGGATGAGCATAGTCTGAAGGTGTTCGCGACAAATTTCATGGCAAAGCCAATAGATCCACAACAGTTGGCTACCTTCAAGAAAGAAATGGCCAAAGCTAAGGGAATGGTCTTGGATTGTGTTCCGAATCATGTTGTCCCGCATGTTGCAGATAAAAATACAGCAAAGGATTATATGGGATGTTGTTGTAAAGTTGTATGAGAATCCATTAGAGAATCATAAAATGACTCTCACAGAGAAGTTGACGACCACTAGGATGCAAAAGGGTGAAGGTGTTACTCCCTATCTCACCAAACTTCAGAATGTCTGAGATGAGCTTACAGTTGTTGGGGAGAAACCTTCTAAGGATGAGCTGGTGCATATAGCTCTAAATGGGTTTTCCAAGTAGTGGTGTATATTTGTCCAAGTTATCTCTAGACAAGACACACTTCCAGGATGGGATCGCCTATGGAGTGACTTCACTCAGAAGGAGCTAAGACTTAGCCTCGCAGAAGGTACCATCAGCAGCAACAGCAAAGGACCGAAAGTGGAGGAGGAAGAGGAGAACGTAGCCCTTACTAGTAAAGGGAAGGCGAAGAAGGGTCCTAGTCAAGGACAAAACTCAAAGGGAGGCAAGAAGAAAAAAAAGGATTTGTTGAAGGTCAAATGCTTTGGATGTGGCCAGTTTGGTCACTACGTCACCTAATGTCCAAAGAAAAAGGACAAGAAGGGGCAACAGCTTCGGCAAAGATCAATGAGTTGACCTCTAGATTGGAGGAATACGCATTGATAGCAGTTCTACCTCCAGAAGGAGGAGCGTGATGCTTCAATGTTGCAGGATCGGGCAGGGTACATGGAAGAGCAGCAGTTGTTGCAACATGCTCCTCACATGGATCATTACCTTTGTTATAGGGGGCCACCGTATTCAGTAGCAAGAGGATTAGTGTTCAGCAGGTGCAGTCAAATCCTGAGAGGCGGTGCAAATCAAGTTGTAGTCAGATTCTAAAGAGGCACAGAGACAGTTGGGCACAGATAGATACTCAGTAGACAAAGCAAAGCTAGTTGCAGTCAGAGACTTGAGGTACTGTTACAGGGCCAATTGCAAAGAAATAGTAGATCTATAGAGATCAAGTTTCCAGTTGTTGCAGGAAATTCGTGTGATTGGAGGAGGCAGTGTGAATTGCCCATTTGCAAGTTGCAGGAGTAGTTCCAGCAAGAGTAAGACTCCTGGAGAGAGTTTCCATCCCGGAGAGATTTCCTAGTTCTATTTCAAAGGGAGATCAGTTAAGTACAGACTCACTATTGCAATACTTGCAACAGCAGTGCAAGAACAGCAGCAATGTGAGGTAGATTAGAGCATGCGCATTTGTTGGTGGACAGTGTTCGCCAGATTGACTTCTTCACAATGATTTCCAGTGGCAGGGAATCAGATCAGTTGAGATGTGACAAAAGGAGGTGAAAAAAATGTCAGATATCAACAACATGGTCTGTCCAGCTACAGGATGTAGTGGAGAGATGTTGGGGAGAGAACACCTTCCTCGCTAAGAGGGAGTGTTAGATTTTTGGTTGCATCAAACATGTGTTCTAGTCTCAATTTGTGTCTAAGAGGCTAAGGAACACAAGAACTCCAAAACCCATAAAAGGTTTCGAGAGAAAACACCAAGAGACCACTCAATTAAGTTAATTGATCAACAATTAAAAAATTCCTAAGTCTAATTTAGGAAAATTGATCAATTAAAGGGAAGTAATTTAGGAGATCAACTTATGCACTAGAGACTTCCAAAAAGTGACTTGGATCAAGTATAAGATGATCTAGCCATCGATCACGATTAGAACTTGGTCGTTGATGCTCAAGTGAGAGATTATAAGAGCAAGTCGATGGGATGGAGAAAGAAACAAGAGGAAGAGCAAGTTAGCCAAGGCAGTGCGATTTAGCCAAGGCAATGCAAGTTTCCTAGTGCGCAATATTCAGAGAGGGAAGAATTAGAGCCATAGAGTGGTAGGGGTTGTAGCAGGGAGAATTTCCAGAGAAATTCTCTAGTGGTTTTCCAGTTTCCAATGTCAGGGAAGGGAGGACGAATTATCCAGCAGAGAGGTCGAGTTCTATAGTGCAAGTTGCCCAGTTGCCAAAGTGAGTTGCCCATAGAGGTTCGATTCAGTTGCTAGTGCCCAGATCTAGCACCGGGAGGCCTAGCAAATTGTTTCTAGAGGCAAAGACAAGCAGGATGGCTCCCCTGGAGGGGTTTCCAGGGCAGATTGATTTATCCAGAGGTAGCAGTGTGTGCTCCCAGTTTGGCAGTGTGAATTGCCAAGTGTGAGTTGCCCAGGGAGGGCCAGATTGAGTTGGATTGGGAGAAAAATAATTTTCCCAGTTGAAATATAATTTTTGGAGCTGACACTGGGAGGCCAGCAGTTGTAATTCTCTAATTTGCTGCATAATAAAAAATACCCTCATCTGCTGAACCGGTTTTGCTTTCAAGGTTTTTCTGGGGACTTTGCAGTCCAAATAATTGTGTCAATTATTATATGTGTGCATCTATTTCTCAGTTTTTTATTTTACTTCCACAGCATATTTATTTTGTGAAGAAATGCAGTGTGATTTATTTGTTAATCGTCATAAACAATTAAACTGCTAATCAGTTAGGAGGATAAATTCCAGTTGCTGCAATTTGAAGGAATTTTCAAACCATTTTGATATATTCACGTTTACATGGTATATAGTTGAGCAAACTTTGCATATTTTGTATCTAAAGGTTTGGAATCACAGTTTGAAATCTTCAAAATAATTTTTTCATTAAAAATTAATTATTTTATGTATTTTTTTCAAGTCTGGTTCATTGAATCCGGTTTGATCCAGTTCCGGTTTTTAAAACTATGCTTGTAATCATTGCAGCCATTTTTACTGCTACATGTGATGTAGCTAGTGTTGATTTAGTGGTGGCAAGGAAATCTAAAAATCAATGTTTTCATTTTATAAGTAGATTGTACATGCTTACAATATGTGATGTTTACTATCACAATTCTAATTGGTGTCAAGCTGGTGTCTACAATGTATGGACATGACAAGATTGAATACTTTAGGTATGTCAATGCAAGTATTAAATTTTATGTTTCAACCCTCTGGCATTGGGCTTCGCTTTTATATACAATCGGTCATGACACTCAAAGGGGTATCATATGAGAAATTATAAATAGTTAAAGCGTAGTCTAGTATCAATATATGCTTTAAATGCAAGAATGAGATCATGCTGTCATCAAACATTCACTACATTCAGCCTCATGAAGTCAACCAAGTTAACCTTTGCATGGATTCTCCAGAGTCCAAACAACTTCACTTGCTTACAAAGCCAACATCTAGTCGTGATTTTTCTAGCACACCCTTCATGGGAAGAATTCAGGTTTCTTTTACTTCCCTGTTTTGTTCAGAGAAATATGCATCATTTGTTCCCGTTGGAGTTCAAATGCCTATTCAAGGGGTAGACTAACCCAACTCCTATACAATAGGTTAAATACACTAAAAAGGAGATAATAGAACTACACAATGTTGGTTTCTAAAACCTCTCTCAAACAGTACACTATATTATTTTGCTTACAAGTTCTAGTAGAATTTTGCAAATAGGTATGCCAACTACAGAATTGTATTTCAATGATAACCTAGCAGTTTCAAAATTAGAGAGAAACACTGCTCTATATTATGAAGGAAAGGATTTTGAAGAGGTTCAATATATGATGATTTCCAAAAGAGTGTGGATGTAAACACAAGACTTAATGAATAAAAGACTTGACGAATAAATGAACCAAGAAAATCTAAACAATGCACAAAATAAGTCAAGGAAGAAAAATACCCCTTAAAACCTAGCTATCTGGAGTGTAGTAGTTATTCCACATAATTGGGATAAAATTAGACGAAGTGAGATGTGCACTAGAAAACACTTAGCCACCATCTATAAGTCACCCACAACCTGGTGAAGAGTGTTCATGGCAGTAGAATCATCTCTAGTGGGGAAGAATTCAGGCATCTCTACCAATGGAAAAATGTAAATATAATGCATACGCTGGAACAAAAAGCAGCCAAAAGAAAAACTAGCAATGTTGGACCAAAGTCTAGACTTACCCTCTGATATGTTTTTGACAGCCCATTCCTTATTATCCACGGGAATAAATTCAGGAAAACACGGTGAGACTGATCCTGTCATTGGTCTTGAAAAGGCCTGGAGATCAAAAAAATTATTAAATTCCTGCCTCAACCTTAACGAATATAAACAAGCTTTGCAAACCAAACTTAATTTTTTTGAAAACATGCAGCACATTTTATGATAATAACTAACACAACTATGATGGATTTAAGATTTTCAAGAAATGTAAACAAATTGAAAGCGTGAATCTCAAAGAAAACTTCTAATCTGATACAGAACTACACAATGTATATTGAAATTATACAGCAAACTTTCAATTTAACAGACCCATTTAAATTCCAATGATAAATAATTAACTTCTACACTGTTCTTGAGAGTGTTCTCCTGTTGTTCCTAAAGTTGCAGGAACTGTGTCTCTATTTATGAGCTGCAACATTAAACTCTATTACCTGATGCGCTCAAAGAGAATACCTTTTATATCTGTTAGGCGTCATTCTATTCATGAGATGGAGAAAAAAAGAAAGATTATGATGGTAAGGTATATATTTAGCAAAAAAGCAGCATCCTAAGCAATGTTTATAATACCTTAAAATCTAATGGCTCAAAAGTTTGCAACATGGGACAAGACTAAAAAGTAACGAAATCGTGTTACACTGATTTGTTTCAACTTTCTTAACTGAAGCACTGGAAATAAACTTGTTGCCTAATGAGTAACAATGAGAAGCAATGAGTAAATTCTCAACCCCATAAAGCTTATTTTTTAGAAAATGTACGGTCTTGGGTCAGAGAGCCTTCCTACCAGTCACTTTCTATGACTTTTTTACATGATTTGAAGCTCGTGACACAACAATGTTAGTCTTCCGAAAAAATTATCATTTGAGCCTCTCTACTCAGAAGCCTACAAGTTGAACATGGTTCACCCATACATCAGCTAATGAGTTTTTTAAAATGATCATCAGAATGTCGGGGTTTTTTCAGGGACCATGGTCCAAAATATCAGCGTTTGAACTTTTGTGTGTCCATTACTTTTCTCAGTTCCTGTTATTTTTGGTGAAAATTGCAGTAGTGATTTTATTCGTTATTTCAAATTTGTCGTGATTAATTTCTGAAGACAAATAGTCTGCATAAGATAGAAAAATAATTTCCAATAACTGCAATTAAGGAAATTTCACATATATTAATGAAAAGGGCACTTGATCTCTCATATAAATAAAAGAATCACTTCTCATTTTTAACTGCCACTTGTGGAGAATCATCATTACTTGTATACTATTCTTCTTCTTAAAACCGTTATTGTGGACTGTATTTGTGGATGGTTTTACAACTTCATAGATGCACATTGCTAGGGTTTTAAAGATTGAAAGATTTCTTGAATAAGTGGTCTCACTTTATCTTGTGGATTTTGTTTACGAATGAATGCTAATGTAATTGTACTTCTTTAGTGGTGGTGATGCATTCTTTCATTTCTTCTCGAACAAATTCCTCTTTTCAAAGCTCCTGGAAGGTTATTAATGGAGTACCTTCACTTGAATCATCTTGAAGTTATTATAAATTTACTAGTTGTATTTTCTAGGGTTTGTAATGGAAAACCTAGATCTACTAACATCTCTTCAAGGGAGCCCTTAATTGACCCCATATGCCCAAAATATATATATACATATATAGTACACACTAGTCTTCTCCCTTTTAATCAATCATAAACTTAAATTTGGCTTTCTATTTTATGTTTTAGGGTAAAGTTGGGGTTTTATAACAGCATATATACATTTTCAGCCACAAAAAATCCTAGACGTCTTGGTATTTGTGGATCTGCGCGACTTGAAAATAAATTTAACATCATAGATTATCTTGCTGATTTTATTTACAGCCTAATTAGGGCTGGACATCTAGAGTTTCTTGGATGTTATATGCATTTATTAATTCAGAATTTGTTAGTCGTATAACCCTAATTTTATCCATCAGTTTACCCTTATATTTACTTGATTATTACTTATTTCAAGGGCTGAAACTATTGCTGCTGTTATAACCTGTTTTATTGCTTTTATTTACCATTTTCACACAAGTTTTGCAACAACCATTAGTCTTTTCTCGATTTGTTTTGGGGATTATCTTGCATCAATATTGACTTAACAAGCCTTCTAAACACCCCCTAGATCCACATCTGCTCAAATCTGGAATTACTTTGAATATCAATAAACACCTTCTCCTCGCCTTGTTTGATATATTCAATTGGTGGTGTATTGTGTATCTATATAGATGACCTTAAACCTGATTGTGTCTTGCCTTAGGAACCATAGAAGCTACTAGGAAAACCATCCTTGTGATAAAATTCATCTTTTACTAAGATGATGCAAGTTATTACATAGGTGACAATGGTAACATTTTTAATGTTCCACTAATCTTAGCACCTTGTGAAGGCTTTGCATTAAGGTGCTAGATTTCATGATCACAAAGCGGGCGAATGATCAGTGCATAACAAATCACAGGACACAATCAGCAACATTGTTGACCCAAAAAATCCACATGCAGCTTAGGCTTTTGCATGCAGCCCCAAAGCCTTGTGAATAGCCTGTGAACCTTGTTACAACAAAATCTAGCATCTTAGTACAAAGCCTCACTAGCTGATCCATACCAAGTGCAACAATGAGAGTGTCACCACTTTCACCTCAACAACTACTCCCCTCATTTTAGTATGGGCTCAATCCAACACAATGGAGGTTTCCATATTAGATATTGAGATCAAATAACCCAATCAACTTAAGCTAAATGCCCCCTAGGGGTTATACAATGATTTTCCACGAAAGGATAAAGATAGGAAATTAGGGTTTAAGGTGGACAGTGGACTAGTGAGTGATTTCCATATTTGAGTTCAAAGGCTCATATGGCACTTCTAGAGGCTTCGATCAGCCAATAGAGACAAGATAGGTTCCCAAACTCATAATTAAGAAATCACACTTGACCATCATAAACTAGCTTTAAAAATCAAAAATTGCAGCAATATAACTGTTTATGGCAGCAGCAAATTTAGCCCTGAAAACTATGACAATAAAGTGTAAAATGAGGACTAAGATTAATAGGAGACAAAAGATTAAATTACAACAAATTTTAGTTATGACAAAGGCATATAACAACACATAAAACCTTGACATCAGCCCTTATTAATGGCTGAAAAATGTACATAAAATGTAACTTTTACTTATCCAATGCATTCCAAACAATTCCTAACGTTAGGACAATAACATCCAAGTCAATAAATGCTGAAAAATATATGATTTTGATGTAATCAAACCCTAATTTGTCCCAGAACAATAAAAAAAGGATTTTAAGAATATAATTGATTGTCAAAAGAGACAAATGTGTAGGAACAAACAAACTTATGTAAAATTTGGAGCAGATACAAGACTCAAAAAGACTAGGTTAAGTTAGCCTACTTATCCTGCGGTTTTGAATCAAGGTTCTCAATTTCCAAAGTAAATTAAGGGAAGGAGCTAACATGCGACTCCCTCAAAGATTTGGAAGAAAGGTTTGTTTAAGAAGGATAATGAACAAAATACTATGCTAACATGCTTAATACCTGATTACATTCATTTAACGAAGCACTAACCAAGATAAAAGAAGTAAACCTACCAGATTTATCATGCATTCGTCCAAGTTTAACCATAATTATCCATGAAAAGATATAAAATCTGCAACAATGAAGTCCCTAAGAAAATCACTCAACTAGAGCTCCATAAGAAACTAGAAGAAAGAGTAACAATCAAACAGATGGATGTCTCTCAAGTTGTGCAATTATACAAACGAGTCTAACACTTCTCTTTATATACTATGACAACCAAATGCTTTAGATCAAATAAGGCTAAAATCCCCTAAAAAATAACAAATCCATGATACAAGGTGGATAGGTCATCAAGCCAACCCCCAAAATGGCCTCAAATATGAAAATATGGTGATAAAACATGAAAACTCCCCTCAAAAAGGCCACATGTGTGAATGTGGACGCCTTAAAAGGGTGACATCATCCTCAAAAGACATGTCTCTCTCCATCAAAAGGTACAACGAATAGTCCAAGGGGCATGTCTCATCATCAAAAAGTGCCTTCTCAAGTCTGATGTCATCCTCCTCAAGCCCCATGCCATGCAATAGGCTACCACATCATCATGTGGGAGCGAAGTCCTATCTCCAATGGACAATGCCCAAGGTGCCAAGGGTGGAGGAGGGTCTTTGGTGGTGTGCCAAGTCATCATCAAGCAAAACGCTCTCCATCAAGTGTGCAACATCCATCATGAAGTCAAAGGATCTCCAAAGGGTATGCAATAATCAGTTATGAAGTGTAGAAGAAGCATCAACAACATCCTCCAAAGGACCGTGACATCTAAATCATCATCAATTACAAGCTAAAGGAATCAAGTAAGATCAACTAGCATGGACACGAGTCATTGAAACATAAAAAGTGGACCATATTCAATGTTAATGCCATGTAAGTATGTCACACAAAGTATCTTCTTCAAACATCATGTTAGCTTAAGACCTTAAATAAGTTGTCAGATTCAACTATGGAGGATCATCAAATGCCCATATTAGGTGCTCTCGGCTTTAGCAAGAGAAACAATTCCTAGGTCAACCCTTCAATCAATACGTGAGAGTGACAAGTGATATGGTCTAGGGTGTACTTCATGAGAGGTGCCATAGTCTTATGCATGGGTCGTGCAAGACCATCATCCATGAGAACCTTTGTGGAGGGAACACTTTCATTACTTGAGTTCAACATTGCTTTTTCTACCCTTTACTTAGCCTTTTTCTTTGCTTTGATAGGCTTGCTTAGCAAGCTTACATTGATTTCATTGAAATCCCCTTTTAAGATGAGTAGTTCATTGCTCATAGGGGTTGGATGTTTTCTCTAAATCCCTTTTACTTTGGTAAGAGTGATATGCATGGACTAGGGTGATGGCCTCACATAAGGGGGTAGAGCTCAAGTTATTCTTGGCTTTTGATTTTATATTCATCCCTTGGCACTTTTTTGCATTTTAACAATTGGCACATGCTTTTGATTTCTTTCTTTGTGCAGCTGCATCAACTACTGGGCATTTCCAAGCCCCTCTTATAGGATGAGACAAACAAGGAATCAATACGAGCGATTGACAAGAACCAAACAAAAGAATGGACAACAGATAAGGGATAGATGACAAGTGTTAAGTATGGAAGGAATGTGAACATGCTACTTCTATCAAGGCCTCATATTTGTGCCTCTCCTAGACAATGAAAGAAAATCCCAAGGGTGTTTGCACTTTATTAGAAGGAAGAGATGACCACCAAGGTGAAATAAGGCAACAAGTATAACTTCTAAACATCATTATCCATTATCTAATTTCGACCCATAATCCTTATTTAAATGTCCTAAACATTAAATGTAAGCACTGTGTATGAAACAATGGCTAATGTACCTCATGGTTGCTGACCTAGCTCTATCATAAGTGCATGCTATTCAAGTGGATGAGCTGCCCAATGAGTGGGTGAGAGGCATCTGATAAGCTACTATCTAAGGATCATGTGAGACTGTTGGCTGGAAATCTGCATCATGGGAGAAATTTTTTCTCATATAGTTAACCATGTATATACATGGGTAACAAGTCTGTTAAGATTACCTCGAAGTGCAAACAAAGCATAGAGGTGCAACAGCTTGCCCAAAGGCATGTCAGCCACATCCAAACACCGTTTCAATGATTGGGAACTCAAACCTTCTTCCGAGGAACTGAACCATTGTAGTTTTCCAAATCTAACTAACCCATCCATTATAAAAAGGATAACATTGAGATTGAAGGGGGAGTTGAACAATTTATACTTTTGAATCTATTACATTCCTGTTCTATAGATTCTACCCGGACAGAAATTTGATTGTAAGCTTTTACTTTGCGGTCAATCTATAGAGATTGTTCCTATTATGTTAAGTGTATCTGTGAGTACACACTGTTCTTGCATTTGTCCAAACCCTCATAGGCTGTTAGATATTCTAATAGTCCCTCCCCTGATCACTACTGAGGATCAGATCAGGTGCTCATCCCGCCCGACCTGCTACAGACTTCATACTTATGCAGATAGGTGGCTCCTCAAGCAACCAACACTCCTGCTTCACCCACTAATCCACTAAGTTAGTTCCAAAAATTTCAACCACTTCACTTAATCACTTTCAGTCATATATCTGGTTGTTTTCCATTCCTGACAATTAGCCCCTTTAACTGCAACTATGCTTCTTTGTGTCTGAATTACTGCAGTCGCACTCCTTAATATTTGATGTTTAATTGCACTGAAAATTCAAAAAACAGAAAAGAAAAGAATGTTTGTATAAAGTCAAACATTCACTTTAACTCCAAGGATTAGCTCAATTGGTCGAGTCCCCATCGTTAAAATACTGCCCCCATCGTTAAAATACCTTTGTTATTGAGAGGTCACGACTCACGGGTTCAATTCTCTCGACATTCTCAGAATCAAGCTTCATGATTGAGCAGGTAGAAAATTATCCTTAAAGGTAGATCTGCCTAATATAAATATTCCATAGAAATAACGGTCACCGATATACAGATATCTGTTAAACACACACATGGTGTATGAAGAAAGATAAACACACACATAGAAAGATAGGCATTCGTTACTTCTCTATTACACATAGATGTACATTTATAATACAATAATGTAACCCTTGGATTCATCTTCCAAGGTCACCTGGACTCCTTTGTGACTCTTCGCCTTCCACATCTACCCATAGAGGATTAGGTGTTCAACATTCCCCCCCTTAATCCGAAGGGGTATGTGTGAGTCCAAGAAGAGAGTTGTAATACAAATCTGCAAAGTATGCATGGCAGCACTTAGGCTAAATCAGCTCTCTGAAATGTTGACATAAAGAGGTGGTTTAAGGATGACCACCAACACTGGAACGCAACGCTTATTGCAGTTCCCGAAACTCTTCCAAAACTGGCAAGAAGCTAAGGGCTTCTGCTAGAGGAATTGTCCCTCATATTTGAAAAGGGAGACCTTCAACCTAAAAGAAGGGAAGTCTACAACCTGTGATGGTTTAAGGATGACCACCAACTTTGAAAAGCTTGACGCATTTCCTGAAACTCAACCAAAACTGGCAAGAAGCTGAAGTCTTCTGCTAGAGTAAGTGCTTCGAAAGAGGAAGAATATCAACCTCACATAGATGGTTTAAGGTTGTCCATCAACCAAAAGCATGCTCATGGGCATCCGTGTCTCTGGCTACAACTCTGAATCTGGAATGACGAATTGTGGCTCAGGCTCGCTTGAACTGCTATGTCTCTGGCTACAACTCTGAATATGGAATGAGAGATTGTGGCTCAGGCTCGCTTGATGTAGCGTCAAAGCTTGTAGATGACCACCATTTCCCCCACTGTCAAGTACAAGATGAGATGATGGCGAAAACTCAACTGCAAGTTTGTTCAATATTCTAGAACAAGTTCTGACATGTGACTTAAACATCTTCTTGGTTGTTGATGCCCATTGCCAAGAAGCGATCCATCCAAGATGAATCTTTGTTCTTGCAGGAGGCTTGTTTCTGAAGCATCTGCGTGAATAATGGGTGTGCCGACCACAGTGCTTGCATGGGTGAAGATCGAAACTGTGATCTTTCATATGGCCAACTCGATCACAGTGTTGGCATTTTACAATCTGTTGTTGTTGTTGTGGGAGTGGAGCAGGATCTGGAACAGTTGAATGTGAACTGTCATAAAGGAATCCGGCACTCTGAAATTTGATGGGCTTGGAGTAGTTCGGAATATGAAAGGACAACTCTTTGTCATATCCAAGACCAGTTCTGTGCTTGTTGTGGACAAGCTCTTCCCAAGGTTTGATGATGGGCTTAGGAAGTGTAGACTGAATTGCTGCATCTACATGTAAATCTACTCTTGTACAAGGAACTGAATGTGAATCGTTTGCAACTTTATATTCTTGCTGCTGATGAGAGTCCTTCTCAATTTTCTGAACAGAAACAGGTTCAGAATGATGATTCTTTTGCTGAAGTTCATCTTGCTGAAGCTGAGACTCCAAGTGCAAAAACTCAATCTTGTCTTGTGCATCTTGCAAGCAAGTTTGAATATTAAAAAGAGCATTCTTGCTCATTTTTACCATATCATGAACAGTGGAATGAATGAGGTTATGCAACAACTCTAATGCATCATTGATTTTAGCCATTTTTTTCAACAACTCAGGCTCAAGAAATAAAGGGTGTCGACTTCAACCGATAATGCACCCGTTTACAATGTGATTCAACTTACTTTCAAAAGAATACAAATGACTTCGAGACCCTTTTTTTTTTAACTTCCAATTATGGAATTCCCAAAGAACAAACTCTGCTACTCAAATTATGGAGAACCTCAAGGTGTAGACTTGGATGTCTGACCACCGAGCAACAATGACTCACATCATAGAAGTGTTCAACAATTTCTCAACAACTCAAAGTTATACTTCAAACACTGATTGCAACTATGAACTAAGAAGCAATGCAATGTCACTGCAAATATTTTGTAAATGTGTAGCAAAAACTACTGTGCAATAACCCTTTAAGGCAGATGATTTCTCTCTTCCTCAAAGAACTGTTTTTCACCAACAACTCTAATTCAACAAAAGGATATTCACAAAATTGGATGCTTCACTATCGATGAGCAGATGGTCTTGAGCTTGCTATATTACCTCACAATAAAGACGAAGGAAAATTCCAAAAAATCTTTGTGGCAAAACTATAAGTGAATTTACGATGCCATTGTTGTTTTGAAAATAATGACCAATTTTCAACATTTGCCTTCACATTGTCAATCTCTTCAGAGAGTCACCCTTCTGCAGACTTTTGAATGCTGCAAAAATGATTTCTGAATGTTGCAAAAAAAAATTGAATGCTGCGAAAATTGATTCTTGAATGTTGCAGAAAATTTCTGAACGCTGCAAAAATGACCAGAATTTTTGCATATTTACACAAGCCACAAAAACAAATGGCTCACACAAGGTTGAGCTGGTTATGAACGTTGGTTATGAACGTATCAGCTCTGATACCATGTTAAACACACACATGGCGTATGAAGAAAGATAAACACACACATAGAAAGATAGGCATTCGTTGCTTCTCTATTATACATAGATGTACATTTATAATACAATAATGTGACCCTTGGATTCATCTTCCAAGGTTACTTGGACTCCTTTGTGACTCTTCGCCTTCCACACCTACCCATAGAGGATTAGGTGTTCAACAATATTCTTCACGGTAGATTTGCCTGATATAAATATTCAGTATCCTTCACGGTAGACTGCCTAATATAAATATTCCGTATCTTTCAGGGTAGATCTGCCTGACTCCGGGAATCGTAAACCACATAGAAAAGATTTTTGTTTTTTTTAAAACACTCATTCATTGAAATACATTTATATTCAGTAACTACTTTTTCCTGTCCAATTATAAGCTATAGTTTAAATACAAACCCATGGAATCTAGAGAAGCAAGGTGCATTCATTGGATAACCTATAGTTTAAATACAATCCCATTGTAACTAGAGCAGCAAGGTGCATTCAATGTCCAATGAAGATGAGATGATCTATCAACTCTTTATGTGCGCACCCGCAAGCGCACCTATATGTATAACAGTGCATTGAGGGAAATGAATATGAATATTAACACAACCCCGTCTACGCGTAAGTCTGGTATACGGTCGCAAAGTTCGATGATAGACATCGAAAGGTCGCAAATAGCAGACATATCAAATAACGGAGCTCTACACCTACCTTCGCAGTCACGAGGTATATATCAGACTCCGGATTAGATGAGTTTTTGCTGGTAACTAGCTTACAAGATGGCATCGAAAATATATTGGGCCAAAAAGACTCACTGGTGTTTGTTCCCAAATTTAAATATCGCGAAAACATGACAATCCAACCATGATAAGCATTACAATTCAATTAAACCTTACTGAAATGAGCTATGTAGAACAATAATAATAATAATTCCAAGTAATATACATTATAGATTTTGAATAATAACAAAACAACAAAAGGAAAACCAGACCCGGGTACAGGAAAGCCCAAAAGCTTGTACTGCTGTCGAGAAGCTCCCTATTGCTGGAACGCGTGATGTGACAATCATGTGAAGGCCACCCACCAACTGATTTGAGAATATCGCACTTCCATACATGTAAAAAAACTCTGTGGTATTCTAGAGGGAAAGAATAATGTCTGGAGAATTTGTTCAAAGGGATTCTGAGAAGCAATTTTCACAGAAATGGAGTAATACTGTTAATTATTAGCGGACAGCCGATGGGATTTTACAGTTACTTATTCCAGCAATTTGCCCAGTTACCTATGATTTTATTCGTTTTGGGCCTACCAGAATATTGGATAATGGTATCCAGTAGATTTTGAATGCAGTATTTTCCAGATTTGGGATCAAATGGCGGGGTATTCCCATGGATTTGAAGAGCCGGGGTAGTCCCATGGATTTGAAGAGCCTACACCCTGCCAAATGCAAAATACCGTTTCGATTTACCTTAACTCAAACAAATAATCAGTAGTTCTCATTTCGTATGTACATTTAGGCACACAAATAAAGTTAAATTAAATTATTTAATCATTAGTTTTCATTTCGTTTGTAAATTTTGGTACACAAATAAAGTTAAATTAAATTATTTAATCATTCGTTTTCGTATATAAATTTAAATTTAAAAAATAAAAATAAAAATAAATATTCATAAGTAATTTTAAATTTAAAAAATAAAATCATAAAAAAAAATTCCTGTGAATTAAAAAAAATAATATTAAAAATGTAAAATTAAAGTTTATAAGTTTAATTTGGTTGATGTGGTTTAACCATTTATAAATCAATTTTTAATTGTAATATTATTATAAATATATTATTATATAAAGAGTATTTTAAAATGCATATTTAGTATTCTTTGATGGGAGATTGGCAGCAAGTAAGGGATGTTGATCTCATTACTCTGTGTAATTAATGTTCAGCAACTGCGTTGAGAACGCTTTATTTGGCATGAGTCTAGTGAAGGTTCTGGAGAATGTTTTAGGTTTAATTTTCGTTTGCTTGGTTGAGGGTCTCATTTGCGGGTTGCGGGAGATGAAGGCAAAGCTTGTTTGCAAATTTTCAAGAGGGGTTAAGTATATAGGTAGTATAATGTTTCGTTGGCTCTAGAATTCGCTCATAAGGTAGCCACCTGGGACCCTGGGACATTGTGGCTGGAAGTGCTTTGTGGGAATTTAGAACAGCCTGGGTCTGGCACGACTTTTGTAGCTTGGGAAGACTGCAACATGGTTTGGGGCTTGCCTAGCCTTACTACGGCGCAGGTAAACTCTTATAGTTTCGCTTCTGATATTCTCTCATAAGGAATTATGTATTGGTTGGTTTTGTTACCCTCACGGGAGTTGTAGCAGGCATGGATTTCGTTGTGGTTAGCTGCACTCTCTTTAACGGGTTTGGTTTGCATCCTACGTGTTTTGTGCCTGTGGGAAAATTGTATTGGAGGTGGGTAAGTGGCCCCGAATTGTGGCTTAAGGCTAGGGAAGCTTGGCAATGCTTTGAGCAAGAGGTGGTTGAACCAGAATCGTGTGTGGGGTTGAGGTAGTTCAAGGGTCAACTATCAATTCTTTATTGCAAGTCCGAGGGCTTGGCCTATAGGGAGGTTATCCAAAGGTGGTTGGTGGAGTGTGTGACCTCGGTAATTCTAGGAGAAAGGGGCAAGTGGAGGGAGATGCAATAGCAAATAAGTCATGCGTGCAAGGGTGTCATCCTTCGAGGCCTGGGAGCAATGTATCTAGTGGACCAGAGGGACATTAGAGAGGAGGTGGACCAACAACTGGAAAACTCCCGATGCATAATGGACTTTCCTCCACCATTTGACTCTATAGAAGCTTAGTTGTGTCAATTCACACTGTTGGTAGAAAAATTAGCTCATGATCGACATGATGACTGTAATGAGCTCATACCTTCATGAATGACTTGCAGCTTAACCAATGGCACATGATGGATAGGTTGGTTTCACTTAAACGTGGCCACAAGTAGATTCAAGATCGGCATGATCGCTTGGAAGGACATCTAGCTCATACAAAAGCACATGTGCATGAGGCATTTTGCCAACCTCCACCTCCAAGAGATGGACCGGATGCTCCTAATCTGGGTAACGTTGACGTTTTGGGATGATGGTCAGGATATTTTGGGTTTTGTGACAAATTTGTTTACTGTGTGCAACTTGCACGAAGTCGTTAGTTTTATCTTACTTTTGCCTCTGTGTTTTTGCTAGTACCTCCTAGCCAACAAGTTCGTTAGGAATGAGGTTGGAGGCATTTTGATGATGAAACTACCACGATGTAACCTTTTGAAGAACTAATAAAAAATTTCGGCTTACAAAAAAATTGTATATTTAGCATTGTTATAGAAAAAGTATTTGAATATGAAATAAGCTTTCTTTTGAGTATGATGGATTAGAAGATAATTTTTCCTTAACAAGTCTTTGGAAAGGTTTATTAGTGGGTGGGTTTACATAGTTTATATTATTTAGTTTTAAAATCAATAATTATGTTTTTTTAATGTTTTCAATTTTATGAGTTTAGGCTTCCGTGATCCATCTTGTTTTTTAGATTTTTTTCTAGATTAATCACATAATAACTCTTTTTGACCAAAAAGAGTGATTGTGTTTTCAATTTTATTAGGATGTAAAGAATATTTAATGTGAATGGATATTGTTTTTATAATAACATAGTTTAATTTTATTTTTTATATTTTATCATTTATGAGCCACTAATGGGAGCACTATGACATATGGACCTATGAACTAGTTGAACGAAGGTTCTTATCTCTTATTGATACTAAGTTCGGAACTACTAATCGTGTCTTTCTTCATACAATGTTGAGCCATTGGATTCAACGGGGGAGCCAAGTGTATAAGAGATTTAATAAGCCCATCCCTGGTGGATTAGTGAAGTTGCTTATCAGTCACAATTAGCCCATGGTATAGGTAATTATCAGTACCTTCCTTCTTCCTGTGGATATCCTTCCTCTTGGTGGACACCATTATGAGTTTCTTTTCGGGTAATGGTAACCAACTATGAATTGGCACTTCCGGGGGATCGCCTCTTGTCTTGAGTCTCGGCATCAAGTGAATCCAAACCATTCATCGAGTACACCAGCACCTATATTGGCTAATCAAGTACTAGATTGAGTGCATTAACTCTTGGCATTGAAAAAAATACGTCAAGCCATTGGATCAATCATCAGTAGTAAGTTGCTCGTCGTCCATTTATCTACTGAATACTTCTCGGGCTTTCTCAGGTAAGTGTAGCGGGCGGGTGTCGGTGGTGACGCTCTTCAGTGAATGATGGTTACATGAGATGGCTCGTATTGGGAGTGAGCTTATATCCCGATGGGACGATGATGGGTGTGAGGGGGACACTTTTATCGTAAGATGGGTCATTTTTTTCAGCAAGCATTCTATATGTTATTCTACAACTAACAATTGCCTCAGCAACTTCTTAGAAATCGATAGGGAGAGAGGTCAACAATATGATCCAAGAGTTTATGCTTGTAGTCAATGATGGTGTTTATCAATGATTATGAGGTTACACAATGATGCTTGAGTATTATGTGAGCTACAAGGTTGAGCTAGATCCGAACACAAAACACACAACGTAGAGCTATAGCCGCACACATCTCGCAACAGTATGAGAATACATTATATAAATGACATAGCATATAATATAATATGCTAAAGTACAGGCAGAATTTCCACTATGTATGCATAATCTCATATATACAGAGATATTAGATGAAATGAAATTGAGGGGGGAATATCTCCTAAAAAGTATGTTTTTAGTAGATAAAAATATATTTATATCTTATGGACCTTACCTTATGGATGGAGAAAAACAACCTTACCTGGAAAGATTCTTCGCTAGAGTAGAAGTAAGGCCAGGAGAAGATATTTATTTCGGGAAAGTACTAAAGCGCAAGAGTTATGGCTAGTACTGGCTTGCTAAGACCTCATGGCGGGTGACGGGCTATTACTATGGCTGGCAATGACTAGGTTTTTTTATAGAAGACACAACCATAAGGTTCTTTGCTTACACTCGTTAGCTGGTAACTTGTATTTTCATAAGTTGGGGTTAGTCAATTCATATCCCTACCCCACTCTATACCCTGATATTAGCTTGTGCTCTCTCCCATTTTAATTGTAGCAACCCCAAAATTAATATGCATCTTAATTATATCAATTTCTGCAATCAATAATAAACACACAAACTAATTAACTAATTTGTATAGAATTTTCAAGAAAACATGGGTAGAGACGACTTACTTGTAACAACAATATTCCTTACTTGTGATTTCAGAGTTGAATGCTATTTGAATTCTGCTAACTGCAACAAAGTTTTGGGGACAACTCTCTACCCAACCGTAGGCTCAGGGACACATATTATTTCTCCAACTGGTCACCCCCGAGCCCTCAATCAACGTACTACTGTCTAGGAATCCTTTGTCTCACAACACTTTTCTTCCAAGGGAAAGAATGAATTGCATCCTCGTCATCGTCTTTTAAATAGACCAAACGGTTCCAAAAATGGAAAGGGATCTGTATGCACACATTCCATGTGTCAACATGCCAACTTTTATTTCTTTATTTCAAGTTTTACTTAATTTAATATTTCTCTTAATTTAACTCTTTCTTATTTTATTTTATTTTACTTTTTGTTAACTTTATTTATTCTCACTATTTTTATAGTTTATATATATATATTTATTTAGAACTCCAATTTATTATTTACTATTTTATTTATTTATAATTATTATATTCTCTTCATTATTTATTATTATCTTTTCTTTATTATTTATTTAATATTATTATATTTTTTTATTGTTTACTATTATTATCTTTTCTTTATTGTTTATTATTTATTTACTTATATTTTAATATTAGATTATATTATTTATTTATTTATTATTATTATTTGTATTATTATTAGGGGGCATTACATACTCCCCTTCTTTAAGGAATCTTGTCCTGAAGTTAAGTTGAATCATTTAACATTTTATTTTATTTAGTTATTTATTACTTCATGTTTGCCCTACATCCTCTGTTGAACTAGTATAACCATAAGGCATCGAAAGTTTCCACAACACCCGGGAAATCCCAAGGAATCTCTATCTTTTTTCCCAACTTTTAGAACCAGGCATAAAGCCTCATCTATTTGTACCATATCCCAAGGCTCGCACCCGGCTCAAACCTCATATGCCCAAAGGCAGACATCTGACTCAGTACTTCAGGCATTTCGAAAGGTTGGTTGTGCACAGCCCTAGGCATTGAAGTCCCTACACCCCCATAAGACTTCGGTATCCCAATCCATTATCAGGCACTTGGCCTCCTCAAGATGGTCCCTTAGCCCCTCAAGAGCTATCCACCAAGAGTTATACAAGACAAAGGAACCACTAGAATATGTAGTGTTGATTGAGTATGTCCCCAACCCATATGGTATTACATATTCTCCTTCGTAGGTATGGGCTCCCATGAGATCATCAAATAACCCAACCCTCTTGGCCCATTTGTGAAGTTCTTGTCAGTCGCCACATCTCAACATGCAACCAATGCATTAGTTATAATCATAGTATCATAGAAAATAATCTGCATGCCAAGTTTTGCATGTCATTATGAGAACATAACATCATTGTTAATTACAACATTCTGAATAATATCGAATTGCATGCTCATGCATGTCATAAAATATGCATGCAATTACCACATGCTTCACTTTATGAAATACCATCATAAGTTATAACATCAACATATTTGCATCAAAGATATAGCATGACATCACATAATAAACTAACCACATGTCAATATAACCTCATATCATAATATCATAAATACGATAATCATTTCACTACATATCAAATATACAACAATAATATACTACAAGTATTCTTATCATGATTCACTTAGAAAAATCAATGTCATTTACTTGTATAAACAATGAATACCAACAACGAAATAAGATTATTCAACATCCATCTAGGATCTAGGTTGTCTCATAAATACTATTATTGTCATGCGTTAATCAAGATACTTTCTTTTCAATAATCATTCCATGTTCTCTCAACTAGAAAGGTAACTATTTACACAATAGGTGGAGTCGTTTAAGTAGATAATTGAGCCCCAACATCTTTAGCCTTAATCTCTAGTCAAGTATTCTTCCTTCCCCAAAGAAATTTAATGAAATCCATCATTAAGATATTACTGACTGCACAATTATTCTTTGAATCCTCAATATCAAAACTAAAATTTCAATGATCATTATGTATATTATGTTTATCCATTCTAGTGTCATTCTTCTCAATGGGACACAAACACTAGGTCATCATTGTTTAAGTCTTTTGTCATGCCCATTTGCACAAGGGAGGGTTGATCCTTGGTGAATTATCCTTCACTCGGTCAAAGTAAATAATCGTTCTTCCTCTCTTCAAGAAGCAACGTCCTTAGAGCAATACACCCAATAAGCATTACTTATGTATTAAGCCATTATAACTCAATGCTCACTCTAAATCCATCATAAATACTCAATCATTCACTTTGCATACTATGAATTTGTCATAAGTTATTTGTCTTTTTATTATTTTCTTTTCTCAAAATTAAATATGTAATGTAATATAGTTCAATCCTTGCATCACTTCAATTAAAAATATCGCTAATGTAAAAATAACTTCATGGTTTAAGATACATCTCCACACACCCATTAGTCCATTAACAAAAACATAAAAAATCTTTCACATAAAAAAAATTATATATACTAATTTAATACAACTTTAAATTAAAATAAATATATATAATTTTAAAAATATACATTGCCTCTACATATTAATAAATACCAACCTTCGTGTTATCACTTATTTAATTTATATAATTAAAATACTACAATTTAAAAACAATCTTGCACCATTGTTTTTGTTTTTTTAAATTCACCTCCAACTTGTAGCATCTTAACTTAAATATTTAATTGTAAATTGCTCTAACTATACTCAATTAGCTATGTTAGAAAATCTAAAAGGTGCGCTTCATAATCCCTGTTTTAAAAAGCATCGAATCTTCAATAATAGTTATATTTTGAGTTTGTTCTACACGATCATGGGAAAACTAATTGTCTATTTGTTCAATCTAATCCTTGAGATTTCATGTCTATTAGGTCGCATTATAGGTAGCTAATGCGACCTAGCATATCATTATAATAAAAAAATCGTTTATTTAAAGAACTGTATGAGCATAAGATTGAATGAATTTGGGTTTCTATTAAATTTACATGTGAGCATGGTTGGAATTAATGCTTACATCTTATAATAGAGATGTTGGTTTGTGATGGTTGAGAAATTTTCTCAACCTCTCTTTCTAACTTAGGAATAAGTTAGATCTGAGAAACTCTATATAGTAGAGTAATCTTAATGTAATATGTGTGTGTGTGTGTGTTGAATGCATACACCTTTGTGTGGAATATATGAGTGCTTTCAGTCATTTTTATCATGGTATCAGAGCTCCAGGCTTGTGATGGGATTGTGGGAGAGGTTGTGCAATTAGTTGACTGTTCATATGTCTTGGCACTGTAACAGAGGGCTTGTGCGCTACTTTGCATATTGGTGCACAACAAAATCGAATTGAATCCTGCACTATTAGTTGTAGGAGCTCACGAGATCGAAAGAGATTGAGCTGTGACATGCAAGATAGTGTGGAGCAACAACATGCAATTTTCACAAAGCAGTTGAAGTATTTTTTTTAAATTGCGGAAGGGTACATCGGTGTTGAAGTTTAAAAGGTATTTTGTTTTCTTCTTTCATCATGGAGTTTATGGTGTTAGAAAAATTCAGTGGTTTGAATTTCCCTCATGGTAAGTAAAAATACAATTGCAATTAATGAATAAAAATTTGCAGGGCATAGTGAATGGTTCAGAAATAGCGCCTAAAGATGCCAAATAATTAATTGAATGGAAAAATAGATATGACAAAGCTAATTCCATTATTGGACTTGCTCTTTCAGATTCGCAATTACATCTTGTAGATCTCACTAAATCATCTAAGGAAATATGGGAATATTTGGCTCAACTATTTGGTGTAAAATCTACAAATGCAAAATTTTCCATAAAGCTGCAATTATTTAGGCTGAAAATGAATGAGGAGACATCTATGTCCAGTCATGTAAATAAATTAATGTCTCTTTTACGACAAATAGCTAACGCTGGTGCGAAGGTGGAGGATGAAGATGCTAAAGCAATATTACTAAATAGTCTCCATTCAAGTTATAGTAATGTTGTCTTCACTTTGAGTCAAATGTCTTCACAAACATTGCATGAGACAATTGTAGCACTTCTCGCAGAGGAAAAGAGACTAAAACCAAAGGATACAGAAGAGAACTCTCGAGTAGAAAATGCATTGTGGACAAAGATAAGGACGAAAAAGAAAAACGTAAACAAAGGTGAAATTGAATGCTACTATTGTAGGAAAATTGGGCATACATCACGGAATTGCAGAAGTCGTGCCAATTATGTGTTAAAAGGGAGAGAATCAACAAATATAGCCAAAGATGAACATCCATTGAATTCTGATGATGAATTCAATGAAGAATTTGAACCTCTTAAACTCTTTTAGAATAGCTACACTTTAGGTTCAACATGGATGGTTGTCTAGAGAATCTGGTAATTGTGGATCTAGGAAAGGATCCCTTATTAATTGAAGACGTGAAGTGGTTTTCTAATGAGGTTATGCGATAGTTTGGAACACTGTCCAATAATTTATTTCGGGAGGTCCTTGATTCAGAAGTTCAGGAGTGGAACTCGAGAATCCAACTTGCCGACTACACCTTTACGAGGGTTATGAGGCAACTTGATGGAGCCTACTTTGATAAGCTATAAACCAATTAAAGAATGATTGTGTATTTTGTTGTTTATGGGTGATTTTAATAAATTTATGTAAAGAGGGGATGTTGGAATTAATGCTTACATCCTATAATAGAGATGATGGTTTGTGATGGTTGAGAAATTCTTTCAACCTCTCTTTCTAACTTAAAAATAAGTTAGATCTGAGAAACTCTATATATTAGAGTAACCTTAATGTAATATGTGTGTGTTGAACGCATACACCTTTGTGTGGAATATATGAGTGCTTTCAGTCATTTTTATCAAGCATGACTTCACTTTTAATTTTCATATGTATGCAGTTTGAATCTTGAAACAAATACTCACGCAAACATAAATGAAACCTAACTTATTAAACTAGTAAAGATTATAAAATAATTTTTATTTCCTAATAAAAATAATTAATTAAAGAAGTTGAAGATAAAAGGAACCTTAATTAATTTGCTTATAAAAACACGTTAAATATAAAATTTATATGTATCAAATTTGAAGTAGCAAAAACCTTTTTACATGCAAATTTATATGTATCAAATTTGAAGTAGCAAAAACCTTTTTACATGCATGCCTCATGCCATTTATGAAGTTATATCATAAAGTTCCATTTTTTATTTTTAAATATATATTCTAGTGTGTGCATGCAGTGAAAAATTGGTAGGAAAGAATATTAATGGGAAGGAAAGATAGAAGTAAATTTGGTCTTTATATCAACTAGAAGTTGGGTTGGGAAATTTGAGTCTTATTTCTTTAGTAAAATTAAGCAACAAAGTTTATAAGAAAATATGCAAAACAAATCATAATTAAAATTTTATGTTTGATAAAGTACTATATATTAGTTAAAGACGAGTTTTATATATTGAATGGACAAAATAGTGCCAAATTTACCAGCAATCATATTCAACTATAATAAACTTAAAGTAATTTGCAACTTAAATACAAATATAAATAGCAATAATATATAATTATACAAGGGATAATAATTCTTAAGAGTTGCAACTCGCTTTGATACCGTATGCAACAACCCCAAAATTAATATACAATTAATTATATCAATTTATGTGATCAATAATCAACACACAAACTAATTGAGCCGAGAGGTTCATTCTACAGCCCAGTATGAAGGGATGTGTAAGTTTGTTTGTTCGTCAGTGCCCCTTTAAAATAAAAATTATGTTCTAAATAGAAAAATATTGTTAGCTATAATTGAAAAAAAATGAATATATTGTAAAGTAATTAGAAGTGAAAATATGTGTGAATCACATGTTTAAATCTTATAATTTTAAAAAATATTTCAACAATATATTTAAATAAACTATTTAAAGGCCTATGTTAATTAATTTATGTCCATATCAACTTCATATATATCTATATATAGAAAACAAAATTAAGTTTTTATTTAGTCCTATATATACTCTATTTAGCATTCAAAAATAAATTTAAACAATGGAAACTAACACATTGTATTTTGCATTCTAAAAAAAATTTCACTTGAAGAAATTTGATCCCTCTCAGCTCATGTTAGATCCGTACTTAAGATGAATCTATGTTGGTTAACTAATTTGTATAAAATTTCCGAGAAAATACAGGTAGAGACGACTTACTTGTAGCGATGATATTCCTTACTTGTGATTTCAAAGTTGAACGTTATATGAATTCCGCTAATAGTAACAGATTTTTTGGAACAACTCTCCACTCAATCGCAGACTCAGCGGCACATAATCTTTTTACAGTTGGCCACCCTCGAGCCCTCAATCAACGTACTAGTGCCACATAATCCTTTGTCTCACAAAATTTTCTTCTAGGAAAATAGATGATAGAATGAATAAATGAATCTCATCGTCCATTAAATAGAACAAACAATTCAAAAAATAGAAAGGGATCTGCATGCACATATTCCATGTGTCAACGTGCCAACTTTTATTTCCTTATTTTAAGTTTTACATAATTTAATATTTCTCTTAATTTAACTTTTTTCTTATTATACCTGCTGCAGCAGGTATATTGCATTAGCTTTGCTTTTGATGTGACATTAATTTACTTGCAATTTAAAAAATTTATACTTGTTACATAGTTTAACTTTAGTTATATTTATTATTTATTTATTTTTATTATTTAAATTTATTTTTCTTGTTTCTGATTGGTTCATACGTTTCACTTCTTATTGCAAATTGCATTGGGATTCACGTCGACGAAACTATAAACACCGATGATACGTATGAAAGTTTATATTATTTTATTTGTTACAGCAGTGGTATTCGTTGTATGAACTAAATGCATATTAATGCTTCGCACAACTCTATGCGTGCCGTGATAAATCAATAAATATATGTTGTTTTGGAAAATGAAAAATATTTGTTTGTGTTGGCACTGTCGCCTGTCACATTTATAATCACAATGTATTACTCTTCTCTTCTTGTCTTCCTCAAGTCCAAACATTCTTTCGGCTCCCTTCAAAACAACTCTATCCTTCATGCTATATTGATTGGTAGGTATTTTAAAATAGCAGACATAAAGTATGAACTAAAAATGCTTTGAAATTGTATTATTTTATTTGTAAATTCACATATTAAAAATTTAATAATATAATTATTATATTAAATAAAAAATAATATAAAATTAATTAATAATATCAGATAATTGATCAATGTAGACACAATTATATATATATATATATATATATATATATATATATATATATATATATATAATTGTAAAAGAACACTAAGTCACAATATATTTTGATTATGAAAAAAGAAATTCACCCTATTGATTTTTAAGTATGGGTGTAATTTGCAAATATTGCAACCTAAATAAGAGTAAGGAGAATTAAGTTTGCAATTCAAAACAATTTAGATGTTGTATAATTTTGACCACAATGAATTTGGTTTTTAACCAATACAATATAAGTTTTTTATTTCCATTATCAAACATGAGTTCAAAGATACATTTTACAATTACAAAACATAATAAATAATTATTTTAATATATATTCATAATGTTCCTATAATTTCACTGTCATTTACTAAGTTGCAAGGATAAGCCACTGTAGATTTTTATTTTTATGATGATGTAAACTTCTCTCTATATGATATGTTTCTAGTTTTGAGTTGTTAATCTATTTTTTTTAATCTAAGTTATATGAGCTCTTAGCTAATTATAAATTGTTCTAAATTTTATTTCAATACCAAAAACACTTTAAACATAAATAATGTTCACAGCAAAACCTATCCATTATAAATATAGTTAAGTAACATTATATTTTTTTTAGTGCCATGTAATTTTTATTTTATATATATAATCAAATATAATTAATTTTTATTTAACTTTAATTATATATAAAATCAAATATTATTAATAATTAAAATTTAACATTTTATCAATTAAAATAGTATTTATTATTATTCAAATTTTATTTTATGGAAGGATTTTAGTTCTAACAATTTGTTTCATGTTCAAGTTTCTAGAAAGATGTTATAATTGACTTAATGACATTACCAACTTCCCATAATTTTTTATTCTAATTTAAAAAATATTCAAAATTTATTTTTTAAATCAAATTTAAATAACCATGTCAAATCTTATTAATACAATTTCCATCTTTAACAAAATGTCACAGTGGAATTGGATAATAAAAGACGAACATAAATAAATTAATAATTTAGAAATAACTCAATACTTTAAATTTAAGAAATATTTTATAATGTGGAACATTTATCTTTTTAAGAATCATTTAAAATAATAACATTAAAAGAAATAATTAATAATGATTATATATTACTAACTATATTTCAAAACAATATAATAAATCAAATGATTTCTTTGGTTATTGAAGACCATTTTTATAATGCTGAGTTCCTCATTTTAGTGATGATTTATTGTTATAATCACAATATGTCATAAAACTAATATATATATATATATATATTCAAAATTCCATAATTTATATATCAAATTGCAATATTTCTATATTTAAATTAAGTGGCAAGTAATAGCTACTATGTAACACTTGTTTTATTCAAATTTTACTTTTTAATAGCTTTACTTATTCTTTCTCTCTCTCTATATATAACTCTAGTACATTATTTACTATTTTATTTTTGTATTATCATTATATTATCTTTAATATTTGTTTGTTATTATTATATTTTCTTTATTTTTTATTATTATATTTTCTTTATGATTTACTATTTATTCATTGTTATTACATTTTCTTTATTATTTATTTACTATTACTATATTATATAATTTCTTTTTTTTTATTGTTTACTATTTATTTACTATTGTTATTTTTTATTTATTTATATTTTAATAATATATTATTTAATTTATTTTCTATTTTCTATTTTTTATTTTTTTTTGTTAGGGGCATTAAATTATCTGTCCAACCAACCAAATCCTTATTTTCGCAACTTATCTAAATGTACTTGCCAACGACAAAACATAACTAGTTCATGTTTGGTTTGTTTATTTTATTTTTTATTTTCAAATTGAAGGTTTCATCATAAGAGAATTGGTCTTGAATGTCCCAAAGTTATTAAGTTCTTTTTCCAATCTCTTTTTAACTTAAAATTACATTTATTAATCATAAAATAAAGTAAAAAAACAAAACAAAAAAAATAATTATCATAAACCACAACATAATTAAGTTTGAATTTAAAGCTCTAAATAATATTAAAATTATTCAAGAAAATAAAATCTATCAAAACTATCACTTGAACCTACAAATTTTGATAAAAACACAATAATCATAAAGTTTAATAGTAAGACATCAAACCCCACCATGGGTGTTGATCCTTGCCTCTCGTCATGACCATCATGAGTCACCATCCTCCTACAGACCACCTAGTTGGCCATGCGACATCGTATGGGTGTAGGTTCAAGCAGTTAAAGACTTACCTAATGCAATCCATCTTATTCATTGTGGGTAAGTATGCTCCACTGAAACTCATCATGGTTATTTATGACACCAAGGCAAGCCTTAGCGGACGCATGCCTAAGAGCAATATTAATCAGCACTGTAATCCTATTATGGCTATGCTTCATCCTTCCAGCACGTTTGCCCTTACCATTTTCGACAACCATAATTGGTCGATTATTCAACCTCGACTCTCTAGCAGTTTGACAAAGCACACTTTTGGGCCGGTTTCCTTCCAAGTTCGTTCGGCGAGGCAACAATAGGGGCCAAGATTTCATGCCAACTAGGATTCAAGTTCGGGTTGGAAGCGTGCCTCAAATAGGCATTATGTACATAATGTTTTTGTGCCTTATGGGCCATGTCCATCTCAAACATTGCCTTTTGTTCCATTCGATATCTGAATGTCATTGTCGGATGACAACAATAATTTTCACTTCCTTCAATTTTGCTTAGAAATATCAACCATGCGTGCCTGAAGTTAGTCATATAGATTTCATAGTCTTTCTAATTTTGTAACTCTTTTAGATAAAATGCTCAGAAGCAGCCAATGTAATACTAAGATTTTAAATTTGTGCTACTTGTATGGTTTTCCCTTCGGCATACCAATTGCACAAAGACACTTCCTATGTAATGTTTTTACGAAGTAATGAAAATCGAACCCTTGCACAAAAAAAAATATTAAGACATCAAAAGAATTGATCACGTAAATTCATGAAAACCAATTAAGTTGTCATTGATATTAAAACTACATCTAAAATAGTATCATCCTTGTCATTCGAATCATCCATTTTTTGTTGGTTTAGTGATCCAGTATGCCTCTGATACCAACATTATCCAAGATATTTTCTTCGGTTGATGTTAGTAGAATTGCATGAAAGAGCATGTAAAAATCAAATGTGCAAACACTTAAGGAAGGAGCAACATAAAGGAGACCATAAATACAATGCACACAATGTTTGATAACGGAGTTCGCCCAGTTTGGACTAAGTCTCTGGACCATGTTTCAATAGTGGGGAGGCCACTTCATTCATCTCATAAAAAATAAAGGCAAGTACATGGAAAAATACATCATATACCTCCATTTTTTGGAGTGACTTGAAGTTCCACCACTCAAAACACTGCGATCACATTGCCATTTAAATCCTTGCAAAATTCTAACTAAAATGAGTATAAACTCAGTTATATTCTGCCACCGTCATCTCTGAACCCCCCCAGAGAATCTTTAGATTCCACAATAACATCAAAAATGAATATTATGATAATATTATTCCTCAAAATTTGTGCCTGCAACATGGTTTGCTCCTAGTTCCTACATCACGGTTCCGCTTGTCACTATTCCATTCGGCCTCTGTTGCCCACTCACGGCTTTGTTCCCCTTATCATGTAAATAGACTAGGTTTAAATACATATATGTTGGGCATATTTCACAAAGTCATTCATTGGCATATTGGCTGGAATAGGTATATTAAGATGCTTGTTTATTGGGGAGGTCCCAAGGTCAAACCCATGGGCCTCCCACTTGTCTTGTTTTTTAATATATAATAACAATAATGTAACCTAGCAACATTAATGTGTTGGTTACATGGTTGTTTAATACCATATATAAAAAAAGAAAACCACAAAACCCCATGCATATTAGAAAAAATCATCTTGCACACACTCGTGTTGATTTTTGTGTAGCGTGGGAGGTGCTCCAAGCCTTATGGATCGAGGGTTTGGAGGGAAAAGTGCCACAAGAGTCACTTGTGGGATTGGAACCCAAGCTTGGGGTTTTCACTCATCGTGTTTTGGGGATTTTTCTTGGAGCACTTTGGACGTGTGATGACATGAGATGATAGAGGGTGGAAAGGAGAATCCAATGCTTCGAGAATGTCTAATTCTGAGTTGTCCTTAGTGAGATATGAATTTTTGAAGTTTATTGATGGGTTGACACCATAAGAGTTAAGGTCAGCTTAAGTTTAGTAAGCCTCCTTGAAAACTGGACAACCCATGGAGGACGTTGGAAGAAGCCCTTCTATTTGTGTATAAATAGGAGGTGAGTATGAGTCATTTTAATCATCAATTGGAGCGACACAAAATCTCGTTGGAGGAGAAAAGAAACTCATATCTCTTACCTCAGATTGGGCCGCAGGTTGAGTACATTTCAACAAAGGAGAGGGGACGTTAAGGTCACCCTTGTGACTACTTGGAGTGCGAGTCACCTTGTTGTGCAGGCTGCAAAGGATAAGAGCTCAGTTAAGCTCCTTGGAGGTTGTCTTAAAGGGCAACAAGGTTTGTTGGAAAACTGAGGTCAAAGAGGAAGGGGTGTAGGTCTGTTGTGAAGAGATAAGGCAAGGTACAACATTGTTTAGGGCATAATATTGCACACGAAAGATTGCAGGGAGGTCTATCCCTAAATAGTGGGTTTTAGGGTGTGTTTAGGGACTGATTTCAGCCCTATACTCCTGCGTGAGACAAAAACATAGAGGAGGGACCAAGCCGCATCATTGAAGGGTTGTTTGGGTGTGTGTTTAGGGCTAATGCAAAATTTCATGATTCCCTAACCAGTCACTATCATAACATAAGTAGCACAACAGACTTAGAGCAACATGTTGTCTTGTGTTGGGTCGATTTTTGGACCCGTTTTATGGGTGGATTATTGGACAATTTTGTGACCATCCTATGATGTTATGAAACCAACTCCAAAAATAGAAGAGAAGAGAGATCAACGCCTTAGAAACTAGCCACTTCGAGGGGGAAACCTCCAATACATTACATAAATGAACAATTCTTGGATGATACAAATGACCAAACCTCCTTTCTATATATAGGAGTCCATGGGACCACAATGTAATCCTAGCCGACCTAACAATAATAATGTAAGGGCGCAATAATAACAATATGGGGGTTACAGGGGTACAACAATAACAATAAGGGGGTTACACTAACAACAATAAGGGACTATACTAGTAATATAGGGACCTAACATGCTCCACTCCTTCAAAAAAGTGTTGTCCTCAATGCTTGAGTAGCTCCGGGTGCTTCTGTATAAAATTCTCATCCTCCCATGTAGAATCTTCAGTGGGTAAGTTCTTCCATTTGATGAGATACTCAATCTGACCATTTCCACTGAAGAGTTTTATCGGATCGCTTCAATATCGTAATATGGTTTTTCCTTCCTCATCAAGTTCTGGCAATATTGTTTGAACTGGAAGTTTGTCCCCTATAACCTTCTTTAAGCATGAAACATGGAAAACTGGATGCACTTGCGAAGAAGCAGGAAGCTCCAATTTGAATGCCATAGTACCAATCTTTTGCAACACCTTGTAAGGACCATAATACTTTGGCGATAATTTATTATCTTTCTTAGCTTTCTTGAGAGACATTTGTTTGTATAGTTGTAGTCGTAAAAATACCCAGTCTCCTACATCAAAACTTCTCTCGCTACGATGTTGATCTGCCTATTGTTTCATTCGATTTTGTGCCAAATTTAGGTTATCCTTTAAGAGTTGGAGAACTTCTTTTTATGCTCAATGTGATCTTCCACTGCTTGAACCCTAGAATTTTCCCTTAAAGAAGATGTGATGGACGGTGGATGATATCCATAAAGTGCCATAAATGGGGTCATTTTTTCTACAGTATGGAAGGAAGTATTATACCACCATTTAGCGAGAGGTAACCACTTGACCCATTGTGCTTGCTTATCAGATACAAAACAACGAAGATATCATTCCAAACATTTATTCACTATCTCAGTTTGACCATCGGATTGAGGATGATAAGATGAGCTGTGAGCTAGTTGAGTACCCAAACAAGAAAATAATTCCGCCCAAAAATTTCCTGTAGAAATGGGATCTCTGTCACTTACAATAATTTTTGGGTTTCCATGTAGCTTTTAAATAGTTTCCATAAATGCACTAGAAATTATACTTGCTTTAAATAGATGAGATAACGCACAAAAGTGTGCATACTTGGTAAGTCTATCAACTACCACCATGATGACACTTTTTCCTTCGGACTTGTAAACCCGTGATAAAATCCATTGAAATATCCTCCCAACGCTGACTTGGAATGGATAAAGGTTGTAGAAGACCCAGGGTCTTAATTTGTTTCAACTTTATTTTGCTGGCAAACCAAACATTCTGCCACAAACTTTTGAATATCAGATTTTAGGCCATCCCAAAAAAATTCTTTCTTCACCCTGTGGTAAGTTTTTAAAAATCCTGAGTGTCCTCCTAAAGGAGAAGTGTGCAATTCCAAAATAATATTTTATTTTAGTTGGGAATATTTACAAAAATATAAGCGATCTTTGTACCATAAGGAATCATTTTTCCAACTAAATGTATCGGATGTACTAGGATCTTGCTGAAAATTTTGAATGGGTGTCCACACTTCTTTTTCCTTCTTCCATTCATCCCTTGCTTCGGTTATCCAATCCGGTTGGATAATAGAAATGCAACAAAGCAATGCTTCCACCTCTTCATCCTTTCTTGAGAGTGCATCTGCAACAGAATTTAGCTCCACTTTTTTGTAGATTATTTCAAAGTTGTAACCCAACATCTTTTCAGGAATCTGTTTTGCCGCTTTCTAAAGATAGTCTTTGTTCTGCAAAGTATTTAGGACTATCATGATCAATTTTGACCTTGAAGTGTCTTCCAATTAGGTAAGGTCTCCATTTATTTAGTGCATGTAGTATTTCCAACATTCCTTCTCATAAATAGATTTATGTAAATACTTTTCTTTGATTAGACGAATTTGAAAAGAAACGGGTCTTCCTTATTGCATTAAAACAACACCAATTCCATTTTCTGAGGCATCACACTCCATAATAAAGGTTTTTGTGAAGTCTGGTATAGCTAAGATCGGTGCTAGGCACATTGCCTCTTTAAGATGTTCAAAGGCCTTAGTTGCTTCAAGAGTCCATGAAAACGCATCTTTCTTCAATAATGTTGTTATAGGTGTTGCTATTATCCCATAATTCTAACAACTTATGTATAATACCGTTAACCCGAGAAATCAAGTCATCGCTATGGTTGTGGGGACTTTCCATTCCTTAATGGCTTTAATTAAGCAGCGTCTACTTTAACACCTTCGAGATACAATATGACCGTATATTCCACCTCTTTGTTTCCAGCAAAATATTTAAGGTTTTTGCATATAATTGTTTCTCCTCCAATATTTACACCCTATCAACATGTTGAACATGATCCTTCCAAGACCTCATTGCATTAGTATATCATAAAAAAATACTAGCCAAATTCTTTCTGGTTGTGGCTTCTGAAATGGAATTCATCAACCTTGAAATGTAGAAGGTGTATCAGTAAGGCCAAAAGGCATGACCAAAAATTCATAATGACTCTCATGAGTTTGAAATGTTGTTTTCGGAATATCTTCAGTCTTCATTCTAATTTGATGATATCCTGAATGAAGATCCAACTTGGTAAAATACATTGCTCCATGTAATTCATCAATCACTAGAATGGGAAATTTATCTTTAATAGTGAGTTTATTCAGCTCCCAATAATCCGACACATGCGCCATGATCCATCCTTCTTGTGCACCAATACTACCGAAGCAAAAAAAGAACTTTGACTAGATTGATTTATACCAGCCTCTAACATTTATGCAATCATACGTTCAATTTAGCTATTTTGGACATAAGGATATCGTAATGTTTGGATGCTCTGAAGGAACACTTCCTGGAATCAAATGAATAGCATGATCATGATCACGAATAGGTGGGAGTCCTTTGGGAGTTTCAAACACCTTGGAATGATTGTCCAAGACTTGTTGGAGATCCGCAGAAAGAGATGATTTTGATGTTGAAACTTCTAGTGAGCATAATTGTGCACTTATGCCTCATTTTTCTTTCTTTAGAAGCTTTGTCATGGCATTAGAGCTTATTATCTTTCCCAGCTTCCTTGCAATACCCCGTAATTCAACTTCCTTTCCTTTTGAAAAAAATTTCAAGAAAAGTTCTTGAAAATTGAAAGCTACCATCCCCAAAGATTGTAACGATTGTACTCCTAGTACAACATCAGCACCTCCCATAGGAATGGAAAGCATTGGACTATTCAATATATATCCCCCCATGGTTAGCTTGATATTATGGCATTTTCCAGAGAAATTTATAGTTCCTCCATTTGCAACCATCACTTGAAGTTCCAAAGGTCGGGTATAGGTTCCAAGATATTTGTCGCTACCTTACAATGAATAAAAATTATGGGTACTACCCGAATCAATCAACACTATTACCTTTTCTTTCGATATGTCCTTCGATTCTAGGATTTTTGAGGGAGTGTACTGCCAATGTATTTACACGATATGGTCGTACTCATTTTTCTTCAGGTTGTTTCCTAGTGTATATCCTCTTCTTTTGAACTTTCTTGTTCATTTTCTTCCTCCTATTCACAATCTATGTAAATAATTTCTTCTCAGCACACGTATGACCTTTAGTGTATTTGCTATCACAACCGTAGCAAAGCCCTTTTGCTCTTTTTTCTTCCAATTGTTGTGGTGTCAACCTTGTAGGTTGTGGAAGTATAGGAGTAGCAACACTTCCATCTTTATAGATGTGAGTGGTAGGCTTCTTTGTCGCCATAATTTTACTTTCAATTTTTCTTTCCAACCTGAATTCCTTCTCCAATGAATCAGGTTCCCAAATGCGAACTTCATGTTGGATGTTATCCTTTAAAGTCCCTATGAAGACATCAATGTTGTGTTCCTCTGGAATATCAGTTACCCTTATATTTAATTTCTGGAAGTCCTCAATGTGCTCCCCCACTGAACCCTTTTGTTTGAGATTCATCAATTGAATAAAGAAGGCGTTGCTCTTTGTATCCTCATAATGTGCTATCATTTCCTCCGTAAAAATTGACCAAGTGATAATTTTTTTACGGGAGCAAAGCCATCGATACCATACAAATGTATTTTGTTCTAAATGTAAAGTTGCAATGCGTAATTTTTCGTGTTTTTTCTTACATTATTCGCATCAAAATATCATCTTCCGTCCTGTAGTATCCATGTTACTTTAGATCCTTGCCATCAAACTCTCATCAATTTTTGGAATATGTAGTGTTCTTCCAACATTAGAGTTTATGAAATCAGGTCATTTCTACTATTTACCCTGTCTTCATCATGAGTTTCCTCTTCATTATCTTTTCACCATTAGGAAACATTTCTTGTATCAACTTTGTCAAACCTTCCATGTTCCATGCAGATCATTCTTCATGTTTTCCATTTTTTCATCGATCTTAGCTTCCATGTCATCCATCTTAGATTCCATGTCAGCTTCCATGCCATCCATCTTAGCTTCCATGTCATTCTTCAAACCATCCATCTTAAATTCCACGCCTTTCTTCAAACCATCCATCTTAGTTTCCACGTCTTTCTTCAAAACTTCCATGTCATTTTTTGTTGCTTTTTGCGAGAGTGAATTTGCTGCACTTGCTCTTGTAATTTTGATATGTCATGTTTTCATTCTTCGTCTTCATGAGTCATAATAGAGCCTTCTAAAGGCTTAATGGTTGTTGAATTCTTTTTAGGGGGCATTTTAAAACCCAATACTGATATATATTCTACAATATGCCCTTGGAATCAATTCAACTTGATTCTTCAAACAAGACTTATGCAATTCAGAGAAAAAAAAAAAAACCCACCTTTTTCTTGCTTTTGAGGAGCTCAATATTGAAATTGAATTATCTCTATAATTGCAGATCCTTAATATCTGAAATTCGGTCCTATATTATCCCTCTTAAGCTTCTTTCAAATTCCACAAGTCTGACCTGATTTGGATTCTTCAAGGAAAAGTTATGCCCAATCTCCCAAAATGACCTAATTATGGACTAGTTCAGTAGAGTGAACTTGTATGACGTGCCACGTGTCACTTTTTTCTCCTTTGGCTATGAAATTAATACAAATGAAACTAAAGTTCGTGTAATTGTAGCCACTTTTTACAGAATTCCAATCCGATGCTCAGAGAGAGAGAGTTATGATGATTTTCCCATGGTCACCTCTTTGAGATGAAATTAGGGAGCCTGAAACAACCCTAACTTCCACAGATCATAGATCCGAAAATATTGTGAACCAAGATCTGAAATTTTTACAGGAGGTTTCTCAGGATTTCGGCTTCGGTCTGTAAAATTTTTAGCTTCTGAACCTTCGTAGATAGAAAGTTATAGCGAAGATGTGACAATGACCTGTTTCAGGTGAAATTCGGGAGCCTAAAAAATCCCTAACTTCCACAGATCATATCTCTGAAAATATTGTGAACCAAGATCTGAAATTTTTACAGGAGGTTCCTCGGGATTTCGGCTTTTCTCTATGAAAATTTCAACTTCTGAAACTTCATAGAAAAAAAGTTATAGCAAAAATTCCACGATGACCTATTTGGAGCAGCGAAACCAACTCCAAAAATAGAAGAGAAGAGAGATCAATGCCATAGAAATCAACCACTTTGTGGGGAATTTCCATTCCTTAATGGCTTTAATTTTGTTAGGGTCTATATATAGGAGTCCATTGGGCCACAATGTAATCCTAGCCAACCTAACAATAATAATGTAAGGACACAATAATAACAATATGGGGGTTACAGGGGTACAACAATAACAATAAGGGGGGTAAACTAACAACAATAAGGGACTATACTAGTAATATAGGGACCTAACATATGAGAAAATTATATCGGAAATTGTTTGGATGTTCTATCAAGAGGAGAAGCATAATTTTACAGGTATGTATGTCCTCTTGAGCTGATGTAATTTGCAGGTGGATGGGTGTCTGATGAGAACTCTGTTGGAAGTCAAGTGTAAGGTTCTCCTAGGTGTTTGGATGCCCTAACTAGGAGCAGATGTTACAACGAGCATTGGTTACTCATGGACTGTTGGAGGGTAGTGTGAGAGTGGACCAAGTGTGGACATGATTGGGCATTTATGGTCTGTTGGAGGATAGCATGATAGTGCCCAAGTTTGAGCCTGGTGTGCACCATCTTCACAGACTTAGGTGGTTGTTAGAGTGGCAGTTGTTGGAGCTCAAGGGTTCGATAAGCCAAGGGAAATTTGTGCAGCCCTTGACTTATTTGTGAAGAAGGAATTCTACAACAGATGATGGGAAATCCTTCTAGCCTATGTTCATTGTGGGAGATGGACATCTTGCAGTGATAGGTGGCAACCCTCCGTGCCCTATGTTTGTCTTCATCTGTGCAGCACAGGAAAACCATCGTGGGTTGAATTCCCTGAGTAGCTGAGGGGCAGTAGTGGGAAGATTGAGAGTTGTTCACAAGTGGAGTTGTGAATAAATTGACAAGAGTCTCGATGTGTTGATGCGTTGATGGGCGAACGATCAACTAGTGAGCAGATTGATAGCTGAGATTCAGTGGTCAGATGGGCTTGGAGCATTGATAGAGGCAAGAGTTAAAGATCATGAGTCAAAGGACCGGGAAGGTACAGGGTACGAACAAGAGGAGCTCAGAGAGCATGCGAGATCCAAATGGTTAGAGTATCTTGCTGAGGGCAGATTGGTTGTCGATGTACTGACACCAAGTCCCAGTTTGTATCTTGTACTAGTGGATGATTGAGGGCCATTATCCCTGGTACGTGAGACCTGAAATGTTGTAATATATGTTGTTTAATATACAAAGTTGGGTTGAAAAATGTAAAAAGTTGTCTATATTTTGTGCATGTGTGATTTAATATTATTTATATTCCATTGTGCAAAGTAGTTCTATTGAGATTATTGGTTTTGTAGCATCAAACATTTTAAGATTCTATCCTAGACCCAAGATCATGGAAATTCAACAACTCCAAGGCCACTTGGCCTACTTGGAGGTTCCATGTGGCGCTTTCTCAATGGGCCATGTTGCCACTCCTCATTAGCCCATAACTACCTAGTCAACCTTCCACCTGTGTGCCCAATCAATGGTTTGATGCCATGTGTCAGGTCATCATGTTGCCACGTCAATTATATAGTCACCACCACATGGCGCTCTCAAAGTGGTGCCATGTGGCAGGTCTTGGTGGTGCCATGTGGAACTTTTCTATCCATTTGGCAGCTCAAAAATTCCAACATAGGTGACACATGTCACACCCTCGGGCTTACACGTCACCATGTTGACGTTAGCAATACAGATTGTTGATGTCATCATTTAACTTCGACTTTTGCCCAGTTTGACTGAAACTTTGACTGAGCATAAATTTCGCATACGAACTCGGGTTGAGGCATTGTTTGCATCGTTGGAAACCTTGTAATGAGATCTTTGATTTGGTCTCTGTTTCACTAAGTTTTTAATAATTTTATTTTTGGGAAAATAGGGATCCTCCTGGATCACTTAACATGAATAATAATTGCTCCCATCTTTATTCTCATGTAACCTCTTAATTTTTACGATTTCAATGGCAAGAGTTGGAAGCTTGTATTTAGAGGTTTTAGGAGAGAACTAAGGTGATATCTATGGCAACGTTCCCATATTTCTTGCACAACACAATCAATTATATGTATTGTCTTCCCTTCAAAATGTTGAGACTACCTAAATTGAGTCATGGTGTAGGAGAGTCAGTAGGAGACTCTTTGCTCATGTGCAAGAGACCTTCCCCACATAAAATTTATTAAAAAAACATTGATATATATGTGCCAAGTCCAACTCTACTTGTGGAAAAATACAATAATTTACATATAAAGATCAATGCAATGTGTTCAAACTAGCGACAAATTCAATTATATGAGGTCAAGAACATTGTTTCTTTAAATTCCACTTAGGTTTTCCTTTTCCTTCTAAAAAAGTGAACTTATGTCAACCTAATCGATGTATTATATAGGTTGGGCTTGATTGAAAATATATGCATTGTTTTATTTTTTATAAGGAAAACAAATCAATCATAATGTCTTACCTTGCTACATGAAGTTCAACAACCCAAGGAAGTTGATTCCTTAAGAGGATAGCGTTCCATGAAATGGGGATGGAGAGAATCTAACCACAAAATGTAAGTGTTTAATTCCAAGTTGAGTTAACATAGACACATAACTTGAACAAAAGTTTTAATTTCTCCAAACAACCATAAAAGGGACATTGGGTTGGCATTGCAAAGGTGAATCAATCAATGACTAAGAACAAGCTATCGAAAGATGAGAGATCAAGCAAAAAAATCCCTTATTAGGCTCAACCCAAGGTTTCTTGATAATGTGTAGCTATCACTTGGCATGTGCTTATTGAAAGTTTTAGCCTTGTCCTAATTCCAATTATTCACTAAAAAACTTTAAGTTGTCAAGCTAGTTTCATAAGGAAGGAATTTGAAATAGCTCCTTAAATCCTTTGAGGATGACCTATTATGATTTTTAGGCTTGAACCACTCTTTCCTGTAGGCTAAGGAACCCAAATCTCAATCAAAGGGCTAGAGTTTCGTTAAGCATGTCAATTCCTCTTCTGAAAAATTAATGGTAGAGAACCAAGTTGCTTGAATCAAGGGTTTTCCCTTATGAAAAATGACAAGTGTCCCTAATAAATATTGTTTTATGAAAGATAACCAAATATCAATCCATGACCATTTTAGTTGAAAATGGTTTTGATAGTCTACCAAGGCTTTGAAATGTTTTGAGATATAAAGATCCCTTTCACTTCAACCATGATCAATTTGACAAAAAGGGTTCGTAGATTTAAGCTTCACTATGACTTCTTTCCTAAAGGAACATTTTACAAATGTAATTTTTAGAAGCATCTTTCAAGCCTTGATTCATTATAGCACTTTGACGATCCATTTGGTGCATAAATCTTGATCTTGGGTATGTGTTGTGATGATCCCTATGTTGAAATAATTTGTCATTGATGTCAAAGGGTAAATGTGCCAACATTAGTTTGATATTTTGTGTGCCAAAATCAAGCAAATTTGGGTACAGGGACCCTCTAGATTCATATCCCTTGTCAAACCATTTTGTTTGATAGGTGGCACATCTCACGAGTCACCCTGATTAGAGAGATATTAATTTTTGAAGTCTCATGCCCAAAATATGGGTTTTGCACCAACACATTTGCCCCAAGGGTTTTGACCTTAACATTCATTGTTTACCTAAAAGGAAGGTCAAAATTTATAAATTAGAAGCCTAAATTCACGGGTTCAAATTTGCCTTGAAAGGAGATTATAATAAAGGTAAATTTTGATTTTTTAAGTATCATAAAGCCTCCTAGTTCAAGTCAGCTATAGAACAGTCATATATTTTCATGAAAATTTTATTTTTCTAGTTCAAGTCAGCCCTGAATTAGGCCTCCCTCAAAATCATATAAATACACCAAAGGCGTGGGATATTATGGCAACAATTTTGGAGGTCTAAGAAATCATATTCTCTGAAGTCAGTCCAAGGTCTGAGCATCATTAGGCATGGGATATTATGGCAACAATTTTTGAGGTCTAAAAAATCATATTCTCTGAAGTTAGTCCAAGGTCCGAGCATCATTATATATCTATAAAGAAGGTTGAGACTGAAAGAGAAAACTTGCACCAATTCTCCCCTATATCGAGTATATTTCACATTGTTTTAAGACTCCCACTTGAATAGAATTTGAGGCATTTTCAGCCCCCAACCTGAGGCTAAACATAGGTTTGATTTGGGTCTACCTGAGGCTAGTTCCGCACCCCCCCCCCCCCCTTGAGGCCTCATATGTGACTTTCATAGAGGTAAAGTTTCTCCCCTTGCCTCAGGTCATACCCCTGTTCAAGCCTTAGTTCAGAGCTACATTTCATCACTATTGAAGTCCCTTAAAGAGCATATTTGAAGCTAATTTGGAGTTGATCTTAAAGTTTTTCTTGAAGGTGCGAAAGATAATCTTTTAGTTGCTTAGGTAGCATTGACAAGTTGGGAGCATATTCTAATATTTTTTTTGAAGCAAAGAGAGCAAACCTTGACCTATGAAATGTGACAAACCTTGACCTATGAAATGTGACAAACCTTGAAGCATTGAAGTAGACCCTTGATATGTGTAGTGAACCCTCTTGGAGCAGATCTTGATATTTGTAATAGACCTTGAATTCTTTACAACATTATTTGGTAGCAGAACTTTTGTACTTGTTTGTTTTAGACCTATAGAAGGCTTTGAAATATTTGGAGTAGTCCTTGAAGATGATTGGAGGAGTACTTGAAGTTGTCTTAGCAAATAGTTCTTGAAGTCATTCTTGGAACCATTCTTAAGCAGATATTGAAGTCATTTTGAGCAAATATTGAAGTCTTATTTAAACATAACTTTGAAGTCACTCTTGGCACATCTGAAGCAGTTATGTAGGTATGAACTAAAATCATCTTGTTAAATTAGAAGACAAAACTACAGTGACAAACTTACTATGTTAAGGCAAAGTAACAATGATTGTACCTTGTTGTATTTGGGTTATTGTTCGAGGTACAAGAGCCCTAGAGTTTTGATTTGTCCTTCATTATATATGGTGGTAGGTGGTACTAGCGAAGGAAGTTGTAGCTTCCTTCGGGAGGTTGTCGCCTCCTTCTAGTGAGAACTAGTAAATATTATGGTTGCAGTTGGTAAACCATAAATTGTAGCTTCCCTTGTTATATAAATAAATTGTGATGTTATTGGTTATTGGTTATAGCTTCCCTTGTGATAGCTTCCTTTAATATGATGTTATTGGTTAATGTTTTGATATTCAATAGTTGGAAAAAGTGATATATTGATTCACACACCCCCCGCTATTTTCACTATTTCCAACAATTGGTATCAGAGGTGGTTACCCTCTAACAGTCTAATCATTGGAGGGAAGATCGTAAACAATTATGGATCATATGGAAGGAATCTCTTCAAGGACAATTCCAGTGTTTGATGGAAATGATTATATACTATGGAGCAGTTACATGGAAACCTACTTGAAGGCTTTAGGAGTGGATGGTTGGCTCTCCATTGTAAATGGCTACAAAGTTCCTAAAAATCCACCTACTAATCTATACAAGAAGAAGTTGTTGAGTTACAATTCAAAAGCTCATCATGCCATCATAGATGGAATGTTATGAACCATTAAGTCCAAGGTGACATTTTTCACCACAACCAAAGAACTTTGGGATAAAATTAAAACTCTGTATGAAGGTGATGATAAGGTGAAGCATGTAAAACTTCAAAAATATATAACTCAGTTGAAAACTTGAAAATGGATGAAAAATAAGATATTGCGACCTATTTGATCAGAGTAGATGAAGTTGTCAACTCCATCAGAGGATTAATAAAAGAACTTAAAGATCCTTGATCGTACAAAAGGTCATGAGATTGCTTCCCTTGAGATACGATGCCAAGGTATCTTCCATAGAATAAACCAAGGACTTGACTAAGACAACAATGGAGGAATAACATAGCAGTCTTACAACATCTGAAATGAGAATAGATACAAAATACATACCATCAACCAAATAAGTAGTTTTTAAACCCACAAGGAAGACAAGAAACAAAGAACTAAAGATCGAAGGAACTCTAGATGATGATTCAAATGTAGAAGAAGAAAATTTCATCATGAAACTAAAAAGGGGAACCAGAAAACACAAAGGTAAGTTCCCTTTTAAATTTTTTGAATGTGGAAAAATAGGGCATTATGATAAGAGATGTCCTTTTAAGTAAAAGAAAAGCTTCACAAGAAAATTCTTTATTCCAAAGAAGACAACAACTCTTCATATGAAAGTGATATAGAAGAACCATATGCAAGAGAAGTTCTCTTCATAACCTAAGAAAATCGTGATAATGATGATGATAATGAAGAGGTCAATGATTCAAATGATGAAGTACCAAATATGAGAATATTTTTTTTTGGGGACTCAGAAAATATTCCGAGTCTGAACAAGAAGATTAAGACCTTCAAGATAATTTGAATAATAACAAAAAAGAAAATGCCTTGCTTATAAATAAAATAAAATGAAGAGAATTGAAAAGCCTGCTTGAAAAACACAATGAAGAAATTATCTCCTTAAAGGTCCAACTTGAAGAAGCAAATAGAGTTGGGGAAGTAATAAAGACTCAAATGATGAAGAAAGAAGAAGATTGTAAGAAGTTGGAAGAGGAGATTGTGACATTGAGAGATGAAGTTGATAAACTCAAAAGGAACTTGAACAACTTGCTAGTATTGGATAATATTCTCAATTTTCAAAGATCACCAAACAATAAAATAGGTCTTGGTTGAAACATGAGCATCTTCAAGCAATGAGGACAATGGCTCAAAGGAATAAACTAAAAGAATTCATGTTGATGATTCCAAGAACACCCATTATAAGGATCAACAATGGATTGAACCTCCTCTAAGGAAAAACAACTTCAAAATATCATTTAATTCACCCAGGTATGAATTTTTTTCTTAGTCATTGTTACTCTTGTGGAAATTTTGGGGATAAAGCAATCCATTGCAAAATCAATACAAGATACAATTATGTAAGAAATAGGAATGATTATGGAAGAAACTAGAAAGGAAATGTTCATGGAAGTACAAACCAAAACTATAATCCATTTGAAACAATAATGAATCAGTGCATTGTATGCTACAAGTGAAATAATCTTGGTTACAAGGCACAATATTGTAGGCTTGAAAATGCTCCAACCATAATGACAGAGAAGCCATCTATGAAATGGGAAAAGAAAAAGAAGGAAGATTGCAATCTAGCATTGATTGTTGAAGATAAAGAAGATGAATGGTACAAGATAATGGATGATCGATACACATGAATGGAGATCAAAACAATTTTGGTAGCCTAAAAGAAAAGAGCGGAAGTGTTGCATTTGGAAATAACTCTTCTCTCAAGATACTTGGAAAAAGCGTAGAAAACTTCAGAGGCGAACATATGAAGGCACATAATGTTTTTTCTAGTTAAGGATATAAACCACAATCTTCTTAGTGTTGGAAAGATGTGAGATCAAGGGTACAATATCTTGTTTGACTCTCAAAAGTGTGGAATCAGAGAAAAATACTCACGAATATTGGTTGTTATAGCCATAAGAAGACAAACAACATATACGTTTTAGACCAAGCAGAGTAGAAGGAAATTGCAGCTAAGAAAAAGAATTGTAAGGATAAAAAATAAGGGAAGGAAAATAAGATGAAAATCATGTTGAGTGCCATATGTTCAAGGGGAGAAACCCAAAAAACATAAGTCGCCCTTTCCCATTGATGTAAAACAGGGAGAGAAAAGGAAGTGCAATATGGAGAGAATGGAAGTGAAGCATGGAGACGGGGGAAGCACGATGACAAGGGGAGCATAAGTGTTGACATCAATGAGAAAGGGGGATATTGTTGGAATAATTTTTCATTGATGTCAAAGGGTAAAAGTGCCAACAATTGTTTGGTGTTTTTCACAGAAAAATCAAGCTCATTTGGGTAGAAGGACCCTTTATATTTATAGCCCTTGTCAAACCATTTCGTTTGATAGGTAACACATCTTTTGGGTACTCTTGGTTGGAGAAATATACATTTTTGAAGTCTGAAGCCCCAAATATGGGTTTCACACTAGCAAATTTTACCCAAGGGTTTTGGCCTTAACATTAATTGTTTCCCTAAAAGGAAGGTCAACATTTGTAAATTAAGAAATCCAAATTCATTGGTTCAAATTTGCCTTGAAATGTTATTTTAAGAAAAGAAAATTTTGATTGTTTAAGTATCCTAAAGCCTCATTTTTTCAGATCAAATCCAAGAACAATCAGGTCTTGTCAAAAAAATTCTTGCTTTTCTAGTTCATATCGACCCCAAATTAGGCCTCCCTCAAACCATATAAATACACCTAAGGCACGAGTTATTATGGAAATAAATTTGGAGGTTTTAAAACACATATTGTATGAAGTTAGTCCAAGGTTTGAGCATCACTGAATATCTATAAATAAGGTTGAGACTCAAGGAGAAAACTCACACCTGTTCTTCTCTATATCAAGGAGATTGAACAAATTTTGAGGCATTTGTGCCCCCCCCTCCACCTGAGGTTTCTCATAGGCCAAATTCAAGTTTTCCTAAGGCTAGTTTCGGTCCCCCTAAAGGCCGCCTCGACAGTCGTCACATAGGCCGAATTTCCCCCCTTCCTTAGGTCATACCAATGTTCAAGCCTCAGTTCAAACCTGATATTTTTTATCCTATATTTTAGACCGTTGCTACCTAAATTTAGGTACTTTTGGAGTCTTACTAGGGGTTCTTTTGGAGATATATTTTATCACTGTTGAAGTCCCTTGAAGAGAATATTTGGATCTCATCTTGAATTTATCCAGAAGGTGTTGAAGGAAATCTTGAAGCTGCTTTGGAAGCATTGACAAGTTGGGAGAAAACTCTAATATTTGTTTTGAAGCAGAGAGATCATACCTTGACATTTGAAATGTGGTAGACCTTGAAGAATTGAAGCAAACCCTTGACATGTGTAGTAGAACCTCTTGGAGAAGATATTGATATTTGTTACAAACCTTGAATACTTTGGAGCAAACTTTGGTATCAAAAATTTTATACTTGTTTGTTTTAGACCTATAGAAGGCTTTGAAAAAATTGGATTAGTGCTTGAAGATGCTTGGAGGAATACTTGAAGTTGTCTTAGCAGGCAATTTTTGAAGTCATTCGTGGAACCATTATTAAGCAAGTATTGAAGTCATTTTGAGAAAATCTTGAAGTATTCTTTGAATGGAACCTTGAATTATCTCTTGACACATCTAAAGAAGTTTTGGAGGTATGAACTAAAATCATCTTTTTACATTAGAATACAAAACTACAATGAAAAAATTAATATGCTAAGGTAGAGGTAACACTGATTATATCTTGTTGTATTTGGGTCATTGTCCCTGGTACGGGAGTGAAATAGTTTTGATTTATACTTCATTATATAGGGTGGTATGGTGGTGTTAGGGAAGGAAGTTGTAGCTTCCTTCAGGAGGTTTTCGACTCCTTCTAGCGGGAGCTAGTAAATCTTGGTGTTGTAGCCCTTCCAGTTGTAGCTGGTAAAACGAAAGTTGTAGCTTCCCTTGTAATATAAATAGATTGTTTTATATAAACATCATGTGTTCCTTTGATGTGATGTTATTGGTTATTATATTAATATTCAATTGTTAGAAAAAGTGAAATATTGATTCACCCCCTCCCCCCCCCCCCCTCAGTATTTCCAACACCCTACACACCCTTAATCCCTAAAGTGCAATAAATATTCTAGTACAATATTTGAAATTCCAAACAACCCTTTATATTTTCATAGATAAAGCTACAAGAATGTTTCTCCAAATGTTGGTATGCACTAGCCAGGGGAACCTAAGAAGAGGAGTGACAAATATTAGCATAGATTGGAATTTGGAATTCAAGGACATTGACTTCATTATCCATTTTTCTCTTTTATTTTTAATTGTGTCTATGAAAATCTACCAGGCTATTTAGGACAAGCCAAAAATTCAAAAGGTATACATATGGATTTGAATATAACCTAGATGGATCCAAGTTCATGCCTGATCTTCTAACTAGTCAAAGACATTCCAGTGGATCTATCTATTATATTAGGTTTGATTATATTAAATTTTGGACCCAAATGCTAAGAAAAAGGTCTAAATATAATCAATCTAGTTAACCATTAACTCATGCTTATTTAGGATGATAAGAAATGAATCATCACCAAAGTTCCCACTCACTAGCTAACAGACTCCATATTTGGGGGGAAATACCTTCTCTGAAACCCGTGTCTCACCCTATAAGAGATATATTAGATTAATTCCTCTAATTCCATTACATTAAGTGCAAGGGATAATATGAATCCATGTCTTCTATATTTACATAGTTGTAATTATATTTTAATTTTTCAAAGGAAAATAGGTTTTTGGCTCTAAGGAAAGAGTTTCCACAACTGTTAGAACAAATGAACAAGGTGAAAACCTTGAGCACAAGTGGGATGAAGGGGTGCTCCACTCTATTATAGACATTTCAAAGCCTATTTCAATGAAGAGAAAGTTGAGACTTTTGCAATTGAACCACTCCAACCCTTCCCATATTATCCAAAGTAAATTGCTCCCTAATAGAGCATTTTTGTTTTATGGGTGATTTTAGGAAAAATTTGCTTGACATGTGTGGTTGAGGCCTTGTCTATAACTTTTTTAAAGACATTGAAGAGGTTAATCATTCTCAAATTAGTGATGAACTCAAGATATTTCATTTTTTGGGGTTGAACCAAATGATATCTTTGCTTCTATTGACCCCCAATGATTGTGTCCTAATTGTTCTTTGTACATTTGAAGTTGGTTTGCAACAACAAAGTTTTGGTCAAATTTCACCTTACCCTTCCCTTACTACCCCCTAGTCGAGGGAGTGCTGCCCAACCTCTTATGAATATAAATAAAATAAGTAGAGTACAACACTATGAGAATCCCCTACCTTCCCTTGGTTACACACAAACTATTTACCCACTTGAAGGAATACCTAGACCTGCTTATACCTATACCAATGAATCGAGGACTGCCACTGTTTCAGGTCGAGGAGAGCAGTAGCCAGCTCCATGTCTACCTATATAGAAAAGCTTTAGCCTCAGCATTATTAGTGGCATGGAAACTGTCCCTTTCTTTCTTCCTTGCCGTAGTCCGTAGAGTATATGGTAACGCGGTTATAGACTTAAGGTCTTCCCTACGTCTTACGAGTAAGGGTCGGTCCATGCACTTGTTATAGGTTGGGCTGGTCGGTTCATCGAGTTGGATGGATCTTTCGCACACACGTGTCTGAATGAGCTCTGCCTTACTGATCTTTCGAACACAAGTGACTTACAAAGCGAGTCAGTTCAGGGATTACTAGTCCAGTCCAAAGCTGGCAGGGGAACTTGACTTTGTGATAGCTCAGGAGGGGAGAGATTCACTTACTCTGATTTGATCATCAGTGGGAATGCATTAAGTATAGATCATCCACCGCGCTTGCAAAGGAAGCATGGGAAGAAACTTCCTTCTAGTGAGGTCACTACAAATATGAGTAGGTGTAGCCAAGACCCCCCGCCCTACCTAAATTGATCATCATATCGGTCCCTAAGCCCCATTGCTGGCTGGAAAGGCTCAGCTTCAGAACCGTACGTGAAGCTTCCACCTCATACGGCTCCTCCCAGGATCGAATATATTGGCTCGGTTCAAAGAAGTGATATGGCAGGCAGTGCTTGTGTGGGGAGTTTCAAGTTGTTGCACGCCCCCCATTCCCGAGTGTACTTCTATCAAGTAGGTTGCAATCTGACCTACGGGATACTGCCAAACTCCTCTTGCCAATGAAATAATAAAGACAAGAGGTGTAGGTTGTTGGTTGGTTAAGCCGCTCTAAGGTCAGGCTCCGAGATATGACTTGTGGTCCTAAACTAATTGTCCTAAAAAATAATCCAAATATGGATAGAGAAGGTTATTGGCAAAACTTCCATTCATTCATTGTCCGTCCCAGCGAAGCGGTTGTCAACAAGGAAGGAGCTAGCGTCATGTGGGCATCACTCGAAAATGGCCTCTCTATTGGGAAAAATTACAAGGACAACTTGAAGGAAGGCAAAAGACCCTCTCTGGGGTGGGATATCTTCATTCAAAAGCTTAATGGCAAAACCATCCTAGCATTTCAGAACCCATGCATGTGTTTTGTTTGATGATCCTAAACAGGTGCATTGTGAGTAAAGCATCATAAAGACAATGGTCTTAATTCCTGTTTGTTAGGTCCCTATATTACTAGTATAGTCCCTTGTTGTTGTTAGTGTAACCCCCTTATTGTTATTATTGTACCCTTGTAACCCCGATTTTATTATTATTGTGCCCTTAAATTATTATTGTTAAGTCGGCTAGGATTACATTGTGGCCCACTAGGATTACATTATGGCCCCATGGACTCCTATATATAGAAAGGAGGTTTTGTAAATTGGATCATCCAAGAATTGTTCATTTATGTAATGTATTGGAGGTTGCCCCCTCGAAGTGGCTCATTTCTCAGGCGTTGATATCTCTTTTCTTCTATTTCTGGAGCTGGTTACACAACACTGTTCTGTAGTGTAAGCTCTGTCCTTTCGTCTGTTGGAATATGGGACCTTATCTTGTCAATTATTCAGTGCATGGTTAGTGAGGGCATTTGATAAGTTCTATGGTCACTTAATCCCCCTGAAGGTAGGATGGGTCATTCGGGGTGTTGATCGAGCTTTTTTATCGATGGAAAGGGTGCGCTAACGAAAAATGATTGTTAATATGCCCTCTAGTGGTGGCCTCACACATTGACTAAAAGTGATGTTAAAGCGAATAAGAAGTGAGTGAAAATAAAAAGGTGTATGCATGACCTGAATAGTAAGGCAACTAAGTTGAGGTGGTTCCGATGTATTTGAAAAAGCTTATTAAAAGCGGCTAAAGAGCTCTAAAAAAGGTGGTGAGCCTGGTTAAACTGCACCGTGGTATAAAACATGCATTTCTCTTAAGACAAGAACTGAGTCACGAACCACCAATACTACCGAGCATGATTAGTATGAGACTTAATTACTTACCTTAGTCTTAAGCTGTAGAGTTCCCTATGAATGGACTAGCTATAGATAGATTCATTATTTCTGAGATTATCCCTATTCCTTTTTCCAAATAAAATAGGATATAAAAATAGAATAGATATTGATTCCTCCTTATTTGTAGTAATAATAGGATACTTTGGCCTCAGGTTCGGTCGGTTTATAATATGTGTAGAGAAACCATATAATCAAATGGATTGTTCTTTACCATATTTGATAACGAAAATGTAAACTTATCCAAAGTCCCTTTTTAGGTTTCAAAAAAAGTTTATGAGGGACCACATCGAGACAAACCTACATGCCTAATTGTCTATATGTGTTGTGTAGGAGGGGTAGGGTCACGACAAGGTGTGGGGAAGTGGGGAGAGTGGAGATTTCCATGCCAATATCCTCCTTGAGAAATATAGCCACCTAAATCTTTATAAGCCTAAGAATTTATTCTCCAACCCTTTTTGTCTAGATATGGTTACAAATTGTTTGGCTAGGGTTTTAACTCCAAACCCTAATCATTAGAAAAATTTTGAGGTAAAAATGGGCCTCAAAACAAAAATGTACAATAAAAATAAACTTTATAAGAACCAACAGGATTCAATATGATGATTTCAACCATGGGGGACGATTCACCATTTTTTCACTATTAAGGTAAAAAGATTAAAAAAAACTACTTTTTTCAACTTTCAAATCTAGTCAGACATTCAAAATTTCAAACCCTAGTTGTTGCAATTAAGTCTTAGATCCTTAGCAATAATATAATCGGATTTAGGCTTATAAGGGAAGCTTTCTGAGCAAGTGGTGTAATCTTAAGATCCTTACATTTATTTCTAATATCCAAAGCTACATGCTTCAGATCACGATGTATCAACTGCATTTTTTTTGCAATAAATTTCATTATTCAGGTCAAGTCTTATTCTCAAATATTCAAGTCAACACTTTAGTTATGGAGACATTGATACTTAAGGCTTTAAGAGAGACAAGTAATATCTATAGATTTGTCAGAACTTACGCTCAATATTTGAAATTCCAAAGCAACATCTTGACACTATTATTGTAGAATGCAACTTGAAATATAGAGCCACACAACACTATTTGTTTTCTCTATAGGTTAGAAAAAAACTCAAAGGGAGATTATTTGTTAAACTTCAACAACATTCTTGAGGACTTACAGAGGAGCATGGAATTAAAAAATATATAATAGACCTTGCACGTGACACTGTATTGGATCTGGAACCTAAAAAAGTTGGCATCTTTCTTCTAAAACAATTAGGTCGACCATTTTTAAATTTAGAATTTGGTTCTTCTTTTATGTATATAACCTTAAAATCAGTTGTCGAATTTGAATCCATAGAGATGACCTCAGACTTGGATATTATCATACTTTAGATATACAAGGTATATTTCCTTCACAATAGCTTTTGGACGAATCAATATAAATACAATCATATCACGAAATAATGAGCTTGTATGATAGTTATAGAATTTTGATCTACCACAGGGACTCAGATTCATCACAGGGATATCCATAGAATACAACTGATTCCACAGTCTTGGATCAAGGGGTTTAGAATAATAACCTTTTCCTTCAAACAAATTTCACTAGTCGAATTATTTGACCTGAGATAGATTTAGAGAAACCCTAGATGAAATTTTCTACTACCTAATAGGAGATGATATAGATATAGTGATCAACTTGTACATTGACAAGTTGGGCTTCATTGCTGATGAAAGAGATCAAGGATACTATTGGTGTTCAAGAGGAAGAATTTGCAGATGAATTTGACATAGGTTTGATGGTCCAAGGTGCAAGATCAAGAGGGAACTGGTAGCTTCTTATAATCCTAGTTAAATATAAGTACTCTCAAGACTTATGTGACACTGCTCTTATTTGATTGATTTTTCCTATACTATTGTTTATTCTTCTTGCATGAGTATTTGAATGCTTCTAACTTCATGGATGATGTGATCAAGGAAAACAAATTCCTTAACGAGGATCATCAAAATGCAGAATAGTGCAGGAAGAGCAAACTCTAAGAGGGCGTTGGTGTAGGAAAAATAAACTCTAAGGGGGAGATGGTGCAGGAAATGAAGGAGCCACTCTCATATCTACAGAATAAAGACAATAGTTCCTTATCATTATATACACTTTGTTATGTTTATTTAATTTGATACTATTGCTCTTGCTCTTGTTATGGGATCAATAGGTACATTTGATTAATGTGAGGATCAAGTCATCTATATCAAAATTGAGGAGGATGTTGAGCCATCCCATGATTAAGAGTGACACTTGAAAGTAGACAAGTGCTCAGACATTGAAGGAAGGAACCTAGTTTCCTAGTTTGGTATCTATGAATAAATGAGGCTTCATATTTAGAGGGAAAAGATTATCACGTAGCGATGAGATATTATAATATAAAGAGAAGATGAGAAGCAACATGTCCTTCATGCAAGGACCATTCTAGATGAAAATATGCAGCAATATCAGATTCCTCTGTGATATCAAACTCAAAAGTGATAAGGAATATTCTCTTAGAGGGAGAGGACTGTTATAAGATCCTAACATATGTTGCTGAATACACTATTATCACATGTATGTTAAAATTGGATTCCCCCATGATGACGTGTGCTTAGAGCCACCTCAGGGTTTTGAGGCACATAAGAAGGGACTCATGATTTCAGATTGAAGTCCCATATGGACTCAAGAAAGTCCCCTAGACTTGGCATGCTTGGATTGATGGACACTTGATGAAGACTCCAACCTCTCTTTAAGGTTGAAGGTACATTCATAATGTTTAGTTTTATATATGCTAACGATTTATTTCTAACAAGATCAGATCATCTCATCAATACCAAAAGAAGTTGATCTTTGAGCCTCATAAATCAACTTATTAAGAATTATATCATTGAGATGATGATGACTTCATTTTCAAGAGAAATATATTTATAGAAACTTGGCATGATGGTCTACACTGAAGCAGTTGAAAGAGAATCCTCTTTAGATTCAGATTTGATGGATCCTGTGATGAGCTGGTAATCAGATGAATTCTCGCTTTGTGGAATGAGACAAATAGAGCCTCAATATGTATATTGGACATCTACATGAAACTATTAATTATGGACTAAGATACACTGCCAGAAAATTGATGGATACACCAATGTTGAATGAGACTAAAAAGGTTGCTAAAAGGAAAAAACCATTTGGGTGTTGTTGTAGCTTGGGGTTTTCTATGATTTCTAAGATAATCTGGAAACATAAGTCTGTTGATTTGAGTACGACTGAGCCAGAGAAAATTGTTGCTAGAATGGCTAGCTGTGAGGTACTATGATTGAGAAAGCTCTTTGGAGAGATGTTTGAGTATGTATTGAACACGACTATGATATATTGAGACAAAAAGAGTGGGATCCAACTTTTAGACAATCCCATATCCCATGATAGAGCATTGAGATAAGATATTAATATATCTCGGATATGGTGCAAAGGGAGAAATGAGGCTCTAATAGTGATTTGTTGTAGTGAGGCTTCAACAGATGAGCTAGTTGCTGGCATTCTCACCAAGCCTTTGCCGAAAGGGAAGTTATTGGTCTTCAAAGAGCAACTTGGAATAATGGATGTGACCCTTCCAGGAAGTGGTAATGGATTATTGAGAAAACTGAGCTATGCTCTCCCCCCATGTTTGAGCTCCCAGGGAGAGGAATGGAGTCAGGGAGATCCTGGGGTTGAGGGAACTTTGGAAATTAAGTGTGTGTGATTCCTACCCTTTGTGGTAGGTTGAATATTCGCCCTATTGTTAAGTAGGGTGTGTGTGATCCTTATCACTTGTGGAAAGTTGGGTATATCCCCTTACTATCAAGTACGAGACTTGACATAGTATACCCCAATATGCATCCTGCCCATAAGTTGGGCTTGTTTGGATTGCTACCCATCTGGCCAATGGGTGAGGAGACTTGGGTGTGTGTGATCCTTACCATTGGTAAGTTGGGTATCTCCCCCAAGGTAAATTATGCAAGTGTTTTACCATTTGATTCTTGAGGATCAAGGTGGGAAGATAAACAAACAATAGGACGCATTAGAGAAAATTTTAGGTCTAAAATGGGCCTCCTAAGGAATATTATAAAATAATAGTGGATATAATAAAATAAGATTAGATTACATCATCAAATTTTAGAGGGAAAAAAGAAAAAAAACTATTTTTTCAACTTATCTCCCTATAGTTTTACTCAAATTTCGAGCGGAAGCACTCGTTGGATGCATAATTTAATTCCTCATACATGGAGTACCCATTTTTCATACTTTTGATGGACCTTGCTACATGAATACTTCCATGTATTTATAATTTTTCATGCGGCAAGGTCCATCGAAAGTATTCAACATGGGTGCTCCTTGGATGAGGAATTAAATTCCGCATCCAAGGAGTGCTCCCGCTTGAAATTTGAGTAAAACTGTATGGAGATAAGTTGAAGATATGAGTTGAAAAAGTAGTTTTATTTTATTTTTTTAATATTTTTACCCTTTTACTCTAAAAATGATGAATCACCCCCCATGGTTGATATTATCATATTGAATCCTATTGGTTATTGTAAAGTTTATTTTGGTTGTAAATTTTTGTTTTGAGGGCTATTTTAGACCTCAAAATTTCTCTAATGGGTTGTGATCCTTACCTTTCATGGTAAGTGGTATCTCACCTATTGTAATTGGATAATAGGATATTTGTGATCCTTATCCCTCATGGAAAGTGGTATCCCGCCTCTTGTCGATCATATATAGGGTAGCATATTAAACTCCCCTATTTTCCGTGAATATAGGGTGGAAGCTGAAGCTCCCCTATGATGATTTTTCTTCTTTAGATTGAGACATCATTGTTCAGCTGAGATGAAGGTCATGAAACCTGACCTAGAGACTAGTAGGGTTTAGAGGATCTAATTGATCTCCCATACCGTCGGTTGTGGATGATTCTTCTTCTATAAGACAAGATGAGATGAGATGAGATGAGATGAGACGAGGCAAGATGAGATGAGATGAGATGAAATTAGATGAGATGAGATTAGATGAGATGAGACGAAATGAGACATGATGCAACAATGATGAGACATCCGAGATGAGACTAATGATAAAGATGGAAATTTCTCCCTTGCTAAGAAGGAGTGTTGAAAATTGGGGCAACTATGAGACAAATTTCCCATGAGAAACCCCAATGCCCCAAGGAGAACCCAACTGCCCCAAAAGAAAAGCCCATTGGAAATTATTATTGATTGATGTGACAAAATCTAGTTGGGAAAATAATATTAAAGCATCATCAAATAATTTGGTAAATACATATTTAATAGAATTTTTATTAATACAAAATGAAGTTTCTCATCAAGTCAACTTAATTAAAGGGTCATATTAAGTCTCATGGCACCCATTCCTACTTCATCGAATTGTATAAAAGGAGACACTTGGATCTAATTCAAAGTTCACACCAATCCTCACATTCTCTAATCTCTTAGTGGCTCACATTAAATCAAATGTGGCTCACATATATATTTTATGGTTCACATTCTACAGGGCTCACACTATACTGTAGCTCATTCTTATGTTCTGTGGCATCGTGGCATCACTATACTTTGGTATCGTTTGACTTTGTGCAAGCATTGCTTGACTCTATGGCTCACATTACACAATGGCTCATATTAGGGCTTTCATATCTCTTATATAATCAACTATGTCTTTCTATATCTTGATGACTCGCTAATACTGCTACAACTTATTACAGTGGTTGCATTTTCACGTGGTCACATTCTCACGATGGTTACATTTGGTCACAATGCTCACAGTATATTACAGTGGTCACATTCTCAGGATGGTCACATTTTATCACAATGGTAGCAGATCAAAATGGTTGCATTCTATTACAATGGTTGCATTTTATTACAATGGTAAAATTCTACTATACTGCTCATAATCTATTACACTGGTCACATTCTCACGTGGTTGCATTCTCACGATGGCTGCATTCTATCACATTGGTCACATACTCATAGTGGTTTCATTTCAGTGACTCACATTACATATTCTGAGGCTTGTATTTTCTATTGTTTGTGACCTGTTAGTATCTCCACGGTTCACTATCTATCTCTGTGCCTCACTATCCATTTCTAGTGTCTCGCATATCTATCTCTTGATGTATGAACAATTATGTAGGACATTTTCCTTGATAGTTATTCCCTTTGATCATAACAATAATATATTATGGAAGTTATATTTGTGTTTATCAATTGTAGGAAATATGGATGTAATATTGATTTATATGGCTGAGGTACTTGCGAGATAGTGACATTGACCTATGGCAGTCATAAATGTTATAGGGTTGTAATGATATTCTATGGCAGAGTAATCTTTAGTAACTGTAATATTGATGACAATAAAAAAATTAATCTTGGTAATTGTGATAACATGAATTCTGTATGGCAGAATTAGCAATGCACTTTGGTATATGGAAGTGGCCATGTTTATGGTACACGATGATAGTAAACCTTTGGTTGCAATATATATTTGATGATGGCACTTGACATTGATGGCACCTGTACTTATGCATCTTGATAGAGATGGTTCTTGATAGCATTTGATGACATTTGACAATACTGATTTGTGACAGTGATAATGTCCCTGGACAATGATGACCTATGATACTGCTAACACTTATTCCTATGACATGGATGTTACTTCTTGTGACAGTGATATGGTAACAAATCTCTAGAGATCAGATCGTTCAATTCACAAACATAGTTGTGAATTGACTTAGGTTGGCCCTAGGAGGATTGATGTGATTGATGTATCTCATTCTTGTTATACTTTGTATCTCAATTGAATAATTGATGACTATCTAAGAAGAAGAATTTGGTTGGGTTTTCCCCCTTGTGGGATTTTTCCCCGGTCTCTGCCCTAAATCCTGGTCTCTCTATTGCGCATCCTTTTATTCTATTGTCCTTTATTATTTCGCTACATTGTTGATGTTATTGTTCTCTCTACACACACACACACACACACACACACACATTATCATTAAGCAGTTACATAGAAGAAAATTTCAACCACTAAACATGAAAGAGCAATAGAAAATAACCATGAGACAATGAGACAAGACATAAAAATTAGGCTTGAGGTAAGGGAAAAACCCATAAGGGGAAAATCCATAAATATTTCCTTATGAGAGAGAGTTCAAATTTCATCAATACATCCAGAAAAAACAAGACAATAAAGACCATAACTGACCATAAACATAAATTCCAAGCCTCCCTGAGGTTGTCGACCTCCTCCTTCCTGCACTAAAAAAGATAATCCATGAGGCGATTCAATGCCAAAATGAGGAGGGCTCTTCAATATATAGTCTTCTCAAGGGGTTATATAGGCGTCACCAAGGGGCCCAACTGACTTAACAATAAGAGGTCAACTTGAGAAATTTAGGAGGCAAAATCTAAATTTAAATTTTCTATTTCTTCACCTGATGAAAATACCAACCATGGATATCATATTTCCAACATGTTGCAGGTATTGTCAACAACCTGATAATATTCAGAATGCTTGCCCCTTTTCGAAAGGGCCCTATACCCATCCAGATGCTAAGAAAAATAATTGTGGATGGCAAGATCCAGAGGGAACTAAAGGATCCAAGAACATTGTGGTTCACAATTAGGACAAAACACAACAATAAAAGGCATCTAATTAACATCTAGTAGCCCAATCAAACTCATCTCAACCTCATTTTGAACCTTCTCAACCGACAACAAAGGTGTTAGAATAAGGAATTACTGAGAGGTGGGTGAATAAGTAATTGTATGATTACTTTCAGTTTTTTCTTTTGAATATATTCTTACTTCGTCCCTCTACCGTTTGTTATTTATGAGAGGATTCATTCATAAATAACTAAGCATTAAGACCTTAGCATTCATATGTTCAAAAATAGTTCTCAAGATATGCACATGCAGACATTGACACATGTAATTTTCACGTGGAAACCCAAAGGGTAAAAACCACCAATTTGTTGTTGTTTTAAGATGTAAATTAAGCACCCACTTAATTACATTAGTTTGTTTGTGAGCACCCACTCACTAGAGGCACTGACCCCTTAGGATAGCAAGCACCAACTTGCCAAGAGGCACCAATCTCTTTGAATGCAGGCCACTACCTGCTATTGCCACCGCTCTACTATTTCATACAATTTTCAAACTGAAAACAAAGGCATTTACAATAAGAAAAATACCAATCCAATGTGTCACAAAATTGCATTATGCTCTCGGTCCTTTGCTGAATCACCAACTCCTCCAGTTTGCACAACCCCACCTTCTGTACTCTATTCAACATAACATGCGATCAACACTCTGCTGTATCACAACTCGTCCTCTGTTGCTTCTCCCTCAACTCAGGCTCTGTGCTCTTTATTAGGACTCTACTGTCTTGCAACTCATCCTCTGTTGCTTCTCCCATAACTCAGGATCTGTTCTATCTCACACAACACTACCACAACTCTCTCAACTTAGAAAATCCAACAATACACTTTTGCTCTCAATTGCACAAAGGCTTTTACTGGTTTTGTTCCACTACTGCGTACTGCACAATCCTATTTCTGTCATAAGTAAAAACATCACTCAAATGCTTCTTTGCTTGAATTACTCTGTTGCCTTTGCATATTCCCATCGAGTTCTTCCATAGAATTAATCTCAGGGATGGGATTTTGAAATATTTACAAACTCACCGTGTACACTTCCATGCTGAGCTTTTAATTCACAGTCTGTCTGGTCATGTTACAAGGACTTCCCATGCCCGTTTATTTCACATCAGAGCTGGACATTATACGGGAATGGAAATTCTACTTCCCTCTTTTCTTTAATTCACCAATGCATGCATAGGACGAGAAGGCTCTATTAAATGAGCTAGTGTCCTCAGTGCCTTGTTGCAATGATTCTTCTCTACAAATACCGGCTCTGTGAAAATGCATTCAAACCTCAACTGTCAACCCATCCGTTCTTATTCGATTCGTTATATTGCACCATTAGAGACACGCTATATCGTAACACTACAAAGTCATTATGTGATGATATTGTATTCCCTGATATCCTTGGCTCCCTTTGTTAACTACTATGCACTCCTGGTTCTTTGACCTCTCACGACCATGTGCCAACCAGACATCATAAGCCCCTTTCATTGTAACTTTTTAAAAACCATTTGCACAAAAGTTACGATGTTCTCATCCTATGATATGATGACCTCCGATATGACGTTATTTACCACCGCGTGGAAACTCCTTAGTGGTGACATGTGTCACCTGTATTTGGCTCACTAGGCCACCTAATAAAATTGAATCTTTCTGTCACGTGTCATGTCATACTGCCACGTCATGCTGCCGTCAGTTGGCAGTGCAGCTTCTCAAAGCCAATCACATGCTGTCATGTGTCCTACCATAGGAGAGAGAAGGGGTACTGACACGCCTTGGTTTTGCAATGAAAACCTTTGTATTTCTACACATTTTCAAACCTCAACACTTTTAAAGAGTTGCAATATGTATGGACTTACAAGGTTCCAATATTTCGATATGCTCCGACCTTCGATATTCCGATGGCCTCCAGCTTCTAATATCTCGATATGACATGATATAAAGTCCTGATATTCTCCAATCTTTGATATTACGGTATGACCTACTCCGAGGTCTCAATATTCTCCGACCTCCGATATTTCATCCCTATCAAGGCTTCAAATCCCCGTACTTCAGCAAAACATATATTTTGATCTAGGAGCCCATTTTAGGACTTCCTCATATCGTTGGAAAGATTTTCCAGAGCATTTTCCAATGGATAGGGTCTGATGTAGGATTGAAACACATTTTATACCTCTGAGGTGAGTGCAAAATCTCTTCCATACTTTGATTCTTGACTCTTCTTATTTTGCTTGCAATGCTAAACACCTAACTACCATAGTCATCATTTTATGGCTTCTCAGTAAGCCTGCTACTATAGTGATTCTCTACTAGAAGCCAAAAACTATCATAGATGACCATTGACTCTTATTAAAATCAATTCCAACACTAACATAGCCACCCATTTCCCAACAATCTCCCCCTTTGGCATTGATGGCAACACCATAAGCTCCCCCTCAAGCTAGGCATGGTCTTATCCGATTAACTCTTCTCTCCCTTTGTCATCCATGGAAAAGAGTACTTCTTGGATACTCCCCTTGAACCATTGTAACTTACTCTCCCATGAGTCACACATGCTGAGTAGTTGCCACCCCTTACCAAAATGAAGTTATTTGGAGGGAAGAGTCACAACTCTTATCTGCTGCCTGAGATATTCAAATGGTTCTCTTTCCAGTGGCTTGGTAAAGATATTTGCCAATTGCTCTTTAGTGGCCACATACTAAAGTATGAAAACATTGGTTGCAACTTGTTCTCTTAAAAAATGAAACTTGATCGGGATATGCTTTATCTTTGACTATATTTTTAGAGATCTAATGGCGCTTGTATTATCACAGATGATTGGAATAGGATCAGTCAAATCTACCTTCACATCTTTCAAAGTTTGCTTCATCGATAGAATTTGCATGCAATAGGTGGCAACAACAATATATTCTGCTTCAGTGGTTGATAAAGAAATGGAGGCTGGTTTCTTGCTAACCCATGACACTAAGAATTTCCCCAAGAAGAAGGCTGCACCTGAAGTGCTTTTTATGTCATCAATACTGCTAGGCCAATCAATGTCAATGTAGGCTTTTAACTTGAATGATTTGATCTTAGCATATCACAACCCATATTCTGTTGTCCCTCGAAGATATTTGAAGATCCTCTTGACAACAACAACATGACTTTCACGAGGGAAAGCTTGAAATCTGGCCACAAGTACTACGACCTGCATGATCTTTGGCTTTGACGCTGTAAGATACAACAAGCTTCCTATCATGGATTTGTATTCATTTTGATTTACCAGAGGTGTCACATCTTCTTTGGACAATTTTTAGCCTATAACCATGGGTGTGCTTATTGGTTTGCAATCTTCCAACCCAGAATTTTTCAGAGTTTCTCAGAGGTATTTGGATTGGGAGATAAACACTCCTTTTTGAGATTGAGATATTTTCAGTCCCAGGAAGAAAGACAACTCTCCAATCATGGAAATTTCAAACTCTGTTTGCATACATTATGAAAATTTATGCCCCAGTTGTTCCATGTCACTACCAAAGATTATGTCATCCACATATACCACTACAATCAGTAGATGGTCACCTTCAACCTTTATGTACAAATTACTATCCACAGTTCCCTTTTTAAAAACTTTCCGTTGAAGGTATTTATATAGCCTCTCGTACCAAGCTCTGGGAGCTTGTTTTAGTCCATATAGGGAATTTTTTCAGTTTGCACACAAACCCTTCCTCTGTTGTGAGCATAAAACCTTCTGGCTGCTCAATGTAAGCTTCTTCCTCCAAATATCCATTGAGGAATGCAAAATTCACATCCATCTGATATACTTTGATGTTCTTGTGACTAGAAAAGGATATAAAAATTATGATTGCTTCTAGTCTAGCCACTAGGGCAAAGGTCTCCTTGAAATCTATCCCTTCTATTTGGGCATACCCTTTGTAGACTAAACGAGCTTTGTTCTTGATTAATTGACCTTGTTCATTCATCTTGTTTTTGAAAATCCATTTGGTTCCAATGAATTTTTTCTCTCCAGGTCTTGGAACCAACTCCCAAGTGTCATTCTTTTCAATTTGGTCAAGTTATTCATTCATTGCTTTCACCCAAAATTTTTCCTCACATGCTTTATTGAGATTCTTAGGTTCAATTTGTGATAGCAGAGCCAGATTTCGCAGCTTGGACTCGCAATAAGTTTCCTCTGGGTTTGAACACCATGTCTTTGGTCTCCCAATATTTTACTTTTAGGATACTATTTCTGTACAAACCTGGATGGTGTCTTTGGCTTTGAGGTTGTGCTTGAATTCTCATGTTCACATTCTGATACTGTTTCTTCTTAGTCTGAACACCCCATCTTTGGGTTTTCTTCATCCTCAGAGTTTATCTTTGCTCTAGAGGATTCAGGTTCTGCACCCATCTCATCCACTATTACATCTACGTAATCCTCAATCTTCTTTGTCTACTTGTTGTAACATTTGAATCCTTTGCTCCGAATAGAGTAGCCAAGTAATATTCCCTCATCAATACGAGAGTCAAACTTTCCAAGATGTTTATCATTCCTTTTGATGAAACACCTGCTCCCAAACACTCTGAGATGCTTAAATGATGCAGGTCTCCCCTTCCATAACTCATAGGGAGTCTTATCACTATTGGGTCCGAGATGAGTTATGTTAGAAAAATATACTACTGCTTCTCCCCAGAAGGTGTGGGATACATCAACTTCATCTAACATGTCTCTAGCCATTTCTAGGATAGTTCTGTTCTTCCTTTCCACCACTCCATTTTGCTGTGGAGTTCTAGCCACTAAATACCATCTTCTGATGCCATGCTCTTCACAGAATTCTTCAAATTCATTTGAGGTGTATTCTTTTCCTTTGTCTGATCTTAAGCACTTGATCTTTAGACCTTTCTAATTTTCAACTTGAGCTTTGAATTTCTTAAAATGTTTGAATGCTTCTGATTTTTATTTTAAGAGTATGATCTAGGTGGCCCTGGTAAAATCATCGATGAGAAACATAAAATACCTTTCTCCTTTGGTTGGGCCACAGATATCTTTATGAATTAGCTCCAGTGGTCTAGTTGACACAAACTATTTTTACTATTAGTGAGTTCGGGTCTGCTTACCAAATTGACATGACTTGCAAATTGACTTTTTAGGTTTTGACAGTCTTGGAAAATCCCTCATAGCTCCAAGCTTGTTGACTCTTATGAGGCTATCAAATTTCATATGGAAAAGTCTCTTGTGCCCCACTCGTGCTTCATTTGTATTGCTTATAAAGGAACTTACTCTGGAGTCATCAAACACATATACATTATTATGAGTCCTAATTTCTTTTCCTATTAGCTTTCCATTCCTCATATTGCGGTTTTCACAGTCCTTGGATAAGAAGGTCACATTATAGTTGTTATCGCACATCTAGCTCACACTGAGTAAGTTATGTTTGAGACCCTCCACATACAACACATTTTGTGCATTTGTGTTTTGATCAAGGCTGGCTACTCCTTTACCCTTGATTCTTGCTGGGGGATTGTTCTCGAAAGTGACATTACTTCCTCTGTCTTTTTCTTTTCAGACTTTCGTTTCCAGCTTCCCTTATCCTTTTGGATAAAAGGCTGTCTAATATTTTGGGACTTAGAAAAGTATTCAAACCTGCATCTTCTCTCACTAGATCTGTGCCCAAAATTATTACATTTGAAGAATTCTACTTCACTTAGCAAAGGAGAGAAGACATTTCGATTTATGAGAGAAGAGTTTGGAGATAAAAAACTGATATTTATTATACCAAATATTTTAATCTCTCTCAACTTTGATCATTCTACAATCAACAACTGTGTCCAAAGATATGACACTTATAATAATGACCATAAAAGAAATAGGCATGCCTATTGTTGTAAATCTTATGAGTTTGTGCACAAGAGTACCTTGAATTTTTGGTTGATCAATTCATTCTCCATTGATGATCTCCTCTTTGTCCTTCTGTCTTTTTATTTTCATTGAATTCCTCTTGATGCTTCATTTCATAACTCTGTGATTGTTTGAATTTTGCAAACCTGAAGTTCATCTTCCTCATGGAAGAATCTTGTTTCTCTGAGTATCCTAGACCTGTTCTGGTTCTTGAGGGCCTTTGGATGTTTATAATCTGATCTAGTTTTCTTGTCCCTTATACAAACTTCTCATTTAGACCACTCTCGATCTTTCTTCCCTCTAGATCTGTTCTTAGAGAGACAATCTTTGCCTCAAGACTTTGATAGTTCTCTTCAAATCCATGGATTAGATCTTGAAGTACTTCTTCCTTCCGCTTTGCTTCTTCTAGTTCAACTTTTAAGGACAAAACCTCGACCTTGCATGTTCTTGAGATTGTTTCCTTTCTTACCTTAAGCAACTCCTGTCTTAACTGCTTGTTCTGTACTTCTATTTTCTCACATGCTCCTTGTTTTTCTTCTAGAAGAAGAACCAGACTATCCTTTCTCTTAATAGCCTCTTCAAGTTTTTCTTTTCGATAAACAACCTCCTCATTATCCGAATTGTACATACCTTCTTCAACATACTGCAGTTGCTCCTTTAGCAACTTATTCTTCTTCTTTTATTTCTTTAACCCATCAAGGGCATTGATGAGTTCACCTTCAAGATCAACTACTCCTTCTTCCTCTTCAGAGTCAGCAATACTATGTTTCTTGGAGTCAGTTCCAAAGGCCATAAAAAGATACTTATCTGAATCATCCTCCAAAGAGTTCTCACTATCTAATTTTGGTGTTGAGCTATCTTCTTTGGAGCAGAACCCCTTTTTCTTGTAGAACCTTTTCTTTTGTTTTTTTTGAGATTTGTTTCCCAGTTTTTTATCATCTTTCTTTTCAATACTTTCATTGTAGGGGATTTTGGACGAAAAATTTCCCACTCTTCTGCAACCAAAGCATTTAAAGGGAAAATTCCCTTTATATTTTCTTGAGCCACGCTTTAGTTTCCTGGCCAATTGAGCCAATTCCCGATCAGATTCATAACTAGAGCACTCTCGATGTTTTTTTAGCTCCTTGCCCTTTTTGGACACTTTAAATGCTGCTTCCTTTGGTTTCGACTTCTCATTTCCAACTCTCATCTCATAGGTAGTGAGAGTACCATGCAACTGGTCCATATTGAGATCTTTCAAATTAGCCATTTCTTTAATAGCTGAGACTTTGGCATTAAATCCCATGGGAAAAGATCATAAGATTTTTTGTACAACCATTTCTTCCTTGACTTCTTCACCTAGTCCTCTAATCAAATTGGTTACTTCATCATCCTTGAGGAAGTATTCTGCAATACTTTCATCTTCACCCATTCTTAGGCTCTCGAACCTCATTCTGAAGGTTTGCAGTTTGGCCTGCTTGACCTTGCCATCCCTTTCATAACTCTGGGTAAGCTTTACCCACATCTCCTTAGCATATTTACAATGCATAACTTTTACAATTTCTGATTGAATAAGGCCAAAGAGAATAACATTCTTTGCTTTAGCATTGTTTCCATATAATTTCTTACCATCTGCATCAGTGGGAGGAATATCAGGGACATTATAGTCTACTAATATTGAAGTCCACACATCTACACCAAGTGACATTAGGTATGCTTCCATCCTTTCTTTTCAAAAGGGAAATTTTTTCCCATCAAAGACTGATATTCTGCTTGAATAAAGCTCTTGGTTCTCTTGCCTTGACATAATTCCTTATAGATATACCTTCTAGTGGTTAGAATGTTTCTGAAGGAACCTGACTCTGATACTAATTGTTGGAATACGTAATTGCAGAGAGGGGGGTGAATCAATAATTGTATGATTACTTTCAATTTTTTCTTTTGAATATATTCTTACTTCATCCCTCTACCATCTATTATTTATGAGAGCACTCATTCATAAATAAATAAGCATTAAGACATGAACATTCATATGTTCAACAACAATTCTCAAGGTCAACACACACATTGACACATGCATTTTTCACGTGGAAACCCAAAGGGTAAAAACCACCAATTTGTTGTTGTTTTAAGATGTAAATTAAGCACCCACTTAATTACATTAGTTTGTTTGTGAGCACTCACTCACTGGAGGCACCGACCCCCTTAGGATAGCAAGCACCAACTTTCCAAGATGCACCAACCTCTTTGAATGAAGGCCACCACCTGCTGTTGCCACTGGTATACTATTCCATACAATTTTTAAACTAAAAACAAAGACATTTACAAATAAGAAAATACCAATCCACTGTGTCATAGAACTGCATTTTTTCTCTCAGTCATCTGCTGAATCATCGACTCCTCCAGTTTTGCATAGCTACACCTTATGTACACTTCTCAGCATAACATGTGATCAACGCTCTACTATCTCACAACTCATCCTCTGTTGCTTCTCCCTCATCTCAGGCTCTGTGCTCTTGATCAACACTTTGTTGTCTCACAACTCATCTTTTGTTGCTTCTCCCACAACCTAGACTCTGTGCTCTCTCACACATCACTACCACAACTTTCTCAACTTAGAAAATTCAACAATACACTTTTGCTCTCAATTGCATAGAGGCTTTCACTGGTTTTGTTCCACTATTGCGTACTGCATAGTCCTGTTTCTACCATAGGTACAAACATCACTAAAATGCTTCTTTGTGTGAATTAATTTGCTACCTTTGCGTCTGCCCATTGAGTTTTTCCATAGAATTAATCATAGGGATGTGCTTTTGTATCTTTACAGACTCACCGTGTACACTTCCATGCTGAGATTTTAATTCACAGTTTGTCTGGTCACGTTATAGGGACTTCCCATGCCTATTTATTTCATATAAGAGCTGGAAAATATACAAGAATGACAACTATGTTTCCCTCTTTTCTTTAATTCACCAAGGCGTGCACGGGACGAGAAGGTTCTATTAAATGAGCCAATGTCCTTTTTTCTAGAGCACTAAGAGATCGAAGGTCTTGATGAAGAAATTACTAAATATATTGTCTAAAGAAGTGAGAAAAACAAATCTAGCTTGATGGGACCCTAGTTCTAAGAAGAGGTTCCTTGTTGCAGTGCTTCTTCTCTGCAAATGCTGACTCTGTGAAAATGCATTCAAACCTCAACTGCCAACCCATCCATTCTTATTCAATTTGTTGTACTGTACATCAAAGACACACTATATCATAACATCACAAAGTTAGTATGTTACAGTATTGTATTCCCCGATATCCTTGGCTCCCTTTGTTAACTTCTCTATGCCCTTGGTTCTTTGACCTCTCACGACCATGTGCCAACCAGACATTAGAAGCCCCTTTCATCATAACTTTTCAAAAACAATTTGTACAAAATTTACGATGTTCTCATACTCCAATATGTGACCTTCGATATGACATCATTTTCCACCACATGGCAACTCCTTAGTGGTGACACGTGTCACTCGGATTTGGCCCACTAGGCCACCCAATAACATTGAATATGCCTGCCACGTGTCATGTCGTACTGCCATGTCATGTTGTCATCAGTTGTCACTGGAGCTTCTTAGAGTCAATCACATGCTGTCATGTGTCCTACCAGAAGAGAGAGAAGGGGTCCCGATACACCTTGGTTTTGCAACGAAAAACTTTGTATTTCTACACCTTCGGAAACCTCAACAATTTCAAAGAGTTGCAATCTATAATGACTTACGAGATTTCGATATGCTCCGACCTTCGATATTCCGATGGCGTGATATACCGATATTCTCCGATCTTCGATATTCCGATGGCATGATATCTTGATATTCTCCGATCTTCGATATTCCGATATGACCTGCTCCGAGGTTCCGATATTCTCCGACCTTAGATATTTCATCCCTCTCAAGGCTTTAAATCCATGGACTTCAGCAGACCATATCTTTTGATCTAGGAGCCCATTTTTTGACTTCCACATATCGTTGGAAATATTTTCCAGAGCACTTTCCAATAGATAGGGTCCGATGTAGGCTTGGAGCACATTTTCTGCCTCTGAGGTGATTGCGAACTCTTTGCCACACTTTGCTTCTTGACTCTTCTTGTGCTTGGAATGCTGAGCGCCTAACCACAATAGTCATCATTTTATGGCTTCTCAATAAGCCCACCACTATGATGATTCTCTACCAGAAGCTTGCAACTATCATAGATCACCATTGACCCTTGTTGACATCAATGCCAACACTAACATAACCACCCAATGTCCAACAAGAGGATGCTCATCTTTCGATTGATAAGGAAAATGACTCAACCATAATTATGGCCTCTTCAATTAGTGGGCACAAGCGCACCCATGAATCAAATCACTTTGATACCGACAAGGAAACAACAAATATGCTAGAAACTTCATCAATGGATAGATATCAAGGTAATTATGTCATTGTGTCATCTACATTTGCTATTGATAATTCCTCGAAATGGATAGACATCCATAAGAGAAAAGGAAAGAAGGAAAAGCCCAAGAAAAATCCTTGGAGCTAAGATTAGAAACATAGTAAATGTATCGCTATGCAATATGCTTATTAGAGATGGAAAATTTGATGTAATTTGATTTTTGGAAGTAATACAATTTGATTTACGAAAAAAAATCTGGCTCACCAAGTAGATATCCAAAATATTTGGAAAAAAAAATCCATTTAGAAAAAACAAACAATATATTGAATAATGCATGGGAGAATAATACTATATTTATAAATGAGGGCCTCATTATAAATACTAGATGAAAGCCCGCTTTCATAAAAAGTCACATCTTTTCATTAAGATGTGTCCTTTCATGTATCTCTTCATTAACTATGAATCATGAATTAGTATTTATTATTTATATTATTTTATATATATTTATAACATTGTCTTCCCTTTATAAACTCTTTACCCTTAAAGCATATCAATGAAAAAGGTTTACATATTTTATTTTCACTTGTAATATCTTCACTCGATTCTTTGTTTTTGGATGTTGTCATGGTTAATGATATGAGACATCACAAACTTCTAAGCAGTGAGCATAATTGTCAAACTATAACATGATATGCACATCCTAATTTGATTCTTTATGAAACATGTGCTTATAGGCTTCCTGAGATGAATTCACAGGGGCTTCAGTCAATGAACCTATGACATATCACCCGCGTTCGTAGCATACTAAACAATACCCCTAATTTGACTACATATTGGAAAATACCTCTAAATATCACATTATTTAACCCCCTACCAATATGAACCCAATACACCTCCCCAATTTAAAAAACCCATAATTTCACCAAATATTATAGGTATCCATTTTTTCATTAACATTTTTTATACCCCTCTATAATTTTTAATTAACTTTGAACTCCATTTTTTATACCTACCAATATAAAAACCCTTTACCCCCTATATATCCCCCAATATATTAAGTCAATTTTTCTCAATATATATTCCCCAATATGAACCCACGTGGTATAGTATTGCTCCCCCAGTGAAGCCCTTGTGGATGAATTGTTATCATGAGATTTAGTGATACTAGTATTAGTATTCTTCAAAAGGCAAGTTAATCGTTTCCCTTCTAAAGTGGTTTTAATGTAACTTCTCTTGTGATTAGGATGTCGGTAAGGCAACTTCGCAATATTTCTTTGATTTGCTTTTAGAGTCTTATTTTCTTCATGCATTGATGTTGTATTATTAATCGTTGAGCTTTTATCAATAAGTACGCTTGGAAATTCTATTGTTTGTACTCCAACATTTGTGTATGTCTTTATTTTAATTAGTTTGACATCTTTTTGAATTGTAATGTTATATGGATCTTTATTTGTTCCTTCCTCCACAACTTATATTTTTACACATGAAGATTGTGATGCTTCCCTCTCGATAAGTTGTATTTTGGAAAATTTTGTTTTCCAACTACTAATCTTTTTTAAGCTTATTAATTTGTGCAAGTAATTGTCTATTATGGCCATTGAGGCAAAAAAATTCTTCATTTTGCCTATGTTAATTATGTTTACCTTTTTTTAGTATATTTTGCATTAACCTTTGACTTTTTCCGAGGAATAATCTGATTCTAATGTCATGTCTTGTAATGTTACCATTTTTTTCTTATAATGAAATGTTAAAATATTTTTCTTCATATTTAACATGAAAGTCCTAGTACTTTCATCCAAGTCGATCCTAAAGCTATGTCACTATCATCACAAAATAAAGTTTTAATGGTGAATTGTGAAACAAAATAAGTTTTCAATGCTCAATTATATATTATTTAGGTCATTGTTTTTCATACCCCAAATCTATTTTTTCAATTATATTTAACTTCGAGATCACTAATTGGTTAGCACATTTGGCAATCTCGAAGATGAGTGAGAGAAAATAATATCCTTCTTTACAAGTGTTACTTTCATTATAAATAGTGCAAAAACAATATTTTGTTTAAAAAGTTCCCAGAAAATTTCCATTATTAGTCTCCATTTTCCATTCTCTCAAAATTTCATAACAATTAACTTTATCTTAATACTTTATGATTTTAGATATTATTCTATGATATCCATTTTTTTTCCTTATACCTTGTACGTGGGTGAATGTTTTCCCAACTTTCTTGAATTTCACTTAATTTTCTTTTTTTTTGAATTATAAATACATTCAAAAAATTTTACTTTGTTTTAATACCCTTTTAATTTTATGACGTTTCTTAATATATATGAGATATAATTTTTAAATATTATTAATTTAATATTTTTTGAATAACAACAATAATGTTTTAAAGTTCTTTGACTTTAAGTTATTACCTTTAACTTGATATGCTTATGGTAATAAACTCTTCTTCGAGTTGTATATGGTTTTAATTATTTTCTTTGTGTATGTTTGACTTATTATATAATGTTATGTATAGTTATTTTTCTAAATCCTTTAGATTATCTAATTGATATAATGGTTCTTTATATGGGAAATGTTTAATGGTAACTATGTGCAACAGTTAGTATGCAACTATAATGGTATAATGGACAAGGTTGAGGTGGACTATATGATACTAATGGCAAGAGTGGATGGTACAACAATTTGTACAAATGAAGGATGTGCATACTTGTAAGGTCGTATGATCAATTGATTAGACAACATGAATATCTATGGCAAATTGCACTGATTAAAACAAAGTACAAATTATTTTACAATTAATTCGATACAATGAAAATGACTATAAATTCATGGCTACAGTTTCACATGAAAGCAATGTTGGGATGGTTGCCAATGTTAGGTCATACTTGATTTGTTTAATAATGAATGGAATTTTTGCAATTCATACATATGCACTAATTTCATTGGTATGGTGAATATATGGTAGCATAAGGTGGTGGTTTGTGGTTTGGTAGTGGTTTTGTAGTAGTACGTGACGTATAGCTATATGATTGATGATTGGCAATGATTGTGTGGTAGATGGTGAATTTATGTGGCTCTACCACTGTCAATTGTACTATTCAAATGCTAAATGCATGAATTACAAGTTGGAGGAGTCAAAACTATATTATTATTTTAATAAATTTTATTTATTTATTTTTCTTTTCAGTTCAGTAGTAAAATATAATGTTGCAACAAAAAATTGGATTTCAAGTAGCTAAGAGAAAATTATGGTCAAAACCATTTCTCAAAGAAACTCTATTTTTTTCCAATATGGCTAAACTTAAATGGGTAGGATGACAAAACAAGACTTGACAAGAGTGGTTAAAGTTTGAAACAAAAACAATCCTTTCATACCAAACACGAGAACGAAATACAACTCACCAAATAGATATCCAAAATATTTGGGAAATAAAGATATTTATTTAAAATATATAAAAATAATATATAATAACCTCATTATAAATACTAGGCTAAAGAGCCCTTTAATAAGAAGTCACATCTTTTCATTAAGACATGTCTTTTTATTAATTATGAATTATGAATTAATACTCATTATTACACTGATAGACATGTCTTAATTAATTTAGTTAACAATAATTATTAGGTGAATGGTTATGCCCTTCCGTCTTTTTAATTAAATGATTAATTTAAAAAAAATGTTATATGAACATAAATTATTATTTTTTAGACGTGGTATTAGTAAGCCATGATATTTTAATAAAACCTAATTACAAGTTCACAATCTACATGTTAAAGTGATCTTGAAAATGTTGTTATATGGTTCCTTGAATTTATACATATTTAACTCATTAATTCTTTTAATAATAATAATACAATTTAGTTTTCCCCCTTTTAATTTTGGCAGTGAGATGAATCATGATGTGAATGTGATGATAGGTTGATGCCTATCAACGTTATCAACCATTTAATTTATATGGCTGTACTACTTTATATATATATATATAACACTATTTTTCAAATCAGGAGCTTTTAAAGTTTTTATTTATAATGATGCCAATTGTCAAGGTCATAGTTTTATTTAAGTTATAATTCTAAGTTTAAAAAGAGGAAAAAAATTGTGGGGCTGAAAATATCCCTTTTCATTTGAAGGTTATTTACAAGGTTTAACATTGTATTGGTTGTCAAAATGCAATTTAAAAAATGTTGCATTTTAACTGCTTTGAAAAAAATAACTATTAATAACACCATTTTTAAAATAAAGTGAAAATAATCACTAAATATGACGTCTAAAATAACAAAAACTCTAGAGAGGTATCATTAAGTAAATAACTTTGTTTCAATAAACCAAAAGCATCACATTCCATATTTAAAAAAACAATATGAATCCACCACATGACAAAAAAATCACAATCACATAGCCATAACTCAAAACTCTAAAATAATATATCATTTTTTAGAACTAGCCAAATAAAACACTGCCACCGTCACTTGGCCTTTTTCAAAAGCCTTAAATTTATCTCGTAAAACTATCAACCTATCAACAAAAGTGTGCATGCTACTTGATTGTTGTATCCATTAATTTGAGCCATATTGATAGGTTGCAACAAACCTAATCAAACCATCTTCCAAACCAATGAAACTAATGTATAACCCCACTGGTGGATTTACTCTTATCTTGGAAAAAAAAAGTTTAAAATTATTTCGTAACTGACTATAAAGAACATGTCATTGAGAATTGAAATTCATTTGTCGAATATGAATTTACTAAATGCTGAACATAAAATTATATCACCCATTAACATCTATGAACTATTAAAGTTACATAATAAAAGATCATTGTCTCAATTGTTAGCAGTAGTGACATGACATATTTTGTTCCTTGCAAAACTTCAAAATGATGACAATACCATCTCAGTGCAAGACCTTGACATCTGATAGATGCAAAGTTTATCTTGGATGCACACGAATGTAAATTCCGCGAGTAAGTCCGTAAACATGTAATAGCATTACCGGTATGCATTTCCATGTATACAAAAAAAAATAAGCCAATGAATAGAGATGCTAATTGATAATTTAGAAACGCTGTTTGGAATGCAAAATATTTTATTCTATTACTATTTGGAATAAATAATCGTGATCCATTCAATATCCAAAAAAATAAAAATGTCACTTATGCAGAGTCTCGTTGAAAAGCTATCTTCGATACACTGTTGTCATATCAACCAAATGTCTCATAGTTGGTCGACCATGTGGGCAATTCCAAGGAGAATTGAGGGTTGATAAATGTTGTAGAATCTGCACAGAAAATCAAATGACATGTTTCACTATTGAGATTATATTCACTAAACCAGTGGTTCAAAAATACGAGTCCATTTGTACGACTCCAAAATGAATAAGCCTCCTCAAAATGCATTCAGCACTTACCAATGAATTACCACCTGTAGCACACAAAGTTACAAAAATTGAACTCTAGATTTGTCATATACAACCAGGAACTCATGTTGTTCAAGAAGAGTACGGATATACACATATTTATTTATTTACTCAAGGTCCTTGAGGGACACACTTAGAAGAGAGATAGTGAGACTCAATGAAATAATGTAAGCAAGAAAGGTTTTTATCTCAGAAATTTAATTGGATGTTAATTTTGAGAAAGGAATAAATGTACGTGTTCCTAAGGAACCTTATGCATAATTTTCCCGTTGTTCTCCTTAATGATGTTGAAATCCTACTCCTTTTCATTCGTTCTAAGGCCACCTAATTTTAGTTCAATTTGTTTTCTCATTTGGACAACCCCTTTGAAAAAGAAACCTCCCTGTCCATTTGTTCTTTATGGCCATGTATTTAAATGGTTCAATTATGGTTATGCAAGTACATATTTATGATGTTTCTACGTATGCGTATAAATCATCATATATGCTAGGCTAGAAATCTTTTTTATTATTATAATAAAAATATTACATACTAGTCTCCTATTCCCTACGACAAAACCTCAAACACAACTCTGTTGAAAGAGATAGCAAGCAAACCCTCTTACTTAGATTGTATGCCAGAAAATTGGTGACGTGCTCCACTAGATATTTCGAGGGGATAGAATATGTCCATCACAATCTACCGTTGTCTCAATTGGTGATTCGTTTGACGGCGGTTTATTTTGGAAAGATACCCGGTACTTTACTACTTCAGATTTTTGGCACGTTACATAGAATGGCAGTTGTTTTATTTTACATATGGTGATGCCCGCAGAGTCTTGTGCACAATTCAGTGGAAATACTTATGCAAAATGCCTTTGCTCAATGTCCACAAATTCTAGATATTATTATGATCAATAGTGATTTATTATGATTGCGACGTCTCCACGATTTCCCAACGGTTTGACAAGGTTTGTGTCAGCTTTATTGTGAATTAATGAATGATATTTTAATGTTTACGAGACTAAAAATAATCTATGGGATCAGCAGCCTCCTTGTTTTTCATCTTTTGCAATTCAGTCTTTTTTTTTTTTTTTTTTTTGCTTTTCACCTTTTCCAATTCAGTCCCTTTCTTATTTAAATTGGTGCTGAGCTGGTTCCTCGCTGAAAACACAATGCCAAGATACTGATGCTAATATACTTTCCCGTGTATACCTATTTGCCTCATTGATTAATTTCTACCAGAATCATGATGTGGGATGCAGCTAATTCCTCTGTTTGATTCTTCTCAGCTGTAACTGTCAATTGATTTTAATGTTTGGCTGAACAATCTTCATGGTATTTTTTATTTTCTTCTGATATTTTTTTCAAAGTTCTAGCATACTAAGTCAGCGGTATTGAATGCTTGATAAGTTGGCCAAAGGCCATGGTTCAAATTGTCTGGCCAAATGCCAAGATAAAAAAGCTTTGAGATCAAAAGTTAAAACCGAGATAAGATAAATATCCAATGAATGTTCCCTTAGTTGAATAGATATTTTTATAGGTGTATTTATTATGTATGTCACGCAATTTTGTCAATAATGGTGGATGAACCTTCCACTTTGGTTGGATATGTGAACATTGCGTTGTTAATTGATGGTTTGACTTCTCTGACGATATACCACTTTTCATCAGTAGCCATACTCAATTTTCAATCCAATTTCCTTTCAAATAAAATCCTTTTGAAGAATCACTCCGTAACATTTTCTATATCTTTTTAATGAAGGTAAAGTTTCGTAATATTATCGTCTTTAAATATGAACAAATGATAAATATTTCTTTCCCAAAGTGAAAGATCATAATGTTTTTATTACCAACTTAAAATGATATTGATGTTTTTGAATAGTGTACGCTTCGAAGTGTAATTTGAACACAGTTACCAGTTCACAATTACAGATATTTTAAATTCATTAAATATTAAATTTTCGACTATATTTAATTTAAAAATTTATAATTGATTAACCAACTCAACATTCTAGTTGTTATTTTCTATGATAATGGATTGTTTTTTTATTAGTCCCTTTTATTTTCAATATGGTGTTAATAAAAACTGATGAGTAAATCTGCTCCCTTTTACAATATCGTAACACAATTTTTTTTATTTCCTTTTAAAGATGCCATCATTGCTAAATCTTCTCTGCGCCTTGATCTGAAGCGAGCACACAAAGTACGAGAGTCCGACTAAATTAATGATATTAACTCTTTCGTTTGATCAAATTTCAATTTTGAAGCAATGATGAAATTTAAAATACCTTTCATTAAATAACTCATTGTCCTTGGCAATTTCCCTTAAACCTTTAGAACCTTTTTCCTTGACTTAAAGATACTTTAATATTTTATATATTCATGATATATAATTATGTTTTTTATGTTATAATTGAAATTCTACTTTTATATCCAAAATAAATATCTGACAAACCCTTTTGCAGCGAATACAACACTCCTAAATATGTACGTTGTTGCTTTTATTATATATAGCTCTCTTTATATTTGTTTCGAACCCATGCAGCACTTGGTTTATATGTTTCAAAGTGTCAATTAAGGTCACAAAAATATGAATCAAACCAAATCGACGACAATTCAAATGGTTATTATTGTTATTATCAATAATATTATCTAATGAATATTTCTGTACATTATATCTACAGTCTGAAGTTGGCTTTCTTGTCTTCACACAATATGCGTATTTTTCTTTGTGCTATTTTTGTCAACTTGGTATTTATGCTAGATTTGCCAATTTGTCTTTGCGCTAGTTACTATTAATATGAAAATCCTTTCTATGAATGTAGGCTACCATTTACTACATTATAAATACCTAATGCTGACTCTGTTTAATAGTAATTATCTTAATTGAGGTCATAACAATAGTTGACACAGCATTGATTTTCATGATGTTATGTAGACTTGTAACATTATAAAAGGCCCTGAACTCCATTTAAACCCTAACTAGTTTTGCGTGTGTAGAAATAATTGTTTAATTTGAGTCTTTGGTTTACATTGCACAAAAGCAGAACAAAAAGAGACCAGGAAAACGGAGGAGAAAAGCTTGAATGCAGAACTTTACATAGCATTGATAAGCCGACGTTGTCTTACCGTTTCCATGTCTTTCTTGCACAGTGCATCACCAATCATCACAGATGAACGACAAGCACGGGATGCCAGCATAGCTCGCACTTTTGATGGACAGAGAGAAGATATAGATTGTGATGTGGCCTTTTTATATGAATTGCTACAAACATCTGAACAATCACGAGAACAACTAACTTCTGAGGTAGGTGGTGCTGGTGCATCAGCAAGAATAGATAAAAGCTCCTGCACATCTGTGAAAAGAAATCATGCAGTTTATGCAGATTAAATATATATTCTTCTTGCATATATTGTATTTCCAAATACTAACAACTCTTTGTGTCTTTTTCAGACCATCTAACATATCACCTTTCATTAACAAATTGAGGAATCCATTATGACTTTTCAGTAGTAATGGAGACATGTTGCATCTCACCTTCAACACCAAAAGTGATGTTCTGACTATAAGGAACAGCTGATAAAAGAAACCTCCGTCCTGGCGGTGCATCTATGTCCTCGACAAAATCAAAACCATTCTTTCTGAAAACAGTTGACAAGTCATAGAATGATCAGCTCTATGGAGAACTTGTGGAATAATATTATTTTTGAATAACTATATCTTGCATCTATTGCATAGGACCTAACAAAAGGAGGCATAGTTGCAATACATTTATTTTCCAAAACTTAATGATGCAATAAATCTTACTGGTCTGCTAAATTATGTTAGAGGGCTCAAAAATGTAAGATAAGCACAGTATACCTTTTATAAAAAATGAAACACATAAATACAATGTCTCTAACCTTGAGACACCTTATATTCCATCAAATGAATAATACCATAACCCTTATGAATAGGGTTTCCAACATTCATCCCCTTGATCCAAAGGGGTGTATGTGAGTCCAAGTAGAGAGCTTAAATTTGGAAGTGGATAGCTGTTGATGGTTGAGTATGCTATCTAAATCTGGTGGTTCTGGGATAATCACAAACCAAATGGTTAGCAGAAGTTGATGTCTTTTGCTGATTGGAAGTGATCACAAATGGTGATCTGAAGATGACCTGTTAAGCCCTAGACAAACCCCATGTTAACCCTAAACCCCCTTATTAAGCCATAGATATTGAGTTATTACATTTCTATTGTTATATTGTTATGTAGGTTAGAACCTTTCAGTGTACCCTTTCATTATAATTGTATCATTTGTCTTTTATATATATGCACTGTTCGAAATACTGAGGGGGGTGAATCAATAGTTCTTAGCAATTAGTAACTTTTTGATCTTTTCAGAGCATTAATTAATCTTCAGCATCAATTCAAAACATAAACAAGCAGTGGACAGTAGACACCAAAATTTTTAGGTGGAAACCCTTCCAGGAGAAAAACCACGAAATGCTTCTCTAATAATTTATGAGTACATTAATGCTTCAGCTCCAACTGAAAAGGGAAGTCCCAACTCCCTAGTACTCTAGAAAAACATTCAATTTTCTAGCCTTAATTGGAAGGATGCTTCAAAGCCCTGGTTTTATCAGCGAATGCTGAAAGAATGCTCCAACACTCTATCAAGCTCCAACTTCCCCTAGCACCACCCTACCACCCTGAAGCGTTCTGAAGGTGACTTCAGGTACCTACCTAACACCACCCAACCTCCCTGAAAATGATAATAAGTTTGACACACAACTCTGGGCACCCGTACTAGGGACAATGACCCACTTACAATGAACTCCTGCAATAATATGACAATGAAGTCCCAACAATATAATCTCTGCAAAACCCTAACTCTAGAGAATGATGAAAAACCTACTTCAAAACCCTTGTTTATTGTAGCCAAATGTGCTGATGTTTCTTCCTGTAGGTGATGATTATGAAATTGCTCAATAAGTCCCTGACTGCCAGATCATGTCGTACATAAACTACTTAATTGTGCCTTTGTTCAAACCCTTGTTTGCATTAATGACTAGTGCACAGAACAAAGTTGTTCCAATCCTTATTGAATGAATCCTTGCTGGATGAGCACATGCTTGACCAATGTGCTGATGGCAATGCCTTCTACTACTATAGCTTTGACTACAAACCAGGTTGCAAATTGATGGCGTGTGGCTGATTTATTTTTTTGAGTTTTTAATTCTGCATTTCAGCACTATGAAATTTCTAGAATTTGTGTTTTCAGAAAATATTTATTTTTCCAGCTTGTTGAATGTATGGCTATGGGAATGGGCATTTAACTTTATGGGAGAAATAAGAAGAAACTGAAAACTGGGGTTGGTTATCAAATTTCTACAAAAACCACAAATCCTCTTGTCCGATTCAACAATCCTCCATAGGGGCCGAGGTTATTTCAGAGCTGAGTATGCAAAATGATATACGTTCAATTCATATGTTTAGGAGAGAAAATTGAACCCTTTAAATAGATTTTGGAGGGCTCCATAAAAGATAGTCGAACTCTTATTTGGAGGGAGACTTTAATTTTTAAATTCAAAATTATGAGGGAAAAACTCCTTTGGGATTTTTTTCCCACGAGTTGGGTCCTTTGTCTTCAAACAAGCATAACTCACAAACCGTGTAGGCTCTTAAGGTGTGCCACATACCACTGGAATCAACTTGAAGAAGAGAATCTAACAAAGTTGACTTTGACTCAAAAAACAATGATTTGCCACGTCATACTAGTCAACAAAGGCAGGGCATCTTTTAGTGTTGCTTAGTCATAAATATCTATCTATATATATATATATATATATACACGCACACACCAAGGAGAATTATTTTTAGAATCATCATCTCTTGTCTGGTGTTATATTCATTCTAAAAGAAGCTTCCACCCTCGAAGTGAATTGTATTCATTGACTTTTTACAAATTTGAAGGCACAAAGTTCATAACTTTTGGTATGAGATAATAAGATCCTAGGCATTAGAGAAATTTTGAGGTCTAAAATGGGTCTCGTAAGAAATATTATAAAATAATAGTGGAAATAATAAAATAAGATTAGATTCCATCATCAAATTTTAGAGGGAAAAAAAAAAAACTAATTTTTTTCAATTGGTATTTTCAACTTATCTCGCTACGATTTTACTCAAATTTCGAGTGGGAGTACTCTTTGGATGCGGAATTTAATTCCTCATCCAAGGAGTAACCATGTTGCATACTTTCGATTGACCCTACTACACAAAAAATGAGAAATGCTTCATGTCAAGAACCAAATACAATTATGAAGGCCGAAAATAGTTACAACTTTCAACACTTGCGACAATGATATGATAATAACTCTCTTGGACTTGTTTCGTTCAATTGACAAATGAAGTTGTGAATTGACTTGGGTTGGCCCAAGGAGGCCTGATGTGTTTGATGATGATGTCTCATGATTATTGCTCTTTGTATCTCAACTAGACAATTGACCAATATCTAATAGAAGAAGAATCTAGTTAGGTTTTCCCCCTTGTGGGATTTTGCCATGGTCCCTGACCTAACTCCCGATGTCTCTATTATGCATGCTTTTCTTCTACTGTTCTTTATTGTTCCGATGCATTGTTGATGTTATTGTTCTCTCTACATGATTGCTAATGCCATTATGATGTTATGGGGTGAATGTAATATGTAAATGATGAAAAAGTTTATAAATACAATTATCTACAACAAAGAACAATCTAGCCCTAAAAATCAACATGGAATTAGAGTTGGGTTGAAGAAAAGTCATTGAGAACACCCCCTTGAAGACACCAATGATGGAAGCAAATGAAGATGGTAGAGACCTAAAAGAATCCTAGGGTTTGAAGGAAGCCGTAGGGAAACTTTGATCTTACAAGAGAAGGTTAGGGTTTGGGAGAAACCCTTGAAGTGATCTTGGAAAGGGCCTGGGTTCTATAGCATTGAAAGCATAGTATGAAGCAAAATCTTCTTGATTAGTGAGAAGCCATTGAGTTTCTCAAGTTCCTATGACAGATTTAGAGAAACCTTATTTTGACTTGTCTCCTACCTAATGGGAGATGTGTTGCAGTGATTATCATGTAACTGGGCTTGAAAGGATCAGAAAGAGAATACAAGTGATGCTCAAGAGGATGCATTTCATCTAAAGAAAACATTGACATATGATAAATGAGCGGTGGTGCCTCCTGTTGAAAAGTGTAACTAGGTTGGCCTTCATATTGACTATGTAATTATGTACTTATGAAAAAGAAGAAGTCAAAATAATATATATATATATATATATTTTGTATTTGCTTCATGGGTTTCATGAGCAAGATTTATTAAGTAGATGGACTTCTTCTTGATGTCCATTAGGTTTGAGTTAAGTGTTAGATCTAGTCTAGCTATATCCTCCAAGACCTTGTGGAAGAAGCTCAAAACAACCCTCAAATAATGATGGAAGACAAGCTTTAAATGCAGTGAAGATATGCGTAATCAACACTAGAATAAGCTTACTCTAGTTGGCCTAATTCACCATGGACAAGTCGGCCTAATGCTCAGCTGTATGGTCAGCCTATTTAAAGGACTGTGCCCTATATATATACTCAAGTCATGCGGTCATTTTAAAAAGCAAGAAAACGCAGATCTCTGTGATAAGAAGTGTGAGCAATACCTATAATATGATGCGGTCATCCCTGAAGAGTTCAAACGGTGATCTTTGTAATAGTAAAGTGCGGACAAGACATAATATCAAGTGCGAATGAAAAATGATATACAGTGCGGAAGACAAATAATATATAGTGTGGATGATAAATGATATGCGGATAATAAGTGTTATGTAGTGTGGAGTATATATATGATAGTGAGAGGAGGTATACCTGTAATGAAGTGGGATGCATACATATGAAGAAGTGCGGAGTATACTTGACAGTATGTGGAAATAGCACAGAACTGGAATGCGGAATTTTGAAGTCAATTGCAATGGTTCAATACGTACATTGTCTGAGATGTTAACAAGACCAACGAAGGTCAAATTGTCATATACCTACCTATACAATAAGGATTTGAAGGATGAATTTCTCTGTGTAGTAGTGCAGTCAATAAAAGTCGTTTTTATCTGAGGCGGAACAATGGTTTACAATGTGAATATCTAAAGTAAGGGTTACTGCTAGATAAGAAAAGAAAGGAAGGTAAATCTAGGATTCACCTTCCCTCTCACAGCTAATAAAATAAAGGACAATGCAGACTGGTGCAAGAAAGAAAGATCAACATGGAAGATTGTCAAAGAAGAAGTACCAAGGTCTTGGAAGCATTCATAGGTCAAGGGACTAAGTCTGGGTCACGGTACTTGTCATTTGAAGATCTATAAGAAGAATTCTTTGTGGGTTTTCCTCTCCAAGAGGGAGAGCTTTTGCCCTTGCTCTAGGAGCCTAATTGTGTGTCTTGTGCATTTTGATAATTGACTTGATGAAAGACTAACTAAGCTAAAGAAAAGAAAGACATCAGTAAATCAAGCAAGCTCACAAGTAATTATCAAGAAGAGAATTTGTAATAATCTCTAGCCCTCCAAATTCTCAACATGGTATCAGAGCTAAGGTGTTAGAAAGGGCATAGAGACACTCAAGGATCATATTTCATAGAAGGCATCAAAACAAGGATTTGATTAGAAGAAAGGTCAGTCTTCCACAGTGAAAGAAATAAGACAGTTTGGACTTAAAGAAAGTATTATAGAACCATCTTAAATGTGCCAACAGTTCATTGCCATCTCAAAGTATTGCCATCAAAAGCTTCAAGGCAAGTTACCTATCATCCTTGATCTTCCAAGGAAGTAGCAAAACATCCTCATCAATCACCATTCAAAGGAAGCTTCAACCATCTTCAAAGTAATCAAGCTGATAGAAGAAGAAAAGCATCTACTCAAGTATGTCTATGACTTTATATGAATCTTTTAAAATGTCTCCTTTGCAAAGAAAGAAACAAACTGTTTGGGGTTTCAAAACTTTCCATAGAAGACAAGGACAATGAAGTCATGCCAAATTCATGAAGGGAGATATAAGAGCCCAAAGGATTCTTATAAAATCCATGAAAGACTCTATCATCTCCGATGTACCAAATCTAAAATCATCAAAAGAAGTATATAAGAAATTGGTGGAGCCACTCTTTGTGAGTACTGCAGGAAAATCAATCTCTCTGATCAACTGCAGGAACTAGGAGAAGGCTACATGGGTGCTAAATGCTCTATGAGAAGAATGGTGAAACTTCACTTCTAGTTTATACGGGAAGAAAGAAGCCACCCAATTCCATGATTTATGGTCTCTATGTAAAATAGAGAAAACAAGACTAAAGGCCAAAGCTGATACAAGACCAAGTGAAGAGAATCATGCCTTTGCAACCTCATACAAGAAGAAAGAAAGATTCGGAAAATTTGGCCCTCGGAATAAAAGAAGGAATATGGACAACGTACGATGCTTTGGATGTAATGAACTTGGGCATTATAAAAGAGATTGTCCTAAATCTGGAAAGGACAGGAAGGAAAAGGAAGAAGCCCATGTGACTAATGAAAGGGAAGAACCTGATGCTAAGAAATCTAAGAAAGAGGAAGCAAGAGATCTCTATTATGATTGAGATCATCTTTCTCTTTAAGTAATTTTTGATTGGTTGTAACATAGTATGATAGAAGCAATGTACATTAATAAGCATCATGATAGAAGCATGGAAGGAGCTGTCGGTGAAACATCTTCTGGAAATCTTTTCTGATAACATTACTAAATTAAAGCAGTCATCAAGATCAAGGGTCATCATGGAGACAAAATTTTGGGATATGATGACATATTGATGGAGCAGGCCAAAGGAATGAAGCTCTTCATTCTAGAGAAATTGCTACAGGATGACTCAAGGGAAACAGGTATGAGGTATGTATATATATATATATGCTGATCCTGGATGCTGTGAAGTGATGTCATATGGTTGCAGGTAATAAAATTTCAATATTTCAAAGTATGATTTATGAAGAAGGATCCCTCGATGCACTGACAGATGAAATCAACATAATATGTCCTCATGGAATATGAGGTGGTTGTATATGAACGAGAAACTGAGAATGTGCAGAAAGAAAGAGATCATGAAATGCAACCATGTTAAGAGGCAGTTATCATCCGAAAGCCAAGAAGATGTGACTAAGAGATCTCCTAGGAAGATATGTAGACTCTGATGGAAGTCTAGTAAAGAAGAAGACCCTTGGCAAAACATATCATTAGGAGATGTGTCAATCTGAATAAAGGATGTCGATGCCCACAGGAAGATGTCATGGTGAAAGATCATCACTAAGGTAACTTTTGTTTTAAAAGGTTCATATGTATATGTTTATTTGGATGAACTTGTGCAGGGCTGCTAATCATGAGAAAGGATACATGGTCCTTGGAGATGATTTGAAGGAAAGCAGCATGGCATAACAGTGGACCAAATGAGAAAGACTGATGAATCACTTTCTGATAGTGGACATGACTCGTGATTGAAAGTGATGGAAAGAATTCTTCATGAGTAGTTGGATTGCTGCTGCAAGACCCTGGTTGAGAAGGAGCCTGGTGATAAGTTTCTTACTTGGAAGAAACTTGTAGCATGTCCCTCCAGTATTAAGAGGGAGAGACCTATGTAACTCTCTATTACATGTGTCATGCACTAGACCAAGACTAACCACTGTAAGTCTTAGTGGAGGCCATGCGAAGAGAATGGATATACACATCATTTTGGTCTTCACCTGGAAGATAGAATGAAGGATTGGGTAATCATCTGGTATTCGATACTCTTTGAGTATGAGATAGGGCATTCAAGATAAGAGTAGTCGTGGACCGATATTCTTTGAGGGGTGGCTACCCAAAAGAAGAATAGTCCAAGGAGGTCATACTCTGGGAACACCTAGGTGGGGTATGTACCTTGGAGAGACAATGACTATGGTGTTCGTTAGTCACGTGTCTCGCCAGCATTGTAGCCCATTGTCTCGTTGAGAGATGGGGCTGTTAGTCAAGGCCTTGCACTAGGACAATGCTGGTTGATATGATGCTATACAGATGCGATTACCAATCCGATTCTTCTTATGAGATTCTTCAGTTTGAAAGTGACCATGTACCTATATGAATACCTCCCTAGTTTAAGAGGGATTGTTGAAAAGTGTAACTAGGTCGGTCTTCATGTTGACTATGTAATTATGTACTTATGAAAAAGAAGAAGTCAATATATATATATATATATATATATATATATATATTTTTGTTGTATATGCTTCATGGGTTTCATGAGCAAGATTTATTAAGTAGATGGACTTCTTCTTGATGTCCATTACGTTTGAGGTAAGTGTCAGATCTAGTCTAGCTATATGCTCCAAGACCTTGTGGAAGAAGCTCACAATAGCCCTCAAATAACGATGGAAGACAAGCTTTAAATGCAGTGAATAAATGCCTAATCAACGCTGGAATAAACTTACTCTAGTTGGCCTAATTCACCATGGACAAGTCGGCCTAAGACTCAACTGTATGGTCGGCCTATTTAAAGGACTGTGCCCTATATATATACTCAAGTCATGCAATCATTTTAAAGAGCAAGAAAATGCGGATCTCTGTGATAAGAAGTGCGAGCAATACCTGTAATATGATGGGGTCGTCCCTGAAGAGTTAAAACAGTGATCTCTGTAATAGTAAAGTGCGGACAAGACATAATATCAAGTGCGGATGATAAAAGATACACAGTGCGAATGAAAAATGATATACAGTGCGGAAGGCAAATAATATGTAGTGCAGATGACAAATGATATACTGTGTGGATAATAAGTGTTATATAGTGCAGAGTATATATATGACAGCGAGAGGAGGTATACCTGTAATGAAGTGAGATGCATACATATGAAGAAGTGCGCAGTATACTTGACAGTATGCGGAAATAGCACAGAACTGGAATGCGGAATTTTGAAGTCAATTGCAGTGGTTCAGTACGTACATTGTCTGAGATGTTAACAAGTCAAATGAAGGTCAAATTGTCATATACCTACCTATACAATGCGGATGAATTTCTCTGTGTAGTAGTGTAGTCAATAAGGGTCGTTTTTATCTGAGGTGGAACAATGGTTTACAATGTGAATATCTAAAGTAAGGGTTACTGCTGGATAAGAAAAGAAAGGAAGGTAAATCTAGGATTTACGTTCCCTCTCATAGCGAATAAAACAAAGGACAGTGCAGACTGGTGCAATAAAGAAAGATCAACATGGAAGATTGTCAAAGAAGAAGTAACAAGGTCTTGGAAGCATTCATAGGTCAAGGGTCTAAGTCTGGGTCATGGTATTTGTCATTTGAAGATCTATAAGAAGAATTCTTTGCGGGTTTTCCTCTCCAAGAGGGAGAGATTCTGCCCTGGCTCTAGGAGCTTAATTGTGTGTCTTGTGCATTTTGATAATTGACTCGATGAAAGACTAACTAAGCTAAAGGAAAAAAATACATAAGTAACTCAAGCAAGCTCACAAGTAATTATCAAGAAGAGAATTTGTAATAATCTCTAGCCCTCCAAATTCTCAACATGGTATCAGAGCTAAGGTGCTAGAAAGGGCATAGAGACACTCAAGGATCAGATTTCATGGAAGGCATCAAAGCAAGGATTTGATTAGAAGAAAGGTTAGTCTTCCACAGTAAAAGAAATAAGACAGTTTGGACTTAAAGACAGTATTATAGAACCATCTTAAATATGCCAACAGTTCATTTCCATCTCAAAGTATTGCCATCAAAAGCTTCAAGGCAAGTTACCTATCATCCTTGATCTTCCAAGGAAGCAGCAGAACATCCTCATCAATCACCATTCAAAGGAAGCTTCAACCATCTTCAAAGTAATCAAGATGATAGAAGAAGAAAAACATCTACTCAAGTAAGTATGTCTATGACTTTATATGAATCTATTAAAATGTCTCCTTTGCAAAGAAAGAAACAAACTGTTTGGGGTTTCAAAACTTTCCATAGAAGACAAGAACAATGAAGTCATGCCAAATTCATGAAGGGAGATATAAGAGCCCAAAGGATTCTTATAAAATCCATGAAAGACTCTATCATCTCCGATGTACCAAACCTACAATCATCAAAAGAAGTATATAAGAAATTGGTGGAGCCACTCTCTGAGTACTGCAGGAAAAGAAATCTCCCCTTATCAACTGCAGGAACTAGGAGAAGGCTACAAGGGTGCTAAATGCTCTATGAGAAGAATGGTGAAACTTCACTTCTAGTTTATATGGGAAGAAGGAAGCCACCCCATTCCATGATTTCTGGTCTGTAATATCCCCAAAGGGAAATAACCAGTAATAAACAGAAAATTGCCAGACAGATATAGAAAATACTATGCTGAACCAAATCACTGAATAATTGCACATAGGATTCCAGAAAACTGAGCCATTTTATTAATCAGAAAGTACATAGAGAGGAGTACAAGAAAATCAGAGTAAGTGCACCTATCCTTGCCCTCGGCAAGTGGAGACCCTCTCAGACAGAACAATGGCTGCAACAAGGACAGCGTCCTAGCTGCTCTGAAGCTGGACTGCGCTGGTGCTATGAGCTGAAGACTGGAAAACAGCTGATCTCAACTCCAAACCCTCACCAATGGAAAACGCTGTCTCTGCTAGTGACAGCGCAGAAACAGATGAAGCACTAAGCACCAAAACCTCCAGACAGATGGATCAGCTTCTGAATGCTAGAAAAACGCTGTTGAGCCCACCTCACACAAGCCTGCTCCTCAGATTAGCGTCCTACCTGGTGGATCTGCCTCCTGAATGCTCAGATCTGCTGGATCTGAAGCCTCCAATCAGATCTGCGTCCTGTCCCCCCGGATCTGCGTCCTCCTAGATCAGATCTGCTACCAATCCTTCAGATCTATGCTGGCTCTGACAATATCTCTTCAGATCTGCAGCCTCCAAGGCTGGATCTGATGTTATCTCTTCAGATCTAGGCTAGATCTGCCAATATCTCCTCAGATCTGCAATCTCCCAAGCTGGATCTAGTGCTATACCTCCAGATCTGCAACATACAAAACTAGATCTGCAAATATCTGCTCAGATCTACCCTCTCCAAGGCCGGATCTATCAATGGCCTTCAGATCTGCCTCCTCCTCTTCAGAACTGGACAGCGTCCTCACTCCCAAATCTGATCTGCGTCCTTCCTCCTCTTGGACAGCGTTTCTCGGCTGCATCCGGATCGCGGCTCCCCCCGGAACAGCGTCCCTACCCCAGCCGACCGTCCTCTCCTCCTTGAACAGCCGTCCTTCCTCCTCTCGATCGCGTGCCCACAAGAGGGCTTTTCTCCTTCCAAATTCGCACTGCAACCGTCGCTACTTTTGCTACCGAAATCGAAAAGTGTACTCGCAACAGTAATCCTTACTAGGCGGCATCAAGTCCCCCCGTTTCAAGGGTGAAAACCGAAATAACCTTACCAGTAAGGTGCACTCGAAGTCCCCCCGAGGCTATGAGACTTCCGACGTGGTCAATGAAGTGGGAACCCCTCCTTTTATAATGCTAAACTCCCTCCAAAACCTTAACTGCGTCCTTCACCTTGCAGTTACCCTTGGGTCAGCGTGAGGCCTCCCCTCATATACGTGTGGACCCCCAAGGCCCCCTCTTTAAGTTATCACGTTAATCAACTAGGAAAACACTTTATTTTATAAAGTGAGGTGACTAAAGTGAGGTGACCCCTCTTATTTCTCACTTTATTTATTATTTCTCACTAAAGCGGCAAAATTAAACAAAAATGAAATATTCCAATTAGCAAGGCTAATTGGGAATATTACAGTCTCCCCCGGCAAAACGTTGCTTGTCCTCAAGCAACTGAAGTGATGGATGCTGTAAAGTCTGCTCGCTCTCCCAGGTGGCATCCTCATCCGGCAAAAATTGCTTGTTCTCAAGCAATGCTTGAACAAGCCTACTCTCTAGCTGATGCTCCCCGCCAATACTGCAAAATGTGCCTGGGTCCCACTGAAACCTCTCTGTCTCCTGCATCACCCTGATATGAAGGGATATCTCAATGCCAGGATCCCAAACTGGCCTCTCATGGTACCAGCCAATCAATAGTCCTCCCGGATCCCATCGCCACTGTGGCCAATAATCGCACAAGTCCCATGGCTCGGACTGCTCACTGCCTCTGGCTATGACTGAAGACCATGACCGCTGCTGCTCTGCATCTATGACCGTGTAAGCTGGCCCATCAACTGTGAACCAACTCGTCACCTCTCTCCAATCAAGGCATGGAGTCGAAAATATAATGAGGAATATCTCCCTCCTGTGGACCCTCCATCTCCAAGCAATCATCTAGACAAAATGAGCCACCTCCCAACAAGGCAACTCCTGAAAATCTCCTTCCACCTCAAGCTCTGGTAATGAAGGTGGGCTGAAAATATGAACTTGGCAAGCATCATAGCTTACCCCATGCTGTCCTTCTCTCCACTCATGACAAGTGTAGAGTCTATGCTGATCCTGGGCTGCAAAATCATTGCCCTCCAAGGGCAAAGTGAAAAACAATCCACCACAGAAGGTTCCTCTATCAATGAAGAACAAGCTGGCCCAAAACAACCCATCCATGAAGAATATGACATGGTCATCATGGATCACCCTAATGAGATGTTTGCTGAAGGTTCTACATGAGGATACATAATGCAAACAATCTCTCACAAGGATACAACGTAGTCTCATCCACTGCAACTTCAGAAAATTACATGGCAAGTAATGTACAAGATTCATCACATCTACTAATGGATAGTAAATGGCTGAATATGACAACAACATAAGGCCAAACACTTGCCCATAGCTGTACAATGGATGAATATCAATCTCATGGCCCACCTCAAAAGAGAACACATATGTAGTAGTGGTGGCCATGCCTCCTCCCATGCTCCTATTAGAATATGTAGTGCAGAAAATACTCAAAGGCACATTCAGCTCATGTGTCTCTCTCATAATCAAGCCTCCCATACAAATCTGACCATATGCTGGAAGTAAAATGGTACATGGATCCATAAATGAGTCCTCCATAGTGTTTTGGCATGCTATGAAGAAGAATGAACCATGTGTTGCAAGAAGATAATCCTCCTCATGCTTGGAAACCCAAGTCAAGAAGAATATGCCATAGATGTCTCTATCATCATTACCTCCTCTTTGTGCAACAAATATGAAGTGATCCTGGGACCTATGGGTTATAGATCCATCATATCTCTGCTGCGCACACTTCATCCATAATGTTCTGCTCCAAGGTGACAACGCTGGGAGCTCATGCAAATAAGCTCCTGTCAATACAAGACTCTGTTCTTTGACGTGCTCCTTGTCAAAGACTCCTCTAATACTGCTGCAACAAGTGTGGAATACTCCCCAAGATGGAAGTGCTTCCCCGTCATCATCAAAGATCAAGGAGATAGTGCCATCCCCTCTTCCTGCAACATCATGCAAGGTGTGAGAGCAAATCTGTTCCTGCTCTCCCAGAAACAAACCAAGCAACCAAACAATCTGCTGCCTCCCCATACTTCCATCATACAACTCATGTGATGAAGACATAACGAGTATCATAGCAACACCATGCATACATACTCCATGCTGCTCAATGATGCAAGTATCCAGCCATCTTTCCTCCACCCTCCGACTCTTAGGAAGAGTGTTTGCCAAGAGATGGCCAAACTCTTTCAAGAGTAACCAGCGCAGCCAAGCCTCCTGCTATCTGGTAGCACAGATCTGCAAGTAGCCTCCTAGCTCCTTGCTCATCATCCCCATCCACTCAATCACTTGTGGATGCCTCCTTCTCCTCATCCTGGTACTCCTCCCATGAGGGCTACCATCCTCCCAAATCAAATTTCTGATTTTGCACTTCATGGGATTTTGGAATATAAACTTCTCAAGGATCAATGAGACCCTATCAGGAATCAAATAGGTGGTAGGCAAAAACCTCCCATCATGATGTGTATGGCTCAAGGGATGTCCATCACACGCATGAGAGATGTTATCCATCCGAAGATGTCCCCCATCTTCTATCTGCTCTTGTGAGAAGGGAAAAAAACCATTGCACCCCGTGGTGTGTCGAAGTGCATCTCCAGTGAGATCTCTCCTTGAGACCTCCTTCTCATCCATAGTCTGCTCCACCGAGTACCAACTCAAAATCTCTCGCCATCCAATCTCAACACGTGGCTGTTGTACCCTGTGCAACTCTGATCGTCTCATACCACTATCTAAGTCAACATATGAGACCTGACTAGGTGGCTCTGCCTCTCTATCTCCAACGGGAAGAGATGACCCAACAATACTGCTAGTCCCATCCATGCATACCTGAAGGGGAATGATCTGATGCTGCAATGTGCCCTCAGGTTGTACCATCAGGGAACCCAGCTGGTCCCCAATGCGGACCAACTTGGCCGCCGACTTGGCACAAGTCGCTCTCATACCCTCCAGCTCCTGGTCCTGCAACAAAATGGTCTCCCGTACTGACGCGGCCTTCTCCCTCAAAACTCGAAGGTCCGTCCGAAGCCGATGATATCGCTGTCTGCGACCATCATCCGATACCTCTGTATCTCCTAGTGCCTCATCAATAGTGGATATATCCCCTGATATCTCGCCCATCTGTTGTGTGCTACTACCACCCGAAGACTCGGACATGGCTCCAGTCATCACCTCAGTGGATGGCTCTACCGGGGTAGGCTCTACCTCCTCCACTATGATATCAACCGGCACGGTCAAGGATGTCTCCAATGAGGGTGAATCCTGTGTCACACTAGGTGTAACCTCAGACTCCCTGTAATCCTGTGTGTCCTCATCCTCCAAGTGTGAGGTAACCATTTTAATGGTTTTCCTCCCCGATACTTGGTCAAGCTGGAAAGAGGTATCCAACTTGTCCACTGTGCGCTGTAAGCCCCTATCATGTGAGTGCTTGTTCCCTCTGCGAAAGTTGTGAGGTCTACTATCACGCTGGAGCTGAACATAATCTCTACTAGCGGTGCGGTGGTAGTCTCTACCATGATGATGCCGGTGCCCCTGGTGTTGATCATGGAGTCTAATGCCATACTGGTACAGGATATATCTCTCGAAGGGGAAAGCATCCATGAACCCCTGTCCGAAAGCCTGATACTCTGCAAGAATGTCAGCCATCCGAGCCGGATCTACCTCTCGATGTACTGTTATTCCTGTGTCCTCTGGCAAGAATGTGGGCATAGTGGGACGTGTGGGTGTACATGAATCCATATGCCGAGTGGCATCATGCCGAACGATCTGAAAACCCCTAGGGAGTTCTCTCTGACTGACCTCTATGGCTGAGAGCCTCTGTGATGTCTCCTGGATGTGACGGAGGATTGCATCCAGTTTCCTATCTACGTCTGCCATCGGGTCCCACTGCTCTGGGTCCCTCACAGGCTCCTCAGAAACTGCACGGCTGCTGCAAAACCATACCGCTGCTTAACTTTGACCTCCGATTTACCCATTGAAAACTACTCAGAAAATTCCAAGGATTTGGGAAGGTGATCCTTGTCCAAAACCCAGAAAAACCCAGAAAACGTTTTTCCTAATTCCAAACTTCAAAATTTGACCCTTTTATTTTGGCCCTTTTCCCAACTGCGTTTCTGGTATTGCAACTGCTATTGCTCTGTATGATCTCTTTTCTGATGTCATAGACCACAGGCTGAGCCAGAATTATGCTCTGATACCACTGTAATATCCCCAAAGGGAAATAACCAGTAATAAAGAGAAATATGCCAGACAGATATAGAAAATACAATGCTGAACCAGATCATGGAACAATTACACATAGAATGCCAGAAAACTGAGCCATTTTATTAATCTGAAAGTACATAGAGAGGAGTACAAGAAAATCAGAATTAGGGCACCTATCCTTGCTCAAGGCAAGTGAAGAATCCTCTCAGAAAATAGGAAATGGCTACTACAGAAACTGCATCCCAGCTGCTGGAAGAAACTGCCGTAAACTGCTGCTGCTGGAGTGAACTGAAGCTAGGGGCTGATCCCCTTGCCGGAATGAGCTAAAAATCTACAGATCACCTATACTCGCTGCTCCGGACAAAACCCAGAAACCGTGAAGCAAATGGACCACCTCCGAAAATCGCCCCCAGAAACCCTCCTCCTACAAAAACGCTGTGCCTTCAGGAACAACTCAGAAGCTCAAGAAATATGCTGGCAAAAGGGCTGGATCTACCCACAAATCCTCCAGATGAGATGACCAGCTCCTCAAGGCTGAAAACACTGAAAAATGCTGCCATAACCCCACATAAAGACCCTACTCATCAGATCTGCGTCCTCCCTGACTGGATCTGCGTCCTCTCTGCCCAGATCTGCTGGATCTGAGTCATACAAGGCTGGATCTGCTACTATCTCTCCAGATCTGAGTCCCACAAGGCTAGATCTGCTGCTAGCTCTTCAGATCTATGCTAGATCTGCCAATATCTCCTCAGATCTGCAACCTCAAAGGCTGGATCTGATGTTATCTCTTCAGATCTAGGCTGGATCTGCCAATATCTCCTCAGATCTGCAATCTCCCAAGCCGGATCTAGTGCTACCCCTCCAGATCTGCAACCTACAGAACCAGATCTGCAAATATCTGCTCAGATCTACAATCTCCAAGGCTGGATCTATCACTGTGCCTCCAAACAGCGTCCTCACTCTCCCAGGTTGATCAGCGTCCTCTTTCCTTCTTGAACAACGTCCTTCCTCCTCTGAACTGCGCAGCCACAAGAGGGCTTCTTCTCCTCCAAATCTGCACCAGAAACTGCTGCTACTTTGCTACCGAAACTGAAAAGTGTACTCAGGACAGAACCTTACTAGGGCGGGCACTCGAAGTCCCCCGAAGCTAAGGGTGAAACCAGAAATAACCTTACCAGGGCAAGCACTCGAAGTCCCCCGAGGCTAAGGGTGAGATCTCCGACCGGAGACACTCGGTTGCACTAAACAGTGCTGCAGACCGACTAAACAACCGGCGTGCTGAAGCAGACAGAAGTCTAGCTCTCAATAATAATATCAAATCATGGATACCAAATGAAGTGGGAACCCCTCCTTTTATAATGCTAAACTCCCTCCAAAACCTTAACTGCGTCCTTCACCTTGCAGTTACCCTTGGGTCAGCGTGAGGCCTCCCCTCATATATGTGTGGACCCCCAAGGCCCCCTCTTTAAGTTACAACGTCAATCAACTAGGAAAGCACTTTATTTTATAAAGTGAGATGACTAAAGTGAGGTGGCCCCTCTTATTTCTCACTTTATTTATTATTTCTAGCTAAAGCGGCAAAATAAAGCAAAAATGAAATATTCCAATTAGCAAAGCTAATTGGGAATATTACATGGTCTCTATGTAAAATAGAGAAAACAAGACTAAAGGCCAAAGATGATATAGGACCAAGTGAAGAGAATCATGCCTTTGCATCCTTATACAGGAAGAAAGGAAGGTTCGAAAAATTTTGCCCTCAGAATAAAAGAAGGAATATGGACAATGTACGATGCTTTGGATGTAATGAACTTGGGCATTGTAAAAGAGATTGTCCTAAATCTGGAAAGGACAAGAGGAAAAAGGAAGAAGCCCATGTGACTAATGAAAGAGAAGAACCTGATGCTAAGAAATCTAAGAAAGAGGAAGTGAGAGATATCTATTATGATTGAGGTCATCTTTCTCTTTAAGTAATTTCTGATTGGTTGTAAAATAGTATGATAGGAAGCAATGTACATTAATAAGCATCATGATAGAAGCATGGAAGGAGCTCTCGGTGAAACATCTTCTGGAAAACCTCTCTGATAACATTTCTTTGTGTCACTATTCTTGTGAATTTATTCTTTTCGATTGTTGATGATTCTTCCTTCATGAGTATTTTATTTGTTTCACTAACTTCTTTGATGAGGATGTGATCCATGTTGAGGATCATCAAGATGTAGAGTAGTGCAGGAAGGGCTAGCTCCAAGAGGGAGTTGGTGCAGAAAAATGAAGGAGCCACTCTTTATATAAAAAAAAGAAAGACAATTCTGCCTCACCACCAGGTACACTTTCATTATGATTATTTACTTTGCCATTATTGCTCTTTCTCTTGTTTTAGGGTTGCAGGGATGTCTGATAAATATGAGGACTAAGTCCTCTATATCGCGATTAAGGAAGATGTGGAACCATCCCACGATTAGAGTGGCACTTGAAAATTGTTAAAATTGGACAACTAGGTCCAAACTCCATGTTGTGATGCTCAGATGAAGATACCGATATTTTTATTGGATTCCTCTTTCAGAGAGGTGTAAGATCCATATAAAATTTATCTTAATCCGATGAGCAGAACATTTATTTTGAATTTATTATTTATAATAAATTATATGTGCAGGTCGGCCTTAAGGTTTTACACCCCAAGCAGATGTGTCACACACCTCAATGATGTATATAAATACAGTCAAAGTTGGAGAGCATTTCACACTCACTCATCACACATCTTCTTCTCTTCTCTGATTTAGTACGAGCTCCTTGGAGGATGAATTCAGCTCACACGTGGGAAAAAGGACGAGTTTGTACAGCCAAGAAGAAGGACGCAGATTGCTGCAGCTAGGGTTTCCTAGGAAGTTTGACCAGCGTTGACTTTGGTCAACGCATGGTCCAAAGAAGCTGAAATTTATTGGAGACTTCGATTTTGGGAGGTCGTACACATTGGCACAAGAACCGAGGTCAAAAGGTTGACCGAAGTTGGAGCTGCGTTGACTTTTATGTTGTTGCCCTGCGTTGACTTTTCTGGAGTTGACTTGTGTTGACTTGGTGACTGAGTTGAGGATTATTGTGACACATTCTGGGTTGGCTGATCAAGGAGACTTTGCTGGTTGAAGCATCCTGTTGACCGCCGTAACGCACCATCACATTTTTCCTGTTTCTGGTTTGTCTTCCATAGATCCATTGGTATGTTCTATCAGCATTTTACTTGACTGTTTGGGTGATTGCTGTAATAAAAGTAAAGTTGCATCAAGCATAGAACATCTACAAAAATTTACAAAAATGGACAAGAGCTCAAGGCCTCGAAGGAAGGGTTGCAGCCTTCTTGGTTGATAACTATGATTGAAGAAGCTTCTTGTTCAGAGGGAGTAGATTGAGTACAATAGTCCGATATGATTGAGAGAGAGATATGTCCTTCATGCAAGGACTTGTTGCTGCACAAACTAGCAAGCCTTGTAGAGAGGCAAAAGCTAGAGGGCACAACTACAGCCTGGGACAGAGACCCACTATCACCACAACTTAATTCCCCTTCTCTTCTCTGATTTTCATCGACGAGAGGAGTCATAATATTCCTCATTTGTGATAGATGTATCTAGGATAGGTTTGAAGTGAGGCAAGGTGGCTCATTCAATGGAAAGGTTCAATGAAAGCGCGAGCACTGGGAGAAGCTAGGAAGACTTTCCAAGAAAAACCCCTTGAAAGGAAGACTACACGAGACCTAGGGCTGAGATATTTGATGATATATGAGCTCATTCAAGATCAAGGTAGACAAGGGAAAAGGCTATGAACGATATACTTCAATAAGTACTAATGTACAAGCCTTGAAGAAATCCCCAACAATTACTAAATCACAAGCCTTGAAGAAATCCCCAAGTTGAAGGAATAGCTTCTAGGGTTCCTGCTGTTGAGATTTTGTGTATTGGGGTAGCATCAAGTATGCTCTAGCCTTGAAACTTTGTGGAGGGGCTAAGAAACACATCGCCCCCAAAACCCAAAAAGCGTTTGGAGAAATTTCATCTTATGTGTGAGATATTAAAATAATTAAATTTTTTTAATGAAGACCTTAAGTCTAACTTGGGGAATTAGAAAAAATAAAGTGAATTAATTAAACACATGTGATGAAATGTTCTAAGTGATGAGGATCAAGCAGTCTTTTAATCTTAGTCATTGATAAGAGATTAAATCACGACCGTTGATGTTTCAATGAAAAAGTATAAAAGAAAGGCTTAAGGGTCAATTGGAGACACACACACGAAAGCAGCGCTGAGAGACTGAGCTGGAATTCTAGGGCAGGTTTACTAAGAATTTCCAGAAGAGTTTTCTGCAGCGAGGGGTAGTATCGGCTGAGGGGATGATCTGATCCCGAAGCCAAGCGTGAGCAAGAGGTAGAGGAACAACGCAGAGGAGCAGGGGCAGCAACAGCAGCTGCGCAACGCAGAGGGCTTCAGTCGCTACGCAAGCCCAAAAAGGGCAGCGCTGAGCCAACAAGAGACCTCCAGGGTTACCCAGAAGCCATCCAGGGCAGCGTAGGGACTGTGTCACCTAGTCTGGGGTTACGCAACCCTCTCCAGGCCAGTGCAGAGGCACGCAGAGGCTAGCAGGGCTACAGGGGCAACGCTAAGGTTTATAGAGGCAGAAAGTGGCTGAGTCCTGTAAATCCCGTTTGAGGGTGTGGATCAGTCAAGTTTTCAGTCTCCAAAACAACAGGTATTGCTGTAGATCTATTTTTTTCTCTGTTGGGTTAACTAGTAAGGTGCCCAGATTTGATGTACTCAGATTCTAATTAATAATAATAAACCCTCATATCTGTTGCATCGATTTTCCTGCATTGGGCTTTTCCGGGGACAATTGTCCGAAAAATCCGTGTCACTTTGTTGAATGAGCGTAATATTCAGTAAATGCTCTATATGTGTGTGTGAAAAATCCTAAATCTGGATTCCTACAACAACAAATCTGAATTACTTCTATTATTTTTCATAATTATTTCATTACAGTGAAATATCGAAGTAATTATTGAAGCAGTCTACAAAAATAATGCTGCGGAATAAATCTAAGTGTTGAAACAAACTAAACAAAATACAATGAAAAACATCCGCATTTGACAATTATTTTTGGATTAAGTCCCCGGAAAAACCCAACTCGGGAAAACCGGTGCAGTCGATCTGAGGGTTTTATATTATTAAGCAGCGGGATCTTGAGTACAACTAGGGTGCCAATATCTGGCTCACCCTTCAGAGAAAATCTAGGCACCAGAAGAAATGTGAGATATACCTCACACTGCTAATCCTAGAACGATCTAAACAGCGCTGGTGAAGCCCCTCTCTGCCTCTGCATGATGCCTACGCTGCAACTGTGTAAGCCTGCGTGGGAAAACTCTGGAATTGTGTCACCTCTCCTTTGCAAATGATCAAGCTGATCAGAAACTGAGTTTTGATCCTCCTTGCTCAGAAACCCCAGCTTCTAGCTATCTTCGGACTGATCACAAAAGGCACTGCGTCACTTCTGCGTGGTTCACTTCAGGAACTGCGTCACCCCTATAGGTGACTGCACTGCCTCTCTCTGAAATGTACTCCTAGTCCTCCTGACTAGTTACAACATCTGCCCCTCTCTGAAATTGACCACTGAATCAAATCACTTAGCAAACATAGCCCTAGTGCTTCGATCTTGATAAAAAAGCTGAGTCTCTCTCTAGCTCGAAAATGCCAAATGCTCGATGTGATTTCCATAGGCCCCTCACCCTCCTTATATTCTTCTGTTGACCCTTCAACGGCCAAGATTAAAACATAATCAAGGGCTAAGATTAACTTGGAGGTGATCCATGACTTTATCTAGAAGATTCACACTTAGTTTAATTAATACCCTTTAATTAATCAGTTTCCCTATGTTTAGACTTAGGAAAACATTAAAAAACGATTAATTATTTTAATTAAACCATCTTTAAGTGGAATTTCCCAAAACCATTTCTGGGTATTATGGAATACGTGTCTTAGCCTATATACAAAGTTACAAGGCTAGAGCACATCTGATGCTACCATAAATCAACAATGTGTAGGTTGTTAGTTGTGTTTACTTCAGTATTTTCTGAATATTTTCTGGAAATAACTCGTATAATTTAATCACAAGTAGGAGAAGTAAAACAAGATACTACAGTAGGATTTCTGCATTACTGTATTCAGAAATTTTCACATGGTATCAGAGTGATTGCAGATCAAGCTAAATCTCTAGCAAGATCGGCTGAAGACATATTTTCTGTAGGGTAGCAACTGAAGTAGCGGATCCGGAGAGGGCAGCTTGGCAACAGGAGGACATAGTCCCAGAAAGGGCTACGCAGTCCTATTTGGGTGACGCAGAGACACAACAACACCCTCCAAAGGTACGCAGGAGCAGCCTGCGCTGTGCAGAGGTTGCGCTTGGCCGCAAAGGCCAGCCAGAGGGACGCAGTTTAGTTATTTTTCTGTTACGAAGCAGTATTGCCGAGATCAGGAAGCAGTGCTTCAGATCTTCAGCAGTTGTTGGTGTGGTGGAAATTCTGCTGGTGCAGAATTGTGCCTAGCTAAGTCAACAAAGAGCGGGAGGAAGACAGTTACTTAGCATATCTGAGCCAAACAGATTTGAGATACAATCAGGAGAATGATCAGAGAGAATTGTCTGATTGTTTTGGCTGAAGATTTCCAGGAGGGAAATCAGTTGAGAGAGGAAGCAGCTACTATAGAGGGTTTATGATCGCCAAGAAACCCAGATCCAACATTTTTGTTGAGTCTTTCAGCAGAAAGAGGGAGAAGAGTACTGTTCCTTTAGATTTGAGCTAGATGGCTTCTCATGGGCTGAGAGATTAGGATAGGTTGGACGGTGTATCCGACTTCGTCATCTGGAGAGCTAGGATACTGATAGTCCTGGATGAGTACGACATCACGAACCATGCAAAGAATGTCCTAGCTGAGCTTGCAGATCTTGATCCTTTAAATAAATTCAATGAAAATCAAGTGCGGGCTAAGCGTTTGATTATGGACGGAGTAAAAGATCACGTCGTGCCACACATTGCCGGAAAGAAGACGACAAATGAGATGTGGACCGCTTTGGAGGCGATGTATCAGGGAAGCTCCGTTCAATGAAAGATGCTTCTAGAGAATCAGATGAGTCTGTTCTAGATGCAGAAGGGTGAGGAGATAGATCCCTTCCTTTTCCGACTTCAGATTATCCGGGATCAACTGATTGCCATGGGTGCAACTCTGAATGAAGGGCTCTTGGTAAGGACTGCCCTGAATGCAGTCACCGAGTGGGAAACGTTTGTCCAAATCATATTGGGCATGGCAACGTTACCATCCTGGGCGGACATGTGGGCAATCCTTTGTCAAAAGGAGATCAGGAGAATCACCAAGAGGCAGAACAACAACAACGGAACTGTCAGGGTGAAGAAAGAAGAGGAAGATGATGCAGCGCTTGCATCAAAGGTATGAAGGCAACAAGAGAAGAAGAAGAGGGACCTATCCAAGGTCCGGTGCTTTAACTGTGGCGAACTTGGACACTTCACCAACACTTGTCCTACGAAGAAGGACAAAGGAGCTTCTGATTCCAAGGCTGCAACAGAAAAGGACGATGGAAGTGATGATGACGTAGCCATGAGTGCTCATGAGCCACGTAAGTGGGGCGATATGGATCTGTAGAGTAGCTACAGATGGTGCAGGCAGGATCCTTGAGTCAGCCCTACTCTTGGATCACATACGAGCTACAGGAGCCTTAAGACGGTAGCGGGACAAGTAGGAGATGGATGCATAATTTCACAGTGAAGCAGAGGGCAGTGCTAAGATGTTGTAGAAAGAGCAATGCAGTGCAGAGGCAACAGCGCAGAGGCTAATGGGACTTCAACAACGCAGAGAGGCGGTGCTCACGCAGTGCAGAGCTGTAGCAGCGCAGTGGCTTCAGGAGGACAGCGTAAAACAACAGCCAAGGAAGTTTCAACGATGGGATGTAGCCTGACTTGTCTGCCAATGGTTGGGCAGGAATCTTTCAGTTGCTTACTTCTCGACAACTGAGTTGCAGTGCAATAGTTAGCAGTGGCAGTACTATGGGCAACATGATGCAGCAAGTTGAGAGGGAGCTGCAGTGTTAGTGGCAGCAGTACAAAGAGAAGCAACGCAGTGGATGGAGGGCAGCAGGCCAAGCATCAGTAGTGCAAAGACCAATACCAAGATCTTGTGATACATGGTGTGGATGTATTGCTAGAGCACACTTCGTGATAAGAGGAAGTGTTGAGATTTTGTGTATTGGGGTAGCATTGGGTGTGCTCTAGCCCTGAAACTTTGTGGAGGGGTTAAGAAACACATCACTTCCAAAACCCAGAAAGAGTTTGGAGAAATTTCATTCTATGTATGAGATATTAAAATAATTTTTTCTTTTTTAATGTGGACCCTAAGTCTAACTTAGGGAATTCGAAAAATTAAAGTGAATTAATTAAACACATGTGATGAAATGTTCTAAGTGACGTGGATCAAGCAGTCTTTTAATATTAGCCGTCGATAAGAGATTAAATCACAACCGTTGATGTATCAACGAAAAAGTATAAGAGAAAGGCTTGAGGGTTAGTCGGAGACTCACACACGAAAGCAGAGCTGAGAGACTGAGTTGGAATTCAAGGGCAGGTTTGCTAAGAATTTCCAGAAGAGTTTTCTGCAGCGAGGGGTAGTATTGGCTGAGGGGATGATCTGATCCCGCAGCGAAGAGTGAGCAAGAGGTAGAGGAGCAACAATTAGGAGCAGCGCAGAGCAGGGGCAACAACAGCATGTACGTAGCAGCTGCGCAGCGCAGAGGGCTTCAGTCGCTACGTAGGTGCTAAGCGGGGCCAGAAAGGGCAGCGCTAAGCTAGTAGGAGACCTCTAGGGTTACGTAGAGGCCATCCAAGGCAGCCTAGGGACTTTGTTACCCAGTTTGGGGTTACGTAGCCCTCTCTAGGCCAATGCAAAGGCACGTAGAGGCTAGCAGGGCCGACGCAAGGGCTTCAGGGGCGGCGCTGGGGTTTCTAGAGGCAAAAAGTGGCTGAGTCCTGTAAATCCCATTTGAGGGTGTGGATAAGTCAAGTTTTTAGTCTCCAGAACAACAGGTATTGCTGCAGATCCATTTTTTTCTCTGTCGGGTTAACCAGTAAGGTGCCCAGATTTGCTATACTTAGATTCTACTTAATAATAATAAACCTTCATATCTGCTACACTGGTTTTCCCGCATTGGGTTTTTCCGGGGACAATTGTCTGAAAAATCCGTGTCACTTTGTTGAATGAGCGTAATATTCAGTAAATGATCTGTATGTGTGTAGGTTGTTAGTTGTGTTTACTTTGATATTTTCTGAATATTTTCTGGAAATAACTAGTATAATTTAATCACAAGTAGGAGAAGTAAACCAAGATATTACAGTAGGATTTCTGCATTACTGTATTCAGAAATTTTCACACCCACTTGGTGTGAAGGCTAGAGCATCATTTTTATGGAGATTCCACTGTTGGAATTTTTCAAAGCTTGTTGATGCACGGAGGAGACAATAAGGAAGAAGTCTATCAAAGCAGAATTCAAAGCACTTTCCTCTAATGGATTTTGTACCAAGCCCTACAGAGGCCTCCTAATCCTTAAAGGGACGAGGAAAAGAGGTGATAAGAAGAGATAATTTCAACTTAGGGTGATTGCTAAGGACTTAAGACTAGTGCCTAGCAATTTGAAGAATTGGAGTCAAAGAATGTTTCAATTTTGGCAACTCGCTTTTCAAGGAGACCTAGAAGCAACAACTTTGCTATCCCTAGATGGACGTAGCAACACAACAACTTCTAGATATTTATACTTCGTTGACAGTGGTTAATGGAGTTTCTCTCTCCTCTTTCTTCTTCAGTCCTCAATTTCCGCAACCTTGTGGGGAGTTGTAAAAATGCCGCTAGCATGAAGAATAAAGCTATGTAACAGGCCTAGGAGACTTGGGACTTGATCAACAAGTGAGTACACCCCAGAGTATTTTTTTTCACTTAGCTAATTATTCTTGCTTTTTAGCAGACAAATAATTAACTGCGTTTGTTCACTCACGCATACCCTCAAAGCTGAGGTGATGTCTTGAAGATTGAGCCCCTAGTCCATCTTAGTGTCTATGGTCGATGTATATTATCATGCTAGGTCATCTCTGAAATTCGTAGAATTTGACTAAATCTAGATAAGATTTTTTATTAATTAAAAAAAATTCCCACAAAACGACAATTTTTTTAATTGATTTCTATGTAAAGATGTATATAAGTAGTCCTAGGAAATGTTTGGGGCATGTGAGTACTTGAAATTCATATTTAGAGCACCAACATTATTTAAGACCAACTTTGAGGGTCAAAATACGATTTATTGCCCCTCAAAAGCCACCTTTTCTAATGTTAGTGGCGAAAGTGAAGAGAAATTAAAAAAAAAATAAAATTGGAGAAAATTTATTATTTTCTCCAAGATCAAGAAGGGGCAAGAAAATGACATGGAAATCATATGGAGATGAAAGGTGATGTGTTAAGCCACACGAGGCCCACCAAATGGGGCCTAGTTCAATTTCCAATTAGCCAATTCAAAGAGGCTCACATTGGTGTTAAAGAGGCCCCACGAGTTGCCGAAGGTGTAATAAAAATTTGACGGGGATATTATCTATTGTCTAAAGTCTAAGGTTAGAAATGTGAGTGGGGAGTGGAACCCACCTCACTCATTCCTCTTTGCTCCACGTACACACCCATTTGCAAGAAGGAAATTCCATGAATAAGGATGCATGCACAACAGGGAATATTTCAGTACTCAACACTGATTTGGAAGGTTCAATCCAATGTTTAGTTGGCATAAGATTTCGTGGATTTTGTCTCCTCATCCAACTCGACTCATCAAGCTCCATGCAACCAGTTAACACCTACGCACATCCAACTATACACAAAATCAACGTAGGAAGAATTAGAGGATACCAGGTCCAACCTACCCACAGTTTTGATGGGCATCATTTGGCACTTATGCAAGGTGTCACACGCATGTGTTTGGTTGAGAAATTTATGGGAGCTGGCCTCCCCTTCACCTTACTTGAACCCCACATGGCAACTAAAAGCAAAACACATATGAGAAAAGGAATACGCACTCCCTGTTTGGTGCCACCTACAACAACTCGAGCTACACATGGAAGACTACATCTCTACACTTGAAAATTGGATTTGGCATAGAGATCTTCACCACTTCTCCACTTGTCACTAGTTATTCTTCTTGGAATCTTCTCCCAAATTCCTATAAAGAGACCCATTGGGCGTTGTTGTGTTCATGGTTAGAAGATTTATGCTTGTTGTTACTCTACCAAAATTTCTATTTGAGAAATAAAAGTAAAGTCCTTAGGGGTTCATGCTTGTTCTTATGTGGTTGTCCTTTGAGGATTGAGGTAACATGTATCATTGAATTTCTTTCATTATATGATTGTGTTTCATTGAAATTTACCTTGCATTGCTATTTTGTTTTGTGTATAACCTGAGGGCATTTCTGTCTAGGGAAGAATAATTGCAATTACTTGCAATTTTCCTTGAGCTTGGCATATCCTGAGCATTGTTGTGATTTGTTTGTTCTTGATTTAACAACAAATCCAACCTTGCCTTCATACGACAAGACTCCTTTTGCACTTATATTTGGCATTTACAAATATTGTTTGTGTTTTAGACAGGTTATTAAGTTCATTGGAGATTAGGGACGTCTTGGGTTGGACCATCCGTGAAAATTTCAAAACTGAAATCCTATTGTAGTAACTAGAAATTATTCTTCTAATTGTTAATTAATTTTAACAATTTATCTATTGTTTGATACGACAAATATCAAATAATTCACACTGCAACCTTCACAAATAAAACTGTGGAAATAAAGAGCATTGTAAACTAAGAAAATACTAGCACACACATAAAAAATGACACCGTTATTTTTGGACAAATGTCCCCGGAAAAACCTAACTTGGGAAAACCGGTGCAGCAGCTGAGAGTTTTTATTATTAAGCAGCAGTGAGAAATTCCGAGTACAATAATTTGGATGCCGAATCTCGCAATCCTACTAAGAAAAATACTGGCAAAAATCTAGTGAGGAATTTTTCTCATCCCACAGGAAATTTTGACACTGAAGCAGGCCTCTGAAACCCTCTAAGAATTGCCCTGCGTCACCCTCTGCGTGGGCTCTGCGCAGGCTCTAATTCGTATGGCTTGGAACTCAATCTGAGCTGCTTCTTTTGTTTTCCATTGACTTTAGAAACGCTTTTCCCAGCCTCTGCAAAATTCTTCTACCACCGGAACACTGAAGTTTGAAACGACTTCTCGAATCTGAAAATTGAATTTCCTTTAGAGGCTACTGCGCAGTCCCTGCGTCAGCCTCACTGTGGCTCTTCTACCTCTACAAATGCACTCGCTAGATCTAGAAAACTTCCTCTAGCCTCACTGTCCCTACCCCTCACTCACTGCTTCGATCTTTGGCTCTCTGATAACTGCTACTGCTCTCTAGAAATTGATCTGCTAAGGAAATCGAAGCTTTGGTGTATCTGGTGTGTCTTTTCCAAGTGCCCATCGACTTCTTCTTATAATCCTCTGTTGGGACTCCAATGACCAAGATTAAATCTTAATCAAGGGCTAGAATATCTTGAAGTCGATCCCTGTGATTTTCTAGACTATTCTCACCTTGACTTAATTAGTTTTGATTAATTAACCTAGTTTCCTAAGTTTAGACTTAGGAAACATTAAAAAATTGGTTAATAATCTAATTAAGTCATTTCTAGGTGGAATTTCCAGAAACAATTTTTGGGTTTTGGAGATCTCATGTATTCTAGCCTCTCCGCCAAATTTCATGGCTAGAACACATCCAATGCTACATAAACTAACACTCCTCTTAGCGAGGACTATGTTCTCTCTAGTGCTGCACATTTTTCCAAAACACCCTGTCTCTGTATCACCTCCTGTCACGTTGTTGATGTCTGGCCACTGTGACTGCCTGCCACTGCCCACCAACCACTGCGCAACTCTGATGTTGCATCAGTGCTGCTGCTGACCTTGTTGTACTGATGCCAACACTGCATTTGCACTGCAACTGAGAAACATACAAAATACTGAATCAACTGAATTCAATATGCTTCATCTGTCACCAGAGTCTCTGAAGAATCTACGTTATTGCACTCTGCACTAAGTCACATGCTCTGCTGCTAACTTTGCACTATGCTCCCCATCGTCTCGCTGCTACTAGCTTCTGCACTATCTTTGAAGAATCTGCGCTGCTGCTAACTCTACACTGAGCCACATGTTCTACTGCCAACTCTGCACCGCGCTCCCCAACATCTGACTGCTACTAGTCTGCAACTGTCACTCTGGTTCTAACTGCATCTCCTGACACTGATCCATCTCGCTACTGAATGCTATGGGCCCCCGTAGCCAGGTAATGATCCATGAGGTGGAATCCTCAATGGACCTTGCCCAAATCTATAGCTCTCTAGGGCTACAACTCCAAGTCACCCCACCTCACTCCTGGAGGTATGGCTGCCAACATCGCGAAAGTCTTCCTTTAAACTGCAGGACAACTTGTCGATCTCAGCAAACGTTGCATACTAGTCCTGCTTCTCCTGCTTGACCTTCTTCCTGAGAGGACACTGAGTACTGTAGTGACCAAGCTCACCACACCTGAAGCACTTGACCTTTGACAGGTCCTTCTTCCTTCTTTGGTCCCCTGCCCCTGACTGGGACCCGTAGATGCAAGGGCCACATTCTCCTCCTCCTTCACCACCTACGATCCGTTGCTACTGCTGCCACTGATGGAGCTCTTTTGTTGTAAAGTGTAACTAGGTCGGTCTTCATGTTGACTACGTAATTATGTACTTATGTAAAGAAGAAGTCAAAAATAATAAAATGTATTTTTGTTTTACTTGCTTCATGGGTTTCATGAGCAAGATTTTATTATAGGTCTATAGACTTCTTCTTGATGTCTATTAGGATTTGTCATCTAGATATAAATGTATTTAAGAGTCATGTTTATGAAGGGTCTAGTCAACAAATATGCTCCAAGATCTTGGCAAAATACTTTGAAGAGATGACTTCCAAAAGATGCAAGAAGATACCCTTATAAACGTTGGATTAACTGTCCTTCATGTCGGCCTATAATCAACTATGAAGTTGGCCCACTATCATGCTGGTTGGTTGGCCTAAAGACAATTAGACTGTCTCTATAAATACCTTTTCTGTGGCCCATTTGAGGATAGTTTTTTTGGTGATTTAAGAGACAATTTACGGATTCTAAAAAGGAGATTCAGTGTGGACTTGTGACAAGGCTTTAGTGCAGACTTGAGACAGGAATTGCGGATTGGTTTGATAAAGTGTAGATGTTTGAAGGAATAGAAAATTCGGTGATCTCTGAACTAGAGTGCAGACTGTTCTATGCGGATTGAAGAGGAATAGAAGTGCAGATTCCAGACTAGGAGCAGTGCAGATCTAAGGCAGGGTTAAATTCAGATCTCAAGGGTGAATTAGTGTGGAAAACAGTGCGGACTTCCCTGTGTATAAAGTGCAGATTTCAGGAGTATTGTACAGGGTATCAAATTGCAGATTTGTCTAAGTTATCTCAGTTAGGGTGCGGATAAGAAAAAGCAATCTTGAATGTGGGATAAAGTGAGGAAGGTAAATCTGAGATTTACCTTCCTAACTACAAGTACACGCAAAGAGAAGATAATTTTGTCCCTATATCTGACTGAGCAATAAAAGGTAAAAACTTGGAGACCGAGTTCTCTAGTACCAGTGTAGATTAGCGTAGATTGGTGAAGAAGAGAAGAATCAAGTTTGAAGAAGTTGTGTCAAGGTCTTGGAAGCATAACTAGGTCAAGGGTCTAAGTCTTGGTCATGGTACTTGTCATTTGAAGATCTATAAGAAGAATTATTTGCAGGTTTTCCTCTCCAAGAGGGAGAGGTTTTGCCTTGGCTCTAGGAGCCTAACTTTGTGTCTTGTGTATTTTGATAATTGATTTGATGAAAGACTAAATAATATAAAGAAGAGAAAACATAAGAATCTCAAGTAAGCTCACAAGTAACTATCAAGAAGAGAATTTGTATTAAACACCAGCCCTCCAAATTCTCAACATCTTTAACAGAGCTTGCGTCAACTCCTCTTGCTGCAAATCAACCCACATTCTGTCCCATCTTGGCAAAGTGTCTCTACCCAATATGCTTTGGACAAACACTTGCCAATCCTCAGAGAGACTCTTTAGTGTCAATCACACTAGTTTTTATGGTTGAGGTGCTACCCCAACAACTGCAAGCTGATCCCGAGCCTCCTGAATTCTGGTGAGAAAGGAATCTATGCCGTTTCCCTTCTGCATCCTGATGCATCTCAACTTCTCTTCCAGGAACATCTTTCGCTGCTTGGAAGTACTCGAATATAGCATGAAGAGAACACCCCACATTTCCTCGGCTATTCCCTTGTTTGCCACATGTGAGACTATATGATCTCGGACTCCATCCAAGATCAACTGCTCCCCCCTTGCCATCTCTTTCCCGTACTCTTTTTGCTGGTCTACATCCTGAGGAAATACCATCACATTGTCTATGTAGGCTTTTAGGCCATATTCATTTAGAAGAAAGCATATCCTACCCTTCCAGATGACATAGTTGGAAGCTCCATCCAGCCTATCCTGATCTCTAAACCCAACTGTGGCCATCTAAAAAACTGTCGAAAACCCTCTCTTTCCTTCTGCTTGGTTGCTGCTCTACTACTCGCACTCCCTTCTGGAATGCATGGATTTGCTAACTACTATTGCCAATTTGCTTGGAAAAATCGATTTTCTGAGACTCTAAGTTTCCTGTGAGAAATTTCCCCTCTGTTGTGTGTGTTTTTCTCTTCCACCCAACGTTGATTCTGCAACTGAAACTGCTACAAAACCCTCTGTGTCCAACCAAGGAATCTACTCAATGAAAATCTAAGCTGTAGCTGCTCTCTCTAATTGCTGGAATCACTATCTTGGGAAACTCAATTTCTCTGCAACTGAAAATCAAACTGTTGCCCCAGCAACTCGGCTTGCCTGTTAATGAACTGTGCAACCTCTAGGAATTTCAGCTTGCTGCTCCCTTTGAGTAGCGAAATTCTCTCCTTTGCTTATGAGCTTCCGAACTGATCACTTATGCTTTGATAGCATGTGAAAATTCAAAACTGAAATCATATTGCAGTAACTAGAAATCATTCTTCTAATTGTTAATTAATTTTAACAATTTATCTGTTGTTTGCTACGATAAATATCAAATAATTCACACTGCAACCTTCACAAATAAAACTGCGGAAATAAATAGTGTTGGAAACTGAGAAATACTAGCACACACATAAAAAATGACACTGTTATTTTTGGACAAATGTTCTCAGAAAACCCAACTTGAGAAAACTAGTAAAGCAACTAGGGGTTTTTATTATCAAGCAACAGCGAGAAATTCCAAGTCCAATAATTTGGATGCCGAATCTGGCAATCCTACAAAGAAAAATACTGGTAAAAATCTAGAGAGGAATTTTCCTCACCCCACAAGCAAATTTGACACTGAAGACTGGCCTTTAAAACCCTCTACGTATTGCCCTGCGTCACCCTCTATGTGGGCTCTGCGTAGGCTCTAATTTGTACAACCTGGATCTCAATATGAGCTGCTTCTTCTGTTTGCCACTGACTCTGGAAATGATTCTCCCAGCCTCTGCAAAATTCTTTTGCCACTAGAAAACTAAAATGACTTCCCAAATCTACAAATTGAACTACTTTTAGAGGTTACTGCGCAGTCCTTGCGTCAACCTTGTGAAGATTTCTGAATCTAAGTTACAGAAATCCTACTGCAGTAAATCATTGCCTACTTGTCTTATTAAATTACAAGTTATTTTTCTGAATATTCAGTAAAAATACTAAAGCAAATACACTGCAGCCTACACAATTATACAGATCGAGTATTGAAAAATAAGTAAAGCATTTAGACAAAGGACACACGTATTTTTCGGATAAATGCCCCCGGAAAAACCCAATGTGGGAAAATCAGTGCAGCAGTTCTGAGGGTTTATATTATTATGTAGATTTCTGAATACAATCTAGGGTGCCAAATCCGGCTCACCCAACAGAGAAAATCCTTGGCAGAATTACCTCTATCCGGAGATAGATATTTTGGCGAATCTAACGGCAGAGCGAAGAAACCCCACAGGTGACTGCGTAGTCCCCAGTGCTGCGTAACGATGGCTGCCGCTAGCTCTGTGCTGAGACTGTGTCACCCTCTCCGTGAGCCTTCCCGGCTCAAAAATCGATCTGCTGAATGGCTGCTTGATCTGGATCACAGAAACCCCAGCGTAGCTGCTCAAGTGACTGCGTCACCCTTCTGGCTTTGCGTCACCCTCTCAAGGGTTGCGCTGTCTCTCCTAGTGTTGATTTGCCTCTCTGCACTTGTATTCTCAGCCTTGGACTAAAGTTCCACTACCGAACTACCCCTCATTGCACTAAATTACTCAGATTTGATCTTCGTCCGCACATTGCTAGAAGAATTCAATATCTAAATTCAGTCACTGTGTGTGCTCTCCAACTGACCCCAAGCCTTTCTTTTATACTTTTCCTGTTAATGAATCAACAACCGTAATCTAATCTATAATCAATGACTAAGATTAAAAAAGACTTGATCTTTGTCACTTAGAACATTCTCATCCACATGTTAAATTAATTCACTTTAATTATTTAATTTCCCAAAGTTTAGACTTAGGGTACCCATTAAAATAATTAATTATTTGATTAACTTAAGCTCCGCGTGGAATTTCTCCAAACGATTTCTGGGTCTTGGAGATCCTATGTGTTCTAGCCCCTCCATAAAGTTTCGGAGCTAGAGCACATCTGATTCTACCCAAAAATCAACACTCCCTCTTAGCGAGGAATGTGCTCTAGCAATATTTCAATACTAGAAGCATTACCTTGATCCATGACATTGGTCCTCTGCGCTGTTGATGCTTGACTGCTGCCCCTCATCCACTGCGTTGCTGCCCATGTCATTGCCACTGACACTGCTACATCTGTACTGCAGCTCCCTCTCAAATGCTGCCCATAGCGCTGCCATTGCTAATTGCTGCACTGCAACTCAGTTGTTGAGAGTTAAGAAACTGAAAAAATCCACCCAAAAAATTGACATACAAGTTAGTCTAGATGTATCTCGATGGTGAAGCTCCCTCTGCTACTAATTCTATGCTGACCCTCTGATGCTCTGCGTTGCTGTTGCTCTGCACTGCGTTGTTGAAGTCCATCAACCACTGCATTGCTACTATCTCTGCTCTACGCTGCTTCAGTCTTCAGCGTCCTAGCTTTGCCATTGTTTCTCCATCCTGCTCACACCAACCGACTCCAGTCATCCTGCTACTGTCATTAAGGGCTCCCGTAGCTCGTATGTGATCCAAGAGTTTGGGCACCTCAAGGATCCTCCCCTACCACTGTAGTTTAAAGAACTACAGATCAATGTCGCCCCAACTCTTTTCCTGAGGCACATGAGCACTCATGGCGACATCATCATCATCCCCATCATCGTCCTTTGCTGCAACAACCATTGAATCAAAATCTTCTTTACCCTTCTTCTTCTGTAATATCCCAAAATGGGAAAATCAGCAATACTTGAACAAAAAACACATTTTTCAGAAATATAAGTATCAACAGAAAAATGCAGCCCATGGATCCATTAGATCTGACATATATAATATCAACCACATCTGAAAGGAAATCAGAAACAAATGTCTTTTGCCTAGTTAAACAGGCCTCCCATGCTCAAAACAACTTAAAAATGATGAATCCCCAAGATTACTGCAACATAGAAATTACTGCATAAAGTGACTGCGCAGTCTAATGAGGGTTATACTAAGAAATATAGAGACAACAAATTTGCTTATATATTAATCAATAATGCTCAAAAACAGAGATCTAGTCTCTTTTACATAGACCCAAGATGACCCGGCAAGGGTTTCTTGACAGAAATGATATACATGAAATTACTGCTGTAGATCTATGGCTGAATCACGCTGTGTAGCTGAAGCTTTGCATTAAAATGGGTGAACATGCAAAGAAATGGCTGTAGACTCTCCTACTAGCTTTTCGGGAAAAAGGCTGATCCTCCTCCTGGGAAACTAGCTCATAAAAGTGGGGTTTTAACCCCTTTTGCTGCAACACCCTGAAAATAACGCAGTTTCTCCAAGGGACTGCACTGTAGTTGTAGGTGAATACTTGGCCAAGTGCCTGATAGTGGAAAATGCAGCTCAGAAAGCTCCTCTTAGATTTCTTAAACAAGATCTCCAAGAAAGAGTAGGGAATTCCCGCATGAGAAAACTTTTGCACTAAATAGTGCAGCAAACTTAGCTAAACAGCCAAAGAATGCAAGAAGTCTAAACAGACCACATACAAAATATAATCTTCAATGATGCCCATATGGTTTCCATTCCCTCCATTATATAGTTGATGAGCTTCCTCAGCAAGGGTCCCACCCAATTATGAGGTTGCTTCCATGCAAAGATTCCTCAACCAAAATTACATTGTCTCCATTAGTCTTCCTCATCTTTTTACAGCGCTGTTTGAATTAGTCAATCTTGACTGGATCAACCTTGATTGGATCTTCATACATTGTCTCTTTTCACACCCAAGGTGTCTTCATTTTGACTAGCTATATTGATCTTCATTCACATTGATCTGTCTTTATTTAGGATCCACTCCTCATATAATAGTGTTGTTGACTTGGTCAAACTTGACTTTGTCCACACATTTTAGACCCTTTTCACACATGAGGATGCTTGATCTAGTTATTATCATGATCCATTTTCACATTATGAGAGATTTTATTCCTACTTAAGCAACTTATGAGCCTCCTTGCCCATTTATTCATCTAACTAGATTTTAAAGGCAAAATTAATATTCCTATTAGTTGCATGCTAATTTAGGAATATTACAGTCTTCCCCTCCCAAATGTTGCTTGTCCTCAAGCAACTACAAGGGTGCTGCAAAATCTCCCCTCCTCCTCTTGGGGCCTCTACATCAAATAGTCTCTCCATTGCTTCAAATATTCTGTCTCTCAATGGTTCCTCCCAAGTGTGTAAGCTGGCCTTTGGTAGATCAACCAAATGGCTCTCATCATGAAAGAATGGAAGGCCTACATGGAAACCTTCTTGTTGATCAATTGTCTCCTCAAGATAGAAGTGATGACAATCATGGAGAATTTCATCATCAATGAAGGACTCCCATCTCCATGCTATCATCCAAATGAAATGAATCACCTCCCAGCTTGGTAATTCATAGAAAAATTCCTCCCAAATGCTCATGAGAGGTATGTTCCAAGTGCTCCAAACAATCATATACCTCATAAAGAAACAAGTGATATATTATGGTAGCCATATCTTTTCCCATGCTCCCTTTGAAACATGTAGTACAAAAAATGTGGGAAATTTCTTCCCCTAAGGACACATCCAACCAATGTGTCTCTCCTCTAACCATGTTCCCATCAAAGATAAGAACATCTTCAGCATATGGAATCATAATCAAGGTCATGTTGGCTGCCACATGCAATAAAGGAGAAGAACAATGGTCCCTCATGTGCAATCAGCGCAGTTTTACTCCTAACTGCCATAGAATATGATATGACAAGTGTTTTTCCCAACACTTGTTTGCTGCCCCATCCTTCTTGAATGCTTGGAGAAGGTGTATGATGGTTGGTGTTAATGAATCACACCATGAAGAGTACATCATCTCTCCAAGATCTCCCAAGGCATGACCAACATCACCATTGTTCATGGCCCAAAGTGGCCTATGAAGCCCATAAGAAAAAGTACCCCCTCTTGGAGCAAAGCCCTGCACATGAGTGTTAAGAAAATGCAAGTATATAATAAATATATCATGATGTCCAACAATACAATGTTTATCATACACTTGGTTTAAATCAGCAAGGTAGCTCATGGATGAGCTCCCTCTCACACCCAATGAATAAGGAGGTGGTAATGATAACTCTTCCCAAGAGCTATGTTCCTCCTCAACCAGCAAATGATCCATGCACTTCCTCATATGAGAGTGCATCTCCTCTTTGAAGTTTTCCCACATGAATCCATCTAAGATAGTATGATATGCTCTAATGAAACCAGTGGGTTTTGAAAGAAAGATCTCATAGGCTGCATTAAGTAGTTTCTCCTTGAGCTTGAAGTCTCTAGCCAAATAGATCTGATCATGGGAATAAATGACTCCCTCAACTACTTTATACCTCCCATCCACCACTTGTCCATCAAGAACGTTACATGTGAAGAGGTCCTTGGAATATTCCATCAAAAGTTGGGACTCCCAATAAGGATCTAGGCTCCCCAACAATGATAGCGCTGTAGAAATCTGAAATGCAGCCCCTGTCATAACATGGCTCCCCTCTTTGACATGCTTGATGCCAAAGTCACATGTTGGAGTACTATCAACTTTATTTTGCTGCCTTTCTTGCAGTTGATCTTGTTCAAGACAAGATTGAAGTAGATGGAAATCAACCTCCCTTTAGAGAGTTTTTGCTTTCCAGAACTTCCTTGATTTGGCCCATGCATGCAAGAGTGTTGATATCCTCTTGTCATGTTCAAAAATCTCCTTGGTGGGTGAAAATACCATTGGCTGCCCCAAAGATATTGAGTGGCCATTGGACATCCCATCCATGTTACCATAGATTTCTGAATTCTCCTTTTTCAGTGCAAATAAATGAGTGGGAGATAGCAATGTCAATTTCAGAAAATTGCTTACCTCTCCTTTGAATCCATAAAAGATTCTCTGCGCTGTGCTATCTTCTCCCAAAGCTCCTTCCTTAGCCAAATATGAAAATGCTGCCCATGGTTGAGAGAACACTTTAGCTTTCCTCCAATCAGGGGGTCTCCCTGGTGGAATGCCTCCATGTAAAGAGACATCAAGGCATAGAGTAGGATATACATGTGTGTGGACAGATTTGTCCTTGCCTTCATTGCACAAGCCCTCCTACCTCCCTTGTGCATCAAATTTCTGAAATAGAGAAGGGTGTATGCTCCTCATCATATGATGCTTGTCCTTCCCTTTATCTTCTTCTACCTTCAAGATCTCACCATTTGATAATGATGGCACATGCCGCACATGGATTGTGCCATGATCCCCATATGTGAGATTCTTTGGAACTCCTTGCAAGAGTGCAAGAGTTTCTCTTCTTGGAGCTAGTGCTCCACCTTCCTCTTCATGAGGTACTGGATGTGCTCTTGATATGACTGCGCTGTTATCTCCAACCTTCTCTTCATCCTCATCAATAGTTGAAAATGCCTCATCAACAAGAAGAGACCTTAGATCTTGGTCTTCCCTTGAAGGAGGAATCTCCATGTCTTTCTCTTGAGAAGAAAGCTCATCATGCAATGGGGATCTTGCGTCTAGCAATGTATCATTTAAGTCTTCATCCCCTTCAATGGTTTTCTAAAATGGAGTTGGATCTATAGACCCTTCCAACTCATGCAAAGGTTTTGTTTGTTTTGGTTTGATAGGCTTCATAGAAGGTGTTTCATCAAACTTTTCATCAAACCTTTCCACTATTCTTCTAATAAACCTTGCATAAGTAGATGTATTTGCATTCTTTAAGGAAAAAGATTCAAACAACCACCAAGCATAAGCCTTACCCTCAAGATGCAGTGCTGCTACTTTGATGGCTTCTTTTTCTGAAACTTGATGATGTTGCACATAGGTGTCTAGCTCCTTCACCCAAACCCTAGCTGGACATTTAGTCGATCCATCAAAAGTAGATAGAAAGAATCTACCCACACCATGCTGCTTGCTCCTTGTGCTTCTCTCCTCTTTGATCTTGCAAAACCCTTGGAAGTTCAAGTGATCTTTGAACCCCTTAGATTGAGCTTGATACTCTTGCAAATAATCAAAAAGGGTCTCCGTCTTTGGTACATCTCCTTTCTCCATCTTCTTTGTCATGAACATATGGCTGGTAGAGCGTTTTAGATCTGAGGGTATGGCTGAATGCTCATACCCATAAGATGATGAACTGGATCTTTCCTCATGTACCTTTCTTGTTGAGGGACTTCCATGCTTTTCCCTCATTTCTTTGATGTCTTTGTTTACACCCAGCAGAGTTTGACAGAGAAGTTTTGAGAACCTCTTCCCTCCAGACAATAAGGGTTTGCTTTGATCTCTCTTGCAGATCTTCTCCTCCCCATGAGAAGACTCCATAATGGTTGAAGAACACAGGCTGAGCCAAGATTAAGGCTTCGATACCACTGTAATATCCCAAAATGCGAAAATCAGCAATACTTGCACAAAAAACACATTTTTCAGAAATATAAGTATCAACAGAAAAATGCAGCCCATGGATCCATTAGATTTGACATCATATCAACCACATTTGAAAGGAAATCAGAAGCAAATGTCTTTTGCCTAGTTAAACAGGCCTCCCATGCTCAAAACAATGTAAAAATGATGAATCCCCAAGACTACTGCAACACAGAAATTACTGCATAAAGTGACTGCGCAGCCTAATGAGGGTTATACTCAGAAATATAGAGACAAAACAAATCTGCTCATATATTAATCAATAATGCTAAAAAACATAGATATAGTCTCTTTTACATAAACCCAAGATGACCCGGCAAGGGTTTCTTGACAGAAATGGTATACATGAAATAACTGCTGCAGATCTATGGCTGAATCACGCTGTGTAGTTGAAGCTCTGCATTAAAATGGCTGAACATGCAAAGAAATGGCTATAGACTCTCCTATTAGCTTTCTGGGAAAAAGGCTGATCCTCCTCCTGGGAAACTAGCTCATATAAGTGGGGTTTTAACCCCTTCCACTGCAACACCTTGAAAATAACGCAGTTTCTCCAAGGGACTGCACTGTAGCTGTAGGTGAATACTTGGCCAAGTGCCTGATAGTGGAAAATGCAGCTCAAAAAGCTCCTCTTAGATTTCTTAAACAAGATCTCCAAGAAAGAGTAGGGAATTCTCGCATGAGAAAACCCTTACACTAAACAGTGCAGCAAACTTAGCTAAACAGCTAAAGAATGCAAGAAGTCTAAACAGACCACATACAAAATATAATCTTCAATGATGCCCATATGGTTTCCATACCCTCCATTATATAGTTGATGAGCTTCCTCACCAAGGGTCCCACCCAATTATGAGGTTGCTTCCATGTAAAGATTCCTCAACCAAAATTACACTGTGTCCATTAGTCTTCCTCATCTTTTTATAGCGCTGTTTGATTTAGTCAATCTTGACTGGATCAACCTTGACTGGATCTTCATGCATTGTCTCTTTTCACACCCAAGGTGTCTTCATTTTGACTAGCTAGATTGATCTTCATTCACATTGAGCTGTCTTTATTTAGGATCCACTCCTCATATAATAGTGTTGTTGACTTGGTCAAACTTGACTTTGTCCACACATTTTAGACCTTGTTTACACATGAGGATGTTTGATCTAGTTATTATCATGATCCCTTTTCACATTATGAGAGATTTTATTCCTACTTAAGCAACTTATGAGCCTCCTTGCCCATTTATTCATCTAACTAGATTTTAAAGGCAAAATTAATATTACTATTAGTTGCATGCTAATTTAGGAATATTACATATTTTGAGGGCATTGTGTGGCAAAATGTCCCAATTCTCCACACCTGAAGCATCTGAATTTTAAGAGGTCCTTCTTCTTCCTTCTCTACTGCCCATGATGTCCCTTAGATGTGAGAGCTGCATCTTCCTCTTCCTCCTTGATCTTGATCCCCGTACTGCTGCTTCCCGCCTTGGTCAACCTTTTGATCTCTTCTTGTCGAAGAGCTACCCACATATCCTCCTAGTTTGGAAGCACTGCTTTTCCCAAAATACCTTGGACAAAGGTTTCCCAGTCTTCCGTGACTGCATTCAGGGCAGTCCTGACCATAAGTCCATCATCTGGTGTAGCCCCTATGGAAGCCAATTGATCCCGGATCACTCGCAATCTGATAAGGAAGGGGTCAATTTCTTCTCCCTTTTGCATCTGAAACAGTATCAACTGATTCTCAAGCAACATCCCCTGATGGACAGAGGTTCCTTGGTACATCGTGGTCAAGGAAGTCCACATTTCCCTTGTTGTGTTCTTCTCGGCAATATGTGGGATCAAATGATTCTTGACTCCATCCATGATCATGCGTTTTGCTTTCGCTTGAGCCTCTTCGTACTTCTTGAGAGCATCAACATCAACAGGGACAACAACTGCATGCAAGACATGATCCTTGATGCACTTATCATCCAAAACTGACATGATCCTGGCCTTCAAAATGACAAAGTTGGATGTTCCATCCAACCTGTCTTGATCCCTCAATCCATGTGCGGCCATCTCTACTCAAAAATGTCGAACTGGTTCTCTTCTCCCTCTTTTCCTGCTGCTCCAGCAAAACTCGAATTTGGGTTTCTTTGGTGCCAGAAACCCTCTAAGGAACAAGCTCCCTCTGAATCTTGATTCCTTCACGAAAATCCTTCCGCCAACTGATGTCGAATCAATCCTCTCTAATCACTCTTTGTTGCTGATTTGCACTGGATCTAGACTTCTTGGAAAGAAGTCTTCTGAGGAACTGTTTCCCTCTAGTTTGCCACTGCCCCACTAGACATTGTTCTGCACCAACAGAAACAATGCCCCACCAGCAACTCCTGAAGAAAATCGAACTACTCTTCTAGGCTTGGCAACCGGAAAGACATAGGCTCAAAACCTCTGCGCTGGCCCAGCAAGCACTGCGGTACCTCTGATGCAGGCTCTGCGTGAGCCCCTTTGGTGACTACGTCACCCTTCCTTACCTCTTTCTGGATCTACGCTATCACTTGGGAGTTGGGACAATTGCCTTCATGCAACAAATTTCCTTCGTCTTCTGCTGATGGCTTCAGCTTTACTTGATCTGCAACACGCTTTGATACCATGTGAAAATTTCTGAATCTAATATACATAAATCCTACTGCAGTAAATCTGATTTGCATTGCCTACTTGTCTTATTAAATTACAAGTTATTTTTTTGAATATTTAGTAAAAATACTAATGCAAATACACTGCAGACTACACAATTATACAGATCAAGTACTGAAAAATAAGTAAATCATTCAAACAAAGTACACGTATTTTTCGGACAAATGTCCCTGGAAAAACCCAATGCGGGAAAACTGGTGCAACAGTTCTGAGGGTTTATATTATTATGCAGATTCTTGAATACAATCTAGGGTGCCAAATCTGGTTCAGCGAACAAAGAAAATCCTCGACAGAAGTACCTCTATTCGAAGAGAGATATTTTGGCAGATCCAATGGCAGAATGAAGAAACCCCACAGGTGACTGCACAACGATGACTGCAACTAGCTTTGCGCTGAGACTGCGTCACCTCTCCTAGTGGCTGCATCACCCTCTCTATGAGCCTTCCCGGCTCAGAAATCGATTTGTTGAATGGCTGCCCGATCTGCCTCACAGAAACCCCAGTGCAACTACTTAAGTGACTGTGTCACCCCCTCTAGCTCCGTGTCACTCTTCTGGCTCTGCGTCACCCTCTCAAGGGTTGCGCTGTCTCTCCTAGTGCTGATCTGCCTCTCTGCACTTGTATTCTCGGCCTTGGACTAAAGTCTCGCTGCCGAACTGCCCCTCACTGCACTGAATTACTCAGATTTAATCTTCGTCCAAGCACAACTCCATCAGAAGAATTCAATCTCTAAGTTCAGTCACTGTGTGTGTTCTCCAACTGACCCCAAGCCTTTCCTTTATACTTTTCCTATTAATGAATCAACGACCGCAATCTAATCTCTAATCGACAGCTAAGATTAGGAAAGACTTGATATTTGTCACTTAGAATATTCTCACCCACATGTTAAATTAATTCAATTTAATTATTTAATTTCCCTAAGTTTAGACTTAAGGTTCCCATTAAAATAATTAATAATTTGAATAACTTAAGTTTCAGGTGGAATTTCTCCAAACGATTTCTGGGTCTTGGCGATCTCATGTTGTTAATTTTGGGCAACTAGGTCCAAACTCCATGTTGCACTGCTCATATGATGATGGTCATATTTTTGTTGGATTCCTCTTTCAGAGAGGTGCAAGATTGATCTAAAGATTATCTTGATCAGATGAGAAAAACATTTATTTTGATTTATTTTCCACATGTGCAAGGTTGGCGAGATTTATTCCACATGCCTAAGAGATGTGTCACACACCCTCATTGATGGATATAAATTGGAGAGACTTGGAGGTCATTTTCTCATCATCTCATCACACATTCTCTCTTTGTGATCTGATTGGTTCGATGGCCTTTGGATGCCTTTTTCCCTCACACATGTGGAGCGAAGCTGCTGTTTTCTGCACTGATCTGTTTAGGGCTTTTCCGCTACAACGTTGACCAACGTTGACCATGGTCAACCCTTGGTCGTTTGACCTTAATCTTTTGCAAAAGTTCCGATTTTAGGAGATCGTACAACTTGGCACTAAAATGGAGGAATTTTGGGTTGTTTGGCTGAAGCCCTAGTTTGTTGCGTTAACTTTTCTGAAGCTGTCTACGTTGTCCCTAGTTTGACTTGCATTGACTTGTGATGAGCTATCTTTGAGGGTTGTGGGTGTGACACATGAAAGTGCTAGCTGATCGAGAAAAACTTTGTTGGTTGAAGCATCTTGCTGACCCCCGTAACACCACAATATCTCATATCTTTGCTGGACAAAAGGAATTGTAAATTTGATCTATATTTGGTTTGTCTTCTATTGATCTATTATTGTGTTCTATCGACATTTTACTTTCAAGTTTATATGATTGCTATTTTGTATTGGGCCTAAGAAAGATTGAAGTAAAAGTGCATCAAGCATATAACACAATTGTTATCTAAATTTAACACGTGTTCTAGCCGCTCCACAAAATTTCGGAGTTACAACACATCCGATGCTACCCAAAAATCAACAAACCTCACTGTGGCTCTTCTGCCTCTCTGCAAATGCACTCCCTAGATCTGGAAATCTTCCTCCAACCTCACTGTCCCTGCCCCTCACTCACTGCTTCGATCTCTGGCTCTTCGGCGATTGCTGTTGCTCTTTGGAAATTGATCTGCCAAGGAAATCGAACTTCTGGTGTATGTGGTGTCTCTTCTCGAAGTGCCCATCGACTTCTTCTTATAATCCTCTGTTGGGACTCCAACGACCAAGATTAAATCTTAATCAAGGGCGAGGATCATCTTGAAGTCGATCCATGTGAGTTTCTAGACTATTCTCACCTTGACTTAATTAATTTTGATTAATTAAGCTATTTTCCTAAGTTTAGACGTAGGAAACATTAAAAATTTGGTTAATAATCTAATTAAGTCATTTCTAGGTGGAATTTTCAGAAACAATTTCTAGGTTTTGGAGATCTCATGTATTCTAGCCTCTCCACCAAATTTCATGACTAGAACACATCCGATGCTACAGAAACTAACACCATCCATCTCCATTGAATCTCAAAGAGCCCATAAGTTGTTCAAGGCAAGGATCTACCAAAGACATCAAAAGATCATTGAAAGAGGGTTTCAAGAGCCCTACTCTTTCCTTCCATCTCTTAAATCAAAATACTTCATTTTCTATTTTTGCTAACATTGCCTTATCAAGCATTGAAGGCTAGAGTGTTGGGCTCAGTCCCAACATTCTCTCATTGAATCAGTTCATGCAAGTTGGCTTAGTGAGGGATTTGTTGTAGTATAAGTGTGTTTTAATTTGCATTTCAACCCATAAGTTTTCCTTCCATCACATGTTGATTTCACTCCTTCATCTTATGAGTGTTTGTCATCTTATTTTTAACTTATTGCTTCACTATTATTCTAGCAGAGGTTTGAGGCATCTAGGACAATTTTTTAGGGTTGCTTTTTAGGTGTGTTGTTTTTCCATGATACTGGAGTCTAGGATAGAATCTTAAATCACTAACGCTACTAATCCAAGTATCACAACAAGACTACTTTGCATAGTGGAATAATATACAACAATAATCTACTAGTGCACAAAATATACAAGACTTTTAAAAAATTTAATCGACAACCCAAATTCATTATATTAATCAAATTGATAATACAACAGTCTGGGGCTCCCGTACTAGGGATAATGACCCCACTAGAACAAGAATACAAGAACAAGATACACTGACGATCTAGCTGATGTAGTCGTTGATCACAACTTCTATGTTGTATCCTGAACACACTGTGGGTCCTTTGCTTCCGTTCTCATACACTGCCTCTATCAATGCACTAACTCCTTTAGGCCACTGAACTTGGCTCTCTAATCTTCCCTCTAGTAGATCATAAGTCCATCTACAACCAACACATAGGGTCTTCACGCTCACTAGTTGCTCCTTCATCCTTCAAGACCACAACACTCTGAAACTTCTTGCCCACTGCCACTCCTCAACTATTAAGGACTTCTTCCCACTATTGTCTTCCTATGCTGCTCCAATGAAAACAAACATAGGGCAAGAGGGTTGCCACCTATCACTGTCAAACGTCCCTTCTCCAACAATGAACTTGGGTTGTCCATTATTTCTCCTCTGGCTGATCAGACCTTGAGCTTCTTCAATCTGCCACTTCTAACAGCCCTAGCGTCCTTCCTAAGGTCTACACTTAGGGCACACTTGGTCCACTCTTACGCTTCCCTCCAATAGTCCACAAGTGTCCAATACAAATCTTTCCACACTAGGACAATCTATCCTGTGGCATCAAAACAACTTGAAACACATCAAAACATACCTTTCCTTCACTTCTTGATTGATGTACACCCGTTGTAGCTTTGGCTGCTTGGTTAGGGATGCTAACAATGCTTATTAGCCTCCTCCAAATGCTCCCAAAGGCCTCCTACAACTGCGACCCTACTTCCACAAGAGATCTGAACTTACGGCTCCCCAAACTAGGGCTTTTAACTCTCTTGAATCTTCCTTAATCAAGCTCACCCCACCTGTAACTTATTTAGACTCCTTGCGGCCATAGTTGCAAGAACCGTCCCCCCCCCCCCAAAGGATCTGGAGGCATAATCGCGTCCCGTATGGATCCCCCACAGATCCTTTAGCGAAACCGTAGATCCGAAAATCAGATTCGCGGTTCCACCTTTATTTGGCGATTCCTGGAAAATTGAAACTGTGGGGGCTTGATCCGTAAATCCAGAAAGGATCGGGTGCAGATTTGTGGAGGTTCGTGTGTGTATCCACCACGGATCGCGAGCAGATCCGAGAGCAGGTGGACAATTCACATCGTTCCGCGGGGCTTTTATTGTTTTTTTTGGAAATTTCGAACTGTTATGGGAGGAACTACACTTTTCGAATACTCCCTAGATGCTTCCTAGATGCTCCCTGATGGTAATATTAAAGTCTTAAAGTAAAAGTGAAATTCTCCTTTATCTTTCATTTCCATCCTTTACTTAAATTTTTAACATTACCATGAAATGACTCAAGATGTTTGAGAGTGGTTCCAACCTCATCAAACTTCATATAGAGAGAATAAAATTTCATATCCCATTGAAAATTTAGCAGACTTAATAGTTTTCAGGATCAATGGGATTGTGGCGTTCCATTGGATTATATCATGTATGAGAGCATGTGATTGGCATTTAATCAAGAGCACCAAGCCCTATATGTACCCCGATGTTGGTGTTGTTGATTGTTGAACTCCTTTGTCATGGCCTTAACAATTTTGTACCCTTCACTGAAGTCAAAATCATTGACCAGGCATGTTAAGCTTTCTCTACCATATTATAAGGCTTGGATTGGGTTGTTTGATCAAAATTAGACAATGTTGACTAATATCTCTATAGAATTGAAGTAGAGGCAAAGGATAGACAAGAGGAGGAATCTAGATTCTAGTGGTTGATCCTGGAATAATTAATCATTGATGTACAATGGATGCCATATCTATCTTGATTTATGCGAAAATATGCATGTTTTCATGTCTTCTACAACTAATTTGGTATTTTGGATGATTTTTTTAATATAAATGCATATATATATATATATATAAGGCACTTCCGAGACACTTCGCTTCCTAGATTTTTGGGAAATGACGCTTCAGCGTCCCTGCTTACAAAAAACGTCCCCGCTTCGTGCAACATTGCTTGTGGCCCTCAAACCAAGGCTAGATGTGCCACAAAACAACACAAAAACAAGCCATATTGAGTCATCTCCTACTCGGCTTGCTACTAAACCTACTCAACACCTAATATAGTCATGAAAAGGCCCAAAATTTGTCCTCTCCTCTTTCGCTTGAGCTGCTCCTGATTTGCGACCAAGTTCAGATGTGCTGCATTATGTTTTGATGCACTTAGATGTACTCTAAACCTCCAACAATCACATTTATTTATATGTAATCATGTAGTGTCTTCACAATTGTCTTGGGGCACATTTTAACCCTAAGTCAACTTACTCAATTTGCCAAATTAACCACCCGCCACATATAAAAATTAATATCTCAGATTAGAGACCTTCATTTTGAATGATTTTTGTTGCCCCTTGCTCCTCTAAGGGTCCTCTAACACCTCAAAGTTGATCACTCAAAGTCCACTTGGTTTTGGCCCAACTCCTTTAGGTACAAAACCCCAAGCTTGGGTTCCAAGCCCACAAAGCACTTTTGTGGCGCTCCAACCTCCAAACCTCGAACCCTAGGGCTTGGAGTACCTCCCAAGCTACCAAATCTCAACAAGGTGGTTCTCCGCAAGGAAACTCACTGATTTGTGGACTGGATTTCAATGAATTTGTGGGCAGCGAAAAGCCATCCCTTGGATAGTCCTTGAAGTGGGATTTATTGACATACCTTAACTGTCCAAACTTGCTGAACTGTGGACAGATCCTGACTTGTTTATTCCACACTGATTTTGAATGCATGTGTGACGAGTTGTAACTCTCGGATTTTCATTCAAGGACTTCCAAGTCCTATTCCTCAAGAAAGTCACCTATTGTAACATTTCTCAAGTAGATCATCATGTTGAAAAGTGTAACTAGGTCGGTCTTCATGTTGAGTATGTAATTATGAAAAAGAAGAAGTCAAAATAACATATATTATTGTTGTATTTGCTTCATGGGTTTCATGAGCATAATTTATTAAGTAGATGGACTTCTTCTTGATGTCCATTAGGTATGAGTTAAGTGTCAGATCTAGTTTTGTTATATGCTCCAAGACCTTGTGGAAGAAGCTTACAACAACCCTCAATGCAACGATGAAAGACAAGTGAAGTAACACCTCTTGAAATGTTTAAGAAATTACAAGTCATGTTGGCCTACATGCTGTGGTAAAGTTGGCCTAAATTACATTTGGATGGTCGGCCTAAAAGGTGAGAACAATTCACTATATATTAACCTAAACTACAGATCATTTGTAGGAGAAAAAGGTTGCAGATAACACTGAACCTAATGCGGATATATACAAGATTACATTGCGGATAAAAAGGAAGATTACAGTGCGGTATAGGAAGCATATAACTGCGGATAAGGAACAGTAAAAGGTGTGGATCAATCTCAGGAAGATTTGCGGATCAAATATCAGGAATAATTGCGGATAAAAAGGGAGTATATAAGTGCGGACAAGACAGTGAATAAGAGCAGTATATGTATACGGATAAGTGCAAGAAGGGCAACATATAAGAGCAGCATATGAATGCAGATAATAACAGGAGCAGACTTCATAAGACTATTGCAAGGATAAGTTGTTGATATACATTGTTAAGGGCTATGATAACAAGATAGAATTAGCAGAGGTTGAGACAGTGATCATAAGGTGGAGAGGCAGTAACAGTGAGGAAGGTAAATCTATGATTATTCTCTATGAGTACTGCAGGAGAAGCAATCTCTCTGAGACAAGAACTATACAAAATGAAATTATCAAGGGAAGAACGAATCACACCATATTTTATGTGGATTTCTGAAATAAGAGATCAACTGCAGGAACTAGGAGAAGTAATGTCTGACACTGAGATGACTACAATGGTGCTGAATGCTCTACCAGAGGAATGGGGAAACTTCACTTCTAGTCTATATGGAAAGAAAGAAGCCACCCCATTCCATGATTTATGGTCTCTATGTGAAGTAGAGGAAACAAGACTAAAGGCCAAAGTTGATACAGGACCAAGTGAAGAGAATCATGCCTTTGCAGCCTCATACAGAAAGAAAGGAAGATTCGGAAAATTTGGCCCTTGGAATAAAAGAAGAAATATGGACAACGTACGATGCTTTGGATGTAATGAGCTTGGGCATTATAAAATAGATTGTCCTAAATCTGAAAAGGACAAGAGGAAACAGGAAGAAGCCCATGTCACTAATGAAAGAGAAGAACCTGATGCTAAAATATCTAAGAAGGAGGAAGCGAGAGATCTCTATTATGATTGATATCATCTTTCTCTTTAAGTGATCTTTGATTGGTTATAAAATTGTATGATAAAAAGCAATGTACATTAAGAAGCATCTCGATAGAAGCATGGAAGGAGCTCTTGTTGAAACAACTTCTGGAAAACGTCTCTACTAAAGTAAAGCAGTCATCAGATTAAGATTTATTATGGAGACAAAATTCTAGGATGTAATGACATATTGATGGAGCAAGCCAAAGGCATGAAGCTCTTCATTCTAGAGAAATTGCTACAGGATGACTCAAGGAAATAGATATGAGGTATGTAGACATATATGCTGATATTGGATGTTGTGAAGTCATGTCATATGGTTGCAGGTAATAGACTTCCATATTTAGAAGTATGATCTATGAAGGAGGATCTCTTGGTGCACTGACAGATGAAATTGACATAATATGTCCTCATAGAATATGAGGTGGTTGTACATAAACAAGAAATTGGAAAATTTGTAAGATCCTGAGAATGAAGAATGTGCAGAGAGGAAGAGATCATGAAATGCAACCATGTCAAGAGGCAGTTATCATCCAGAGGCCAAGAAGATGTGACTAGGAGATCTCCTAGGAAGATATGTAGACTCTGACGGAAGTCTAGTAAAAAAGAAGACCCTTGGCAAAACATATCATTAAGAGATATGTCAATCTATGTGAAGGATGCCGATGCCTACAGGAAGATGTCATGGTGAAAGATCATCACTAAGGTAACTTTTGTTCTAAAAGTTCATATGTATATGTTTATCTGGATGAATTTGTGCAGGGCTGCTAATCGTGAGAAAGGATATATGATCCTTGGAGATGATTTGAAGAAAAGCAGCATGGCATAATGGTGGACCAAATAAGGAAGTTTGATGAATCACTTTCTGATAGCTGACATGACTCAGGGATGAAAGTGATGGATGATCCGTGCCCTATGAAGCTAAAAGTTGAAGATTCCTCAATATCGAAATCCATGACATCGAAGACAGAAATTCTTCATGAGCAACTAGGTGTATCACCATTGCTGTTGGAGGTCCCTGGTAAAGAGGGAGCCTGATGATAAGTTTCTTAATTGGAAGAAACTTGGTAATTCCTAAGAATGAGCTTAGGTACATTCCTTGTATAGGAATGAGTACATTCCCTTATGGAATAGGTCCTCCCTGGTTGAGAGGGAGAGATAGACACATCATTCTGGTTTTCACTTGGGAAGACAGAATGGAGAAATGGGTAATCATCTGGCATTCGATACTCTTTGAGAATGTGTTAGGGCATTCAAGATAAGAGTAGTCGGGGACCGCTATTCTTTGAGGGCTAGCTACCCAAGAGAAGAATAGTCCAAGAAGGTCATACTTTGGGAACACCCGGGTGGAGTGTGTACCTTGGAGAGACAATGACGATGGTGTCTATAAGTCATGTGTCTCGCTAGCATTGTAGCCCATTGTCTTGTTGAAAGATGGGTTTGTTAGTCAAGGCCTTGCACTAGGACAATGTTGGTTGATATGATGCTATACATATGCGATTACCAATCTGATTCTTCTTATGAGATTCTTCAGTTTGAAAGTGACCATGTACCTGTATGAATACCTCCCTAGTTAAGAGGGAGTGTTGAAAAGTATAACTAGGTCAATCTTCATGTTGACTATGTAATTATGAAAAAGAAGAAAAAATAATATATATTATTGTTATATTTGCTTCATGTGTTTCATGAGCATAATTTATTAAGTAGATGGACTTCTTTTTGATGTCCATTAGGTTTGAGTTAAGTGTCAAATCTAATTTTGTTATATGCTCCAAGACCTTGTGGAAGAAGCTTACAACCCTCAATGCAACGATGAAAGACAAGTGAAGTAACACCTATTGAAATGTTGACGAAATTACAAGTCATGTTAGTCTACATGCTGTGGTAAAGTTGGCCTAAATTACATTTGGATGGTCGGCCTAAAAGGTGAGAACAGTTCACTATATATTAACCTAAATTGCGGATCATTTGGAGGAGAAAAAGGTTGCGGATAACACTGAACCTAATGCAGATATATACAAGATTACACTGCGGATAAAAAGGAAGATTACAGTGCAGATATAGGAAGCATATAAGTGTGGATAAGGAACAGTAAAAGGTGCGGATCAATCTCAGGAAGATCCGCGGATCAAATCTCAAGAATAATTGCGGATAAAAAGGGAGTATATAAGTGCGGACAGGACAATGAATAAGAGCAGTATATGTATACAGATAAGTGCAGGAAGGGCAGCATATAAGAGCAGCATATGAATGCGGATAAGTGCAGGAGCAGACTTCATAAGACTATTGCAAGGATATGCTATTGATATACATTGTTAAGAGCTGTGATAACAAGATAGAATTAGTAGAGGTTGAGACAGTGATCATAAGGTGAAGAGGCAATAATAGTGAGGAAGGTAAATCTATGATTTACCTTTCTACTGTTCAAGCAATTCAACTACAAGCATATGCAAGGTGAAGATCAAGGTCTCTAGTGCTGATGCAGAACTAAGCAATTTGGTGAAGAGAAGATTCAAGGTTGAAGACGCTGAATCAAGGTCTTGGAAGCATATCTAGGTCAAGGGTCAAAGTCTGGGTCATGGTACTTGTCATTTGAAGATCTATAAGAAGAATTCTTTGCAGGTTTTCCTCTCCAAGAGGGAGAGGTTTTTCCCTGGCTCTAGGAGCCTAACTTTTGTGTCTTGTGCATTTTGATAATTGACTTGATGAAAGATTAACTAAACTAAAAGAAGAGAAGACATAAGTATCACAAGTAAGGTCACAAGTAATTATCAAGAAGAGAATTTGTATTAACCTCCAGCCCTCCAAATTCTCAACACTTCAATCATTCATTGTAACTTTGGGGAAAGAGTAGTTTTAGTTTCCAAACTCATATTATATGTTCTTCCCAAGCTAATCCATCATCTCTATAGGAGGGACATCATATCACTCATAATTAAAGAACTGATTTTCATTGGGAGCTTGGGGATTTCGCCTTGGAAAGCCATCCTTCTCTCTTTAAGAGAAGGAGATCTCGTTTGCTTGTTACTCTTCTATTTCTTTCTTTTCCTTTTCATGCAAGTAGATTAATTTCATTTCCATCTTGTTTCAGTCTAATGCTAATGATATGATTGCATGCAAATTTCTCCATTTACTAATACACTTTTTAATATTGAGTTTAAGTAGTTATTTAAATTTCCATTTTACTCAATGATCACTATTTGCTAATTGTTCATCTAATCATTGTGCATGTTACTTTTCTCAACAAATTCAATTTCATTTCCATGCTAATGTCCTCTTACAATTTAGTTTAGTTTAATTTCATGCAAGTGTCATCTAGTTGGCTAGTTCAATTTCATCTACTTGCAACTACAATCTAACTTCCATTTGCATAATTTGGATTTATAGCTCACAACAACTTATTTCATTTGCACAATTTGCAATTCCATTTACAACTTTACTTTGAGCATTATTCACAATTGTGATTGATCATTTTTGCTTACTAAAATTAACCTCCAACATAAGTTGGTTGTATAGAGAATAGGACCCCTTCCTCAATACTCTTTTCCCAAATTTGTGAGAAAGGTAAACATGTGACCAGGCAGTTCAGGTTCGGCTTGTCCAATGTTGGATCGTTGGCACGTGGGTTGACTTGAGGGGCAAGGTGGATACTCATTAATGAAGCTAAGCTTCTCCACTTGAGGCCCCCTGCAAGCATACCTATCCTTACAAGGGTAAAAGTTTAAAGAAGAAGTCTCACCTCAGAATAGGTTGAATAGGCCTAAATAAATAAACCAAGAGCACCCTACATCGCTTTACTTTCCTTACAACATATTTCATGTTCATGCTATCTTGAAATGTCATATCATTGATCAAGTTTCATTGCCTATTTTTTCAAGTAGCATTTCACATTTTACAAGCATTGTGGGTTTACTTTTAAAAGCATTTATATTCTTGCACTTGGAACATTTCATTTTAAGTTCACTTTCTTATCTTGAAGTACTTGGAGCTTATTTACTTCTTGGAGTATCTTTCATTGATGCAACTTTTCCTTCAAGTATATTTCATGTGAACACATTTTACTTTCAAGTGCAAATTGTATCTTTACTTGCTATCTTTCCATTACATGTTATTGCTTTACAAGTAACATTTCCTTCCTTGAGCATTTATCGTCTTGCAAGTTTAATTACTGGGCATTGGTCTTGTCATTTCAATTCTTGCAAAGTGTCCCTCTTGTTGATATCATTGACTTTCTATTTGCTTTACATGTTTGGTTATCTCTACATGCTCATGGTTATATCATTTACTTGTTGAAGTATTTACATGTTTCAATTTGATGGTTGAGGTATCTCCTGGTTAACTAATCTTTCATCTCCTAGAACTTATTTAGTATCAATAACCAAGCCTTAGATTTTCTTTAGGGTCTACCCCCCTTGGCTTCATCTAGGAAAGAGCCTAGTCAGAGGAGTTGGAAATTGGGTGACAACCCCAACTCAGAACTTGTCCCCAAGGCCACCCCAAGTGGAGTTAGGGATTTTCTCCACGCTAACCTTAGGCGTGGAATCAAGTGAAAACACAATTCAACTTTTATCCTGGAAGGATCACTTTGAAGATCATAGGGAGAACAAATATGGAACTGCTTCAAGTATAATTTCACATTTTTATGCTCAAATGAGCATATTACTGATTAAATACACCGTGAAGGTAATGTCTATTGAGATTTGTAGCTTGGGAGGAGGTACTCCAAATCCTAGGCTAGAGGGTTGTGGAGGAATTGGCACCACAAAGCCACTTGTGGGGCTTCTTGTCGCACAGATTGTCAAGGCACCGCGACAACGGCTCAGATTGGGGGCTGTCACTCTTATCCCCAATCTCTCTATTTAAGCTGTCTCCTTGCAAGCTAAGGGAGGTAGACCCTATTATAAATGAGGATGACAAATCCAGGAGACACAGCTAAAACATCAAATACTTGATAGAATGAACGAGATTCCACATATCTAAATTAGATTTCATGTTTAGGACCAGTTCCTTATGGAGTCAAACAAGATCTCGTTATGCAATTATAAACAAGTAAGTGACGATTAACTGCTGCTTATTAAAACACGATTGATCACAATGATATTCAATTGAAAAAACACCACAACCATGCATTAAAATATCTTAAACCCACAGCGATATTATCACAAGATGAAAATCCCAGACATTTGCAATATTTCCAGATTTATGATGCTTCAATTAATCTTGATCCAGATTATGCTTCTATAGTCAAAACTTTAGATAAAAATTAGAAGCCCACTTTTGACTATAAAATAAAACCCTTTTGAGAATTTTCCAAATTTTATTGTTTTGTTTTGTTTTATTAATTTTTTTTTTATGAAATCAAAACATAAATTGAAAAATTAAACTCTAAGAACAAAAAAATATTTTTTTTTTTTTTTTTTTTTGGGAGTTTTATATTTTATAATTTTTTATCTTTTGAATTTAAAATCTAAATCTAAAACTAAATAAAACTAAAATTAAAATTAAACTAATTAAAACTAAGCCTATGCTAAAACTTAAACAAATCAAAATAAAAAAATTGAATTTTAAATCTTAACTAAAACTACCCTACCCTATCCAAATCGCAAAATCAAATTAACGCTATCACATGGATTAAATAAAAAAAATGAAAATCTAAACTTAACGCTATCCAACTACAAATTTGAAATCTAACAGAATACAACCTAAAACTGTGACTAAACCAAAATCTAAATACACCTACACTAACACAATTAAACGAAAATATAATTGCTAACAAAACGAAACTGATACCCAAAAAAATAAATAAAAAATAAATAAATCAAAATGCAGCGTTGCAAGGTTTAGATGTACGTGCGTTTGAGTGCAGGTCGAGGAGCTGACAGAGGCTCGATGGCGTGAACACTGGCTAAGGAGAATGACAGGCTTAACGCGGGCGAGAGAGCCGGATGGATCTGCAGCAGCGCGAGGAAAAATTTGGACGCGAGGGCAAAGGTGAGACGGCTCTGCAGGACGAAGTAAACAAGTCGAATGGCAAGAGATGAATCAGACGGCAAGCGATGTGGCTTGAGGCAGCGAATGAAGATGGGTTTGCAGAGGGGAAATGGAACCCGACGGAAGGCACAATGGGCAGTGCAGAACAAGGGATTCGATGGCAGAAAGAAGGCAGCGGGTAAAGAAGACGGAGATAAGAGAAAACGAGGGTTAAGAAATGTGGTTGCAGATAGATGGAGGGCAACGTAAAGAAAAAAAATGAATTACAGAAAACGAAGAGCAAAGGAGAGCGGACAGAATGAGGACGCTGGACGGGAGCTTGGGCGAAGGCGTGAGGAATAACGCAGCAAGGAAAATCAAATGCAGGATAAACGATTTGGAATGTGCAAAAAAGGCAGGATGCAAAGGCGTGAAACTGACGGTAATGAGGTTTGGACAGGGCTAATGGAAACGATGGCAGGGGAAACACTAATGCAGGTTAATGAAATTTGAGGCAGCAACAAGAATAAACCCAGCACATTCAATTTTTATAAAATTTTCAACGTTTAAGCTTAGTTGTTGTGCTCTTTAAATCGAAACAATGTCCAATTTCGTCCACAGTTGTAATTTGAGGGCAGATCCGGCCTTTGGAGGCTGAATCTCCCTCAGATCTTTTAAATTTTTTTTTTGATTTGAACCCTGAAACTGCAAAAGACCAGCTAGATCTGAAGATACACACCAAGAAACGATTAAACCCCTACAGTCCTAAAAGAAAATTTACAAATTTACAGCTAGTTTACAGATTTAAAACCCTCATGGTCAAATTTGAATCTATTTTAGCACAGTTTAGAAATAAAATTTTTTAAATGAGAGGCACAAGCCTTTGAAACCCTGCAAAATCACAAATATCGTAAGATAGACCTAGAATTTAACAAATAAAGAGCTTATTAGATTTATGTTTATTGAGAGTCGGCTGGTCCAACCGAAGACTTCCCCAGACGCCCAATCTAAAAAAAATTTCCCTGCACACTTAGATCTGAATCTTAGATTGATAGAGATTTAAGAAAACAACATGAGACCTTTGCAGAAAAATCAGAATGTTATTTTATAAACCCAGAAAACTGCACAAGATACCTGTATGCAGATTAATCCATGAAGGCCATCAATCATAAAATACAAGAAACAAAGTAGCAGAGTTTAGAGACAATTCACCACATAGATCTGAGAAGGAACATCCAGATTTGTAACCCCAAAGTCTTTATGCTTTATTCCTCAAAAGTTTACAAGAGCTTCCATGAGCAAGTGCACGATCATGAGATCGGATGACTCAAGAATGAAAAAGACCTCTAAATTTATAGGACAAGATCTCTAACAGCTATTTTGGATGATCATCGTCAAAATAATCTCAACCGTCCAAATGATTTAATTATCTTTTAATCCGGAGCGTTGAAATTAAAATTTTGGGGAAAAAACGAATTTATCATTTAATTCAATTTTAATTAACTCAAAAATATTATTTTTGAGTTAATTACCCCAAAATTTTGACCTTGACTTAACCACCAAGGCCCAAGGGTCTAATATTTCTTAAAATTCTCAATATTCCCTTGGCCTGGGGCTTTCAAAATCATTTTCCAAGGACCCACAAATTTCGCCTTTAAAGATTTAATCCTAACTTAGGACCCTAAATTAATTAAATTTCTAGTTTAATATTTTATTAATTAATTGACCAGAAAATTTAATTAATTGACCAAGAGGGGATTATAATTATTTTTCCAACCCTCTTTTACATGAGATAATACATTTATATACATGAAGGGGGAAAACCCATTCGTATAGACCCTCAAATAAATACCCAATTCTGCGACTCAAAACATGATCTAGTAGACCAAGTAGTTGAAACTACTTTTACAAGGACTCGATAGAACACTAGGACTCACTTAGTATGCTGATGATAAAATCCACCCTAGCTTTGGGGTGAGGTTGGAGGGAAAAACTCTGCCGATCACTTTCGTGAATCAGTGAGACAAAAAACTTCCTAGGATAGAGATCATCAACAACATACTAGGCTTACCTAGGTTGTTACATACATTGACGGTCTTACTTAGATCATTTACATCATTACATGCAGAATGGGTTTACATCATTTATAAAAATTGTCGACTGATGATGGAATCTGAATGGCGCGACCACGTCGAACATGACGAATCCCATTTGAAAAAATGGGGGTGTACTACTATGGGGTAGTTGACAAAGTGCAGTCAACAGGGCTAAGAACCCAAGCATGGGGTTTTACACCCAAAGGAGTTGGACCAAAACCAAGGAGAAATTTGGACACTTGGAGATTGTAGGGCATCCTTAAAGGAGCAAGAAGCTACTGATTTTTGTAACATTGGATGTGCTCTAGCCTCAAGATTTTGCAGAGAGGCTAAGACACATGCATTCCACAATACCCAAAAAGTGTTTTGGGAAATTCCACCAGGAGAGGATTTAATTAAAATAATTAATAATTTTTTATGTATTCCTAAGTCTAAACTTAGGAAATGTGATTAATTAGATCGGGTGTGAATCTTCTAGATAAAGACACGAATCATCTCCCAATTAATCTTAGCCTTTGATTATGTTTTAATCTTGGCCGTTGATACGTCAACGAGAGATTATAAAGAGCTTGATGGGCATTTGGAAAACACATCGAGTGAGAGATCTAGAGATCGAATTATCAAGGGAGTAGCGCAACAGTTGTTGGAGTGAGATCGAGTTGATTTCTTGCAATGAGGGGCAGGGATAGTTTGCCGGAGGAAGTTTTTCCTGATCTAGTGAGATGGGCCACTTCAATTCTTAGTGTCCTCTTCGGAGGAAGGACAACGAGCAAGATCAACAAGCTGCTACCGTAGAGATCGATAGACTATCCTCCAGATTAGAGGAGGAGTTTGCCATGATTTCCCATATACTTCCAGGGGAGAGGTGGGTTGATATAGTTTTGTAGCCTCAGAGAGCTACAGGATGGGTAGGATCCTTGAGGAGTCCACCTCTTGGATCATCACCTTGTTACGAGAGTCCATAGCAGCAGTCATAGGATGGACTAGTGACAGTTGGTGCAGTTAGGTGCTAGAGTGACAAATGCAGTGGTCAACAACGTTAGGAATTTAACAGAGCAGAGCAGAGTTGGCAGCAGTGGAGAGTCAGCAGTAGCGCAGAGGCTTCAGTGACATCACAGAGGCTAGCAGCTGTCAGAACTTGGTGGACATATGCATCAATCTAAACATAGTTGGTTCAGTTGATGGACATCTTTCAGTTGTAGCAACAACAAATGAGAGGGAGTTGCAGTGGCAACAACAACATTGTTGCAGTGCAAATGCAGTAGTTGATAGCGGCATGCAGAGTCAACAACAACACATATGCAACACATAGAGAGCTACGCAGTAGTTGGTGGGCAGCAACAACCAAACATCAACAACACAGTTGGGATGATGCAGAAGTCAGAGTGATACTTCAGGAGGTTGCAACACTTGAGCACATTCCTTGCTAAGAGGGAGTGTTGATTTTTGTAGCATCGGATGTGCTCTAGCCTCAAGATTTTGCAGAGAGGCTAAGACACATGCATTCCACAATACCCAGAAAACGTTTTGGGAAATTCCACATGGAAAGGATTTAAATACAATAATTAATAATTTTTAATATATTCCTAAGTCTAAACTTAGGAAATGTGATTAATTAAATTGTATTAATTAGATCGGGTGTGAATCTTCTAGATAAAGCCACAGATCAACTCCCAATTAATTTTAGCCTTTGATTATGTTTTAAGCTTGGCCATTGATATGTCAATGAGAGATTATAAGGAGTTTGATGGGCATTTGGAAAACACATCGAGTGAGAGATCTAGAGATCGAATTCTCAAGAGAGCAGCACAACAATTGTAGGAGAGAGATCAAGTTGATTTCTTGCAGTGAAGGGCAGCGATAGTTTGTCGGAGGAAGTTTTTCCTGATTCGGTGAATACATTGCAGAGGAGGTAGAGAGAGAGATCCAGAAGAGGCTGCACAGTACCAAGCTGGGCAACGTAGAGCTACGCTGAGGTAGCGTAGAGCCTCTGAGGAGATCCGCAGTTTTGCTGAGGAGCAATCTAGATCTAGTACTGAGAGTTGGGGTGTGAGACCGGAGGGTTAGAGATCTGAGAATCCAGTTCAACATATCGATCAGCTAGAGGGGTGGCGCAATCCCTAGAGGCTATGACGTAGAGGCAACGTGGGGCTAGCCATTCAGAGGCTGGATCAGTGCTAGATCGCCAGTGACAGTGTGAGATAATTTCTCACTATCTTTTTGCCAGTTTATTCTCTGTATCGGATTGCCAGCTTGGGCATTCAAAGATTTGTATTAAGAAATTACTGCATAATAATTAAAACCCCTAGTTGTTACACTAGTTTTCCCGCATTGGGTTTTTCCAGGGACATTGTCCAAAAACAACGGTGTATATGTGCGTGTTTATTTCCTTCTTGCTTAGTACTTGCTTCCGCAATTTTTTGTTGTTGTGAAGGCTGCAATAGTATTTATTTCAATGTTTTCTGTGTAACACCGTAAATAACTTGATTTAGAATTAACAAGTAGAAGAAATAACATCAAATTACCGCAGTAGGGATTCCGATCTAGGAATTTTCACAGAAGCCACTTGTAGCATCGAGAGAGGCCTTGTGGATTGTGAGATAATATTTTTTGAGTGTTTTGTGTGGCCTTGTGCAACAAAAGTCAAGTCAACCTAGATTTAGTGATGCCCCAAGGGCTAGTTGTTGCACACCCTAATGAAAGGTATAAAAAGGAATGAGGAGAGACCTCATTCCACACATCCAAAGTGCAAACATCAAAGGAAGATCTCTCTGAAATAGGCTGCAAGCTCCAAGAGGACAAGCAAAGGAGTAAGGGACAGTTTTGGGCTACTTTCTCAAGTCTGTTTGGGCCACATTAGGAGCAGAACAACCAACAAAGGAGGGATCTGAGTAGGATGGTTTTGTGCCAAGATTGAAGGTAATTCTCCTTGAAAGTTGAGGTTCAAAATTCTGTTGGTGCCCTAGTTGCAGGCCACACACCTGTAGCAAAATTTTGGAGGGACTGAAAGCCAAAACAAGAGGGCAGTAAGGTGTGCAAGGAACAAAAAATTAGGAGGATTGTTTGAGGAGGATAATCCACATATTTTGGTAGCATAGATGACCAAGAAGAGGGGTTGTAATAGTGGTTACAGTGAACCCTAACCAAAGGGCCAAGATTGTAGAGAAAGGTATAAAACTCAAGGACAAGAAGGACAACAAATTGTTAAGGTATGGTTGTTCTCTTGTTTTGATGATTTGCTAGTGGGTGGTTGTCCTAGTTTAGGACAATTGTTGGAGAACCCAAAAGAGCAATTTTGGGAGGGCTGTAGTGGCTTGCTCCAAGCCCTAAGAACAACATCTTGAAGGACAAAGAGAGTTGATAGAAGAGACAAAATTGTGTGAGCTCAGGACTGATCCTTGAAGGACAAAGGAAGGAGGTCAAGAGGAGTAGTTTGACTAATCCTAGATTGTTGGCTAGAGGACATCTACAGTAGAAGTGGACAACCCTCCATGCTCTAAGTTTGTCTTCATCGGGCAACACAGGAAGGAAATAGTGGGAAGAAGTCCCTGAGAGTTGTGTCCTTGAAGGACTAAGGAGAAACTAGTGGGCAAGAAGTTCCAAAGTGTTGACTTCTAGAAGGACTAAGGAGAAACAAGTGGTCATTTGATGAAGACCCTATGTGTTAGTTGTTGATGGATTAATAGTCAACTAGAGGGAAAATTGGAGTCGTGTTTAGTGACCTAAATTGGAATCGTGTTTAGTGACCTAAAGGAGCAAGATCATTGATAGAGGCAGGTTGGTGTTGCTACAGATCGAGAGAAAAATGACTAGCACATGTATTCAGGACATGTGGACTGAAAAGGCTATGGAGCGCTACATCAGTAACTAGGTCAAGTGTTGCCTTGTTCAGGGTAGATTGGTTGTCCATAACTATTTTAGCATCTAAAAACTACTTAAATGTACCATAATTATTAGTTTTATAATGCTCCATAAGGAAAAGAGAATTTTCCTTTGAATGGTCAAGAACATGAATGTTACTATCAATTTAAGCAATCTTAAAATGAAAATCAATACCTGAATGTATCCAACTGCAATGCAATTGTAACTTCCTCCGCAGCAGATAAATCTAATGCTAGTGGCCTACAATAATTAAGACAAAATATTCATTAAACAACAATCTTTATTAAGTAAAATAAATCTATTCACAAGAATTTTATAAATATTTGAATGATGTAATAATAAACATGCAATAAATTATGACATCAAACATTCAAACATAATGTAAGATATATTAAGACACTTTCACTGGATATATAAGCTTATAATAGCTGGAATAATAAAATAAGCATGCAATTATAAGGCAAATGAGAAGAGACACAAAATCAAGTTTTCGTTCCTTCCACAACTAACTGTTTCTGTTTAGATTGGACATGCACTAGAAGATGTAAGCTGGCTAATGCTCTTCCAAAGAAGCCACTTATTAGACATTTCTTGAAGGATGTTGATAAAATGTTACAAAAAATGGGCAAAGTAGTGCAGGATTATTGCATTGAAATAATTGAACCCCTGCCTCAAAAGGAGTTGGTTGAATAAGTCAATTATGGACTTGTACGAGATGTGCCCTCCATAATGCCCTATGCCTCATAATTTTACGCATCTTCCTTCTCTTCTACACTTTTTTTTGCTTTATCTTGTAAAAGAGCATAGCCTCATTATGATGTAACCTTTCTCATCCCATAGACCATTTGGCCTTATGGACATTTAATAAAAATTCTGTCTATTTATCTATCTTCTTTATCCACATTTGAAACTCATATTGACTCAAATTTTGAATAGAAAAGTGGATCCATATTTGATGTATATTCTAAATTATATGAAAGCACACACTATAGTTAGCACGTAAATCTGACGTTGATATCTACATGCAATGTTGGTTGCCACCAAAGACTGCCTTTCTCAGGAGAAATATCACTTTTGTACCTCATTTCCCATACTGAACAATACTAAGTTGCACAAAACATGGAAACGTGTCTTAGTCTCAAAAAAGCAAACACTTGAAAACCTGACTCCCCCCAAATGGGTACATTAGGGGTTAACACAATCTATACATACATGCCTACATATTTTTTTCAATAACACATTAACTTGCAATAAAATAAGAATGAAAGGTTAATTTCTAGATAGGTTTAGAAACAAATTAGAGGCTATTTTTTCTTCGTTTTCCATATATCAGGCTATTTTAGACTCCCTATGGGTCCTATTGCCTCAAAATCTAGCATGTCTTACAAGGAAAAGGCAACAATGAGGTAGATGCCACTGTCACCACAACAATCCACCTCCTGCTCTATAGTGGGATTTCACCACATGGAAGGCTTCCCAGTTTAGGTCACCTAAACGATATTCTTGGTCTAGGGTTCAAAAGTGACAATTGAAATAGGCTGATCTAAGATAATCAGTGTAATGACAAGGCTCAATTCAACTAGACAAGGAATAATATACCTTAGAAGCAACCTACAAGGGACTTGTAGCCCAGATTTTTTTTTTTTATATACGATTCAAAAGTCGCAAAACTAGGCATACAAGGAGAGAGAAAAGGTTTTCCGTTAATTTTGGGCAACTAGGTCCAAACTCCATGTTGCATTGCTCATATGATGATTATATTTTTGTTGGATTCCTCTTTCAGAGAGGTGCAAGATTGATCTAAATATCATCTTGTTTCGATGAGCAGAACATATATTTTGATTTTATTTTCCACACATGTGCAAGGTCGGCCAGATTTGTAATGTAGGCTCACAAGCCTAATAGATGTGTCACACATCCTCACTGATGGATATAAATTGGAGAGACTTGGAGATCATTTGCGCATCAACTCATCACGCATTCTCTCATGTGATCTGATTGGTTCGATCAGCCTTTGGAGGCCTCTTTCCTTCACACGTGCGAAGCTGAAGTTCGGTAAATCTGCGGATTGGTTTTAGGGTTGTTTGTTGTGCGTTGATCGTGGTCAACCCTTGACATTTTGACCTCCAAACCTTGCAGAAAATCCAATTTTTGAAGGTCGTATTGCTGAACACAAAAATCAAGGAAGAAGGAGCACTTTGACCGAAGCCCTAAATCTGTAGCATTCACTTTTTTGCGTTTACTTTCTGTTGACCAACATTGACTTTTGATGAGCTGTCTTTGAGGGTTGTGTGTGACACTTGGAGGGTTGGCTGATCTGATGTTGAGAAAGACTTTGCTGGCTGATCTATCCTGTTGACTGTCGTAACATACACTATCCTATATCTTTGTTGGACAAGAAGAATTGTAAAATCTGATCTATATTATTGCCTTGTCTTCTGTTGATCTATTATTATGTTCTATCAGCATTTTACTTTCATGTTTATGTGATTTCTAAATTGAATCGGGCCAAAGAAAGATTGAAGTAATTTTGCATTAAGCATAGAACATTCCATGTCTATCTAATTTAACATGGTATCAGAGTTGAGGTGAAGACAAAGCCCAAGCTAGTGTGAAAAGCAATCACTGAAGAAGAAATCCTATCAAGGACCAATGGCCTCCTCAACCTATAAGGGTTTCAAGTCTGATGATAAATTGACTGATAAGTCTGATTATCATGCATGGAAGATGTCCTTGGATTTGGCATTAGAAGATCAAGATGTCATGGACTATGTGCAGGGGAAGATTCAAGAGCCTCCATCAAATGCACCTGCAGCCATAAAGACGAAGTATAGAAAAGGGGAAATCAAAGCAAAGATGATTATTTGGGATTCTATTCATAAGCGCTTGGTTGCTTACATTTCTGAGTTGAGCACATCTAAGGAAATGTATGATAAGTTGGTTAGCATGTTCAGGGCTAGCAATGCTAATCAAGTTCTTTTCTTCAAGAATCAATTGAAGAATATCAAGAAGGGCAAGGATAAATCCATTCAATCCTATTTTATGAGGCTCATTGAAATCAAGAACAATCTTCTAGCTATTGGAGAAGAAATAGCTAATAGAGAGATGGTTCTCGTTGCGTTTGGAGGTCTCCCTGTGATTGGTATGTATTCAATACCACTATTCTTAATAATAATGTGATTCCTGATTTTGATGAAATATTGACGAGATGCACTCAAGAAGAAACAAGAATGATGGAGAGAGATCATCCCTCTAATGGAAATGGAGGTGACCCTACTACCTTCACCGCTCAGGCAAAGAAGAGGAACAATGGAGGTCCAAGAAATCAAAACCATGGAAGAGCGGGGCCCAAAGGAAGGAAGGGAAGATGTTACACTTGTAACAAGTTTGGTCACTATGCAAGAGAGTTCACTAATAGAAGGGACTCTCCCAGGGATGATGACAACAACAACTCCAGGGGGAATGGCAATTAAAGGAACAACAGGTTCAAAGGAAAAATGAAGGCTCCCTCTGATTGTAGTGGAAATGGGCAACCTTTCAAGAGGTCAAGCAATTCCAGGTACGATGAGTCTAATGTTGTTGATAATAAGAGAAATGAATTTCATTCTTGTATCTGCCCTCTCTGCTGCATCTCCTCCCGACACCCTGGATGTCTCACTAATTGATAGTGGTGCTTCAAGGCACCTCACTGGTTATAAAGAAGCCCTCTCTGTTTTGATTGAGAAGGATACAAATCTAGAAATTATCCTTGGAGATAATGCCACCTATCTCATAAAAGGGACAGGGACTGTGACCCTTTATCTATCTCAAGGTCAAGTCCTTTGTTTACAAGATGTGTTGCATGTACCTTATTTGAAAAAAAATCTTGTGTCTATTTCGGAAATGGAAGACAAAGGGTTCAAGGTGGCACTCGTTGATGGAAAGGTACGTATCTAGAAGAAGAACTTCAAGGAAGCTCTTACTATTGGTTTTAGAGTTGATACACTCTACCAAGTTGGAGGAAGTCCATTGGAGGCTATGTCATGTGATACAACTCTTCAAACAGAGTTGTGGCACTAGAGGTTTGCACACCTTCATTACAAAGCCCTTTCCGAAGCAAGGAAGGTGGTAACAGGGATGGACAAACTTAAAGATGATCATGAACGTATATGTCAAGGTTGTGCCGAAGGGAAGCATACAAGGGGACAATTCCCCTCAAGTGTCACAAAGACAACTGATATCTTGCAATTGATACGTTCTGATTTATCTGGTATGCTGCCTGTGACATCTTTGGGAGGATGTTCCTATTACATGACTTTTGCAGAGAAGCTGGCATTAAGAGGGAGACCACAACTGCGTATACTCCTGAGCAAAGTGGTGTTGTTGAAAGAAAGAACATGGCCATTGTGGAAGCTGCCCATGCCATGCTATGCGACCAAGGTCTTCTGAAGTTTCTATGGGGAGAAGTTGTGAACATTGTTGTGTACGTTCAAAATAGATGCCCACATTCCGCTTTGGACTCCAAAACTCCCGAAGAAGTCTTCTCTGGCAAGAAACCTGATGTTTCTCATTTTAGAGTTTTTGGTTGTCCTGTTTACTTTCATGTGACGAAAGAAAAGAGAAGCAAGCTAGATGCTTCTAGAAAGAAGGGAATGTTTCTGGGCTACAGTGAAACTTTGAAGGCATATAGAATCTATGTGCCTAGTCAAAGAGAAGTGGAGATATGCCACGATGTCACCTTCGATGAAGATGCTACCCTCAAGAAAGTGAGAAATCTTCCTAGCTCCAAGGAAGACAAAGAAGATGAAGAAGCAGGGAAGAAGGAAGAGCCGAAGGATGAATCGATGCTCGATGTTGAAGGACCTATGGATCCTATTTATCCACCTCCTTCAAATAAGAGAAGACCCTCATGGCTCAGGGACACTCTCGAAGATGTCGAGAGACATATTGCCCCAAGGGGGACATTCCATGAAAGCAAAAAGCCGAAGAGATACAAAGGGTATCTAGCAGCCATGAATACAATTGTACAATCTGAGCCTGGATCATTTGAAAAAGCCGTAAAGCATCCAGTTTGGAAGGATGCTATGCACGAAGAATATGAGTCCATTATGAAAAAGATGTCTGGGAAGTGGTCCTGAGACTAGAGGACAAATCTGTTGTCCACTCGAAATGGCTTTATAAGATCAAGCATGGATCTAATGGTAGTGCTGAAAAGTACAAGGTAAGATTTGTTGCCTGAGGCATCACTCAAAAAGAAGGCATAGATTATGATGATATATTTGCACATATGGCCCGCTATACCACCATCCGATCTATCATTGCCCTTGCTGCAACGCAAGGATGGAGTCTCCAACAGATGGATGTGAAGACTGATTTTCTGCATGGATCTATAAAGGAAGAGGTGTATGTGGAGCATTTTGACTGAAGCCCTAAATCTGTAGCATTGACTTTTCTGCGCCGACTTTCTGTTGACTAGCATTGAATTTTGATGAGCTGTCTTTGAGGGTTGTGTGTGACACTTGGAGGATTGGCTGATCTGATGTTGAGAAAGACTTTGTTGGCTGATGCATCCTATTGACTATCGTAATGCACACTATCCTATATCTTTGTTGGACAAGAAGAATCGTAAAATTTGATCTATATTGTTGCCTTGTCTTCTGTTTATCTATTATTGTGTTCTATCAACATTTTACTTTCATGTTTATGTGATGGCTAAATTGAATCAGGCCTATGAAAGATTGAAGTAAATTTGCATTAAGCATAGAAAATTCCATGTCTATCTAATTTAACATTTTTCGTAAGGATATAATCAACAATAGGGTCTACAAACCTTTAGTTGACCCTAAGTTGAAGCCTTAGTGCAGAATTGAGGTTTTTCTAGGCCTAGAATTGCCCAAGTTTGATGACATCAACCCTAGGGAGGGAATTCCTGTTGAGATTTTGTGTATTGGGGGTAGCATCGGATGTGCTCTAGCTCTCAAAATTTGTGGAGGGACTAGAGTACAACTGATCTACAAGACCCAGAAAGGGATTTGGGAAATATCATCTGGTTTAGTAGATATTTAATTAATTAATTATTTCAATGTATTTCATAAGTCTAAACTTGGGAAAATTAAATAATTGAAGTTAATTAAATTAAACATGTGATGAAATTGTCTTAAGTCACACGGATCAAGCTTTCTTTTAATCTTAGCCATTGATTTAAGATCTGATCATGGCTGTTGGTTTCCCAACAAGAAAAGTATAAAGGAAAGGCTTGGGGTCATTTGTAAAGACACACAGAGGCAGAGCACTGAAGCTAAGCTGAGATTCTAGGGCAGGGTTTGCTAAGAATTCTCAGAAGTGTTTCAGCTACAGAGAGGGGATTTTAGACAAAGGGGATGATTTGATCCCAGTGTCTAGAATCAGCAAGAGACAGAGAGCAGCTTCAAAAAGGCAACGCAGAGAAGCAGGAGCATCAGCAGCAAGAGGCTAGCAGTTGCACAACGCAGGGGCAGCTTCAGCTAAGCAGGTGCTGCGCAGTCACTCCTAGGGCAGCGTAAGGCAGCTGGAAACCCTCAAAGGTTACGTAGTCGGGTCAGCGTAGGGGCTGCGTCACTCAGTCTAGGGTTACGTAGGTGCTGCAGATGTTGATGCAGGGGCTTCAGGGGCAACGCTAGGGTTTCTAGGGCCTAATTTTGGCTGAGTACTGTAAATCCCGTTTGATGGTGTGGATCAGTTAATATTTTGGCTTCAAAACAACCGGTGAGTTGCAGATCTATATTTTCTCTGTCGGGCTTTCTAGATCTGGAACCCAGATTTGTTGTATTCAGAAATACTCTTAATAATAAAACCCTCCAGCAGCCAGCGGACCGGTTTTCCCGCATTGGGTTTTTTCGGGGACTATTTGTCAGAAAATCACTGTGTCACTTTGTCTATGTGTGCATGTACTTTTTATAGATCTGAGTTGATGAAAGTCTGTTATGTGTTTTGCTTTGATATTAATTTGAATTCTTCAGTTAATAACTTAATTAAGTAGGAGGAGCATAACCAGATCTAACAATAGATTTCTGCATAATAGTAACATTTAGAAATTTTCACATGGTATTAGAGCAATTGCAGATCTAGGAGGTTCACCAGCAGAATACTGAAGGATCTTGTTGTAGAAAGCAGCAGAAAGTGTAGCAGTAGCAGTAGAAGGGCAGATCTGAAGGGACAACGCAGTTTTCAGAGAAGCAGAGTTACGCAGAGGGTAGGGTGACGCAATGTTACACTGTCTCCCAATAGGCCCACGCACTTACTGCATAGAGGCAAGGCAAAAACAATGTTGGGATTGTCTGAATCCAACCAGGGTGACGCAGATCTGAAGCTGTCAGATCCAAAAGTGCCTGAAGCAGAGCTGTAGAACTTGAAAAGGTGCTGGTGGGGTTAAATTTTTGAAGGTTTCATATTTTTAGCCTAAGCACTAGTGTGAAAGAGCGGGAGGAGATCAACTTCTCAGAGAGTTTCTAGCCAAAGAAACTTGCAAATTGATCAGAGGATCAAAGAGAGCTGAATCATTGTTGATTTGGCAGATTTCCCTTCATTTCCAAGAAGGGAAATCAGTTGTTAGAGGGAGCAGAAGGTGCCTATTTTGCTAAGGACCTTAGATCCAAAGATCTAGCATAGAGAAAGGGAGCTCTGACAAATTTTTGAGCAGATGGCTCCTCATGGACTGTGTAATTAGGATAGATTAGATGGCCTATCCAACTTCTCAGTTTGAAAGGCTAGGATCCTGATAGTCCTAGAGGCATATCATCTAAGAGACCATGTAGAATAAGTTCTGGCCACGCCGACTGATGCAAATCTCTTGAGGAAGCATAATGAAGCAGCTGGACATGCCAAGCGACTGATAATGGATGGAATTAAGGACCATATTGTTCCACATATAGTTGAGAAGAAAACAACTAATGAAATGTGGAAGGCCTTATTGTCCCTATATGAAGGAAAATCTGTCCAAAGGAAGAAGTTGTTGGAGACTCAGATGCGGTCATTCATGATGACCAAGGCGTTAGACATGGAACATTTCCTCTTTAGATTAGAGTCGATCAGAGACTAGTTGATTGCCACGGGTGCTAAGGTGGAAGATGATGTGATGGTCAGGACTGCTCTCAATGCAGTCATAGATGAGTGGGAAACCTTTGTCCAAAGTATCCTGGGCAGAGCGAACCTCCTAGACTGGGACAACTTGTAGGCAATCATGCGTCAAGAACTCTGCAGAATCGCCAAGAAGCAGTACAGCTCCGGATTGAGCAAAGTGAAGAAGGAAGATGAAGAAGATGCAGCCTTGGCATCAAAGAGGCAACAAGGAAAGAATAAGAAGGATCTATCTAAGATCAAGTGCTTCCAGTGTGGTGAATTAGGACATTTTGCTAGCAATTTTCCTTAGAAGAAAAAGGACAAGGAAGCCTCTTCTTCCAAGGTTGCTGTGGAAGATGATGTAGCGATGAGCGATCATGAACTACGAAAGTGGGGCGACATGGATCTGTAGAGAAGCTATAGAATGGTGGTGGGATCCTTGAACAACTCATCTCTTGGATCACATCCAAGCTATGGGAGCCTTAAGACAGTAGCGAGACAAATGGAGCAGTGGATGCATAGATCACGGATGAAGCAGAGGCAGATCTAAAGGTTGGAAGGAGCAGCGCAACGCAAATGCAGCAGCAGCGACGTAGGGGCTAATGTGACTTCAACAGCGCAGAGCAGAGCTGCTTACGCAGTGCAGAGTTGCAGCAGCGTAGAAGGCTTCAGGAGGACAACGCAGTGCAACAACAACGTGAGAGATTTCAGCATAAGGGGCCGATGTGACTTCAGTAGTGTAGGGGGAGTCTGCTTACGCAGTGCAGAGCTGTAATTGTGCATCATCCTTCAGATGCATTGTCAGTACAGATTAGCAGTTGATGGAGCTTCAGTGATGAGGATGCAACCCAACTGACTTGTCTGTCAAAGATTGGGCAGGAGATTCAATGGTTTCTATCAACAACTGAAGTTGCAGTGTAGCAATTAGCAGTGGCAGTGCTATGGGCAACACGGATGCAGTAGATTGAGAGGGAGCTGCAGTATAGATGTGGCAGTGGCGATGACAACGTCATGGGCAACGGTACAAAATGGCAGTAGCAGTGCAGAGTTGAGTGGCAGCAGGCCAAGCATCAACAACACAGAAACCAGTGCCCAAAATCTTGTAATGCATGGTGTGATGTATTGCTAGAGCACACTCCGTGCTAAGAGGGAGTGTTGAGATTTTGTGTATTGGGGGTAGCATCGGATGTGCTCTAGCTCCCAAAATTTGTGGAGGGACTAGAGTACAATTGATTTACAAGACCCATAAAGGGATATGGGAAATTTCATTTGGTTTAGGAGATATTTAATTAATTAATTATTTCAATGTATTTCCTAAGTCTAAACTTAGGAAAATTAAATAATTAAAGTTAATTAAATTAAACATGTGATGAAATTGTCTTAAGTCACACAAATCAAGATTTCTTTTAATCTTAGCCATTGATTCAAGATCTGATCATGGTTGTTGGTTTCCCAATGAGAAAAGTATAAAGGAAAGGCTTGGGGTCATTTGTAAAGACACACAAAGGCAGAGCACTAAAGCTAAGCTGAAATTCTAGGGTAGGGTTTGCTAAGAAATCTCAGAAGTGTTTCAGCTGCAGAGAGGGGAGTTTAGACAAAGGGGATGATCTGATCCCAATGTCTAGAATCAGCAAGAGACAGAGAGCAGCTTTAGAAAGGCAGCGCAGAGAAGCAGGAGCATCGACAACAAGAGGGAAGCAGCAATGCAACACAGGGGCAACTTCAACTTCGCAGGTGCTATGCAGTCACTCCCAGGGCAGCGTAAGGCAATTGTAAACCCTCAGAGGTTACATAGAGACCCTTAGGGGCAGCGTAGGGACTGCGTCACCTAGTGTGGGGTTATGTAGCCCTTTCTAGGCCAGCGCTGAGGGACGCAGGGGTTGCAAAGGCTGGCAGAAGGGCTTTAGGGGTAGCGCTGGAGTTTCTAGGGCCTAATTTTGGATGAGTCCTGTAAATCCCGTTTGAGGGTGTGGATCAGTTAATATTTTGGCTTCAAAACAACCGATGAGTTGCAGATCTATATTTTCTCTGTCGGGTTTTCCAGATCTGGAACCCAGATTTGCTGTATTCAAAAATACTCTTAATAATAAAACCCTCCAACAGTCAACAGACCGGTTTTCATGCATTGGGTTTTTCCGGGGACTATTTGTCCATAAAATCATTGTGTCACTTTGTCTATGTGTGCATGTACTTTTTCTAGATCTGAATTGGTGAAAGTCTATTATGTGTTTTGCTTCAATATTAATCTGAATTCTTCAGTTAATAACTTAATTAAGTAGGAGGAGCATAACCAGATCTAACAATAGATTTCTGCATAACAGTAACATTCAGAAATTTTCACAATTCCAACCATGGAAATTGCTAGATTTTGATGTTTTAAGGCTTAGCAAAGGTAGAATGACCTCTAATAAGTTCTACGCTCATGCCCTAGTTGACTTTGGCCTCAAAATTAAATCCTATCGGCTTGCCTTAAAGGGCTAAAATTTTAGGATTGAAAATTTTAGGACCGAAATCTTCAAGGCCCAAAACTTAAGAGGCCAAAATTTTAGGGCTGAAAGTTTCAGGGCCAAAATTTTAGTAAGAGAAGAAAAAGAAGAGATTTTGAAGTTTTTTTTTTTAATTTTTGACCATTAATATGGATGCAAGTGCTTGCTAACTACTTGGGCGATGGAGTTTAAGGGAAATTTACTATGGAGATAGCAAGCCCTGGAAGCGAGAAAGGGGGGAAACCCTAAGTTTCAACTTTGAAACCCTAGCTATCATTCAATACAGGGATAAAAATAAGAGAAAAACTCTCTAGGAGTTTCTCAGGGCAAGTTCAAGATTCTTTATTAAAGCATGCAACATTTCACCAAGAATTTCATATAAAGATAAGCATTCAAGCATGGAATATAGAAACCATAGCAAGACACATTTCATACAATAACCATTAAATATATTCAACAAGACAAGATATCAATGACCAATACTTCTTTATCCTAGGAAATACCATCCCCATTTGGGCCTTGAACCATTACCTGTCCATCATGTTGTGTTAAGAACAAACTAGAGGCATGCTAGGTCTAGTGGTGCAATCATCAAGAATACTTCTATGTTGGGCCGAAGAAGATTAGTGCTCTGTATCCTAGAGAGGATGACGTAGGGACTGCGTGGGGGCTGCATAGAGGCGGTGCATGGCTTGCCAAGGGCACTTCATCTAGTGACTAGATCAGTTGAGATTTTTTCAATGATTGAGTGAGGTAAAACTCACAATCTTTCTGCCAGTATTTCTCTCTGTAAATGAATTACCTTTGTGGTATTCAGAATTTTCTATTGCTTAATAAAATCAAACCCTCAGATCTGCTACACCGGTTTTCCCGCATTGGGTTTTTCCGGGGACTTTCGTTCAAAAATAACAGTGTCTTATGTGTATATTTTTCTTTTCTCAGTTTCCTTGTTTCAAAATCATAAGTAATTAAGTGTAGGCTGCTTTAGTAATTTGCTTCAATATTTCATGAAGAAATCTGAAATAATTCTGTAGTGTAATTTACAAATAGAAGAAGTAAATTCAACTGGTTGCAGTAGGATTCTGGAGATCATTTAGATTTAGGAATTTTCACATGGTATCAGAGCAAGTTTGATGTGAAACAGGAAGAGAAGATCTAGCACTGAAGCGAAGGACGAATTGCTGTAACAACAACAGATCAAATCCCCAAAGGGATTGCGCAGTTCTAGCCAAAAGGGCTGAATTTTCGAGGTGGTCTCTCTCTAAGAGAGTCAACAGAGAGGTAAGACTTCTGGATCGAGATCTTGCCAAGGCAGAGGGCACAGTGTAGAGCCTTCACACAGAGCTAGAGGGACACAGTTTTTCTGCAAGCAGTTGTCGGGCAGAGAAGCGTTAGATGAAGAAGAAGAGCACATAGTGAGGGAATTCTTCCTCAGTGAGTTCCTTGTCGAGGAATTCAGTTTTTCTCTATTGTTGGGCAGCAAAGGAGTAGCAGACTTACCAGCTCCATCAAGGAGTGCGTAAGCTAGCCTAGAAGCTATGTAGTAGGGGAAAAGAGGGAGCAGTTCGACAATTTTTGGCTGAGATGGCAGCTCACGGACTTAGAGATCGGGATCAGTTGGAGGGATCCTCCAACTATGCGATCTGGAAGGAAGGAATCAAATTCCTTCTGGACAAGTATGATCTCAAGGCGTTCGTAGACAACGTGGTTGTTGTGCCTATAGATCCGGATCAGACTAAAAAGTACAAATTTGATATATCAAAGGCCAAGAGACTTATCCTTGATGGTGTCAAGGATCATATAGTCTCTCATATAGCTAGCAAGAACACAACCAGGGAGATATGGGAGCCCTTGTCTGTGCTATACGAAGGAACTTCCGTGTAGGGAAAGATGTACTAGGAGCAGAAGCTCCGAATGATCCAGATGCGGTAGTGCATTGTTCCATTCCTAACGAGACTTCAGGATATCTGTGACCTGTTGGCGGCCGTGGGATCTACCCCATCTGCTACAACTATGGTGAGATTGGCCCTTACCGTAGCCACTGAGGAGTGGCAATTTTTTGTCCAAAGTATCTTGGGTAGGGCAACACTACCGAATTGGGAGGACATGTGGGTAGCTCTTTAGGAGGAGGAGCTAAGAAGAGATCTGGTCAAGTGTAAACTTGACGGTAGCAGTGTGAGCGGATTGAAGAATCCAGAGAAGGAGGAAAATGCAACCCTCACATCAAAGGGGTAGCAAGGGCAACTGAGACGCAAGAAGGACGTCTCGAAGGTGAAGGGTTTCAGATGTGGCGAGATGGACCACTATGCATCACAGTGTACTTTGAAGAAAAAGGACAAGGATGAGAAGCATGATCCAAAGGTTGCAGCTACGAAGATCAAGGAAGATGAGTATGCCATGAGTTCCCACACATCTCCAAGAGGGAGATGGGGTGACATGGAACTGTAGTTCACCTTGAACGTCAGTTGGGCAGGATCCTTGAGGAACCCACCTCATGGCTCATCACCTTGCTATGGGAGCCCATGATCGGTAGTAGCAAGATGGAGGAGTTTTCAGTGGGAGCCAAGGAGTGATGGAGTGACAGATGCAGTGGTTAGCAGATCTAGAATCTGAACAACGCAGAGCAAAGAGGTAGCAATGCATAGAGGTACAATGCAGTAGCTTCAACAACGCAGTGGCTTCAGAGGGCAGTGGGAGACAAGCAACAGTCAGATCTTCAGCACCGAGGTGCATCCACTGAACGCTTGTTCAGTTTTTGGGTGGTTTTAGTTGCTTCTCTCAACAACCGAGTTGCAGTGCAGATGTAGTGTTAGTAGTGGCAGTACTAGCAACATGGTAGATGCAACACTTGAGAGGGAGTTGAAGTACGGATGTAGCATTGGTAGTGGCACTGTCAAAGGCAGCAATATAGTTACAACAACATCACAGTGGTTGGTTGACAACTTGTCAGAGATCAGCAGTACAGAGGAAGATTCAGGGTCAGACCAATGTGCAACAGGCATGTAGTTAGAGCACTTTCCTCGCTAAGAGGGAGTGTTGATTTTTGGTAGCATTGGAAGTGCTCTAAGTCTCAAAATTTGTGGAGAGGCTTAGGCACATGTATTCCAAAGAATCCAGAAATCATTTTTGAAAATTCCACTCAGAATGTGTTTTATTAAAATAATTAATTATTTTAATGTGACCCTAAGTTTAAACTTAGGAAAATTAAATAATTAAAGGGTATTAATAAAACATAGTGTGAATCTTCTAGAGAACATGGATCAAGTTGAGTTATAATCTTAGTCGTTGATTGGAGATCTAATCTCGACCATTGAAGTCTCAACGAGAAGGCTATAAAGGAAGGCTTGAGGGTCATTTGGAAACAGACACCGAGTGAATCTAAGTCATTGATTTTCTTAAGTGACCAACGCTCAGAGGAGAATTCGATTTAGTGATTCCAGCACAGTGAGGGGCAAGGATAGCTTTCGTAGAGAGATTTTCTCAGTCGGAGAATCATCAATAGAGAGAGGCAGAGAGTGATCCAGTAGTTCTCACGCAGGGCCACACAAAGGTAGTGCAGAGGGTGAGAAAGAGTCCGAGATTTTGCAGAAGAATCAGTGTTGGAAGCCAAGAACCACAGTGTGAGACTGGGAGACTGGGAGCAATGATTCTGGGCTGCAGATTGATCACCTAGTTGGGTGACGCAGTGCTTAGAGAGGTTGACACAGTGACTGTGTAGGGACTGTGCAGATGCAACACAGGCCTACCAGGGGCACTTCATCCAGTGATTGGATCAACCAGGATTTTTTCAGTGATTGAGTGAGGTAAAACTCACTATCTTTCTGCCAGTATTTCTCTCTTTGTAACTGTATTACCTTTGTGGTATTTAGAGATGTATTGAAGATTTTCTACTACTTAATAAAATCAAACCCTTAGATCTGCTGCACCGGTTTTCCCACATTGGTTTTTTCCGGGGACTTTTGTCCAAAAATAACGGTGTCCTATGTGTATATTTTTCTTTGCCCAGTTTCCTTGTTTCAGAATCATAAATAATTAACTAAGAAACCCGATTCGTACCTCAGAGGACACGCATTGCGAATCCGTCGAATTGGACATGATTCGTACAAATTTGTGTCCAGCAGAGCAAATCTGATCGTGTCCGTACATGACACGATCGTGTCTTGATATACTGAACACGACCTGCACGGAAAGACGTCCCAAGCTTATAAAAGTGCGATTTCTCTCTTATTTTTTCACTTTGTGTTTGTTGTGAGTTGAGAGAGGAGCAAGGAGCAAGGAGTAGCAAGGAGCAAGGGAGTGTTTTCAAGGAGATTCAAGCAATTGGTAAGTGCATTGTCTCTCTATTTTTTTGAATTCGGTTTGCATGTGCAAATGTTTTACAAATTTGGGCATTTTTTGTTTAATTTTTACAACATTCATGGCTCAATCAAGGGCAACAAGGAAGGGGCAAAGAAAGGGGAAGAATGTCCCCATTGGAGATGCCCCTCCCGTTCCTATTTTATCATGGTCTGTAAGTATTCCATCTATTGGAAGTGGGGCTGCAACAACAACTTCAAATGTTGAGGGAAGACAACAACCTCAAGACCACAAATATCAATTATGGAAATATGTCACAAGAGAGGCAAGGCCAGGAAGCAAGATGAAGGGAGGAGACAATGTTGCTTGGAAATGTAGTTATTGCCACAACCATTTCATGAGCACATATTACTGTGTGAATGCTCATTTGTTGGCTTTACCATGTTGTGGAATTTCAACTTGTACACAGGTGTCTTTAGCAAGGAGGAAGGAAATGGAAAGAGAGGCATTTGTTGGTGTGGCAAATGTGGCTGCAAAAGCAAAACAAAACAAGAATGATGACCCCCTTCCATTCTTGAGGAAAAGCAACAACGAGTTCCCATTTGAGAGTTCCAGTGGGAGATAAGCAACAAAAAAAAAAGGCAATTGCACTTGGTCTAGTGGACAAGATTTTCCAGAAGGAGAAGCAGGAAGAGCTTGATCTCACCATTGCGTTTTCTTCTATCAGAACTTCATATCCTTTAATGTTACATAGTCACCTCTATTTATTGAGATGTGCTAAGCTCCAAGTCAAGGTGCTCCATCCGGGTATGTGCCTCTTGGGACAAGCAGCTTAGAACCATATTGTTGACAAAGGCAAAGAAAGAGGTGGAGAAAATGCTTGAGCCTATTAAATCAGCATGGCCAACATCTAGGGTTATCATTGTTTAAGATGGATGGACAGATCCAACACAACACCCACTCATCAACTTCATGGTGTCTTCCTTGAATGGTCCAGTTTTCTTGAAATCAATGGATGCACTTGGACAATACAAGATTAACAATATACGGGTGAGTTGTTTATTAAAGTTATTGAAGATGTATCGATTCTTGTGTGTGCAAATCATTACAGACAATGCACTTATTTGCAAGGCTTCTAGCTTGATTGTGGAAGCTAAATATCCACAAGTATTTTGGCTACCTTGCATTGTCCATTCATTGAACTTAGCACTGAAATCTATTGCCTCTTATGTGCTTTGGATTGGAAGCATTATTGAGGATGCACGACATATCCGCAACTTTGTACAAAACCATACAAATGTCCTCACTATCTACAAGGAGGACACCAATCTATCATTGTTGAAGATTGCGGATACACGGTTTTCCTCTTCATTCATCATGTTGAAGAGGTCGAGGGAGGTCAAGACCGCTCTTGGGGCCATGGTTATTTCAGAGTTTTGGTCTTTTTGGAGAAAGGTAGATCAATTAGCCTCAAAAAGAGTGAAGGACACAGTGTTGGATGATGCCTGGTGAGAGAGGGTAGATCTACTTATTCAAATCATGGACCCTATCATTTCCTTGCTTCGATTTGCAGATACAGACCAACCCATCCTAGGAGAGGTTTATGAGGGATGGGATTCCATGATTGAGTCTGTGAGGAACATTATTTTACAGAGTGAGTGCCCTGAGTATGAGACACCACCAGAGGCCTTCTTCACCAGCATACAGGATATTCTTGTTAGTAGATGGGACAAGAATTGCACACCTTTACATTGTTTACCTCACTCCTTGAACCCAAAATATTATAGCCATGAGTAGCTAAATGGTGGAACTTCCTGCACATGGATGGTGAAATTTCACAAGGGAGGAAAGATGCATTCAAGAGGATTTTTCAGGATAGGGGCATCCATTGATGAGGTGGAGGATGCCTTTGCAGAGTTTTCCACTGGCACTGGGCGATTTTCCAGCTATGATGTGATTAGAGACAGGGGGGCTCAAAAGCCCTATCTTGGTGGGCAACTCATGGGGCAACAAGCCCTCCTCTACAACAATTAGCCATGAGGCTCCTCTCTCAGGTGACTTCATCCTCTTGTTGCGAGAGGAATTGGAGCACATATGAGAATTTGTATAATGTGAACAAGAGCAGGCTTGAGCAGTCCAGGGCAGAGACAATGGTGTATGTGCAAACCAAACTTCGTCCTATTTACAGGTAGAGGGATGAGTGGTTGAAGGGGAAGACAAAGATGTGGAATGTCTTTCCTAATGATATGGGCCTGGAAAGCAGTGTTGACTTGACATTGACCAACTTAGATCTCAATGAGGCAGTGCTAGAGCCTGTCACATTTGATGATGGTGATATTGTAGAGGGGTCATCCTCCACACCAGCAGATGCAGAGATGACATTGGATACAAAGGAGGAGGATGCAGCAGAGGAGAGCAGTGGTGACCACAATGATGAGGACAGTGATGCTGATTATGATGACGAGGATTGATGACTCATGAGCTACCTACTGCATGAGGCTTGTAGACTTGTAGTTGTTTTGTATTTGCTATTTCTATTCGGCATGCCATTTTCCATTGGCATTGTACTACCTATGTAACACATGTTGATTTTGATGACATAAAGAGAAAACTATAGTATCTTGTCTTTCTCCTATTAGATCATTGATGAATATGTCTATTAATTTGTATGATTGTATGATGTATCTTTGTAAAACTTACATCTAGATGAAGATCTAGGTTTCAATCAATGAGTTTGTATGAATTTGTGTAAGAAATGTCTAATTTTTAATATATATATATATATAAAATAATATATTACGTGTCCGGATGTGTCCTGTTTCCGGGGGGTCACCGTGTCCGTGTCTGACACTCGAATCCGTGTGTCCTTCGTGTCCTGTGTCCCTGTGCCAGGTGCCTTAGCTCTAGAGCAATGTTTCTCAGCCCTACTCAAAGATGTGGATAAATGGGTGCCAATTCCCAATGAACTAGTGACAAGTTAGGCCCGAAGAATGGAGATGGTATATAAAGGGCTTATAATTTGACATGGGTAGTGTCAAGTATGGCGTAAGGGAGAATGAACACACTATTTCAATCCAATTTTTCCAAGCAGCGCCCCTCCTATAACCCTAAGGCCTCAAGGGAGGTCCCACTAGACTAGGGCTAAATATTAACCCCCCTGGTAAAGTGAGAGAACAGATTTACAGTCAAGATCGATCATTCTTCCAGATCACCCCTTCATCCACACTAAATTCCCAAAACAACAAATATAATAACACAATTGCAAAATGATCGAAGTACCTATTGAGTTGCAACCACCTTTATCTAAAGAGGAAATGTCGGACTATGAGAGGTGGTGCACGACTGATGTATATGGCGAAGGCCTATGGCATATCAACATCAAGAAGTGAATGTCAGGGGTTGCTAGCTGGTTGGTTGTCCAATGTCGGATAAATGTTTTCTCCTGTGGGGTTGCCCATTTTGGTGGGTAACATGTCCCACAGCCCTTGTGGGCACTTGGGTGTTTTCAAGAAGTTTCCAAGTTATTTCTAAGTTTCTAGTAGTAGTATGTGGGCAGTTTAGGAGTTTCATGCAATAGAAGAATAATAACAACATTCACTCATCTCTACAACTCTATGTATCATTCTTCATGTTATCCTTCCTTTTTGTTTCAAATGCATCATATATTATATTAGAAGTCAATATGCCTATACATCAAAAGTGACACATCCAAATGCCTCATGATAGTCATCATAGATTCTCATGCCTAAATTATCAAAGAGAGTTAGCATAACCGCTTTGGCTCCAACTCGAAGAGTAACTACACCTTTCCAAAAATGGCCATCGAACTGAAATTCAAATAACTTGATAGAGCATGTGTAGTATGCCAGGAACATCATAATGTACTTTATATATGATAGTATTTTTGAGTTAGTAATTAAATATTGTGACTAAAGAAATTAATTAAGTTTCATGTGTTTTCAATTATGTAATATTGGTTTCCTTTAAAGACTATCTTTCTCACAAGACATGTCACTTCTATATCTCATTTCACATATTGATTAATATCAATCTTCACTCTTCCCTCAACAATTCTATGTACCATTGCATGTGAGCAAATTTTACATAGTATTAGGTCTAGGTTATTTGGCATCTAGAGATTGCGAGAGTTAGAGCCTAACATGCAGGCATCTAGAAGTCATCATGAAGAGTGAAAACAACATTGACACATGATATCGTTACTAGCAATTGTGCATAGGAGACAATTATGTGAGGTAAGAAAGGAAAATATGCAACAACAAAAGGCAAAGGCAATCCACAGAGTATCTCCATGAGAAATGTGAAAAAAAGGGAGAGATAAGTTAATTATTTTATTTATTAATACAATAAATTTTTAATATATTAAATATTCCCTAAAGTCTTGTTAACCCCTAAATTAGCCCCTTGCAAATTTGAGGGTTAAAGACCAGCACACTCATCAAGTAATAGCTTCAAAGACAAGATGCAAATACATGTCGGGAGGTGGTTCACATGGGGGACTACTTCCAGGATTGATTTAGTGACGATTCACAGGTTGTTTTACACAGATTGAATAGACTACTTCCAGGACTGTTTTGGTGATAAGTGAGACGTCGTTTTACACAGATTGGAGAGACTTACTATTGTTAGTATCTACCCTACTTTGTAGGAGGCAAAATTCTAGGTATGGTATAGCAATATTTATCACATATTCAGAGTCCTTATGGACTCAGGATTCCACAGAGGCTTCTCTGGGTGACATGCATGGCATTTACTATTTTTAGTAGGTTTCATCCAGGGACTAGCACATCAGAGATAAATGGTATATTTAGAATCCTTTTGAGATTTTTAATCCAATGAGCTTCTTTCGCGTGACATGTAAGCACTTTCTACTTTAGTGGTACTTGCGTGTTGATTTTGATTGCGGATTCAGATTCCTTACTGAAAGATGAATCCAATGAGTATGGTTTCATGTGATTATGACCACCTCTTTTTAACAGTGGTCACATGTCAAGTTGGATTACATATTCAGACTACCAACTAAGTTAAGAATCTGATGAGGCTGGTTTTCTCATAATCTGAGATATTTCTGTTTTTAATAAATGAGCATGGCAATGTCAGACATCATATATGGGTTCCCATCATATTCCGAGTCTAATGAATATAATATCATGGACATGTGATCAGATTTCTATTTTTAGCAGTGCCTATTTTTAGGCATACTATATATGTCAGGTTCCCCCTATCTATTTTGGGCATTTTCTACTTTTTCCTATTTTTGAGAGGGGTTGCAATTTTTGGCATGTCTATTTATAGCAGGGGTGATGTGGTAGCATGAGGGGTTGACACAGGCCAACAGATGAAATGAACAAGTGGCGAGATTTTAGGTGTGTCATCAGTTATGTGGAAAAGCACATGGGTGTGACATGGTAATAAAAGGAAATTTTATTTTCCTCTCATATTCTCTCTTAGTGTGTTTCCCTCTCCTCTTTTTCCTCCTACTCATACTCCTCTTTTATCTCCTATTCCCACTCATATTATCCCTCCACCATTCACTCTTTCCTTCTTATTTTCCCTCATTTTTCTCCCTTTCTCCCTTAATAAAAAAGCCACACTAGCTCAGATTCCTAAAATTGTGCCAACTTGAATTTACTAAAAATTGCTTGAGGGAGGAAAATAAGCCAAGTCAGATTGCTTAAGACAATATTAGACAAGTCTACCTAGCCAAAGATTAGCTTGGGATATTTTTATCATGAAGAAATTTGCCAATAATTCCTTAGGGAATTTTTTACCCAAGTCAAATTAACAAAGTTTGTGCTCAATGTTGATTTTTGGGTAGCATCGGATGTGCTCTAATTCCGAAACTTTGTGGAGGGGTTAGAACACATGAGATCTCCAAGACCCAGAAATCGTTTGGAGAAATTCCACCCGGAACCTAAGTTATTCAAATAATTAATTATTTTAATGGAGACCCTAAGTCTAACCTAGGGAAATTAAATAATTAAAATGAATTAATTTAGACATGTGGGTGAGAATGTTCTAAGTGACGAGGATCAAGTCTTTTCTAATCTTAGTTGTTGATTAGAGATTAGATCACGACCGTTGAATGTTCAACATGAAAAGTATTAAAGGAAGGCTTGGGGTCAGTTGGAGGACACACACAGGTAGCAACACTTGAGCTAAGTCGGAATTCTGGGGCACAGTTTGCTGAGAATTTTCAAGTGAGCTTGCAGTGCAGCAAGGGGGCAGTTCAACAGTGGGATTTCTGAATCCAAGGTCGAGAATACCATAGCAGAGAGGCAAATCTGTATCGGAGAGACAACGCAGACCAAGGAAGGGTGATGCAGAGCTAGCCAGGCTCACGCAGAGCTGACGCAGAGGTAGCGTAGGCCCAACAGGAGTGACGCAGAGCCAGAAGGGCTCATGCAGAGGGATGCAAAGTCGGAGGAGAGTGACCAAGTCACCAAGAGAGTTGTGTTGAGGTTTCAGTGGGCCAGATCAGGCTCGTGTTCAACAGATCAGACAAAATGACACAGCCACACTGAAGGGTGACGCAGTGACTGCGTAGGCACTTGTGGCGTTCTTCATTTTCAACTGAATCAACCATAATATCTGTCTTCGGAGATAGAGGTACTTCTACCAGGATTTTCTCTGTTGGGTAAACCACTACTGGTACCCAAGTTTGTATTCAGAAATTTGCATAATTATAAAACCCTCAAGAGCTGTTGCACCGGTTTTTCCGCATTGTGTTTTTCCGAGGACATTTGTTCGAAAAATCTTGTGTCCTTTGTCAAATGTGCTTAATTCTTCAGTACTTGATCTGTATATTTGTGTAGGTTGCAGTGTATTTACTTGGATGTTTTATTGAATAATTCAGAAAAATAACTTGTTAAGTAAATCAAACAAGTAGGAGAAATAAATCAGATTACTGTGGTAAGGTTTTTGTTTAGTAAATTCAAAATTTTTCACATGGTATCAGAGCTATTGCAGATCAGGGAGAGTTGAAGCCATCAGCAAAGAGGCAAATTTTTTGCTGCAAGAAGGCGGTTGTGACAGCACAGATCCAGGAAGACGCAGCGCAGGCCCAGGAGGGGTGGCGCAAAGCCTGTCTAGCTCATGTAGAGTTGACGTAGAGGCTCACAGAGACCCAAAAGGGTGACGCAGAGCCAGTCTAGCTCATTCAAAGCTGACACAGAGGCTCACGCAGGCCCAGAAGGGTGATGTAGTCCGAGAGGAGGTCACGCTGTGTCGGTTGCCATGGATGGAAGTGAGGTTTTGTTCTTCGGAAGTTGTTGGTGGGGCATTGTTCTGTCAATGCAGAACAATGTCTAGCAGGGTTGACAAAGTAAGGGGAAGCAGTTCCTCAGTAGGCTTTCTCACCAAGAAGTTTGAGATCTGATCAGCGAAATGATTGGAGAGATTTGATTCAACAACAGTTGGTGGAGGATTTCCGGGAAGGAAATCACTTGTCAGAGGGAGCATATTCTCTAGAGGGTTTCTAGCGACAAGAAACCCAGATCCGGTCTTTTGTTGAGGGTAGCAGTAGAAGAAGGGAGAAGAGTATTTTCTTTGACAACTTTTGAGCAGAGATGGCCGCACATGGATTGAGGGATCATGATAGGTTGGATGGAGTATCCAACTTCGTCGTCTGGAAGGCCAGAATCCTGCCAACTCTAGATGAATATCGTATCAAAGATCATGCTGAGAAGGTTGTAGTTGTTCCTGTTGATGTTGATCTGTTGAAGAAGTACGAGGAAGCGCAAGCAAGGGCCAAGCGCTTAATTATGGATGGGGTCAAGGATCATGTGGTCCCACACATTGTTGAAAAGAACACAGCAAATGAGATGTGGACAATGTTGACCTCAATGTATCAAGGGACTTTTGTCCAACGGAGAATGCTTCTGGAGAATCAACTTCGACTATTTCAAATGCATAAGGGAGAGGAAATCGACCCCTTCCTCATTAGATTGAAGGCGATTCGTGATCAATTGGCTGCTATGGGGGCCACTCTTGATGAATGTCTATTGGTCAGGACTGCCCTGAATGTAGTGTCTGAAGAGTGGGAGACCTTTGTCCAAGGCATTTTGGGCAGATCGACACTTACAAATTGGGAAGACATGAGGGCAGCTCTTCGACAAGAAGAGATCCAGAGGATGACCAAGGCAGGCAGCACCAGCAGCGGGATGAAGATCAAGAAGGAGGAGGAGGAAGATGCAGCTCTTGCATCTAAGGGACAGTAGGGGCAGCGAGGGAAGAAGAAGAGAGACCTTTCAAAGGTCAGGTGCTTAAGATGTGGTGAACTAGGACATTTTTCCACTACCTGTCCTCACAAAAAGAAGGTCAAGGAAGATTCAGACTCAAAGGCTGCAACAGCTAAGGGTGATGATGGGAGTGATGACGATGTGGCTATGAGTGCTCATGTGCATTGAGAGAAGAGGTGGGGTGACATAGATATGTAGATTGATAAATGGATAGCGGTGAAAGGGGCAGGATCCGTGAGGTGCCCAAACTCTTGGATCACATACGAGCTACGGGAGCCCTTAATGATAGTAGCAGGATGACTGGATTTAGTTGGTGCAGAGGATTATGGAGGCACATAGGCAATGCTGGGATGGTGAACACTGGAACAACGCAGAGCAGAGGCAGCAACAAAGTAGAAGCAACAGCGCAAAGGTTGATGGGATTTCAGTAGTGCAGAGGTTGATGGGATTTCAGCAGCGCAGAGGTTGATGGGATTTCAGCAGCGCAGAGGCAGTGCTTACGCAGTGCAGAGGTACCATTGGGTCAACACACATTAGCAATAGAGGGTGTTTCAGATCGAGATGCAGCCAGACTGACTCGTCTGTCAAGTTTTTGGGTGATGTCCTTTAGTTGCCTAACTCTCAGCAACTGAGTTGCTGTGCAACAGTTAGCAGTGACAGTGCTATGGGCAGGATGATGCAGCATTTGAGAGGGAGATGCAGTACAGATGAGGCAGTGACTGTGGCAAAGTCATGGGTAGCAGTACAGAAGGTAGCAACACAGAGGATGAGGGGCAGCAGGCCAAGCATCATCAGCACAAGGGATTGATGTGATTGCTTCAAGTTGAAGTGTTGCTAGAGCACATTCCTCGCTAAGAGGGAGTGTTGATTTTTGGGTAGCATCGGATGTGCTCTAGCTCCAAAACTTGTGGAGGGTCTAGAACACATGAGATCTCCAAGACCCATAAATCGTTTGGAGAAATTCCACACGAAGCGTAAGTTATTCAAATAATTAAATATTTTATTGGAGACCCTAAGTCTAACTTAGGGAAATTAAATAATTAAAGTGAATTAATTTAGACATGTGGGTGAGAATGTTCTAGGTGACGAGGATCAAGACTTTTCTAATCTTAGCCATTGGTTAGAGATTATATCATGACCGTTGAATGTTCAACAGGAAAAGTATTAAAGGAAGACTTGGGGTCAATTGGAGGACACACACAGAGTGGCAGCACTTGAGCTAAGTCAAAATTCTGGGGCATGGTTTGCTGAGAATTTTCGAGTGAGCTTGCAATGCAGTGAGGGGCACTTCGACAGTGGGATTTTTGAATCCAAGACTGAGAATACAATAGCAGAGAGGCAAATCTGTACCAAAGAGACAATGCAGGCCAAGGAGGGGTGACACAAAGCTAGCCAGGCTCACGCAAAGCTAACGCAGGGGTAGCATAGGCCTAGCAAGAGAGCAACAGAGTCGGAAGAGGGTGACGCAGTCACTTTGAGAGCTGTGCTGGGGTTTCATTGGGCCAGATCAGGCTCGTGTTTAGTAGATCAGACAGAGTGACGTAGCCACATTGAAGGCTGATGCAGCGAAAGCATAGGCACCTGTGGGGTTCTTCATTCTCAGCTGAATCAACCATAATATCTGTCTCCGGAGATAGAGGTCCTTCTGCTGGGATTTTCTTTGTTGGGTAAACCACTACTGGTACCTGAGTTTGTATTTATAAATCTGCATAATAATAAAATCCTCAAGAGCTGTTGCACCAATTTTCCCGCCGGGGACATTTGTCTGAAAAATCTTGTGTTTCCTTTGTCGAATGTGCTTAATTCTTCAGTACTTGATTTGTATATTTGTGTAGGCTGCAGTGTATTTACTTTGATGTTTTATTGAATAATTCAGAAAAATAACTTGTTAAGCAAATCAAACAAGTAGGAGAAGTAAATCAGATTATTGCAGTAGGGTTTTTGTTTAGTAAATACATAAATTTTCACACTCAAGGATATTTTTATCATACCACAACTCAAAGACACTTTAGTTCAACTCAAGTAAGGGTCACTTAACAAGATTTTCTTCTCCAATTAGAGCTCAATGGACTCAAAATGCACATTGATGACCAATTATGGATAGTTTGACCTTCTCCTCTAGCTAGCATGAATTGAAGGGAAGAAATATTATAAATGAAGGGGAGGGAAAACCATCCAATTCAAATTGTATTGAGCATGCAACCAAACTTACTCTCTTTGTCTCCATCAATTTTATTTCCTATCTTTCTTAGCTTTTTCTATCTTGTGTCTGCATGCCATTGTCTTCAAATATGTAATAGTCATCTTGGTGTAGCCAACCTTTTGGATCATGTGGAATAAAGCTCAGTTTTGATCCCATAAATCTCTTTGGGTTTGTTTGATGTTTCAATGATATTTTATGCAATTTAGTAAGAGTTATTTCAGTTATTTATTTTGGTAGTTCACCATTCAAATACACTTTCTATTCATTATACTTTTCCATACAAAATGTTGATTTGTTGAAGATTATTCCCAATATTAAACTTTATAAATTTTGCAATCTTGTTTGGTTAGTCTCACCCACCCAAGTGGGTTACCCCTACGACAAAACTTTCTCTCCCATATGTCAACTTTCTAGCGCACAACCCTATGCGATCTACAAATAGCCAGCCTCAAAGGCCCTCCACCTATGCTCCAGTCAGTGCCTTGTGACACCTAGCCTACTTATCATATGAAGGTGGGTCGTCCATTATAAGCTACAATATTCATGCTTATCACTAGGTGCTTTCAGTTAATGTTTATAAGCATATTAGTATAAATCATACATTGAATTGAATGATTGACCATTTCTGGTTATAATCTTCTTCCCATACTTCACCTTGGTAGTTATCCCTTGATCCTAGTCCAGTGTGACCTTCTTTGAGGCCTTTCATTCCATTGTCCAAGAGGTCACGAATAGGAGGCATTGATTGATGTTGTGTGCCCATGGTAATCCATACTTTACATTTTTCCCTGGTTTCGTGTCCCAATATTTGGGTTGATTGTTATATACCACCATAATTGATTCCCTAATAGGGGCCCGAAAAATTTTCCTTTAGAGGTCGATGCAACAAAAATAAAAGAAAAAGCACGATCCATAAATAAAAATGCAAAATATTGGTTGGGATAAAAGAAATTACGTAGACATTAATCCTAGCCTGAGCTCTACCGAACCCTCGTACCATAAATCCTCACCTAGTTCCTGGCTTGTTAGTTTATGTAGCTCGGATAGGTTTTCTAGTCTCAAGTGGTGTCAATGAGGCTAGGAACACAGGTGGATTAATTATCTACAAGCCCAATTTATTTTATAAAGTGTAAATGTCTTAATAAGATTTATTAACAAGTTTTAATTATTTTTTCTAAGTCTAACTTAGGGAAATGGGTTAATTATTAATTGAGACAAGTCAATTTCTCTCTAGAGACTTCTAGAAAAGTGATTTGATGGGGTCAAGATGATCTTAGCCATCGATTGAGATTAAATTGTGGTCGTTGATTGATCAACGAGAGATTATAAGAGGAAATTGATGGGCATCTTGGGATACAATTCGATTGAGCAAGGACACAGTGATAGTGTGTCTTGACACCAGTAGACAATTCAACAGTGATTGAGATCAATTTTCCAAAGAGAATTTCTTCACAGTGATTTACGGTTTCTTAGTGATAGAGGGAGATCCAATTATTCTGCAAAGGCCGAATTTGTCCAGGTGGTGTGAATTGACAAAGACATGCTGATTTCCCAAAGTGAGGTTGATTTGCAAGAGGAAAAGATGAGTTTGCCAGAGAGATCAATTTTCTAATGGAGGCTGAATTATTTTACTAGGGGGTGCGAGTTGCTAATGAAGGCCGAGTTATTCTCCAGGTCGCATGTGTGGGTTAATTCAGGGTCGTACAAGAGGGTTAAATCGATTCTGAGGGGCAGAATAACTTCCAAGAGGTCGAATTAACTTGTAGAAGTGAAGGAAATAATTTGTATGAGCTTTGCCTGTTTACAACAAGCATTTTATGTATTATTTCAATTATAGATTTGTTGAAGAATAATAAAACCCTCATCTATAGAACTAGTTTTCCCCACCTTAAGGTTTTTCCAGGGACAATTTGTCCAAAACTATTGGTGTCTATTTATGTGTGATGTTTTCTCAGATCTTGTGATTTATTTATTTGGTGAAAATTTGTAGTTGTGTTTTTATTGAATATTTACGTAAATTAATTTGCTGGGACAGATAATCTTCATTAAAAGATAGGTGAATAATTACCAAATTATTTGCAAAAGAATTTTCACATGGTATTAGAGGAGATCTAATAGCCGAAGAAGCTCAATGCAGGGTATAGGAGAGACGACCAAGAGTTCATAAAACCCAGTTCGATTTATTCCAAATTTACTTGGGGTTTGCTTATATTTTTCGAGGGTTTAAAAATTGACTTTAGTTGGATTGAGGGTTTAGGACAAACTTGAAGGTGCATCAAACTTTAGTGTCTAAAAATCTAGAATCTTGTTATTGCTAGAGGAATATGGATTGAAGGAATATGATACAACAATTGTTGCCATACTGACATATCCGGCACAATTAGAAACTTATAAGGAGGAGGATGCCAAGGCTATGTGGGAATTTCTTCACTAAGAAATCCTACTGTTAAATCTCAATTTACTTCTCCTACTTGATTAAACATACAAGTTATTAATCTGAATATTCAGAATTAACATCGAAGTAAATACAATTAACAGCCTACACATACAGATCATTTACTGAATAGCATGCTCACATGACAAAGTGACACAAATTTTTCGAACAAATCTCCCTAGAAAAACCCAATGTGGGAAAATCGGTGCAGCATATATGAGGGTTTATTATTATTAAGCAACAATTTCTGAGTACATCTAGGGTGCCATAAATCGACAAACGTAACAGAGAAAACCTCGACAATCAGAGAAAATGTGAGATATACCTCACTCTCGCAAGTCTCAGCTGATTCGGATGAGCAACTAGTGAAACCCCAGTTGGCTCTGCGCAACAACTGCGTAGCCTCGCTGAAGAACTGTGTCACCCTAGCTCTGCGTGAAACTGCCTCTCCCGGATCTCGGTTTCAACCCTCCTGGCTCAGAAACCCTTCTTCCGATGAATTTCATACTTTTCTCCTAGAGATGTTGCGTTGCCTTTGCATGGGCCCGTGTCACCCTCCTAAGGGACTGCGTAACTCCCTTTGATGGCTGCGTTGCCTCCACTACATCTCTGTTTCCCTTGCTCTGCATGGTACTCTTGGCCCTCTTGACCAATCACTGCATCTGCCCCTCGCTGCAACTCTGAGTCACCCAGATCTGATCTTCGTCTGAGCACTGCTCTGTCAGAAGAATTCGATCTCTTAGACTCTGTGTGTGTGTCTCCAACTGACCCCAAGCCTTTCTTTTATATTTTTCTCGTTGACACATCAACTACCGTGATTTAATCTCTTATTGACAGCTTAGATTAAAACATTGCTTGATCCACATCACTTAGAACATTTCATCAGATGTGTTTAATTAATTCACTTTAATTTTTCTAATTCCTAAGTTAGACTTAGGGTCCTCATTAAAAAAATTAATTATTTTAATATCTCACACACCAGATGAAATTTCTCCAAATGCTTTCTGGGTTTTGGTGGTCTTGTGTGTCTTAGCCCCTCCACAAAATTTTAGGGCTAAAACACACTCGATGCTACCTCAAAATCTCAACACTCCCTCTTAGCACGGAGTGTTCTCTAGCAATACATCCACACCATGTATCGCAAGATCTCGACATTGGTCTCTGCGCTGTTGATGCTTGGCCTACTGCCCTCCACCCACTGTGCTGCTGCTTTCTGTACTGCTGCCCATGTCACTACCACTGACACTGCCACATCTGTACTGCAACTTCCTCTCAAATTGCTGCATCATGTTGCCCATAGTACTGCCACTGCTAACTGCTGCACTGCAACTTAGTTGTTGAGAAGTAAGCAACTAAAGGACCCCTACCCAATCATTGATAGTCAATTCGGGTTGCATTTCATCACTGAAGCTCCCTTGGCTACTGCTCTACACTGTCCTCCTAAAGCTACTGTGTTGCTACAGCTCTGCACTGCATAAACACTGCCTCTCTGCGTTGCTGAAGTCCCATCAGCCTCTGCGCTACTGCCTCTGCACTGCGCTGCTCCCTCTACAACGTCTCAACTCTGCCCTCTGCTTCATTGTGATCTTCTGCACCCACTGCTCACCTTATCCCGCTAACGTCTTAAGGCTCCCGTAGCTCGTATGTGATCCAAGAGTTGGGCTTACTCAAGGATCTTGCCATCACTCTGTAGCTGCTCTACAGATCCATATCGCCCCACTTACGTGGCTCATGAGCACTCATGGCTACGTCATCATCACTCCCATCATCCTTTGCTACCACTGCCTTGGATTTAGAAGATCATTTGTCCTTCTTCTTAGGACAAGTGTTGGCAAAGTGTCCATGTTTGCCATAATTAAAGCAACAGACCTTCGATAGGTCCCTCTTCTTCTTTCCTTGCTACCTTCGTTCCTTTGATGCAAGGGCTGCATCATCTTCCTCTTCTTTCTTCACCTTGACTATTCCGATGCCGTTGCTTTGCCTCTTGGTAAATCTCCTGATTTCCTCGTGACTGAGGATTGCCCACATGTCTGCCAAAGAAGGTAGCGCTGCCCTACCCAATATGCTCTGGACAAGTGTTTCCCATTCCTCGGTGACTGCATTAAGGGCAGTCCTCACCAAGAGCCCTTCATCCAGAGTTGCACCCATGGCAATCAGTTGATCCCAAATAGTCTGTAGTCTGAAGAGAAAGGGATCTATCTCTTCACCCTTCTGCATCTGGAACAACCTCATCTGATTCTCTAGAAGAATTTTCCTTTGAACAGAGCTTCCCTGATACATCGTCTCCAAAGCAGTAAACATCTCATTCGTCGTGTTCTTCCCGACAATATGTGGCACGACGTGATCTTTGACTCCATCTTTGACAAGCACATCTAGGAAATTCTCTACATGGTCCTTGATGTTGTACTCATCCAGGACTGTCAGGATCTTGGCCCTCCAGATGATGAAGTTGGACATGCCGTCCAACCTGTCTTGATCTCTCAGTCCATGAGAAGCCATCTAGCTCAAATCTATCAGAACATATACTCTTCTCCCTCTTTCTGCTGTAACACTCAATAGAAATACTGGATCTGGGTTTCTTGGTGATTAGAAACCCTTTATAGTAGTTGCTCCGTCAGACAACTGATTTCCCTCCTGGAAATCTTCAGCCAAATACAACTGAACAGTTCTCTACGATCACCCTCCTGATCGAATCTTAGATCTATTTGGTGCAGATCTGCTGAGTAATTGTCCTCCTCCCGCTCTTTGTCAACTCAGCTAGGCATGATTCTGCACTGTCAGAATCTTCACCACACCAGCAACATCTGAAGATCTGAAGCCTTGCTTACAGATCTCAGCAATACTTCACAGCGACAAAAAAATGGATTGCGTCCCTCTAGCTGGCCTCTACGTGAGCAGACTGGCTCAACGCAACCTCTGTGCAGCAACTGCACAGCGTAGGCTACTCCTGCGTCCCTCTAGAAGGCATTGCGTTGTCTCTGCATTACAATGTTCCCTCTTCAGCTCTTCAGCTCTCCCTTTTGCTTAAATGTGACCTTCTGCAACCATCTCCTGACTCATCCCGCTACGGTCTTAAAGCTCTCGTAGCTTGTATGTGATCCAAGAATAGGGCTGACTCAAGGATCCCGCCACACTGTCTGTAGATGCTCTACAAATCCATGTCACCCCACCTCTTCTCTCGAGGCACATGAGCACTCATGGTTGCATCATCATCATAACCATCATCCTTTGCTGCTACAGCCTTGGAATCAGAAGATCCTTTGTCCTTCTTCTTAGGACAAGTGCTAGCGAAGTGTCCAAGATCGCCACAGTTAAAGCACCGGACCTTGAAAAGGTCCCTCTTCTTCTTCCCTTGCTGCTTCCTTTCCTTTCATGAAAGGGTTGCATCATCCTCCTCTTCTTTCTTCACTCTTGTTGATCTCCTTCCACCACTGATATTCTGCTTCTTGGTGATCCTTCTGATCTCCTCTTGGCAGATGATAGCCCACATGTCTGCCCATGATGCTAACGTTGCCCTTCCCAGAATGCTCTGGACAAACATTTCCCAATCTTCCGACATTGCATTTAGGGTCGTCCTCACTAGGAGCCCTTCATCTAGATTAGCACCCATGGCAATCAGCTGATCCCGAATGGTTTGAAGTCTGAAGAGGAATGGATCTATCTCCTCACTTTTCATCATCTGGAACAACCACATTTGATTTTCTAGAAGCATCCTTCGTTGGACAGAGCCTCCTTGATACATTTTGTCCAAGGCTACCCACATCTCATTTGTTGTATTCTTTCCGGCAATATGAGGTATTATGTGGTCTTTGACTCCGTCCATGATCAAACACTTAGTCCGCGCTTGATTTTCTTCATACTTCTTTAGAGGATCTACATCGATTGGTACATTTGGAACTTTTTCTGCATGATCTTTGAGACCATACTCATCCAAAACTGACAGGATTCTGGCCCTTCAGATAACAAAGTTGGACATGTCGTCCAACCTATCCTGATCTCTCAGTGCATATCTCGCCATCTTGCTCAGATTTGTCAGAACAGATACTCTTCTCCCTCTTTCTGTTGCAACACTCAACATAAAATGTTGGATCTGGGTTTCTTGGTGATTTAGAAACCCTCTATAGTAGTTGCTCCCTCTAACCACTGATTTTCCCTCCTGGAAATCTTTCGCCCAAACATAATCGGACAATACTCTTTGATCACCATCCTGATCGAATCTCAGATCTGTTTGGTTCAAATCTGTCGAGTAACTATCTTCCTCCCTCCTTTGATGACTTAGCTAGGCTCAATTCTGCACCGACAGAATATCCACCACATTAGCACTGCTGAAGATAGGAAGCACTACTTTTGGATATTGGCAAGGCTTTCTGCAACAGAAGGAATACTGGATTGTGTCTCACTGACTAGCCTAGCGCAGCCTCAACACTGCTCAGATGAGGACTATGTAACCCAAGATTGGGTGACGCAGTCTTTACGCTAGCCTGGGAAGGCTCTGCGTAAGCTTGATGCCCTTTTGAATCTGCAGCGCTGTCCCTTTCTGGATCTGTGTCCTCCTGTTGTTAAGCTGCCCCTTCTGGATCTCTGTTGCTTTTACTGCCATCCTGTAGAAAAAATATTCTTCAGCTGATTGCTGGAGATTCAGCTTGATCTGCTATCACTCTGATACCATGTGAAAATTCTACTGCAGTATCATGGTTTACTTCTCGTACTTGATTTAAATTATGCAAGTTATCTTCAAAAATTAGATTCAGAAAATACCGAAGTAAACACAACTACAACCTACACATGCAGATCATTTACTAAATACTACGCTCATTCATTCAAAGTGACACGTGAATTTTTGGGCATAAGTCCCCAGAAAAACTCAAAGCAGGAAAACCAATGTCGCAGATATGAGGGTTTATTTTATTAAGTAGATTTTGAGTATAGTAAATCTGGGTTCCAAATCTGGAAAACCCGACAAAGAATAAAAGAAATCTACAGCTAACATGATGTTTCAGGACCAAATATCTGACTGATCCACACCCTCAAACGAGATTTACAAGACTTATCTCGAATCTGGCCCTAGAAACCCCGACGCTGCCAGAGAGGGACTGTGTAACCCCAGAGAGGGTGACGTAGGCCTTACGCTGGCCCAGGAGACCCTCTGCGTACTTTTGAAACCCTCTGGAGCTTCAGCACTGTCCTGTGTAGCCGTTGCGTAGCTGCTCCTACTGCTCTCTGCTCCTCTGCCTCTTACTAACTCTTGGCTTCGAGATTAGATCATCTCCTTAGCCAATACTACCCCTCGCTGCAAGAAAAACTTTTCTGGAAATTCTTAGTAAACCCTGCCCAAGAATTCCAGATTTGTTCACTCAACTCTTCCTCGGCGTGTATCTCCAACTGTCCCTCAAGCCTTTCACTTATACTTTTTTGTTGAACCCTTCAACGACCAAGATTAAAACATTCATCAATGGTTGAGATTAAAAGACTGCTTGATCCATGCCTTTTAGAACATTTCAGCACATGTGTTAATTAATTCACTTTAATTATTTAATTTTCCTAAGTTTAGACTTACGAAATCCATTAAAATAATTAATTATTTGAATAACTTGAACACCAACTGAAATTTCACAAAACACTTTCTGGGTTTTGGAGTTCAAGTGTGTCCTAGCCCCTCCACAAAATTTCAGGGCTAGAGCACACCCGATGCCACACCAACTATACAAAATCTCAACATAATGTCCTTTCTTCTTGCTGCTTCCTTGATGTTGATGATGATATAGAGGATAGAAAACTTCTCCTTGATGAAGTTGTTTTCTTCAAGAATGATCCTTGATCCCACAAAGAGTGAGATGATACCGCCTTTTGATCTAGCTTCCTTTGGATGAATAGTCTTCAAAACACTTTAACTTGAATAGATGTAGGGTTTTGGCCTTCTCCCTCTTAATGATGATCCAAATACTTCTTTGTAGACTTCTTTTGATCTAGGGTTATGATGCTTCCTTTGACTCCAAGATGATCTTTGTTTTGATGCCTTCCTTAGGATTTGATCCTTGAGTGTCCCTTGATAACATGTCCTTCCTTGACTTAGTCACCTTAGCTTTGATTCCATGTTGAGAAATCTAGGGCATCAAGTATAAGGTGATTTCTCTGAGAGATAACTGCTTGTGAAGGTTTTTTACTTCTTAGGTTAGATTCTTTTTTTTAGATTATTATTGTGTTCTTTCATCAAACAAATACCAATGCATAAATAATAAAGATACAAGAGACATAGAATGTAGGCTATTCGCCAGTGCAAAACCTCTCCCACTTGAGAGGAAAACCCGTATAAATTCTTCTTCTTATAGAGACTTCAATTGACGAATACCAAGACCAACACCCTTGACCTAGTTGCCACTCCAAGACCAAGACACCAAGCCTTCTTCCCCTTCCTTGAGTCAACGATAATCAAACCCTTTGCTTCTTCTTCTTGACTTTCCTTCAGAATTTCAACCCCTTGATTTAAGTCTGCAATTTATGGTTCCAAATCAAAAACCCTAGTTTGTATGGTTGACCAACTTTGTCCCTTAACTAGCTTCTCTTTAGTAGGAGACTTCTTCCCTCTAACTCGACTTCTTCTTGACTAGTCCTTCACCCAACTTAGTTACCTTTTTTATTGTTGTAACTTTCTCGACCTCCTTGCTGTAATTATAGGTCTGCAACTTTGCACTAGTGGACATACCTTAGCCCCACAACAGTCCCAAACAATGCTGGAATACTTTGCAACTTCCTCTTCTTTCCTCGCTGGTCCTTAAGCTCCCTTTGCATTGATTTTACTTCAGACTTCACTGAATTACTGTTCTGAAATGAATATGAACAAACCTATTTATAGTTGTTTCCCATCAAAATAAGTTGACATGACAAGAGGTGAAACGATGTGTCCTTTCATGAAGATTTTATTATCCTATTGAAGTCGACATGAAGGGGGTATGCTCGTGCTTGTCTTGGAGGGTTGTTTGACACTTTCATTGACTCATTTACAAATGTATTATGCCCAAGAAGGGTTCTTCATACATGACATTGACTCTCTTTGACTTTATGACTAATCCTAAAGGCTCACAGTGGGAGCCATTAATAAAAATAAAATTTCCTGCTCATGAAATCCATAAGACAAGCATCACAAAAAAATAATTTTATTTTTCTTTACATCAATTACATAAAATCACATTTACATGTCATTATGAAGACCAAACATAATTACACTTTTCAACAATATGCCTATTCTAAGTAAGACTTTCCTCTTAACTGTTTTGGCACCAATCTTCAAAGTAGGTTGTGGGATGGAAACCAACGAGAAGCAAGTAGAAGCTTGATTAACAATACCTTCTCCTGTGTTCCAACTGCCCTATGTCGTCAGCGCTACAGAGACTGTGGCTCTGACGACTGCAAGGTCACCGTGTTAACCACTAGAAAGGTGTTGAATCCCTCGAGCTAAAATGAGAAAGGGTGGCCTTAGATGTCTATCAACCAAGCTTATGTTTGCAGGTAAGTTGTTAATGCAACTAGACTTAGAATGCAATGTGATATGGATTGAGTGAGTCTTGAGTTAAGATAGTTTAATTCTTAAGTACTTTAGTTGTGATTAGCCTTTATGACAAGAGTACTTAATAACAAATTGAGAGACAATCTTAACAACAAGAATGTGCCAATTTTACAAGTGTGAATAAGATACAAAGATACCCACAAGATACAAAATTCAAACAACTACGGGATGTGTTGAAATCCCGTAAAAATGTAATCAACACTTAATTAAGATATCAATTTGCAATATTATTAAAGACAATGCCACAATGATTATTTATTGAAACAATTAGAGATCTTCAAAGATATTTTTAACAAAATAAATGTGAATCTCTAAGAGCTATTCAATTAGATTAGAAGCAAGAATACTTTGAACTTCAATACCAATGTGTACTTATCATTAAAACAAGAATGATCATGTGAGAGTACCAATTTTCCAATAAGATTGTCACTTAAGAGAAGCAAGATACTTCAAAATGCTAAGTAAAGAACACTTACATCTTAATGTCAAAATGAGATTCAATTCTTAGTTTAGTGCTTGAGTGGGCTTAGTGAAAAGAGAAAGATTTCTTAGAGCTTACACAAGACAATCAAATGTAAGATTCCAAATCAATGTTATCAGAACCGAACTAGTCATCAAACTGGAAAACCTTGTGGACTGGGAACCGGTCGGAACTAGAAAAAAACCGATTTACCAAAAACACATAAAATATTCATATTTTAAAGAAAAAATAGATATATTCATGTGCATCCATATGAATCCAAACCATTTATACACAAACATGCAAAATTTCTCATTTATATAGCAAGTAATAGTGCATATAACCAAAATAGCACTTAGAGCAAAAAATCGTTGAACCAAAAATGTTACAAACATCAAGAAGCAGAGTCTAAAAGGCTTTTATAGTCCAAAATAACATGATAGATCATAGTATTATACCACAACCTACAATACTACAAGCTACAACTACAACAAATCAATGATCAAATCATCGATCATCATCCTGATCATCCTCCTAATCCTCATTTGAAGAATGAGTAACATCCAAGTCTGCAATGGGATTATGGCTTGATTCCCCTGGCCCTGAAGCTGCTACTGGTCCTTTTGATATATTTGCCTCCATATCCTGTGGAGGTGGGTCAGGGTCCAACCAAGAAAGGTCTTCATTGTCAAATGCAGGCGCTTGACTCTCCACAACCCATTTTGATGTTGGATCGAAGTCATCCAAGATAATGTTCATTGATTTAGGGGTTTTATTCAACAATTGTTTGCGCCTCAACCTAAGGTTGTACTGAACAATAACCATGTCATTCAACCGCTTTTGCTCCAAACAGTTCCTCTTCTTAGTGTGTATATGCTCAAACACTCCAATTCTGCTCACACTGTAAATTTATGTAGATGTTCTATGCTTGATGCAACTTTACTTTCTCTTCAATATTAGACAACAATCACATAAACAATAAAGTAAAACGCTGATAGAACATACCAGTAGATCGACAGAAGACAAGCCAGAAATATATAAGTGTGTTGGTGAGTTACGGCGATCAACAAGATGCTTCAACCAACAAAGTCTCAATATGGTCAGCCAAACAGCGATGTCACACAACCCTCTAGGACAGCGAAACGGTCAACTTGAAAGTCAACCCAAAAAGTCAATGGTCAACACAAACAGCAGCCACAGCTAGGTCAACGCTGAAAAGTCAAAGTCAACATTTTGCCTTGAGAATAGTACCAGAAAATGTGGATTAGGAAAATCAAAATTTTGGGAGAGTTTCAGGTCAAATTGACCTTGCGTTGACCAAAGTCAACGCTGGTCAAAGTTTGTTGTAGAAACCCTAGACCGAAATTAGAAATGTGCTGCTGCTGGAATTTTCCCACGTGTGGAGAGAAGAGTCACCAAGGACATCAAACCAATCATATGAGGAGAGAGAAATGTGTGAGGATGAGATGAGTGAAAATGTCCTCCAACGTTGAAAAAATTCAATCATCGGTGAGAATTTTTGTTGTGCTGCTTTGAGGCACAAAATTATCTTAAGACTGGCACATATACGATAAATTCAAAATAAATATTCTGCTCATCAGATTAAAATCAATTTTAGATCGATTTTACACCTCTCTGAAAGAGGAATCCAATACAAATATTGGAATCTTCATCTGAGCATCACAAGATGGAGTTTGGACCTAGTTGTCCAAATTTAACACTCCCTCTCAACTAGGGAGAACTCCATCCACCAGTGCAATCAAACATCGTGCGTCATCACGCATGCCTTTCTTTGGCTTCTTTGTTAGACGAAGTGGGTTAGATGCAAGACATCATTCCCAACTGACAGATTCAGCCCAGAGGTCCAAAACCTCTATAGGACTCACAAAGAGTCTCATACCAACCCGAAGTTGGTTTATCTGACCTGAATTCAGTAGGAGGTCTGAAACCTCACTAGACTTGATCCCAGATCAAGTGGTTGTATCGTGCCATCCTAGATAGAGAGTACAGCAATCTCTAATGCATCCATCAATCTTTGCTACTAGTCTCTAACTTTTCCCACCTCACTGGCCGTGGAGGCCGCTACATGACCCTAAAACTTGGGTAGGATGCATGTCAGACTGAATAATGAGGTGAGCCAACTCATTCTCACAATAGGTAGGGTAGAAGCACACTGACAAGATTCGACAGCCTAACCATGGTTGCCAAGAACTTTAGAAATGTCTGGCTTTGTTTTACTCCTCGACTCATCACGTGCAATGAATTTACCAAAAACGAAATTTCGTTCTGCATTACCAGGCTGGAAGGTTAGGAACAGCCTTCCCCAAACTTTAATGAACCTCCATGACTTGCTCACTGGTTCTATGTAGTCGAGCCTTACGAGCGCTCGGCTAATACCATATCCCCGTTCAAGTGAGTACAGTATCAACATGCACCAGATCAATCGTGGAACATGGGATTCTCGGACAACCGAATCCCACTCTGGTTATCACAGAGTGTCACGATGGTATCTAGCACATGCCCGAACATCTCATTGAAGAGCTTTCGCAACCAGACTGCTTCACAACTGGCCATCTCTCTGCAATGTATTTGGCCTTCGCGATGCTCAAAGCCATCGACTTCTGCTTCTTGCTCATCCATGATATCGAAACAGAACCACGTGTGAAGCAGCATCGTGATGTGCTATTATGATCCACCACACTGCCAACCCAATCAACATAAATATATCCATGGATTTTCATGCTCCAGGTAGTGTATCTCATCCCATGGTTTATCGTAGAATATCTCAAAGATTCTTGCTTTCCTTCGATGTTGTGATGAGGCTCAACCATCTGTTGACTCAAAGTGTTCACTGCAAAACATATGTCTGGATGGGTGTTCATTAAGAACATCAGGGCCCCTACGAGTTGACGATACTCAGTAGGATTTGCTAACATGGGTCCTGCAGCGCTGCCACTCAACTTCTTAAAGTTGACCTCCATCGGTGTCGACACAGACTTACAGTCCACCATACCAAATCTTTCCAGAAGCTTCACAATGTATTTTCCTTGAGAAAGGAAAATCTCGCCAGGTCTTTTCCAGACCTCCAGGCCTAGGAAATAATGCATCAGTCCTAGGTCCTTCATCTCGAACTCAGCAACGAGCTCTCTCTTGCACTGATGAATGAGAGGGTCAGCTCCTGTCAGGAAGAGGTCGTCCACATAGAGCACCAAAATGAGAGGCTTCTCTCTATCAACCTTGAAGTATAAGTTCAGATTAGCATTACTACAAGTGAAGCCCAGCTTCATCAGGTAGCTATCTATCCTCTTGTACCAAGCTCTGGGAGCTTGCTTCAACCCATAGAGGGCTTTCTTCAACCGGCAGACATGGGTGTCCCGATCCTGGACTTCGAACCCTAGAGGTTGCTCTACATACACCTCTTCCTTTATCACACCATATAGAAATGTGGTCTTCACATCCATCTAATGAAGACTCTATCCTTGCATAGCAGCAAGGGCTATGATAGATCAGATGGTGGTATATCAGGCCACAACCGCAAATATGTCATCATAGTCTATGCCTTCCTTTTGAGAGAAGCCACGGGCAATGAATCTTTCCTTGAACTTTTCAGCACTTCCATCAGATCCATGCTTGATCTTGTAGAGCCATTTCGAGGTGGCAATTGCTTTGTCCTCCAGTCTTGGAACCACGTCGCGGACATCATTCTTCAATATGGACTCATACTCTTCCTGCATAGCATCCTTCTAGACTTGATGCTTTACGGCTTCCTCAAAAGATCCAAGCTCAGATTGTACAATAGTAGTCATGGCTGCTAGATACCCTTGATATCTATTCGGCTTCTTACTTTCACGGAATGTCCCCCTTGGGGCCATATGTCCCTCGGCATCCTCGAGAGTGTCCCTGAGTCATGATGGTTTCTTCCCCAGTGAAGGAGGTGGATCAATTGGGTCCATCGGTCCTTCAACATTGGTCATCGTCTCATCCTTTATTTCTTCTTGATTTCCAGGCCTTGCTTCATGATATTCCTCAGATCTTGGAAGATTGACTACTTTCCTCAGGGAAGCATCTTCGTCGAAGGTAACATCGTGGCATATCTCCACTTCCCTTTGACCAGGCACATAGACTCTATGGGCCTTTTAATTTTCGTTGTAGCCCACAAACATTCCCTTCTTCCCAGAAGCATCCAGCTTGCTCCTCTTCTCTTTTGGCACATGAAAATAAACAGGACATCAAAAAAATCTAAAATGTGAGTCTTCGGTTCCCACAGTGCTTCTCTTGAGTTTTGGAGTCCGATAGAATGCGGGCATCAGTTTTGTATACACACAACAATGTTCGCAGCTTCTCCCCAGCATGATGACCAGGGTCACATAGCATGTGCGGAAGCTTCCACGTGGTCTTGTTCTTTCGTTCGGCTTCAACATGTGATGTATAGACGGTTGCGGTCTCCTCTTAATGCTAACTATAAAGTTCTTGAACTCGTTCGTCTCATATTAAATTACCTTCTTGGTCCTCAAAATCTTGATCTTCTTTCCGGTCATATTTTCCACCAAGGCTTTGAAGGTACGGAACCACTTGAAAGCCTCATCCTTCTTCTTCAAGAAGTATATCCAGGTTTTGCGAGAGAAGTCATCAGTAAATGTCATATAGTAAGAACATCCCCCCAGGGATGTTACGGGTAACATACCAGAAAGATCAGAATGAACCAATTGCAACATATCAGACGTCTTTGTGACACTTGAGGGGAAAGGTCCCTTCATACTTTGTGCCTTGACTGTGACCGCTGCCTTCATGATTATTTGAGAACTTGGGCATCCCCGTCACCACCTTCCTTGCTTCGGGAAGGGCCTTGTAGTGAAGGTGTCCAAACCTCCGGTGCCATAGTTCAGTCTGTCGGATAGTATCACACGTCATCGCTCCCAGTGGACTTCCTCCAACCTGGTAGAGTGTATCAACTCTAAACCCAATCGTGATAGCTTCCTTGAAGCTCTTCTTCCACATGCGCACCTTTCCATCAATGAATGCCACATTGGAACCTTTGTCTTCCATGGCCGATATAGACACAAGGTTATTCTTCAAATTAGGTACATAGAGTACATCACCCCTTAGCGGAGGACTTGACCTTGAGACAAATGGAGGGTCACAGTCCCTGTCCCTTTCACAGGATATGTGGCATTATCTCCAAGGATAATTTCTAGATTAGTATCATTCTCAACCATATCAGAGAGTGCTTCCTTGAACCCAGTGATGTGCCTTGAGGCACCACTATCTATCAACCAGACATCCATAGTGTCGGGTGGAGATGCAGCAGAGAGGGCAGATACAAGAATGAATTCATTTCTTTTATCAACAACATTTGATTCCTCATACCTAGAGTTTCTCGCCTTTTTGAAAGGTTGACCATTTCAGTCAGAGGGAGCTTTCCTCTCTCCCTTGAACCTGTTGTTCCTTTGATTGCCATTCCTCCGGTTGTTGTTGTTGTCATCATCATCGGGAGAATCCTTCTTAAAAGGACATTCTCTAGCATAGTGACCTGGCCTATGACAAGTGTAACACTTGCCCTTCTTTTCTTGGGCCCCTGCTCTTCCTTTGTTCTTTGGACCACCAAAGTTCTTTCTAGAATGAGCAGCATAGGCAGCGTTTCCTTAATTTTCATACTCCTTCATTCTTGTTTCTTTTTGTATGCATCTCGATAGTATTTCATCAAAGTTAGTTATCACATTGTTATTGAGAATGGTAGTGTTGAATACATGCCATTCGGATGAGAGCCCTCCAAGTGCAGTGAGTACCATCTCTCAATCAACTATTGTCTCCCCAATAGCCAGCAGATTGTTCTTGATCTCGGTCAGATTCAAAAAATATGATTGAACAGACTCATCCCTGCCTTTCTTCTAATTCTTTAATTGATTCTTGAAGAATGGGACTTGATTCGCATTGTTGGCCTTGAACAAGTGGACCAACTTATCATACATCTCTTTGGATGTGCCCAGCTCAGAGATGTAGGGAACCAGACTCTTGTGAATTGAGTCCCTGATCATTAGCTTTGCTTTGATCTCCCCTTTCTTATACTTTGTTTTGGCAGCAGCAGTAGCAATGGATGGAGACTCTTGGATTTTACCCTACACATAGTCCATGACATCTTGGTCTTCTAAGTTAAGATCCAATGTCATCTTCCAAGCATGGAAGTCATCCTTCCCAGTCAATTTGTCATCAGCCTTAAAGCCATTATAGTTTGAGGAACCCATCCTCTTCTTCGTTGATTGCTACAAATTAGGGCTTTGTTTTCACCTCAGCTCCGATACCATGTAAATTTATGTATATGTTCTATGCTTGATGCAACTTTACTTTCTCTTCAATATTAGACAGCAATCACATAAACAATAAAGTAAAACGCTGATAGAACATACCAGTAGATCGACAGAAGACAAGCCAAAAATATATGTGTGTTGGTGCGTTACGGCGGTCAACAAGATGCTTCAACCAACAAAGTCTCAATATGGTCAGCCAACCAGCAATGTCACACAACCCTCTAGGACAGCCAAACGGTCAACTCAAAAGTCAACCCAAAAAGTCAATGGTCAACACAAATAGCAGCAGTAGCTAGGTCAATGTTGAAAAGTCAAAGTCAACATTTTGCCTCGAGAATAGTACTAGAAAATGCGGATTAGGAAAATCGAACTTTTGGGAGAGTTTCAAGTCGATTTGACCTTGCGTTGACCAAAGTCAACGCTGGTCAAAGTTTGTTGCAGAAACCCTAGACCGAAATTAGAAATGTGCTGCTATCGGAATTTTCCCACGTGTGGAGAGAAGAGTCACCAAGGACATCGAACCAATCAGATGAGGAGAGAGAAATGTGTGAGGATGAGATGAGTGAAAATGTCCTCAAACGTTGACCAATATATATCCATCAGTGAGGGTGTGTGACACAACTGCTGGGGCAGAAAATCTTTAGGCCGACTTGCACATATCTTGAATAAATTCAAAATAAATGTTCTACTCATCGGATCAAGAGGATCTTTAGATTGATCTTGCACCTCTTTGAAAGAGGAACCCAATAAAAATAATGGTATCTTCATTTGAACATCACAACATGGAGTTTGGACCTAGTTGTCCAAAATTAACACACACCCTGAAGCACTACATGTCTGGCTCAAAATTTGAATTGCAAATTTGTGCAATTGAGGGCATTTAGTACCAAATTGTTGCCACCAATAGGTTGCGAAAAGGGTGGAAGGAAAAAAAGTATTAGAAAATGAATATGCAAGTCGAAACTTGGACTCGACAATTGCAAAATTCAAATTGAAATGAGTAAATTATTAATATAAGAATTTGCAAATTTTGACAGTTCTTACCTGGGGGAATCTTTGCTCTATTTCTTAAAGCCATATAAATTCCAAAGGTACTGATAGTCTCACTGAAATTCAAGAGGTTGTTGTGAATTTGATCTTGAGCCTTGGAATTTGGGACCATGCGCTCAATGCATTTATGCAATCCCCGTAAAACCTCCCCATCAGCCTCAAAATTTGTAGTGTAATGGTACCTTCAAAATTCAAAAAACAAAAACATATTCATCAAGTCAACAAAACTAAAAGTTAAAAGTTAAAAGTTATAACTTATAAACAATGAGCATTGAAATCCAAAATTACATACCTTGGATTTAAGTAGTATTCAACTGCATGTAAAGGTCTATGGAGTTGTTTGTTCCATCTTTCATCAATGATTCTCCATATAGGAATGTACTTTTATCTCTTATCCCCATAGGATGCCTCTATTTGTTCCTTGGTCTCATAAACAAAACCCATGGAAAGTTGATCACTATCCACCATCCGCAAAACTTTGACAAGAGGCTCACTAAATAGCACAATCTCCTCTGCCTTTGACCAAAATATTTTGTCAAATACTTGGTCAACCATCTATTTCCCTTGAGTCTTTTTGCTCCACTGAGATGAATTCCATTCATCACATGGAAACATCTTCTTCAAGTTCGATTTTTGTTGAACAAGGGATTGCAATGAAAGGAAGTTGGTTCATTAGAGGAATTTTGAAATCTAAAATGGGCCTCCTAAGGAAATTATAAAATAATAATGAAAATAATAAAATAAGATTAGAATAAATCATCAAATTTTAGAGGGAAAAAAGAGAAAACTATTTTTTCAACTTGATTTTCAACTTATCTCCCTATAGGTTTACTCAAATTTCGAGCAAGAACACTCGTTGGATGCAAAATTTGATTCCTCATCCAAGGAGTACCCATGTTGCATACTTTCGATGGACCCTGCTATACGAAAAATGAGAAATACATGATAAAATGTGATTGTTGCATACTTTCGATGGACCCTGCTATACGAAAAATGAGAAATACATGATAAAATGTGATTCGATGGACCCTGCTATACGAAAAATGAGAAATACATGATAAAATGTGATTGCAATCACATTTTATCATGTATTTCTCATTTTTCGTATAGCAGGGTCCATCGAAAGTATGCAACATGGGTACTCCTTGGATCAGGAATTAAATTTTGCATCCAACGAGGACTCCCGCTCGAAATTTGAGTAAAACCTTAGGGAGATAAGTTGAAAAGGTAGTTTTATTATTATTATTTTTTTATCTTTTTACTTTTTTTAACCCAAAAATGGTGAATCATCCCCCATGGTTGACATCATCATCTTGAATCCTATTGGTTCTTATAAAGTTTATTTTAGTTGTACATTTTTCTTAGGAAGCCCATTTTAGACCTCAAAGGTTCTCTAATGGAAAATCGTGTGATGGTTGATCGAACAAGCTCTTTACCCCCAGTGTGCTTTCTCATAAATTTCAAAACCCATGAGTGGTTGTAGATGTACTTGGTTATGGATTTTGCATCTTCCACACACTTCTTCACCCACTCAAATTTGCCAATATCCTCAAGCATGAGGTCCAAACAATGGGCTACACATGGAGACCACCAAATGGCGGGGTGTTTTTCCTCCAACATCTTTCTCGTTGTAACATAGTTAGAGGCATTATCTATGATAACTTGTACAACATTTCCAACCCCTACTTCCGTAACTACTTCATCCAAAAGACAACATAACAATTGTGCATCCTTCACCTAATTAGATGCATCATCAAATCTAAGAAACATAATACCATTTGGACAAGCAATTAAGAAATTTAGTATGGTGCAAGATCTACAATCAGTCCATCCATCAAACATAATTGTGCATCCTGTTTTGGTCCATGATTGCTAGAACTCTGTAAGGTACTCTTGTATTTGTTGGACCTCATTTTGTAAAAGTGCCCCCGTGATATCATGAAAGCTAGGGCATTCGAAGCTTGCTCCACATGAAGCTATAGCATCAATCATGGGTTGATAATATGCAAAATTAGTTGATTAAAAGTTATGTCTGCATCATACCACCATCTAGCAATGCATTCATATGCAAACTCCTTCTCTATCTTCTTCCATTTAGCATCCAAGGTTGGTTGAGAACCAGGGGTGATGCGGGGTACAAAGGAGTCAATCCCTTTACAGACTGTTATCCTCTTCAAGTTAAAAACACTTGAAATACCCTCTCCAACTCTAGCAGGGAAACTAGAGCAATCTTCAAAATTGGGAATATATTCTTCAAAATCAGGGTCACTAAGTATAGCATCATATTTTTTAATTTTTGCTTATATCTTTTTCAATTCTTTTGTTTTTCCCTTTTTCTTCATTGTAGGCTTCAATTAAACTTTGCATCTTTTCTTTAAGATCATCAAAAACATTTTCACAAGGTTTTATTTGCCCTCTCCAATGTGCTAGGTGTTCTTTAATTCTATGGATCCCCACACCCTTAACTTTCTTCCCACAATAGTTGCATATTTGTATCCCTTGTTCATACAAATGGCAATGAACACAAGTTGGATCATTCTTTTCTTTGGGGGCCATGAGGAAGAAATGAAAAAATATTGCACCTCTCCAAAAAAGGAATCCAAAAAAAATATGACCATCGTCATATGAACAGTGCAACATGGAGTTTGGACCTCATTGCCCAAAATTAACACTCCCTCTCAACTAGGGAGAACTCCATCTGTCCACAAGTGCCATCCATCATATACCAAACCAAACATCGTGCGTCATACCGCCATAACTTGCTTTGTTGGCTCTTTATTTCACAAGAAAAGGTGAGTCACAAAGACATCACACACAGCTGACTCGAAGACAACTGAGAGGTAAAAAACTCTCTTAGACTCAAAAGAGTCTCATACTAACCCGAAGTCAGTTTAGAGGATAAAACCTCATCATACTTGATCCCAGATCAAGGTGTTGGACACGTGCCATCCTAGACATAGAGAGTACGACAATCTCCAATGCATCCATCGGTCTTGCTATGGTCTCTATCCACATTTCCCACCTCATTGGCCAAATGATAGGTACTTCCCATGAGTCTAAAACTCCATGGGTAGGATGTGTGCGGGGCACAAATCAGAGAGAGGCGAACCAACTCAATATCATAACGGTGGGGAAGAAGCACAACAAGGTTCAGCAAGCCTAGCCTCGTATGTGCTTATAGCTCTAAGAAGCTATCCCCAAGCCCCCTGGAGCTCCCAAAGCTCATAGTCCAACTCAAGCAGTACCCTTAGAATAAGTCTTTCTATGATTCCAAGCATCTCACGAAAGGTTAGGAACTTGACCTTCCCCAGGGGCTTCGTGAGAATATTCGTGCCCTGCTCATCAGTTCCTATATGATTGAGCCTTACGGCACCTCGCTGTACCATATCCTGGATAAAGTGGTACCTGATATCAATATGCTTGGATCGATCGTGGAACACGGGATTCTCAAAAAGATGAACCCCACTCTGGTTATCACAAAGGATAACGGTGGTATTTAGCACATGCCTGAATAGCTCACTGAAGAGCTTTCGCAACCAAACAACTTCACAACAGGCCATACTCGCTGCAATGTATTCGGCCTCAGCGATGCTCAAAGCCACCGACTTCTACTTCCTACTCATCCAAGATATCTATGCAGAACCCAAGGTGAAGCAACATCCACATGTGCTCTTGTGATCCACCACACTGCCAGCCTAATCGGCATCAGTGTATCCATGGAGTTTCAAACTCTCGGCAGTGTATCTCAACCCATGGTTGATTGTGCCCCGAAGATATCTCAACAGATTCTTGACACCAATCCAATGAATGTGATGAAGTTCAACCATATGTTGACTCAAAGTGTTCACTACAAAACATACGTCCGGACGAGAGTTCACTAAGAACATCAAGGCCCACACGAGTTGTCGATACTTAACCAGATGAAATACATTAAAATACATTAAAATAATTAATTAATTTAATATCTCCTAAACCAGATGAAATTTCCCAAATCCATTTCTGGGTCTTGTAGATCAGGTGAACTCTAGTCCTTCCTCAAAATTTGGGACCTAGAGCACAATTGATGCTACCCCAAATACACAAAATCTCAACACCGAGAACAACCCTTAATGGTAGCTTTAAAGCAGTCTCAAATCATCTGAAATGAACCTCAGGAAAAGAGATCCGAGCCTCAGGGAAACCTCCTCAAAAGACATTAGAGCAAGTGTGAACAACTTCAAGAGAACAGGTCCGAACTTCAAGTAGAGATCAAGGATTAACCCTTTGAGCAGTGCGAGATAAATCACAGAATTGCAAAGTTTATCCAGTGAAGAACCTCCAGGAAATATGAAATGTTAAGCCTCAAAAACTCAGTGTAACATACCTTAGAATAGACTCAAATCAACACAGAAGAGAATGGAAATTTAGCCCAGGTATGTCTCTTGATTTGTCCAACATAGGAGATTGTTCATGCCTCAAAATAGATTTGAATCGTCACAGAAGAAGATTGCAACTAAGCCCAAAAATGATCTCTGATATTCAGCCTCCTACATAAGAGCAGTCATCCTACGTCTGGCCTCAGAAAATAACTTCATAAGTTCTGCATGACAGAGTGATAGCTTTCTTCCACTCTCTTGCTTGGGCTTGTCCTCAACCTAGCTCTGATTCCATGTTAATTTTGAGTTAACATGTTCTTTGTTAGGTTAGTTACTTCATTAGCCCATTATCAATTCAATTAGATCATTAGCAATCACATTAACCACCACCTTATGATAGTAACTAATGAGAGTATTAAATGTAAATGCAGAAGACAAGCCAAGACAATAGAACACCAAGATATGGCTCAAGAAAGGGAAAAACCCAAAGATGGGGAAAACCCTTGATCAATTCTTCTTATTATTATTATCAAATGTTCAGCAGAGGAAGAGAGAGTACAATCATTGACAGCCAATATGAAGATCCATACCACTGTCCAAATTCCAAGGACTCTGCCCCTTCAAGTCTGAGTCTTGGTTAGGTTTTACTTCATACTTGTTGTAACTCTCCTACTCACCTCTAGTTATCTTTTCAAGGCAGTGGCTTCTCTTCACAAGATTTTGTGCACATTAATTAGCAGATCTAGGCTAATGTTAGTCCCTACGTAAGCCTTTCGGTCAACCTGATTCATGGAGACCAGGCCTACGGCGTAGCTGTGATGTCAACCAACCTCTTGGCCTTTTGTGACAAGAGATACTAGCAGTGTGGCTTACTTGAACCATTCTGTCAAGAATGTGTCTTGAAGTTGAAGAGAAGACTTGTACAAAAGTATGCCAAAAACATCATCCAATAGCCCTTGATAAGTGCGACTCCCTTTCTACTCAAACTCGGCCCTGAGATGAAGTTAATGAGCCCAGAATAATGTACAAATAAGCCCAGACTTTCTCCAAACAGACTTCGGCCTTCTGCCTGTGGAACGTAGCCCATGAATGAGACTAAACCAATCCAACCATGCCCTCATTACCTTTGCTGGAGATCTTTCATTCATCTTCGGCTATTTCAGAGAGAAGAATGAGATATGTGTGTGTGTAAATGAGGGTGAAGGCACCTCTATATATACAACTCCATGGGCGTCAAGAGACGTGACCATTGGGCTTGATGAGCCTACATAGAGGTGAGGCCAACCTTGATAATTTACATGTGAGAGAACATAAATTCAAAAACCCATTTCTCCTTATCCAAATTTGTCGATCTTGAGGTCGATTTTGGTCCTCTTGAAAAGAGGAATTCAATGTCATAGTTATCTTCTTCAAAAGACCTGCCCAGAGAGGAATTTGGTCCTAGTTGCCAAGTTTAACAAACGCACAATAGGAGAAGACCCTAATCCGCAACCTGGAGAAAACCCTCCTACAAGTACAAATCAGAGAAGACACCTGCGTCATCCCGCCGTAACTTACTTTGCTGGCTCTTTATTTCAGAACAAAAGATGAGTCACAAAGACATCACACACAGTTGACCCAAAGTCAGCTTAGAGGTAAAAACCTCTCTCGGACTCAAAAAGAGTCTCATACTAACCCGAAGTTAGTTTACTGGCCCGAAGTCAGTTTAGAGGATAAAACCTTATAATACTTGATCCCAAATCAAGGTGTTGGACACGTGCCATCCTAGACATAGAGAGTACAACAATCTCTGATGCGCCCATCAGTCTTGCTATGGTCTCTATCCACATTTCCCACCTCATTGGCCAAATGAGAGGCACTTCCCATGAGTCCAAAACTTCATGGGTAGGATGCGTGCGAGGCACAGATCAAAGAGACGCGAACCAACTCAATATCATAACGGTGGGCTAGAAACACAACAAGGTTCGGCAAGACTAGCCCCGTATGTGCTTATAGCTCCAAGAAGCTATCCCCAAGCCCCCTGGAGCTCCTAGAGCTCATAGTCCAACTCAGGCAGGACCCTCAGAATAGCGTCTTTCCACGATTCCAAGCTTCTCACAGAAGGTTAGGAACTTGACCTTCCCCAGGGGCTTTGTGAGAATATCCACGACCTGCTCATCAGTTCCTATATGATCGAGCCTTACGGTGTCTCGCTGTACCATATCCCGGATAAAGTGGTACCTGATATCAATATGCTTGGATCAATCGTTGAACACAGAATTCTCAGAAAGACGAATCCCACTCTAGTTATCACAAAGGATAACGGTGGTATCTAGCACATGCCCGAATAACTCACTGAAAAGCTTTCGCAACCAAACAGCTTCACAACAGACCATACTCGTTGCATTGTATTCGGCCTCAACGGTGCTCAAAGCCATAGACTTCTGCTTCCTACTCATCCAAGATATCGAAGCAGAACCCAAGGTGAAGCAACATCCGGATGTGCTCTTGTGATCCACCACACTGCCAGCTCAATCAGCATCAATATATCCATGGAGTCTCAAACTCCCGACAGTGTATCTCAGCCCATGGTTGATTGTGCCCCGAAGATATCTCAATAGATTCTTGGCACCAATCCAGTGAATGTGATGAGGATCATACATATGTTGACTCAAAGTGTTCACTGCAAAACATACATCCGAACGAGAGTTCACTAAGAACATCAGGGCCCCCACGAGTTGTCGATACTTGGTAGGATTTGCTAGCACGAGCCCAGTAGTGTTTCCACTCAACTTCTTAAAGTTGAGTTCCATTAGTGTTGACACAGACTTGCATTCCACCATACCAAACCTCTCTAGCAACTTCACGACATATTTTCCTTGAGAAAGGAAAATCTCGCCTGGTCTCTGCCTGACATCCAAGCCTAGGAAGTAGTGCATCAGTCCTAGGTCTTTCATCTCAAACTCGGAAGCTAGCTCCCTCTTACACTGATGAATGAGAGGGGCAGCACCTGTCAGGAAGAGATCGTCCACATAGAGAACCAAAATGAGAGGCCTTTCTCTATCAACCTTAAAATAAAGGTTCGTATCAGTGTTACTTCAAGTGAAGCCCAACTTCATCAAGTAGCTATCTATCCTCTCGTACCAAGCCCTGGGGGCTTGCTTCCACCCATAGAGAGCTTTCTTCAACCTGCATACATGGGTGTCTCTATGTCGGACTTTGAACCCCAGAGGTTGCTCCACATACACCTCTTCCTTTATAGATCCATGCAGAAAAGCAGTCTTCACATCCATCTGATGTAGACTCCATCTCTGCGTAGCAGCAAGGGCAATAATAGATCGGATGGTGGTATAGCGGGCCATAGGCGCAAATATGTCATCATAATCTATGCCTTCTTTTTGAGAGAAGCTTCTGGCAACGAATCTTGCCTTGTACTTTTCAACACTTCCATCAGATCCATGCTTGATCTTATAGAGCCATTTCGAGCTGACAACAGATTTTTCCTCCGGTATTGGGACCGCTTCCCAGACATCATTCTTCATAATGGACTCATATTCTTTTTGCATAGCATCCTTCCAAACTTGATACTTTATGGCTTCTTCAAATGTTCCAGACTCGGATTGTACTATCGGACTCATGGTAGTTAGATACCCTTGGTATCTCTTTGGCTTCTTACTTTCACGGAATGTCCCCCTTGAAGCAATATGTCTCTCGGCATCTTCGAGAGTATCCCTAAGCCATGAGGGTTTTCTCTTATTTGAAGGAGGTGGATCAATGGGATCCATAGGTCCTTCAACATCGGGCATTAGGTCATTCTTCGACTCTTCCATCTTCCCTGCTTCTTCATCTTGTTTGTCTTCCTTGGAGCTAGGAAGATTTCTCACTTTCTTGAGGGTAGCATCTTCATCGAAGGTGACATCGTAGCATATCTCCACTTCTCGTTGACCAGACACATAGATTCTATATGCCTTCGAAGTTTCAATGTAGCCCACAAACATTCCCTTCTTTCCAGAAGCATCTAGCTTGCTTCTCTTTTCTTTCGACACATGAAAGTAAACAGGACAAGCAAAAACTCTAAAATGAGATACATTAGGTTACCAGAGAGACTTCTTTGGGAATTTTAGAGTCCAGAGTGGAATGTGGGCATCTATTTTGAAAATACACAACAGTGTTTGCAGCTTCTCCCCATAGAAACTTCGGAAGACCTTGGTCACATAGCATGGCGCGGGCAACTTCCACAATGGTCCTGTTATTTCTTTCATCAACACCATTTTGCTCAGGAGCGTATGCAGTTGTGATCTCCCTCTTAAAGCCAACTTCTCTACAAAAGTCATTAAACTCATTTGGCTCATACTTGGTCCCATTGTCTGTCCTCAAAACTTTGATTTTCTTCTCAGTTTGATTTTCCACCAAGGCATTGAAGGTACAAAACCATTTGAATGCTTCGTCCTTCTTCTTCAAAAAATATATCCAAGTCTTGCGGGAGAAGTCATCTGTAAAAGTCATGTAACAGGAACATCCTCCCAAGGATGTCACAGGCAGCATCCCAGATAAGTCAGAATTTATCAACTACAAGATATCAGTTGTCTTTGTGACACTTGAGGGGAATGATCCCCTTGTATTGTTCCCTTCGGCACAACCCTAACATATACCTTCATGATCATCTCTAAATTCAGGCATCCTTGTCACCACCTTCCTTGCTTCGAGAAGGGCTTTGTAATGAAGGTGTACAAACCTCTGGTGCCATAACTCTGTTTGAAGAGTTGTATCACATGTCATAGCCCCCAATGGACTTTCTCCAACCTGGTAGAGTGTATCAACTGTAAAACCAATAGAAAGAGCTTCCTTGAAGTTCTTCTCCCAGATAAGTACCTTTCCATCAACGAATGCCACCTTGAACCCTTTGCCTTCCATTGCCAAAATGGACACAAGGTTCTTCTTCAAATCAGGTACATACAACACATCTTGTAATCGGATGACTTGACCTTGACATAAATGCAGGGTCATAGTCCCTATCCCTTTCACGAGATAGGTGGCATTATCTCCAAGGATAATTTCCAGATTAATATCCTTCTCAACCAAAGCAGAAAAGGCTTCTTTATAACCAGTGAGGTGCCTTGAAGCACTACTATCAATTAACCAGATATCCAGGGTGTCAGGTGGAGATGCAACAAAGAGACCAGATACAAGAATAAAATCATTTCTCTTATTATCAACAACATTAGACTCATTGTACCTAGAATTTCTTGACCTCTTGAAAGGTTGTCTATTTCCATTATGATCAGAGGGAGCCTTCCTTTTTCCTTGGAACCTGTTGTTCTTGCCATTCCTTCTCGAGTTGTTGTTGTCATCATCTCTGGGAGAGTCCCTTCTATTAGCGTACTCTCTTGCATAGTGACCAGACTTGTTACAAGTGTAACATCTTCCCTTCCTTCCTTTGGGCCCCGCTCTACCATGGTTTTGATTTCTCGAGCCACCATGGTTCTTCTTCTTTGCATGAGCGGCGAAGGCAGTAGGGTCACTCCCATTACCATTAGAGGCATACTCCATCATTCCTGTTTCCTCTTGAGTGCATCTCGTCAATATTTCATCAAGATCAAGAATCACATTATTATTGAGAATAGTGGTATTGAATACATGCCAATCACGGGGGAGACCTCCAAGTGCAATAAGAACCATCTCTCGATCAAATATTGCTTCCCCAATAGCTAGGAGATTATTCTTGATTTCAGTGCGCCTCATAAAATAGGATTGAATAGATTCATCCTTACCCTTCTTGATATTCTTTAATTGATTCTTGAAGAAGAGGATTTGATTAGCATTGCTAGCCCTGAACATGCTCACCAACTTATCATACATCTCCTTAGATGTCTTCAGCTCAAAAATGTAAGCAACCAAGTGCTTATGAATAGAATCCTGGATAATCACCTTTTCTTTGATTTCCCCTTTTCTATACTTCGTCTTCGTGGTAGCAACTGCATTTGATGGAGGCTCTTAGATGTTCCCTTGCACATAGTCCATGATATCTTCAATGCATGATAATCAGACTTATCAGTCAATTTATCATCAACCTTGAAACCCTTGTAGGTTAAGGAGGCCATTTGTCCTTGATAGGATTTTTTCCTTCAGAGATTGCTTCTAACACCAGCTTGGACTCTTGGACTTTGTCTTCACCTCAGCTCTGATACCATGTTAAATTTATATAACAATGGTGCTCTATGCTTGATGCACTTTTACTTCAATCTTTCTTAGGCCCAATACAAAATAGCAATCACAAACTTGAAAGTAAAATGTTGATAGAACACAATAATAGATCAATAGAAGACAAGCCAAATATAGATCAGATTTACAATTCCTTTTGTCCAGCAAAGATATGAGATATTGTGGCGTTACAGCGGTCAGTAGGATGCTTCAACCAACAAAGTCTTTCTCGGTCAGCCAACACTTTCATGTGTCACACCCAGAACCCTCAAAGACAGATCATCACAAGTCAACACAAGTCAAACCAGGGACAGCGTAGAAAAGTCAACGCAGGTAGCTTCAAAAAAGTCAACGCAATGAACTAGGGCTTTGGTCAAACAGCGCGAAATTCCTCGATTTTAGTGCCCAACTGTACAGCTTCCTAAAATCGGAATTTCTGCAGAAGATTGAGGTCAAACGACCAAGGTTGACCACGGTCAACGCTGCAGCAAAATGCCCTAAACTGATCAGCGCAGAGAAACAATAGCTTTGCTCCACACGTGTGAGGGAAAAAGGCCTCCAAAGGCTATAGAACCAATCAGATCACAACGAGAGAATGTGTGATGAGATGATGAGAAAATGTCCACCAAGTCTCTCCAATTTATATTCATCAATGAGGGTGTGTGACACATCTCTTATGCATGGGGATAAATCTGGCCGACCTTGCACATGTGGAAAATAAATTGAAAATCAATGTTTTGTTCATCCGATCAAGATGATCTTTAGATCAATCTTGCACCTCTCCGAAAGAGGAATCCAACAAAAATGTGACCATCGTCATATGAGCAGTGCAACATGGAGTTTGGACCTAGTTGCCCAAAATTAACACTTACCTAGGTTGTTACATACATATACGGTCTTACTAGCATCATTTACATTACATTTTTTTGTAGAATGGGTTTACAATGACTCAAAAACTAATGGTCGATGATCTTTATCCTTTGAAAAAATGTGGTACACCCTGATGTTGCACGGGTTCCCGGACCCAGGGGTAGGGTTCCCGAACCTGTCCCAGGTTCCCATCCCCACTTACCGAGTGTCGGGACGAGTTCTTCTCAAAAGCACCCTAAAGAACCCAGTTCTTTTTGTAAGAACCCAAGACTTCCCACACAAAAATCGGGTTCTTTTGCTGATTTGGGTATGGAGAACCCCAAAAATGGGTTCTTTTCGAGTTCTTCAGCGGAAAGGTTGGTTAAATTTTTTTTTTTATTAAATTCGACTTTTAGTTTTATTACATTTGAAATTTCGTTTTAAATTTTAACTTTTTTATTAAATTGTGTTAAAACTTAAAACGAAATTGCGTTGGGTTTTAAGTTTTAACATTGCGTTTGGGTTTTAAGTTTTAATTGCGTTGGGTTTTAAGTTTCCTTCACAACTCGCAGGCGGCAGCAACCCACAGCGACCTGCAACAACCTGCAGCGTCCCACAGCAACTTGCAGGCGGCAGCAACCAGCAACCTCTGCATCTCCGCATCTCGTCAACAGTGGCCAGCAACCTTCGCGTCTGTCGTCCAGCAACAACCTCCGCATCCGTCGTCCAGCAGCAACCTCTACATCTTCGGATCCCGTCGACAGCACTGCGTCCAGTTGCCAGCACTGCACAATGAGCAGCAACACAACATCAAGTTTGTTGATGCCATCAACAAACTGCCAGCAACCTACCCGCATCCACAGTGAGCAAACCGAAGTTGAAACTTTTGGTTGAAACCAGTCACCATTTCGAATTTCGGATTCTCACACAGCAGTGAGCGAGGCAGTGACGACGTGTGAGGATTGTCACAGCAGTGAGCAGCAAAGGTGTGGGGTCATAGCACAGTGAACCCGACGTCCATCAAGAAACCATCGGCCATCGTCGAACAAGTTTTGGTGCAGTGTTGTGCAAGACACAGGTATTTTCTTTTAAATTTTACTTTGCCCTCTGTTCAGTGATTTATAAATTATTTGGAAAACTAGTTCTGGAGAAGGTATACCATATTTTATTTGCTTCTTTGGAGAAATTTTTACAACTAAAAAAATACAAGAGAAATCCTAATTATCTCTACCTTGAAGAAGCATTTTGAAGTCCCTTTTATACTGGAATTTTTGGGCTGATTTGTCCTTCACACAGTACTCTCCTTCCAACAAAACACTCGACCTCCTAGGCTACTCCTTCAACTCAGAAAATTGAACCTCTGTCACTGTCAACAGCTACCTTAAAACTCAAGCTTACATCACTATATTTAATAATTTATACAGGTTGGATCTGGCTGTTATTTCCCAAAGAATCACGCTGATACATCCTTTTTGAAACAAATCTCTACAAAGTTCCTTGGGCCCAATTTCGGCTTGCTTGAGGCCTATGATTTTTAAATTTAAATTTTCACATTTTTAAATTTAAATTTTCTATTTTCTTTGCTTTCAAGTTTGGCCATTTGGTTTATTTCCAAAATCAAGAATGTCTTCATCAAATCCACAATATCCACTATGGAAATATGTGGATAGGAAGAAACCTGCAAAGGGTTCTGGGGGGACAGCTACAATAAAATGCAATTTATGTAAGCTTGAATGGAAAGGGAGTTATACCAGAGTTAAAGCTCATTTTATGAAGATACCAAGGAAGGGGGTTGATCCTTGCACTGAAGACTCAGATGATCCAAATAGACTCCTTAGTGCACAAAGACAGCAACAAAGGGTTGATGGTAAGGCAATCTCTCAGTCATCTCGTAATGTTGATGTCAATGAAGATGATAACTCTAATGAGAAAGAATTACCATCTGATGATGATGTTCAATTTGGTGATGAGCATATTCCATCTAGAGCATCAAAAAACACTACCAGTCATGCACACAAGAAGCCTAAAGTTGGTGGCCTTTATGACATGTTTGATGTGAAAGGTAGGGGCGGTGTTGATCTTGCAATAGCAAGATTTTTTCTTGCATGTGGCATTCCCTTCAATGCAGCTCGTTCACCCTATTTTGAGCAAATGGTTCGTGCTATTAATGATGGACCTCCAAGATATAAAGCACCTAGTTATGAGAAGCTTCGAACTGTCTTGGTGGACAGGGAGAAAGCTCGTCTTGAGAAGACAATGGCACCCTTGAAGGCATCTTGGAGTGTAGATGGATGCTCCATTGTCATGGATGGATGGACTGATTGTAGGAATCGTCCATTGATAAACATCATTGTCTCTTCCATGTCTAGTCCTTATTTTCTCGGGGCCATTGATTGTTCTAGTCAAGAAAAGAACACTATGTTCTTGAAAGACCAATTATGTGATGCCATTGCAGAGGTGGGGCCATCCAATGTTGTTCAAATTATTATTGATGCAGCTCCAGTGTGCAAAGCAGCAGGGGGAATGGTTCAAAAGGAGTATAGGTTAGTGACAACTACAAGTTTCAATTTTTAAATTACATGAATTATTGAATTACATTTTGAATATTTTTATTTTTATTTTTATTACAAGTTTGATTTGTTTTCTAATTTTTAAAAATAAAGTTATATAAACATTTTCAATTTTAATTTATTAAAATTTTAATTTTGTCTTTGATGTACGCACGCAAATTTTTTGGACACCATGTGCAGTGCATTCTTTGAATAATGCATTGAAGGACATTGGGAAAATTGAATGGATCTGAGCAATAACTGAAAATGGCCGCAAAATTCAAATATTTATTTGCAACCATCATCAATCACAAGCCATTTGAAGCGAACAAAGTTCCTTCTCAAGTTAAATACTCTAGAACACTTGGAATACAAAGATATCTATGAGGATACAAATATTATATTATAAAAGATATGAAGAATGAGATATGAGATGATTGAGAATTACAAATGAGGCCTGCTTATATACCTAGGCAGGTGCCTCTTCACGAAAGGTCATGTCTCATCAGACATGCTCTTTCAACCTAATTACTAATTAACTAATTAATCATTATTTATATTATTTTATTCATTACATTGCCTTCCTCCTCGAAAAGCTTTGTCTTCAAAGCTTGTTGATGAAAGGCCTTGATTTCTTTTCCTGCTACGAATGTCTTCTCGTTTTGGGCCAGTCATCCTTGTCGATACAATTTGATATGATCCTTTAAGTGACAAACAAAATTGTTGCATCGAGAATGGATCGAACCATCCTAAATCAATCTTCTGTGGAATCTTACAATGACTGGCAACTTGTGACGACTTGTTATCATATGAGTGGATTGCACCGACATTAGCATTCTTCAGAATATCAGCTTGTTGATTCTGTTCTGAATACGTAGCTTGGTCGAGTCGTCTGCTCCTGTGATTTGGATGTCGATAGGGAACTTTTTTGGTTTGACTTCTTTGATTTTCTTCTGGCAAGGATGTTATTGAGTTGGTTGCAGAACCTTTACTTAGAATGTTCCTCGTCTGAACTGCAACGTCGAAATTTGTATTTTCTACAACTTGCTTGTTTTCTTCTCGAGTTGTGACATTTACTGTATCAATGTTCGTTTTTTCTTCAACTTGAACTTTTACATTTGAATATTTCAATGTTTTATTTTCGACAAGTTGTTGCACCTTGTTTTCTAATGACTTCATGTCCTTCTTCAACTTCTTAATTTGTGTTAGTAATTTGTCGTTGTGGTCCTTGAGGCGAGCAACTTCTTCATTCTTGTTAGTTGTGATTTTATCAATTTCTTTCTGCATATTTTGGATTGCCTTTTTACTTTCTTGAAGAATTACTTTTGAAATTTCTTGTATGCTTTCAGGGATCACGGAATTTGGCTTCAAGTTAACGTCCTTTAGCGTTATTTTCTTCTTTTTGTAGGAGAATGTCAAAAAATTCTTTTTCGTATTTAGGATAACTGAACTTAGGGTTTCCATCCACGGTGAACCTAACACAATGTCACTATTGTCAAAAAAGAAGGTTTTCACGATAAATTGAGAGATAAAAAGTATAATCCCCAATATTAAGTTGTAGACCTTTTATGTCGTATTTTTTTTTCGTCAAAAAAGTCTAATTTTTCGATTATATTTGACTCGGGAATCACCAACTGGTTTGAAATTGTAGGGTTTTTTTATTTTCAGTGGGCGATATAGCAATAGTGACATCTTTTCCTGCAAGAGTTTCTTTAATTTTAAATAGCACTTTAGCGTCAATGGGTAGGGTTTCTAGTTTGAAAAATTGTCCTGACTTCATTTTTGTATTAGATGTCATTTTTTCCTAGGATAAAAAATACCTTAATATTTTACTCTAACTTGGTACTTTTATATATATTTGCCTTTTTCTCGAAATCTTCTTATATTCTCCTTTATAAAAAGAATATTTATTTATTTAAATAATCCCTTGCAATTGGTCTCTTTTATATATATATATAATGACCTTATGATGTTGGGTAAAACATTCAATATAATTTCTAAATAACCTTGCCTTAAAAGGCCTCAGGATTTCCCAAAACTTTTTAAACTAATTGCACGTTCTTCTTCTTTTTTTTCCTTTCTTAAAAATATGCTTTGAAGTGTTAATATATTTCCCCCAAATTATTTACTATTTTATGAGAGCAACTTTCTAGACTAATTGGTGGAATTGGTGTCTCCACTTAATGTTTTATAATTTTTTACAATATACTTAAGCTAAGATATTATTTCATATATTTTATGAATTCGCTTTAGTGATCACTAACCTAAGGTCATAACCTTTCCTATTGTCGTTACGTTTGGAAAAAAATTATTCCCTTACTCTTTGATTCACACGTGGAGTATGACTAACCCAAATATGTATTTTTCAGTCATGTTAGTCTTTCTTGACTGTGATTTGCTGGAGTTAATGGTGGAACTACAGACGGTGGTGGAAAAAAAAAAAAAGTAGACTAGCGGCGGAGGGTGGATGTCAGTTGTGCGACTACAGAGGGCGAGGAACAGTAGCACAATCACTGACAGTGACACAGGCGGACAGTGCGGCAGTGTTGCAGGTCGAATGGCAGTGCTGAGAAACGAGCAGACAAGCGGCTAGGGAATAGTGACGCGAGGGCAGTGTGGATGGCTGTGAAGATGGCTGCGATTGCTGTTGTCGATGACGCGGTGTTGGAGTAGCAGCGATGTCTGGAGCGGGGAATCGAACAGTGAGCCGGTGTTGGAACGGGTGTGTGTTGCCGTTGTGTAAATTTATTTTGTTTTTGTTGTTTGTTGACTGTCAAGCTCGACTGTAAGCCTGTTGGCCAGCGGAGGATGGGGGAAAACAACGTCGATGTGAACAGTTGTGGAGGGAACCCGTGACAGCGGCGACGGGTAGAACTTACGTTTCGTACAGGGCCGTAAGTAAATCGTTTTTGTTTTTTTTGTAACATACATATATATATATATATATTTTTTTTTTTTTTTTTAATATTTTTTTTCTTTTTTAAATCTTCCGTTCACTTAAAAATTTTGTTGCTCCAAATGATAATATTTATAATATGGATGCTATTTTTTATTTTTTTTAATTTTTTTTAACTTTCCTTTTCTCTTTTTTTATTTATTAATATATATATATATATATTTCTTCCTTTTTTAAAACTTCCCTTCTCTTTTTTTTTTTTAATGGCCAAGAACCTCTAATGAACTCAGTAGCAGTGGAGAAACTCCAAAGGTTTAGCGAAATGCTTTAACGGCAACAATGCTGACGAATTTTATGGTCAAGGACCTAGATCAAAGAGCGTGGATCTGTGCAGCGTGAGTGGCCAGAAGATTGACTGCTCTGATACCAAATGAAGCGAACAAAGTTCCTTCTCAAGTTAAATACTCCAGAACACTTGGAATACAAATATATCCATGAGGATACAAATATTATATTATAAAAAGTATGAAGAATGAGATATGAGATGATTGAGAATTACAAATGAGGCCTGCTTATATACTTAGGCAAGTTCCTCTTCACGAAAGGTCATGTCTCATCAGACATGCCCTTTCAACCTAATTACTAATTAACTAATTAATCATTATTTATATTATTTTATTCATTACACCATTTACCGCAAGCATGCCAAAATGGAGCTTCTTAAACCTGAAAATAACAGATTTGCAACTTATTACATTTTATTCAGAAGGCTTGTGGAGATGAAGGAGACTTTATCTACCACAGTGATCAGTGATATGTGGGATCAATGGAAGTTTTCTACCTCCAATGTAGCTTTGGAGGTGAAGAGGTTGATTTTGGATGATCAGTTTTGGGTTGATGCCAAATTTGTCGTGGAATTTATAGAACCAATTTGTGATATGATCCGCTATGCGGATACAAACGGTCCATGTTTAGATGAAATTTATGAGAACATGGACTCCATGTGTGAGAGGATCCAAACCATCGCAAATAGGAAGGATCCTACTTTATGGCCACAATTGAAAGAGTTTATACATGGGTGGTGGAATAAATTGAATACCCCTCTTCATATGGCAGCTTATGTAGTTAATCCAAAATGGTATGATCCCACCACAGGAAAGAGGCCTCCTTCCCAAGATAGAGACGTGTTCAAAGGATTCTTGACCGCTATAAAGAGAATTTATGGTTTTACAGAAGAAGCCTCTAACATACGATCTCGGTCGCCCAATTTTCACGTGGTTGAGGTGTCTTTGGTTCACATGCAGCTTTGGCCGATAGACGCAAGAAGAAGGATCCAATTGATTGGGGGTGGCTTCATGGTGTTGATGCTCCCAAGTTGCAGCAGTTTTCCTTACGATTACTTGGACAGGTTGCTAGTTTGGAGTTCCTCATCTTATTTCTCATTTAAATTTTTGTATTGAATTTTCAATTTTAATTTTAGCTTTTATTTTTAAATTTTTAAATTTTAATTAATTTAATGGGCTTCCCCTAATTTTCCAGGTAGCTAGTTCTTCATCTTGCGAGAAGAATTGGAGTACTTATGCCTTTATCCATTCAGTAAAAAGAAATAGGTTGGGCTCAAAGAAGGCAGAGAACTTAGTGTACATTCATAGCACACTTCGTCGCATATCTCGAAAAGACCCTGGGTACAAGGAGGATCCTTTCAAGAGATGGGACCAATACACAGATGATGCTATGTGTGTGGATGAGAAAATACAAACAGATGGCCTTATTGAGCTACCTTCAATTGCTATGGATGAGAAGGAGCCTCAAGATGAGATTGATTCCTACCTTGAGAGCATGCTGACTGAAGATATAAGTGATGCTGATGACATGGCTTGAGGAAGCCATTGTTCACTATTTTAAAATTTTTATTTTAGTATTATGAAATTTCCTAGTTCATGTTTGGAGATGTCTTGGCCCTTAAGGCAAATTTTGAATGTAGTATGAGAATGGACATATATTGTGATTTTTATAACTTATAACTTATTAAGTTATTAATATGTAAAATCTAATTTGCACTTGATATCAAACAAAGAATTTTGAAATTTCAATGTATTATCAATGTATCATTATATGAATGTTGAATGCTCAATGATGTGCATGTTTAAATCTTTGAAGTTTAAACTTAAATTTTTAAATCAAAAATATTTTATTTTTCTTGTTTTATACAAATTCACACACACGCACACACACACACACACACAGAAATATATATATACCCCCGACGAACCCATGCACCCTGTTTCAAAAAGTGTCGTCCCCGTCCCCGTCCCCACACCCACGTTTCCTGGCAACATAGGGTACAACTTCTTCCTTGGAACTTTGACAAAACGTGTGCTACACATCCTACCTAGCATAGTCTTCAAATACCTTATCCAATATGAGGGGTAACACTAGGTGGTTGGTTAGAGCATGTTTATAATAACCTGGCTACATGTTAATTTTGGACAACTAGGTCCAAACTTCATGTTGTGATGCTCAGATGAAGATGCCAATATTTTTATTGGACTCCTCTTTCGGAGAGGTGCAAGATCGATCTAAAGATCATCTTGATCCGATGAGCAGAACATTTATTTTGAATTTATTCAAAATATGTGCAGGTCAGCCTGAAATGAAATGTAGACTTGGAGCCCCAACAATTGTGTCACACACCCTCATTGATGGATATAAATTGGTCAACGTTGGAGGACATTTTCACTCATCCATCACATCACATCCTCTCTCCTCATCTAATTGGTTTGAGCATCTTTGGAGTCTCTTCTTCACTCACATGTGGGAAAAAGCAGCAGCTAGGGTTTCAGATTGTCTAAGGTTTCCAATGCAGAAATTGACTAGTGTTCACTTTGGTCAACGCTTGGTCAAATTGATCCGAAACTCTCCCAAACTTTCGATTTCCTCAATATGCATTTTTTTGGCACAAATCCCAAGGCTGGACATTGACTTTGACTTTGCTGCGTTGACTTTGTTGCTCTTGCTATTTGCGTTGACCGTTGACTGTTTGCATTGACTTTCGTTGACTTTTGGGGTTGACTGATCTGGCTGTCCTAGAGGGTTGTGTGACACTTCTGGTTGGCTGACCGTATTGAGACTTTGCTGATTGAAGCATCCTGTTGACCGCCATAACGCACCAACACACTTATATATTATGGTTTGTCTTTTGTCGATCTACTAGTATGTTCTATCAGCATTTTACTTTCTTGTTTATGTGATTGCTAACTGATATTGGGGATAAAAGTAAAGTTGCATCAAGCATAGAACATCTACAAAAATTTACATGGTATCAGAGCTGAGGTGAAGACAAATGTAATGTTCCCATTTTTGGTATCACCCGTGACAGGGCTAGGAGGGACTTCCAGAGTTAGGAGCAGACAGGTCACATGTACAGATTGGTGCTATCAGTGGGCTCAGGAGCTTTTCGGAGGAGTTTTGAGGATTTTTCATGGTGTTCGGAGGCATTCGCTTGATATACTCCACCATCCGAGCAGTTTGGCTTTCGTTCCGATGCATTCCGATAACTTTCGGAATTTTGAGTTATTTATGGGCCTAACTCAGCTGATTATGCTCAAGGTGGCATTCCGGGAGGAATACACGATGGAACACCTTAGTGTAATAGCTCATCGGAACCAGGACGAGGATACCTACACGATGGGACAGTTAGACAGAGATTTCAGTGACCGGAGGAGGCGTGGTAGCCGATATACCCTTTTCTGCATTAAAAAGGAATATTTTATAATATTTTAATAAAAGGGAAAAGTGCTCCATAAATAAAATAATAATAAAATAATGCTCTAGAAGGCTCCAAGGGATCTATAAAAGGAGGGAGAGCTATCTCATTTGGGCATGATTGATATGTTATTGATATTGAGAGCTAGACTTCTGTCTACTTCAGCACGCCGGTTGTTTAGTCGGTCTGCAGCACTGTTTAGTGCGAACTGAGTGTCTCCGGTCGGAGATCTCGCCCTTGGCTCCGGGGGACTTCGAGTGCCTACTCGAGCAAGGTTTTTCCTTCAGTTTCAGTTGGTGATTTGCGGTGGATTTCTAGTGGACGAGTTGCAGAGGAGCTGCCCATTTTGAGTGACTGCGCAGTCTAGGAGAGAGGACGCAGTTCCAGCAGGGAGGACGCTGTCTTGGTTGAGCAGCGTTTTTGTGGGGTGATTTGGCAGTGGGTTCAGCGTTTTTCAGCCTTGAGGAGGTTGCCGTTTCATCTGGAGGTTTTGCAGGAGGATTCAGCCCCTTTTCTTAGCGTGTTTCTTGAGCTTCTGCGCTGTTCCTGGAGGCACAGCGTTTTTGTAGGAGGAGGGTTTCTGGGGGTGATTTTCGGAGGTGGTCCGTTTGGTCTATGATTTCTGGGTTTTGTCCGGCGCAGCGAGTACAGGTGATCTGTAGATTTTTAGCTTATTCCGGCAAGGGGATCAGCCTCTAGTTCCAGTTCTTTCCAGGAGCAGCAGTTTACGGCAGTTTCTTCCAGCAGCTGGGAAGCAGTTTCTGTAGTAGCCATTTCCTGTTTCTGAGAGGGTTCTTCACTTGCCTGGTGCAAGGATAGGTGCTCTTATTCTGATTATCCATTGTACCCATTTATATTCTCAGATTAATAAAATGGCTTAGCATTTCTGGTATTTTATGTGTATTTGTCCCATATTCCAGTTCTGGCATTCTGTTCTATATCGCTGCTTGTTGTTTTTCTGGGTATTACTGGTTATTTCCCGTTGGGGATATTACAACAAAGCCCTAGTTTGTAGCAATCACCGAAGAAGAGCATGGGTTCCTCAAACTACAATGGCTTTAAAGATGATGATAAATTGACTGGGAAGGAAGAATTCCATGCCTGGAAGATGACATTGGATCTTATGTTGGAAGACCAAGATGTCATGAACTATGTGCAGGGTAAAATCCAAGAGCCTCCATCCACTGCAACTATTGCCGGAAAATAAAAGTAAAAGAAGGGGGAAATCAAAGCTAAGTTGATGATCAGGGACTCAATTCATAAGAGTCTGGTTGCCTACATCTGTGAGCTAGGCACATCCAAGGAGATGTATGATAAGTTGGTCAACATGTTCAAGGCCAACAATGCGAATCAAGTCCTATTCTTCAAGAACCAATTGAAGAATATGAAGAAAGGCAGGGATGAGTCTGTTCAATCATATTTTCTGAAGCTGACCGAAATCAGGAATAATTTGCTAGCTATTGGGGAGACAATAGTTGACCGAGAGATGGTTCTCACCGCACTTGGAGGTCTATCATCCGAATGGCATGTATTCAACACTACCATTCTCAATAACAATGTCATACCTGATTTTGACAAAGTATTATTGAGATGCGTACAAGAAGAGACAAGGATGAAAAAATACGAAAATGAAGGAAATGTTGCCTCGCTGCTCATACTAAAAAGAAGAACTTTGGCGGTCCAAGGAACAAAGGAAGAGCAAGGGCCCAAGGAAACAAAGGCAAGTGTTACACTTATTACAAGCCAAGTCACTATGCCAGAGAATGCCCTTTCAAGAAGGATTCTCTTGATGATGATGACAACAACAACAACTAGAGGAATGGCAATCAAAGGAACAACAGGTTCAAGGGGAAGAGAAAGGCTCCCTCCGGCGGAAATGGGCAACCTTTCAAAAGGTTGAGCAATTCCAGATAGTGGTGCCTCAAGGCACATCACTAGGTTCAAGGAAGCACTTTTTGATATGGTTGAGAAGGATGTTAATCTGAAAATTATCCTTGGAGATAATGCCACATATCCCGTGAAAGGGACAGGGATTGTGACCCTCCACTTGTCTCAAGGTCAAGTCCTTCGTTTGCAAGATGTACTATACGTACTTGATTTGAAGAAGAACCTTGTGTATATATCGGCCATGGAAAACAAAGGTTTCAAAGTGGCGTTCATTGATGGGAATGTGCGCATCTGGAAGAATAGTTTCAAGGAAGCTATCATGATTGGGTTTAGAGTTGATATACTCTACTTGGTTGGAGGAAGTCCACTGGGAGCGATGACGTGTGATACGATCCGACAGACTAAACTATGGCACCGAAGGATTGGACACCTTCACTACAAGGCCCTTCCTGAAGTAAGGAAGGTGGTGACGGGGATGCCCGAGTTCACAAATGATCATGAAGGTGTATGTTAGGGTTGTGCCGAAGGAAAGTATACAAGGGGACCTTTCCCCTCAAGTGTCACAAGGACTTCTGATGTCTTGCAATTAGTACATTCCGATCTGTCTGGTATGTTGCCCGTGACATCCTTGGGAGGATGTTCTTATTATATGATGTTCATAGATGACTTCTCTCGCAAAACCTGGATATACTTCTTGAAGAAGAAGGATGAGGCTTTCATGTGGTCCCGTATCTTCAAAGCCTTGGTGGAAAATTCAACAGGGAAGAAGATCAAGATATTGAGGACCGATAATGGCACTGAATATGAGACGAACGAGTTCAAGAACTTCTGCAGAGAAGTTGGCATCAAGAGGGAGACCACAACTGTCTATACTCCTGAGCAGAATGGCGTTGTTGAAGGAAAGAACAAGACCATTGTGGAAGTTGCCCATGCCATGCTATGTGACCAAGGTCTACTGAAGTTTCTGTGGGAAGAAGGGAAAGTTTGAGGACTACAACGAAACTTCGAAGGCCTATAGAGTCTATGTGTCTGGTCAAAGGGAAGTGGAGATATGCCACGATGTTACCTTTGACAAAGATGCTTCCCTGAGGAAAGTAATCAATCTTCCGAGATCTGAGGAAGATCATGAAGCAAAGCCTGGAAATCAAGAAGAACCGAAGGATGAGATGATGCCCGATGTTGAAGGACCGATGGACCCTATTGATCCACCTCCTTCAATGAGGAAGAGACCATCATGGCTCAGGGACACTCTCGAGGATGTCGAGGGACATATGGCCCTAGAGGGGACATTCCGTGAAAGAAAGTAGCCAAATAGATACCAAGGGTATCTAGCAGCCATGAGTACTATCGTACAATCTGAGCCTAGATCTTTTGAGGAAGATGTAAAGCATCAAGTCTGGAAGGATGCTATGCACGAAGAATATGAGTCCATAATGAAGAATGATGTCTGGGATTTGGTTCCAAGACCGGAGGACAAAGCAGTTGTCACCTCGAAATGGCTCTACAAGATCAAGCATGGATTTGATGGAAGTGCTAAGAAGTTCAAGGCAAGATTTGTTGCTTGTGGCTTCTCTCAAAAGGAAGGCATAGACTACAATGACATATTTGCACCTGTGGCCCGATATACCACCATCCAACCTATCATAGCCCTTGCTGCTACGCAAGGATGGAGTCTTCATCAAATGGATGTGAAGACCACATTTCTGCATGGTGCGATAAAGAAAGAGGTGCATGTGGAGCAACCTCTGGGGTTCGAAGTCCAGGATCGGGACACCCATGTTTGCAGGTTGAAGAAAGCCCTCTATCGGATGAAGCAAGCACCCAGAGCTTGGTACAAGAGGATAGATAACTACCTGATGAAGTTGAGCTTCACTCATAGTAATGCTGATCACAACCTTTACTTCAAGGTTGATAGAGAAAAGCCTCTCATTCTGGTGTTGTATGTGGATGACCTCTTCCTGACAGGTGTTGACCCTCTCATTCATCAGTGCAAGAGGGAGCTCGCTGTTGAGTTCGAGATGAAGGACCTAGGACTGATGCACTACTTCCTAGGCCTAGAGGTCTAGCAGAGACCTGGTGAGATTTTCCTTTTTCAAGGAAAATATATTGTGAAGCTTCTGGAAAGATTTGGTATGGTGGACTGTAAGTCCATGTCGACACCGATGGAGTTCAAATTTAAGAAGTTGAGTGACAGCGTTGCTGGGCCTGTGCTAGCAAACCCTACTGAGTATCATCAACTCGTAGGGGCCTTGATGTTCTTAGTGAACACCAGTTCGGACTTATGTTTTGCAGTGAACACTTTGAGTCAACATATGGTTGAGCCTCATCACTTTCACTGGGTTGGTGCCAAGAATCTGTTGAGATATCATCGGGGCACGATAAACCATGGGTTGAGATACACTGCCGAGAGCGTGACACTCCATGGATATACTGATGTCGATTGGGCTGGCAGTGTGGTGGATCGTAAGAGCACATCGGGATGTTGCTTCATAGTTGGTTTTGCTTCGATATCATGGATGAGCAGGAAGCAGAACTCGGTGGCTTTGAGCACCGCAGAGGCAGAATACATTGCAGCGAGTATGGCCTATTGTGAAGTAGTTTGGTTGTGAAAGCTCTTCAGTGAGTTGTTCGGGCATATTCTAGATACCACTGTGATACTCTGTGATAACCAAAGTGGGATTCGGTTGTCTGAGAACCCCGTGTTCCACGATTGATCCAAGCATATTGATATCAGGTACCACTTTATCTGGGATATGGTACAGCGAGGCGTCGTAAGGCTCGATCATATAGGAACTGATGAGCAGGTCACGAATATTCCTCACAGTCTTCAAAGGTCAAGTTCCTAACCTTCCATGAGAATCTTGAATGTGGAACGACCCTATGCTGAGGGTCCTGTTGGACGATGAGCTCTGGGAGCTTTGGGGGGCTTTGGGGATAGCTTCTTGGAGCTATAAGCAACCACCGGGCTAGGCTTGCCAAAGTCCTCATGGTGTGTTTAGGCTCTGATCATGAGGATGTTGAGCTGCTCATCTCTGTGACTGTATTCCTCAGGAAATCACCAATGAGTCCTAGGTCATGGAAGCACTTCATTTGTGGCTAGGCAGTGTTAGAGACTAGTAGCAAAGACTGATGGACGCATCAGAGATTGTCGTACTCTCTATCTAGGATGGCACAGTCCAACCACTTGATCTGTGATCAAGTCTAGTGAGGTTTGAACTCTCCCATCGACTGCGTACAACCAACTTCTGCTGGCATAGACTTGATGCTATAGAGTGTTGCCTCTCTGGGACCGAATTTGTCACCTAAGAATGATGTTCTAGGATCAATCTACCTTGTTCTCAAATAAAGAAGCTGAAGAAAGCAAGTTACGGCGGGATGACGCATGATGTTTGATTGCACATGTGGATGGAGTTCTCCCTAGTTGAGAGGGAGTGTTAAAATTGGACAACTAGGTCCAAACTCCATGTTGTGATGCTCAGATGAAGACACCAATATTTTTATTGGGTTCCTCTTTCGAAGAGGTGCAAGATCGATCTAAAGATCATCTTGATTCGATTTGTGTAGAATATTTGATGTCAATTTAGATCAAATATGCAGTTGTCAAATGAAATAATGAGGCCTGTCTTTGGCTGCACACCCTCATTGATGGATATAAATTGGTCAACGTTGGAGGACATTTTCACTCATCCATCAGATCACATCCTCTCTCCTCATTTGATTGGTTCAAGCATCTTTTGGAGTCTCTTTTTCACTCACACGTGGGAAAAAGCAGCAGCTAGGGTTTCAGACTGTCTAGGGTTTCCAGCACAGAAATTGACTAGCGTTGACTTTGGTCAACGCTTGGTCAAATTGACCCGAAACTCTCCCAAACTTTCAATTTCCTCAATCCACATTTTTTGGCACAAATCCCGAGGCTAGATGTTGACTTTGACTTGGTTGCGTTGACTTTGCTGCTACTACTGTTTGGGTTGACCGTTGATTGTTTGCGTTGAATTTCGTTGACTTTTGGGGTTGACTGATCTGGCTGTCCTAGAGAGTTGTGTGACACTTCTGGTTGGCTAACCGTATTGAGACTTTGCTGGTTGAAGCATCCTGTTGACCGTCGTAACGCACCAACACACTTATATGTTTTGGCTTGTCTTCTGTCGATCTACTTCTATTAGCATTTACTTTCTTGTTTATGTGATTGCTAATTGATATTGGGGATAAAAAGTAAAGTTGCATCAAGCATAGAACATCTACAAAAATTTACACTACACCTTCTTTAATACAAGCAATAACCCTCTTGATTGTTGATCCTAACACCATCACCCCATAGGATAGGCTCGAGTCTTTGGAATCCACCATCCCTTAAATTCTACAAATATCATAAACACCTTCTCTAGTGTTTTCACCCTTGTGTTGGAGGAGAGATGGCTTAAAGTGAGAAGAAAAATTGCTATGATGACACTTAGCAACCTTCCTAAGTACCCCTAGGGTTGCACTTGCTTTTAGGACTTTGAATATTTTTGAGTGAAGGTTTGCAAGGTGACAAAGCTTTTTGACCTTCATGAGAAAATGGTCAACTTTTTGGTTTTCAAAATAATTTCCCTTCTACACATTCTTTCAATGACAAATTTCTTAACATAATATGTTTTATCCCTTCTCATGTGAGATGCAATTCTAGATTAGCGTTCCCCTATTTGTTAGAATCAAAATTGTCACGTCCACATCCCACCCTACCATTTCACAACAATCAAATGAACATCAATAAGGGGAAAAATAAAACTAATTCATTTGCAATTGTTATACAACATGTATAGAAGATTGCAACAAGTGGTCACAAACCAAATCCTATATTACCTAACTAGTTGTATGATAAAGATGAGGAATTTATTGATTATCATTTCTAGTTGAAAATTTAAGTAAACTACAATCTCTCAAACAAGTTCTATGTAAATCAATAAAATATATCCTAGTTTTCCCCTCAATATAAGTGCACAATTATTCTTGACAAGCATCAACTGATTTCTCGTTATTGCCTTTTTACCTAGTTGATACTACAAATTCTCAAACTCAAGATCAACCTAAAGGCATTAAGACAATAAACAACTAAAAGAAATTCAAGTGCATAAAATAATAACAAAACATGAGTACGAAACATCACCGAAGCAAAGGCTGGCGATTCAAAATAGTTGTCTGAGAAAGACGCTCAAAATTGTATTTCTCATCTGATGCATGCTGTGATACAATACAAATAGCATCAATTAAGCATGGTTTTAAATAAACAAGGTCACCAAACAACTTTTTGAAATGGAACATGGGAGCATGAAATAATTACTAAAAAAATGTTTATTCATTATAATCTCTTCATTAAGGAAGATAAAGAGGGGATAAACATAATAGGTATGCTAATTATGACATTATAATGACAACAAACCTCTCTAAAATCTAACTTCCATTCTCTAATGCAGCTCTATAATGAGAAAGCACTAACTATGATGCAATTTTAGAGAAACAAAGAACTGTTTCAAGCCTTCCACAAAAACGAATTGTCATGCAAACGTGTTAGATAAATGGAGATGACAACAAACCTGATCAATGATAAAAAGGTCTTCATCAATTTTTGCTATAATGAAGCCAAGATTAAATTGCCCAATTACCTATTTCATCAAACAAATAATATATTATTCTCAATTATTTATTTCATCAAACAAATAATATGTTATTATGTTATAATCCATGCAGTGTCATTTGGTTGACTAAATATAGCTCAAAACACGTATTAAGAATTCTTAAGAGTCATGATTAAGACAGACGTAACAAAATAAACCAAAACTGTGACAAGTAGGCATGCGACCATTCTCCAATTAAAATTGGACAGCATTTTCACCTGACATGACTGATTTTTCATTAAAAAATAATAGTTAGTAAAAGTTTAAAATTATAGAAAGCATGGGTTATAAATCAAAAGTGTAGAGCATCAGCTACTTTATTTAACAATGAAAATGACAAGGAATACTAGAAGTCAATTGTATTCATGACTTTATTATTGGTATAATAAGCAACATCAAATTTCTAATTTCCTTTTTACAGAATGGACTTTTTTGAAACATGTATTATATTAAAAAGAGAATATTTACAGCAAAGCTCTTTATGTTCAGGATAAGCTAGTGCATTTAAGTTTTTGGCATCTTTAACAAAAATTTACCCTTTGTCAGACAATTGCAAACATACCACTTCTCACCAAAGGGAACGAACTGATCTCACCAGAAAACACACATTAACATCTTAACTTCCAGCTGGTAAATAAAGCAGTAATATAAATGCAGTCTTGAATACCCATGAAAGGATGGAGAACCAAGGACGTCCAGACACCAAACAGTATTGTGCACCAAAAAAGTTGGCCCTGAAACATGTTTAGAAACCAAGTGAAATGTAGTCTAGTAACTTAATTCTTCTTCTTGATAATTACTTGCGAATATTAGATGTTTTCTTATTACTTCTTATGTCTTCTTCATCAAGAAATTATACAATTGTTCAATCATTCAAGAAAGACGCAGATCACAATGAGACGAGACACCAGAAATTAGGCTAGTAGCCAGGGGAAAACCCAACAATCCTTTCCATACAGAATCAGACCAAAATGAGAAATATCCAAGCCAAAACAAAGACCAAACTGCTACCAAGATACCAAGTCAAACCCTCCTCCAAGTCACCTCCAAAAAGTCAAAGTCAACGCTCGTTAAACTTCTTCAAATCTGATCAAACTCAAAATTTTGGACCTCCAACTAGGGCTGAATTTCAGCCTGCAACAAACTCAGAAAATTTCGGCCTCTTTTCATGGAATTTTGCCCTTCACATGTGCAAGCTGGTAAAAGTCAAAGATTCAGTCAATGAGGGGAATATTCTTCTTGCTCTTGACTTAATTTCTCTCTCCTTTGACTCAGCTTCCTCTCTCCTTTGTTAGGTGCAGCAGATACTTCTTGTGATGAGTGAATGTGTTCTCCATGAGGTCGAACTGTCTCTTATATATTGCTGTCCATGAGGGTCGAATGGGGGTCAATTTGGAGGGCCAGGCCAACTTGTCCAAGGAGGATCGATTTGGTCATATTGTGGTCTTATGACTCAAAATTAAAAATTCAAACTTCTTTCTTCTAAATGTCCAAATGGGAGATGACTCGAATAATTTTTCTTTCGACTCAAAATTAATTTATTTTGACTCTAGCATGAAGAACATGCTTTACAGAAATATAGTACATACATCAATAATATATATATATATATATATATATATATTATGAAAACTGAACCTAGTTACATCTTCAACAAAATAGAGTTGAATGTCGATCTTGAACATATTTCCAGCAAGTTCTAAAAAACTTGCACTACCATAGAATCTCCTTCAAGGTCTATAAGCCACTACAACAAAGGCAAAAGCCATCCATCCACCCGCTTTTGGCAAGGCAAGCTTTGGAAAGCAATCTATGATAAAAGCCTAGCCCACCAAAAACTTGGAGCTTATAAAGGTGTCACAGCGACCAAACACTATGCAACTTAAGAATCCACTTGACCTATAGATCAGGAGATCTGATCCAACATTCAAAACAAGAGATAAAGGATGCTTCTCATGAAGAAGAAAGAAAATATTTCTAGTATCATACTGTTGAATCAACCTCTCAAATCCCCAATGCCAATCTCACCAAAAGGGACTTGTTGTCGCTCAGATTGTACATGCACTGCGACAACGACTCGGGTCGGGGGTTGTCATTCTGATCCCCGACCTCTCTGTTCTAGTTGTCTCTCAACAACAAGCTATGGGGGGTAGTCCCTATGGAAATGTGAAGATGAACGACAAGTTGGAAACCAACGAGTTCGAGAGACACGATTGAGTGGCCTAGCTACCTGGTTAATTTTAGCAAGGATTAGATTGAATTGTGAGACCAATGCCTTATGGAGTCAACTTCTAGCTTATTATCAATTAAATGCCAAGTAACTGGATGGAAAATCGTTGCTTGGATAAATGACTATCTTATATGAAGTGCAAATCCTACAAGGTAGGTGAAATGCAAAATCTTGGTTGATTTTAAGTTAAATGCCTATCCTAAGTATAACCTTCCTCTCAATTTTTTTGGTACTAGTCTCTAGAGTAGGTTGTGGGATGGAATCCAACGAGAAGCAAGCAAACGCTTGATTAACGATACCTCCCCCTATGTTCCAACAACCCGATGCCTCAGGCGCTGCAGAGACTATGGCTCTAACAACTGTAAGGTCACCGTGTTAACCACTAAAGAGGGTCTAACTTTCTAAGCTCCTCAAGCTAAATTGAGAAACGGTGGCCCTAAATGTCTATCAACTAAGCTTAAGCTTGGAGATAAGTTATTAGATGCAAGACTAGCCTAAAATGTAATGCAAGGTGGATTGAGTGATTTCTTAAGGTAAGATTGTTTAAGTCAGGGTTGCGGGGAAGCTTCAACCCCCCCTCGTTCCCGTTTCCGAAACGCGCTCTGTGCGGGAGCGTTTTGGAAACGTTCGGAAATGCGCTTCCGAAAACGCTTCCTGAGGGGAGCATTTTCGGAAGCGCATTTCCGAACCTGTTAAAACGCTCCCTGCCTTTTCGGGAGCATTTCAGGAAGCGCTCGGGAGTGAACGCTCCCTGAGCGCTTCCGGCGTTTAAAAAAACACTTCGGGAGCGTTTTTTAAACGCCGGAAGCGATCAAGGAGAGTTCGCTCACGAACGCTCCCCGGAATGAGCATGGGTTGTCCATTGTCTCTGATGGATGGACCAATGTAAAAGGAAAACCATTGATAAGTGTTTTGGCTGTGTCGATTAGTGGTGCAATCTTCCTGGCAGCATATGATTATTCAGACAAATTCAAAACCGGCATTAACATTGCAGAACCATTACTTGATATAATTGAAAAGACTGGGCCATACAATGTCATACAGGTCATCACTGATAATGCTGCTAACTGTAAGGCAACAGGAGAAATTATTGAGGATAAATACCCCAACATTTTTTGGTCTGGGTGTTTGGTTCACACAATGAACCTTTTGATGCATGATATCATCAAAAACAAACAACCTCAATTCAAATGGCTTGGTGATTTGTACAAGAGAGGTAAAAAAATGATAAAATTTATTACAAATCATAGCAATGCCCATGGGCTTTTCCGTACTCACTCCAAATTGGAGTTGTTGAAGATAGCAAAAACTAGATTTGCTAGCTATTACCTCACCTTCAGGTGCCTTTTGAAGGTAAGAGAGCCATTGGCTGCAATGGTATCAAGCCCACACTGGTAGCTATTAAAGGACAGGGCAACAACAATAGTTGACAGGCAAGGTTTCGAACATGTGGAGGAGACCGCCCTTGACCCTCTGTTTTGGGCACGTGTGAGGGAAATTTTGAATTTTACCAAGCCCATTTATAACATGATTCGGTTTGCAGATACTGATAAACCAATCATTGGAGAGGTTTATGAGCAGATGGACAACATGTTGGGGCAAATAAAAGATATTGTTAAGGATAATGATCCCAACTTGTATGCTATGATTCATGACTGTGTGTGTGCATGGTGGAATAAACTCAATGTTCCACTACATGCTTTGGCATATATCCTTACGCCAAAATATTACTCTCCATCTTGGTTGGGCCAACCTGCACCTTGAGGTGGGGTTAGGATGAAACCTCACACAGATCTAGAGGTACAACAGAGGTACATGAAGGCATTAGACAAGTTGGTACCCAACAGGGAAGAGTGTGCTAGATTGCGCCTTGAATTAGGCAAATACTTCAGTTGCACTACTAACTTTGGTTCTTTCCATGCAATGGAAGACAGGGACAGATTTGATGCTCTCACATGGTGGGAAGCATATGGCGGCATGGAACTTTTGCCAAAGTTGGCTAAAAAAGTTCTCTCACAGGTTGTGAACACTTCTTCTGCGGAGAGGTGTTGGAGCACCTACAGCTTTATACACAATGTGAGAAGAAACGGGCTGAATGAAAACCGAGCTGAAAGCTTGGTTTATGTGCATTACAACCTGAGGTTGTTGAGCCATCACTGTGATCGGGCAAATGAGGATCAATCATATAGAGTCTGGGACAACAACCCAGAGGATGATAATTTGGAGGACGGCACGTTACATCTGGAAGAATTGGAAGCATAACTTTTTCGGGATGATGATGAAGCATCAGCAGCACCGCCACACACAAAGGCTGGGCCCCACCATCTATCAGCAAAGGCTGCAAGCAAAGGCTGCTGCCATTTCTCGGAGTATCACACCGTTGTTCCTTTGGTACATCTAGCTCACCTTCTAGTCATGGTCGTGGTAATTCCCAAACCTATTCCCGAGAGTACTAGAAGACCAACATTTCCTCGTGTCTACAAAATTACATTTCTCGTGGCTGTGGCAAGGGGCAATTGTGATAAAATAGATTTGTTGTTTACTAGTCTCTTTAGTCCAGTTGCTGATACTAGAATGCTTGAAACTTGACTCTTTCATATATTTAATGACAATTTGGGCTTGAAGTTTGAATTTGAAAGGTGAAACTTGGAAGCTGGCATTTGCTAAGTTTATCAAGCTACAAGTCATTATGAATTATGAATATGATGCTTCATGAAAGTTATATGGTGATCAATGAATCAATGATGATAAATGATGTATATCAATGATGATAAATGTATATTGAATTTTGAAATCAATGAATCAATGATGATAAATGTTAGATATTGAAATTTGAAATCAATGATGATAAATGTTATATATCAATGATGATAAATTTTATATATTGAATTTTGAAAGCTTGAAACCTTCAGATTGATGATTCACGAGACTCAAGAGTCAATATGTTGTATGCTTCCAACTCATGGGCGTGGTTGATGAAGATTATAACTTCTAGATGATTGATGTTATATGATTCAATCTATGTTTTTATGTTTTTTATGTCTAATTCATCATTCTACATGTTTTTGTTGACATATATGCATCAAAATATTATATATATATATATATATATATATATATATATATATATATATATATATAAACACTCCCGAAAATGCTCCAGACTGGAAGCTTCTAAAAATGGCGCTCCCGCTTCCGCTCCCAAGTAACCTTGGTTTAAGTTAGTTAGGCACTTATTTATGATTTGATCTTAAGTTCAAGTACTTGTCAATGAAATACAATCTTAACCACAAGAAAGTGTGCCAAGTTACCAAGTGCCAATAAGATAGAATAGATACCCACAATATGCAATTATTCAATAATTATGAGATGTGACAAAATATCGTAATAACTTATTCAATGATAATTGAAGCACTTAGAATAATTTAACCAATGCTTAACAAGATACCAACAATTATTGTTACAAGTTTATCAATGTTCTTACTTCAATTAGAAGCTTTCAAGATACTTCAAAAGAGATAAATACCAACAATACTCAATCATTCAAGATATGCTTGATAAGGTTAAAATGCTTAGAATCTCAATACCAATGTGCATTTATCATCCACAAATGGATATCAGTAAGAATGGTCATATGAGAGCACTTATTTATCAAGTTTCTAAAGTCAACTTAATTAGATGTCAAGAGAGAAACAATGTGAGTTAGATCAATTGACAAATAACAAAATCATTAGATCAAGTGCTTTAGAGAGTTAGCTAGATGTGATCTTATGAAAACTTTAGCCAACTCACAGCAACAAATGTGTTTGTACTCTTGAACAAAACCAATGGAAATTTCAATGTTATCATTGCTAATTGCTTCCTCCCAATGGCACAAAAAATATGAAACAAGTAACAAATGTAGTGTAAAGCAATGATGCACTTATGTAACTTGTCTTACAATTAAATGAGCGATTATTAACCCTTCAGGACAGCAGTAAGCAAATCTTATGAAAGCAGTGAGATAATCATGAAAGCGGTGAGTTACCAATGTGCCAAGATGTGCCAAAATGCCAAACCAAACATGCCAATAAAATTATGAGTGAATTAGCCTTCTTAAGATGCACCTTAGTCATTGTTATATCAGAGTTATTATGCAGAAAATGGCAGAGATGACAGTCAACAAAACTAGAATATCTAAGCCAAATACTTAATGCCCAAATGCTTATATGACTCACTAATTATGTTAGATGGCTTATCAATTGATTTTAGAGCATTTAGATGTGTTTGTTATCACTATTATGAATGAGATATAACTGGTGTAGGGAGACAATGAGCAAGAGAGAGTTTAGAGGTCAAACTCTCCGGCCTTGGGGCCTTGGAGGAACTAGTCCAGACTCCACTTGCCAAAATTTTGTCTAGTGATTATGACACCTGGAAAAAACCTAATACTTCTGCAAAACACACCAATCTTCAGTCTTGAAATCAAATACTCAACCAAAGATGAGATGAAGGAAAAAGAGGGCAAAGGAAGGGCTAGAAGCGAGGGCACAAGTAGTGTTGCACGAAACGTCCCCACCCCGACTCAAACCCCGGAACCACGTCCCATATGGAAACGCTAGTGACGCGACCCCAGAACCACATCCCGGAAAAAATCGAAACATGGATTGGGTCAGGCCAAATGATTCCTGGCCTATGGCAACCGTACAGCCCGATCTGCGGTATTAGGGTTGACTCCGGGCGGATCTTGACCAGTTCCACCGAGCGAACCCACATAATTCAATTTATTTTATTTTATTTTTCATTAATTGGGCTTGGGAGGTGGGTTAAAGTTGGGTTAGGGATAGAATGAAGGGAATAAAAGTCTCTTTCTCCTCTCATTTCCTCACTCTTGTGTTTTTGGAGAGCTTGGAGAAGAGAGGAGAAGAGAGAGTTGAAGAGAGCTTGGAGGAGTGAAGGAGGAGCTAGGAGCAGTGAAGGAGGAGGTGCTTGGAGGAGTAAAGAAGGGCTTACATCTACAAGAGCTAAAGAGGTAAGTGCAAACCCCAAGCTCCCTCATTTTTTTGTCATTTTTTTTGTATTTTTTCTCCTCCCTCTCCTACTCTTTCCCATTCTTTCTTCTTGCTCATTTAATCGTAGGTTGTCCACCACCTATATTCATATTCCAAGATGATGTTCCTTTGGATTCTATGTATCATTCCAATTTTGGTTTTCATGATGGTAGGGGGAGTAGGAATAGAAGGGAAGGAGAAGAAGAGGATAGTGGTCCCCATATGAGTGACTCAATGTATGATGATGAGGAAGGGTTTGAAGAGGAAGGGGATGAACCTGAAGAGAACATTGAAACACTAGAGGGGAAAGTTTCATTGACACCTTTGTGGAATTATGTGACCAAACTTGAAGGGGGAAAAGGTGGTGGAAGCTACAAGTTTTTGTGCCCTCATGGTTGTCATGGAGGAAAACCATATAGTGGTTCATATACCCGTGTGAGGAGGCATCTTTTTGGGGTGTTGGACAGTGATGAGAAAAAGGGTGTCATGGGGATACAAATTTTCCGAAACGTTTCAACTGAACAAAGAAGAAAATACATCCAAATAGAGGAAGTTGCACAACAAAAAAGCAAGAAACAAAAAACTCAGTCAGAATCAAGTGCAACCTCTAGATTTGGTAGCTCATCTCCTCATGGTACTTCTGCAAGCTCTGGAGGTAAAAGAACAATAGGGGATTTCTGGAATGTTGTTGGGAAGGATGATGTGGATGGAAAGACAGTCTAATTTTTGTTGAGATTTTGTGTATTGGGGTAGGATCGGATGTGCTCTAGCTCCCAAAATTTGTGGAGGGACTAAAGTACACTTGATCTACAAGACCCAGAAAGGGATTTGGGAAATTTCATCTAGCTTGGGAGATATTTAATTAATTAATTATTTTAATGTATTTGTTAAGTCTAAACTTAGGAAAATTAAATAATTAAAGTTAATTAAATTAAACATGTGATGAAATTGTCTTAAGTCACACAGATCAAGCTTTCTTTTAATCTTAGCCATTGATTCAAGATCTGATCATGGTCGCTGGTTTCCCAATGAGAAAAGTATAAAGGAAAGGCTTGGGGTCATTTGTAAACACACAAAGAGGCAGAGCACTGAAGCTGAGCTAAGATTCTAGGGCGTGGTTTGCTAAGAATTCTCAGAAGTGTTTCAGTTGCAGAGAGGGGAGTTTAGGCAAAGGGGATGGTCTGATCCCAGTGTCTAGAATCAGCAAGAGGCAGAGAGTAGCTTCCAGAGGCAGCGCAAAGAAGCAAGAGCAGTAGCAGCAGAGAGGGCAACAGCTGCGCAGCGCAGGGGCAGCTTCCAATCCTAGAAAGCAATGCATCAACCCCATATCCTTCATGTCGAATTTGCTTCAAGATTCTTCATGCAGTCCTTTATGAGCCTAGATGACACTGTAAGAAACAGATCATCTATATATAATACCATAATTAGTGGCTCATTCTCCACCATCAAATAGTAGAGATTGGGATCTGCATCACCCTTGACGAATCCCAACTGTTGCAAGTAGCTATCAATCCGACCATACCATGCTCTGGGTGCCTGCTTGAGCCCATACAGGGCTTTCTTCAATCTGCATATATGAGTTCTCTTCTCATGGTTTTCGAAGCCTTCAGGTTGTTCTATGTACACCTCCTCTTCTATCACCCCATTCAAGAATGTTATCTTGACATCCATCTAGTGAATCTCCCATCCCATCTAAGCTGTTAAGGATATAACAGATCCGATGGAGGTGTATCTGGCTACAAGGGCGAAGGTCTCCTCATAGTCAATTCCTTCCTTTTGCGCATACCCCTTTGCCATGAACCTGGCCTTGTACTTCTCCACACTACCATCTGCAGTGTACTTAATCTTGTAGTCCATCTGGATCCTACAACTGATATATCCTCAGGACTAGGTACAACTTCCCATACATCATTCGTCATGATAGAACTATACTCTTCTACCATGGAATCCACCCATACTTGGTGTTGTACGGCTTCCTGAAAACTGGAAAGTTCTTCTACCTGTGCTACTAATGCTTGGTACCTGTCAGGTTGTCTATGTTGCCTCTTCTCGGTTCTAGGAGCTCCAATGAACTCCTTTGTGTCCCTTAGTGTTTGTCGTGCCTCCCTATTGGTTCTACCACTGGTTGTAGGAGGCTCTCTCCATTCCTCCTCCTGTTCATGTTGTTCCATCTGTTGAGAACTGCCAAAATCTTCTCCTCCCGAGAAAATGCTGGTACTGGTCATTGTACTCAATCTTGGTGTTTGTCCTCCAGCCTGTCCTCCCTATTGCCCTTGCTACTATTGGGCTAAAGGAACTTCTGCTGACTGATCCTCTGCTCGCATCTCACGAGATTTCCTAAAAGCTCTATCTTCCATGAACTTAGCATCTCACCTTACTATAATTTTCCTGCCGCTAGGAATGTAGACTTTGTATGCTTTTGAGGTCTCACTATATCCTACGATATACCCCTTTTCTGCAGTCTGATCCAGTTTACTACACTTCTCATCTGGAACGTGATAATATACCAGACTTCCGAATATCCGGAGGTGACTCACTTCCGTCTTCCTCCCTGTGAAAACTCCTAGCGTTTTTTTCCACAATGCTCTGTGAGGGGTTCTATTTTGAATATACAAAGTTGTGTTACATGCCTCTGCCCATAAGAATCTAGGAAAATCTAGGTCATCTAACATAGCTTTTGTTGCCCCAACAATAGTTCTGTTCTTCCACTTTGCTACACCATTCTGTTGTGGATTGTATGGAGTTGTCCACTCTCTCTTGATGCCTCCTTTGCACAGAAATATGTGAAGTCTCTGTCCATATATTCTCCACCATTATCTGAGCGCAATACCTTTACTTTCTTCCCTATCATGTTCTCTACGAGAGCCTTAAATTCTCTGAACCGACCAAAGACCTCGTCCTTGGTCTTTAGGAAGTAGATCTAGGTTTTTCTGGAGTAATCATCAATGAAAGTGACAAAGTAGTCACCACCACTGAGAGCTCTAGTAGACATTGGGCCACAAATGTTTGTGTATCACTCCTAATACGCCTTCTCCTCAGTTATCACTTTTGGGAAAAGCTTCCTTAGCGTACTTCCCTAGTAGGCATCTTGTACATACGTCATCATGCTCAGTACTGAGGACTGGAACTCCAGTGACAACCTCTCTAAGCATCCTTAGTGCTCCATGGTGCAAATGTCCCATTCGCCTATGCCATAGTTCATTCATATTTCTTTCCCTGGCAAGATTGCTTCCTATCAGTGCTATTGGAGACTCAAGCTACAATTTGTATAGTCTATTGCTTCGAGCTTTAATTTGCCTCTTCTTCTTCTAGCTCGGATATTTGATGTATACCTTCTTTCCAATGAAGTATACATCGTATCCCTTGTCCTGTAACTAGGACACTGAAATCAAATTCATCCCTAGCCCTGGCACATGCATCACATTAGTGGCTTTAATGTTGGTTCCCGCCTCCGTTTGAAACGCTATGGTGCCTCTCCCTGTTGTAGTGTATTTTTTTATGTTTCCCATAGTGATCTGGAAGTTCATCTACTCTTCCTGATAGCTGGAGAAATATTTTCGTACTCCAATCATGTGAGTTGAAGCCCCGCTATCAATGTACCAAACACCTGCATATGCTGAACTTGACAAACATGCGAAGTCTTCTTCCAATCTGGAAGATAATGTAGAGATATCTAGATTTTCCATACTTATGTGTTATTTCCCTTCGATTTCTGATGCTTTTGCGGTCCAGCAAAAACTATGCCCCTCCTGAAGACAGCTTTGCACTGAACCTGTTGCGCAGCTCCCTTTGTCACTGGCAAATTTCGATCCGGAAATCTTTCTCTCTGTCAACTCACTCAGAGAGATTTTCCACGAAAATTTGTCCTACTGGACTAGACTGTGCAATCCTTTAAGGAATCAGATTCACTGCTTGTGCAGTCTCTTGATCTCCCTCTTCTATTCAGCACTGGCTCTTTTGGATCTGTTTTCTTGCTCTGATACCATGTGATAATTTTGCTATCCAGAATCCTACTTCAACAACTGATTAGATTTATTCTATTTGTTTAACAGAACAAATTATTTATCGTGTGCTACGATAAATAATGAAATAAAATACATTGCAGCCTTGACAAAAAAAATTGCGGAAAGTAAATGCAAGGAAAAATACTAGCACAAGTATAAACACATTAACACAGTTATTTTTGGACAATTGTCCCTGGAAAAACCCAATGTGGGAAAACCGGTGCAGCAGATGAGGGTTTCTTTATTATTATTTAGCAAAATCTCTTGTACAAAAATAACCAGTAGAATAGAAGAGGAATATCTGTGAGAAATTTACAACCAATTTTCTCACTCGCACCATAGTGAAATTCTGACCCTGGAGAGGCCCTGTAGCTTCTCTGCGTCTCACTGCATCAGCCTCTGCGCAGTGATTGTGCAGTTTCTGTGTCACAGCCTCTGCGTTGTCCCTGCTACTGTGTCACTGCCTCTGCATTGTCCCTCCTCTACGCTGCTTCTCTGGTTTGATCCTGTACTCTCAACTCTTGTTGATGCCCTCTCTCTCCAACCTACAACTCTCTCTTTGATTCGATTTCTCTTGCCAAACTTCAACCAGTGAGAAAATCGATCTTCTTGGGTAACTGAGTATCTTCCTAGTGTGTTTTCCAAATGCCACATCAAGTCCTTATAATCTTCTTGTTGATACTTCAACGACTGAGATTAAATCGTTAATCAACAACTAAGATTAATTTGACTTGATCTTTGTCTTTTTCTAGAAGATTCACACCTTGTTTTATTAATACCTTTTAATTACTTTAATTTCCTAAATTTAGACTTAAGGTCCCATTAAAAATAATTAATTATTTCCATAAAACACAATCCAATGGAATTTCCCAAAATGCTTTCTGAGTTCTTTGGAATACATGTGCTTAAGCCTCCCTGCAAAATTTGAGACTTAGGGCACATCCGACGCTACCAAAAATCAACAATCAGGTCATAATTAGTCGTCATGTCTTGCCTTCATCAACGTCCTTTGACATGGTCTTCCTTCTTGTAATAATCATCAGGCAAGAAGAGTCATCAAGCCATTCTACCAAGGATTCTATAGCTCCCTCTAAAGACTTCTCCCTCTGAAGAATTACTACAATTAGTCACATTCAACAATATGTTATGCGGAAACTGTATCAGCAAACTTCTAGGAAGCTTGCTTCAAATCAGAGAGAAAAACTTTGAAGAATCATCATGGTCCTTCTTCAACCAGGGTGAAGAAATCCTCCCATGAGATTATCCAAAACCAGTTGCTAGATGATTGTTACCAATGCATCAAACTGCCCAATCCATTATAAGGAGGTCCTTCTCGTCAAGGTATCTGTATCCATATGACCATTCTTCATAAAATCCTAGCTTTACATATCAAAGTGCCCAATGATCCAAACCAAAAACAAGTTCCTCTCAATTCCCTCCTTCCAATGCTTTCTTCATGAGGCACCTACAATGATCATTTACATGCATTACCAAGCACAATTTGTGATAATAAAAGCATGAGATCAAAATAACAATCTAGGTTTCCATGCAACAATGGAGGATAGAATCCTAGGGTTTTTAAATACGAACCCTAGACCTAAAAATCAAATCACCGTCCTCATCAGTCATTATTAGGGTTTATTATATATGCCCTAGATTCTTCACATACCCTAGAAATCATGAGAAAGGGTTCTCACATGGGAACGTGAAAAATAGGGTTAGGGTTTTGATTTGGCTAGGGTTTCTCATGAACCATCTAGGGTTATCAAAACTAACAAACCCTTCTATCATATAAACATCTAACCCTCTATCATTTTAGACCCTTGGACAAAAATAACACATATTATACATACCTTTTTCCTTCATGATCATATGGGTTGTTGCAAGGCCCTGCTCCAAGATGCCATGTACTTACTCTCAAAAGGAAACTTTCAAAGTCGCTCATATTGCAACGTTTATCACCATATTCTTTCTTAGCTTCTGAACTTCTATCTGCTTAGAGACTTCCTTCTGATTATGACTCGTGCAAATATTGTCTTTAATGTTGCCACTGATCAACAAGAATCCTAAGGGCTTAGCTTTCCATTTCTCGTTGTTATATGATACAAGAAAGACTCATTTCTCTGCTAGTAGCTTTTCCTGAAGGCTAGAACTTAGGTCTAGAATTTTGAGAGGCCTTTCAAAATATGTTTTGAATGTTGCTATATATATAATATTCTTCAAAAAACAATTGGACTTCAAATGAGTACCCTAGTTGTAGGAGAAAATCCTTTTAAAAAAAATACGTATAAATGCATTTGATGATCACACGGTCCAGATTTATACTCCATAGGTCGGCTGTATGAGCAAGATTACATTGAATGACGATATATGTCTTAAGGTTGTGCACATTTACCACAACTTCTTATTCTCTTCATCTGGCTTCAATGATCTTCTTCCAAACTCGAATTTCATGTATACAGAATTGAGGCTTTCAAGTATCTACACCTGTAGAATAGAACGGTGATTTCTTTGAGGTACACTGACCATAGATCAGCTCCCTGTTGATCACTAATATCTGCTAGATCTACTTGGTTGATACTCAGATCTACTAGATCTACCTCTCGGATACTCAGATCTGCACTTTACTGAACCGTTGTTGTTTGGTCTAATCTAACATTGGCTCATCCCTTGTGCTTTGAATCTGCTCTGTTGATCTTTCTTTGATCTCTTGAGTCTTGTTAATGTCCAAAATGTGCATGTACAAATTCTCCTATTTTGTCTTATTTATGCTTTGAGTGAGATAACTAATCTCCTCAACCTAAGCAACTAACTCCTTAATCTTAGCAACAACCTTATATCTGTGAAAAATTCTAAATCTGGATTCCTATTGCAACAAATCTGAATTACTTCTCCTATTATTTTTCATAATTATTTCATAACATTGAAATATCGAAGTAATTACTGAAGCAGTCTACACAAATAATGTTGTGGAATAAATCTAAGTGTTGAAACAAACTGAACAAAATACAATGAAAAACATCCACATTTGACACAGTTATTTTTGGACTAAGTCCCCAGAAAAAAAACCCAACTCGGGAAAACCGGTGCAGCAGACCTGAGGGTTTTGTATTATTAAGCAATAGAATCTTGAGTACAACTAGGGTGCCAATATCTAGCTCACCCTTCAGAGAAAATCTCGACAACAGAAGAAATGTGAGATATACCTCACAACACAAGTCCCCGGCTGATCTGGAACAGCGCTAGTGAAGCCCCCCTCTGCCTCTACGTGATGCCTACACTGCTACTGCGTAAGCTTGCATGGGCAAGCTGAAGAACTACGTCACCTCTCCTCTGCAGCTAATCAAGCTGAACTGAAACTGAGTTTTGGCCCTCCTGGCTCAGAAACCTCAGCTTCCAGCTATTTTCGAACTGAATCTAGAAGGCAGCGTCACTTCTGTGTGATTCCCTTCAATAATTGCATCACCCCTCCAGATGATTGTGCTGCCTCTACTGCGTCACTGTTGCCTCTCTCTCTGAAATGTACTATTGGTCCTCCTGACCAGTTACTGCATCTGTCCCTCTCTGGAACTGATCATTGAATCACAATCACTTAGCAAACCCTACCCTAGTGATTCGATTTTGATCAAAAGGTTGTGTCTCTCTCACAAGCTCGAAAATGCCAAATGCTCAATGTGTTTTCCATAGGCCCCTCACCCTCCTTATAATCTTTCGTTGACCCTTCAACGACCAAGATTAAACATAATCAAGGGCTCAGATTAATTTGGAGATGCTCCACGACTTTATCTAGAAGATTCACACTTAGTTTAATTAATACCCTTTAATTAATCAGTTTCTCTAAGTTTAGACTTAGGAAAACATTAAAAAACGATTAATAATTTAATTAAACCATCTCTAAGTGGAATTTTCCAAAATCCTTTCTCGGTATTATGGAATACATGTGTCTTAGCCTATATACAAAATTACAAGGCTAGAGCACATTCGATGCTACCATAAATCAACACTCCCTCTTAGCGAGGAAAGTACTCTAGCAATACAACTCAATGTGCTGCTCTAACTTTTGTAACATCTGTTGTTGTTTTGTTGATGCTACTCACCAACACTGCACAAAAATGTTGCATCTGTATTGTTGTTGACTCTGCATGATGTTGCCAACTGCTATTGTACTGCAACTCCCTCTGAATTCTACAACCATGTTGTTGCACTACGTGAGCACTGCTCTGCACCACTGTGCATTGCGCTGTTGCTGCTACTGCTACTCATCTGTTGCTGCTGCTGCTCAACTACTGTTGCTGATGCACTGCTGCATTGTTGCTAATTGCAACAGAAAAACATCCGAAATTGGACTAGTAAAATTGCATCTGAATAATAAGACTCGCTGCTGCTAACTTCTGCACTAGCTCTCAGAATATGTTGCATTGTTGCTGCTCTACACTGCACTGCGTTGGTGCTACTGAACTGTTGCTGCTGCTGCTCCCTCTCTGCGCTGATCAGGCTCTAGTACTGCTAGCCACTACAATGTCTCTTCATCTTCCGCTGCAACTGTCCATCTTGCTACTGTCTTAACGCTGTCATAGCTCGCATGTGATGCAAGAGTTCGGAAATACTCAAGGATCCTACCACCTATAGATTCTGGTGCTACAACTCCAAGTCAGCCCACTTCCCTCCTTTCCGAATATGAGCTAACATAGCACAATCAGCTTCTGCCTCAATCTTGGCAGCCCCGGCTTGAGGATCTTGCTCCTCCTCCTTGTCCTTCTTCTTAAGAGGACATTGTGTGGCATAAAGTCCCATTTCCCCACACCTGAAGCACTTGATCTTAGATCTTTCTTCTTCTACCTCTGTTGCCCCTTTGATGCAAGGGTTGTGTTTTCTTCCTCCTCCTTCTTGACTTTTGAATCGTTGTTGCCATCCTCAATATGGATTTTGAGGAGATCTCTCCTCTGTTGTTCTTGTTGTAAGGCTGCCCACATCGCTTCCCATCCTGGAAGTTTTTCTCTGCCTAGAATGCTCTGGACAAAGCCCTGATAGTCTTCTGAAATAGAGTTCAGAGTGAGCCTTACCAGCTCTGAGTCTTTAGGTGTTGATCCCACTGCTGACAGTTGGTCTCGGTTATCCTGAATACGAGACAGGAAGGAGTCAAAACGCTCTCCCTTCTTCATCCTGGTATTACGCATCTTCTCCTCATGATACATCTTCCGCTGCTCGGAAGATCCTTGGTATAGCTTTTTGTTAAAATTGGACAACTAGGTCCAAACTCCATGTTGTGATGCTCAGATGAAGATACCGATATTTTTATTGGATTCCTCTTTCAGAGAGGTGTAAGATCCATATAAAATTTATCTTAATCCGATGAGCAGAACATTTATTTTGAATTTATTATTTATAATAAATTATATGTGCAGGTCGGCCTTAAGGTTTTACACCCCCAGCAGATGTGTCACACACCTCAATGATGGATATAAATACAGTCAAAGTTGGAGAGCATTTCACTCACTCATCATCACATCTTCTTCTCTTCTAATCTAGTACGAGCTCTTTGGAGGACATTTTCGGCTCACACGTGGGAAGAAGGACGAGTTGCTACAGCCAAGAAGAAGGATGCATTGCTGCAGCTAGGGTTTCCAAGAAAGTTTGACCAGCGTTGACTTTGGTCAACGCATGGTCCAAAGAGGCTGAAATTTGTTGGAGACTTCGTTTTTGGGAGGCCGTACACATTGGCACAAGAACCGAGGTCAAAAGGTTGACCGAAGTTGGAGTTGCGTTGACTTTGATGTTGCTGCCCTGCGTTGACTTTTCTGGACAGCGTTGACTTTTTCCTGGAGTTGACTTGAGTTGACTGGGTGACTGATTTGAGGATTGTTTTGACACATTTTGGGTTGGCTGATTAAGGAGACTTTGCTGGTTGAAGCATCTTGTTGACCGCCGTAACGCACCTTCACATTCTCCTGTTTCTGGTTTGTCTTCTATAGATCCACTGGTATGTTCTATCAGCATTTTACTTAACTGTTTGAGTGATTGCTGTAATAAAATTAAAGTTGCATCAAGCATAGAACATCTACAAAATTTTACATGGTTTCAGAGCTGAGGTGAAGACAAGTCCTAACTTTAGCAATCACCATCTAAGAAAAATGGGTTCCACAAGTTATGGCTTCAAGGAGAATGACAAGCTGACTGGAAGGGATGACTTCCATGCCTGGAAGATGATATTAGATCTCAAATTGGAAGACCATGATCTCATGGACCATGTACTGGGTAAGATACAAGAACCTCCATCCAATGCTACTGCTGCTACTAAAACCAAGTATAAGAAGGGGGAGATCAAAGCAAAGTTGATGATCAGGGAATCCATTCATAAAAGCCTAGTGGCGCCTACATCTCTGAGTTGGGTACATCCAAAGAGATGTATGATAAATTGATCCTAATGTTCAAGGTAAACAATGTAAACCAAGTGCTATTCTTCAAGAATCAATTGAAGAATCTAAAGAAAGGCAGGGATGAGTCTGTCCAAACATACTTTCTAAAATTGACCGAGATTAGGAACAATAAGCTGGCTATTGGGGAGACAATAGCTGATCGTGAGATGGTACTCACCACACTTGGAGGACTCCCATATGAATGGCAAGTATTCAACACTACCATTCTCAATAATAGTACAATTCCTAACTTTGACGAGCTACTGTCCAGATGCATGCAAGAAGAGACAAGAATGAAGGAATATGAAAATGACAGAAATGCTGCCTATGCTGCTCATTCTAGGAAGAAGAACTCTAGTGGTCCTAAGAACAAAGGAAGAACAAGGGCCCAAGGAAAGAAGGGTAAGTGTTTCACTTGTCATAGGCCTGGTCACTATGCTAGAGAATGTCCCTTCAAGAAGGATTCTCTCGATAGTGATGACAACAACAACAACCGGAGGAATGGAAATCAAAGAAACAACAGGTCCAAAGGAAAGAGGAAGGCTCCCTCTGGCGGAAACAATCAACCTTTCAAAAGGTCTAGAAACTCCAAGTATGAGGAGTCAAATGTTGTTGATAAAAGAAATGAATACATTCTTGTATCTGCCCTCTCCGCTACATCCCCGCCCGACACTATGGATGTCTGGCTGATAGATAGTGGTGCCTCAAGACACATCACTAGGTTCAAGGAAGCACTCTCTGACATGGTTGAGAAGGATACTAATCCGGAAATTATCCTTGGAGATAATGCCACATATCCCGTGAAAGGGACAGGGACTGTGACCCTCCACTTGTCTCAAGGACAAGTCCTACATTTGCAGGATGTACTCTATGTACCTAAATTGAAGAAGAACCTTGTGTCTATATCAGCGATTGAAGACAAAGGCTTCAATGTGGCATTTATTGATGGAAAGGTGCGCATGTGGAAGAAGAACCTCAAGGAAGCTATCGTGATTGGTTTTAGAGTTGGAACACTCTACCAGGTTGAAGGAAGTCCACTAGGAGCTATGACATGTGATACTATGCGACAAACTGAACTATGGCACCAAAGGTTTGGACACCTTCATTACAAGGCCCTTCCCGAAGCAAGGAAGGTGGTGACAGGGATGCCCGACTTTGGAAATAATCATGAAGGTGTATGTAAGGGTTGTGTCGAAGGAAAGCATACAAGGGGACCTTTCCCCTCAAGTGTCACAAAGACATCTGATATTTTGCAACTGGTCCATTCTGATCTATCTGGTATGCTGCCCGTGACATCCCTGGGAGGATGTTCTTACTATATGACATTCACTGATGACTTCTCCCGCAAAACCTGGATATACTTCTTGAAGAAGAAGGATGAGGCTTTCATGTGGTTTCGTACCTTCAAAGCCTTGGTGGAAAATATGACAGGGAAGAAGATCAAGATTTCGAGGACCGACAATGGCACTGAATATGAGTCAAATGAGTTCAAGGACTTTTGTAGAGAAGCTGGCATTAAGAGGGAGACTACTACTGCCTATACTCCTGAGCAGAATGGTGTTGCTGAACGCAAGAACAGGACTATTGTGGAAGCTGCCCGTGCCATGCTATGTGACCAGGGTCTACCGAAGTTTCTGTGGGGAGAAGCTGCAAATACTGCTGTGTACATTCAAAACCGATGCCCTCATTCCGCTCTGGACTCCAAAACTCCCGAAGAGGTTTTCTCTGGTAAGAAACCTGATGTCTCACATTTTAGAATTTTTGAATGTCCTGTCTATTTTCATGTGCCGAAAGAAAAGAGAAGTAAGTTGGATGCTACTGGGAAGAAAGGAATGTTTGTGGGCTACAGTGAGACTTCTAAGGCCTATAGAGTCTATGTACCTGGTCAAAGGGAAGTAGAGATAAGCCATGATGTCACTTTTGACAAAGATGCTTCCCTGAAGAAAGTAGTAGATCTTCCAAGATCTGAAGAAAATCATGAAGAAAGGCCTCGAAATCAAGAAGAACCGCAGGATGAGACAATGCCTGATATTGAAGGACCAATGGACCCTATTGATCCATCTCCTTCACTGGGAAAGAGACCATCATGGCTCAGGGACACCCTCGAAGATGCTGAGGGTCATGTTGCCCCAAGGGGGACATTTCGAGAAAGCAAGAAGCCGTGTAGATACCAAGGGTATCTAGCTGCCATGAGTACTATTGTACAATCTGAACCTGGATCTTTTGAGGAAGCCGTAAAGCATCAAGTCTGGAAGGATGCTATGCACGAAGAATATGAGTCCATAATGAAGAATGATGTCTGGGATGTGGTCCCGAGACCGAAGGACAAATTAGTTGTCACCGCGAAATGGCTCTACAAGATCAAACATGGATCTGATGGGAGTGCTGAAAAGTTCAAGGCAAGATTTGTTGCCCGTGGTTTCTCTCAAAAGGAAGGAATAGACTATGATGACATATTTGCACCTGTGGCACGATATACCACCATCCGATCAATCATAGCCCTTGCTGCTACGCAAGGATGGAGTCTTCATCAGATGGATGTCAAGACCGCTTTTCTGCATGGTGCAATAAAGGAAGAGGTGTATGTAGAAAAACCTCTGGGATTTGAAGTTCAGGATCGAGACACTCATGTCTGCAGGTTGAAGAAAGCCCTCTATGGGTTAAAGCAAGCACCCAGAGCTTGGTACGAGAGGATGGATAGCTACTTGATGAAGCTGGGCTTCACTCGAAGTAATGCTGATCCGAACCTTTACTTCAAGGTTGTCCAGGGGAAGCCTCTCATTCTGGTGTTGTATGTGGACGACCTCTTCCTGACAGGTGCTGACCCTCTCATTCATCAATGCAAGAGGGAGCTCGTTGCTGAGTTCGAGATGAAGGACCTAGGACTGATGCACTACTTCCTAGGCCTAGAGGTCTGGCAGAGACCTGGAGAGATTTTCCTTTCTCAAGGAAAATACATTGTGAAACTTCTAGAGAGATTTGGTATGGTGGACTGCAAGTCCGTGTCAACACCGATGGAACTCAACTTCAAAAAGTTGAGTGGCAGCGCTGCTGGGCCTATCTTGGCCAATCCTACTGAGTATCGTCAACTCATAGGAGCTTTGATGTTCTTAGTGAACACCCGACCAGATATATGTTTTGCAGTGAACACTTTGAGTCAACAGATGGTTGAGCCTCATCACTTTCACTGGGTTGGTGCCAAGAATCTTCCGAGATATCTTCGGGGCACGATAAACCATGGGCTGAGATACACTGCCGGGAGTGTGACACTCCGTGGATATACTGATGCCGATTGGGCTGGCAGTGTGGTGGATCGTAAGAGCACATCGGGATGCTGCTTCAATCTTGGTTCTGCTTCGATCTCATGGATGAGCAGGAAGCAGAAGTCGGTGGCTTTGAGCACCGCCGAGGCCGAATACATTGCAGCAAGTATGGCCTGTTGTGAAGCAGTTTGGTTGCGAAAGCTCTTTAGTGAGCTGTTTGGACATGTGCTAGATACCACTGTGATACTCTGTGATAACCAGAGTGGGATTCGTATGACTGAGAATCCCGTGTTCCACGACCGATCCAAGCATATTGATATCAGGTACCACTTTATCCGGGATATGGTACAGCGAGGCGCCGTAAGGCTCGATCATATAGGAACTGATGAGCAGGTCGCGGATATTCTCACTAAGCCCCTGGGGAAGGTCAAGTTCCTAACCTTCCGTGAGAGTCTTGGTGTCGTGGAAAGACCCTATGATGTGGGTCCCGTTGGACGATGAGCTCTGGGAGCTCTGGGGGGCTTTGGGGATAGCTTCTCGGAGCTATAAGCACTCATAATGCTTCTGCCCCACCCTTGTGATTATTGAGCTGGTTCGCCTCTCATTTATCTGTGCCCCGTATGCATCCTACCCATCGAGTTCAGGGCTCATGGGAAGTACCTCTCATTTGGCCAATGAGGTGGGAAAAGCTAGAGACTAGTAGCAAATACTGATGGACGCATCAGAGATTGCCGTACTCTCTACCTAGGATGGCACGGTCCAACCACTTGATCTGGGATCAAGTATAGTGAGGTTTCAGACCTCCGGCTGACTTCAGGTCAGATGAACCAACTTTGGGTTGGTTGGAGACTCTTTGTGAGTCTGCTAGAGGTTTCGGACCTCTGGGCTGAATTTGTCAGTCGGGGGGATGATGTCTTTGTGACTGACCCTCTTCTGTTCTGAAATAAAGAGGCCAGCAAAGCAAGTTACGGCGGGATGACGCACGATGTTTGATTGCACTAGTGGATGGAGTTCTCCCTAGTTGAGAGGGAGTGTTAAAATTGGACAACTAGGTCCAAACTCCATGTTGTGATGCTCAGATGAAGATACCGATATTTTTATTGGATTCCTCTTTCGGAGAAGTGTAAGATCCATATAAAATTTATCTTAATTCGATGAGCAGAACATTTATTTTGAATTTATTATTTATAATAAATTATATGTGCAGGTCGGCCTTAAGGTTTTACACCCCCAGCAGATGTGTCACACACCTCAATGATGGATATAAATACAGGCAAAGTTGGAGAGCATTTCACCACAACTCAACACACATCTTCTTCTCTCATCTGATTTAGTATGAGCTCCTTGGAGGACAATTTCAGCTCACACGTGGGAAGAAGGACAAATCCGTACGGCCAAGAAGAAGGACGAAAATTCTGCAGCTAGGGTTTTCAAGGAAGTTTGACCAGCGTTGACTTTGGTCAACGCATGGTCCAAAGAGGCTGAAATTTGTTGGAGACTTCGTTTTTGGGAGGCCGTACACATTGGCACAAGAACCGAGGTCAAAAGGTTGACCGAAGTTGGAGTTGCGTTGACTTTGATGTTGCTGCCCTGCGTTGACTTTTCTGGACAGCGTTGACTTTTTCCTGGAGTTGACTTGAGTTGACTGGGTGACTGATTTGAGGATTGTTTTGACACATTTTGGGTTGGCTGATTAAGGAGACTTTGCTGGTTGAAGCATCTTGTTGACCGCCGTAACGCACCTTCACATTCTCCTGTTTCTGGTTTGTCTTCTATAGATCCACTGGTATGTTCTATCAGCATTTTACTTAACTGTTTGAGTGATTGCTGTAATAAAAGTAAAGTTGCATCAAGCATAGAACATCTACAAAATTTTA